>CM052780.1:62456177-62475773 GCA_028533395.1 Rousettus madagascariensis
CTTAGACAAAATTGAAACTTTCATCTTACAACTAAACATACCCCTAAACCTAACACTAACACTAACTTTGAACCCTAGCACGAATCCAAATTCTGATCCTAAACCTAACCCAAACCATTACTCTAACCATAATTCGAACCCTAAATGCAAATCCTAAATCTAATCTCACATAAACCATGACTCTAATGATAACACTACCCTACCCCTATCCCTCCAGCTAATTCGAACACTAACACTTTGACTAACCCTAACCGTAATCCTAACCTAACCCTAACAAAAACATAACCCTAATCCTAATCCTAAAGCTAAACCTAACCCTAACCCTAACCACAACCCCAACCACAAATGTAAACCTAAAACTAACCCTAACACTAAAACTAAACCCTAATCCAAACCCTAACCCGAAACCAAACCCTATAACTAACCCTTACACACTCTAATTCCAACCCTAACCCAAACTCAAAACCTAGGTCAAAATTGAAACTTTCATCTTACTCCTAACCCTAACCATAACACTACGCTAACCCTATTCCTAACCTAACCCTAACCCTAATCCTAACCCTTACCCTAACCCTAACCTTAAGCCTAAATGCTAACCCTAACCCTAACCCTAAATTTAACCCTAACCTAACCCTAATTCTAATACTAACCCAAACCCTAAATCTAACAATAACCCTAAATCAAATTCTATCAATAGTTTTGACTGAAACTCTAACCCTAACAACAACTCTAAACCTTAGAAAAATTGAATATTTCATCTTACTTTTAACCCTAAACTTAAACCTAACACTATAACTTTTTGAAACCTATCACTAATCTAAATCCTAACCTTAACCCAAACCAAACTTTTAACCATAATTCTATCCCTAAATCTAACTCTAAAATTTAATTTGATGCCTAACCATAACCCTACTCATTACACTACCCTAAACCTAACCCTAAACCTAACCAAAACACTACCCTTACATTAACCCTAACATTAACCCTTACTGTAACCCTAACCCTAACCCTAAATCTAATGCCAACCTAAACCCTAACCCTAACCCTAACTGTAACCCTAACTCTAAACCGAACTCTAAATTAAACTTAACCCTAACCCTAATCCTAACACTAGGACTGACCCTAACCCAAAACCTAAATTTAAACCTAAAACTAACCCTAACACTAAAACTATACTCTAACCCTAACCCTAACACTAACCTAACCCTAAACCTAACCCTAAACCCAATCCTAACCCTAATCCTAGCCTTAACCGTAACCTAATTTAAACCCACACCTAAACCAACCCTAACCTTGACCCTAACCCTAACCCTAAACCTAACACAAACCCTAAGCCTAAAACAAACCCTATCACTAGACCTCACCCAAAACCACACTCCAATACTAACACAAACTATAAACCTTAGTCAAAATTGAAACTTTCATCTTAGCCCTAATCCTAACGCTAAACCTAACACTAACACTAACTTTGAACCCTATCACTAATCCGAATCCTAACCCTTAACTGAACCCAAAACCTTACTCCAATCATAATTCTAACACTAAATCTAAATCCAAAATTTAATCTTCTCCTAACCAGAACCCTAACCATAACACTATCTTAACTCTAACACTAAACCAAACCCTAAAACTAACCCTAACACAAACTCTAACTCCAACCCTGACCAAAAATCTAAATATTAACCATAACGGACACTTTCATCTTACTCCTAACTCTAATCATAACCCTACCCTAGAACTAACTCTAATTTAACTTAAACACTAACACTTTCACTATCCCTAAACCTAATCTTATTCCTAACCCTAAACCTAACCCTAATTTTATCCTTAACCCAAACCCTAAGACTAACCTAACCCTAACCATAACCCTAAACCTAACCCTACCTGAAAACCAAACCCTATCACTAACCCTACTCAAAATCTAACTCTAACCCTAACACAAACTCTAAAATAGGCCAAAATTGAAACTTTCATCTTACTCCTAACCCTAAACCTAAACCTAACACTAATAATAACTTTGAACCCTATCACTAATCAAAACCCTAACCCTAAACCTAACCAAAAGCCTTACTCTAACCATAATTCTAACTCTAAATCTAAATCCAAATTTAATCGTATACCTAACCATAACTCTAACCATAACACTACCCTAACCCTAATTCTAAACCTAACACAAACACTAAACCTTTAACTAACCCTTACCCTAACCATAAGCCCAACAGTAACCAGAACCCTAACCTAACCCTAACCCTACCCTAACCTTAACCCTAACACTAACACTAACAATAACACTAATCCAAAACCTATCACTAACCCTATTTCAAAATCTAACTCTAACCCTAACACAAACTCTAAACCTTAACCCAAATTGAAACTTTCATCTTACTTTTAATCTTAACCCTAAAACTAACACTAACACTAACTTTGAATCCTATCACTAACCAAATCCTAACCCTAAAGCTAACCAAAACCATTACTCTAACCATAATTAAAACCTTAAATTCAAATCCAAAATTTAATCTTACACTTAACCATAACCTTAATGATAACACTACCTTATCCCCATCCCTAAACCTTACCCAAACAAAAACCCTCTCACTACCCCTAATCCTATATCTAGCCCTAACCTAAACCTAAACCTAACTCTAATCCTAACCCTACCCTACCCTATCCCTAACCAAAAACCTAACTCTAACCCTAACCTAACCCTAAACCTAAACCTAACACTAACCATAACCCTACTCCTACCCCTAAACCAAACCCTATCACTAACCCTAACCCAAACTCTAACTCTAACCCTAAACCAATCTCTAAAATTTGGCCTCAATTCAAACTTTCATCTTATACCTGAGCCTAACCCTAAACCTAAGAGTAACACTAACTTTGACCTTCATCACTAATCCAAATCCTAACCCTTACTCTAACCATAATTCTAACCCTAAATCTAATCCAAAATTTAATCTTACCATAACCATAACCCTAAACATAACACTACCCTACCCTAACCATAAATGAAACCCTATCATTAACCCTAACCCAAACTTTCACTCCAAACCTAATCCAAACTCAAAACCTTACCCAAAACTGAATATTTCATCTTACTCCTAACCCTAATCTGAAACTAAAACTAACACAAACTTTAAACCCTATCACTAATCCAAATTTTTACCATAACCCTAAGCCAACGGATTCTCTAACCATAATTCTAACACTGAATCTAAATCCAAAATATAATCTCACACCTAAACATAACCCTAACCATAACACTACTAACTTAAAAAATAACCCTTTTAATAACCCTAACCCTAACCCTAACCCTAACCCTAAAACTAAATAATAACCCTAACCCTAACCTAAAACAACACAACCCTAACCATAAAGCTAACCTAACCCTAACTCTAACCCTAATCCTAACAATAACACTACACTAAGCCTAAACCTAAACCTAACTGAAACACTAACCCTTTCACTAACCCTAAACCTAACCCTAACACTAACCCTACTCATAACTCTAACCCTAACCCTAACCCTAACCCTAATCATAACCAAACCCTAACTCATCTCTAAACCTAACCTTCACCCTAACCCCAACCCTAAACCGAAACCTAACCCTAAACCAAACCCTAACTCCAAACCTAACGCAAACCCTAAAACTTAGCCAAGATTGAAACTTTGATCTTAATCCTAACCCTAACCATACACCTAACACTAACACTAACTTTGAACCCTATCACAAATCCAAATCCTAACCCTGCCCCTAAACATAACTCTTACTCTATCCATAATTCTAACCCTAAATATAAATCCAAAATTTAATCTTGTGCCTAACCATAACTCTAACCATAACACTACCCTAACCCTAACCCTAAACCTAACCCAAACACTAATTCTTTCACTAAACCTAACCCTAACCCTAACCGTAACCCTAACCTACACCAAACCTTATCTCTAACACTAACCCAAACTCTAACTCTAACTCTAATCTGAACTCTAAACCTTAGCCAAAATTGAAACTTTCTTCTTACTCCTAACCCTAACAAAAACCTAACACTAACAATATCTTAGAACCCTATCACTAATCCAAACCCTAATTATAACCCTAAACAAAACCCTTACTCTAACCATAATTTTAACCCTAAATCTAAATCCAAAATTTAATCTTAAACCTAATCATAACCCTAACCATAACACCACATTAACCCCAATTCTAAACCTAACCCAAACACCAAACCTTAGACTAACCTTAACCGTAACTTAACCCTAACGTTAACCCTGACCATAACCCTAACAATAACCCTAAACCTAAGCCCAAATCCTAGCCCTAACACTAACCATAATTCTAACCATGTCCCTAAACTTAACCCTAATCCTAAACCTAACCCTAACCCTAACCACAACACTACCCTAACTCTAAAACTAAACCTAACCCAAACACTAATCCTTTCACTAATCCTAACTCTAACTGTAACCCTAACCCTAACCCTAAACACCTACTTAACCCTAACACAGAACCTAACGCTAACCCTAACTCTAATCCCTACTTTAACCTAACCATAAACCAAACCCAATCACTATCCTAACCCAAACTCCAACTCTAACCCTAAATAAACTCTAAACCTTAGCCGAAATTGAAACTTTCATCTTGTTTCTAAACCTAACCCTAAACCTAACACTAACACTAACTTTGAACACTATCATTAATACAAAACCTAGACCAAAGCGTAACAGAAACCATAACCCTACCATAATTCTAACCCTAAATATAAATAAAATATTTACTCTCACACCTAACCGTAACTCTACCATAAAACTACCCTAATCCTAACACTAAATCAAAATAAACAATAACCCTTTTAATAAACCTAACCCTAACCCTAACCCTAACCCTAACTGTAATCCTAAACCTAATCCTAATCCTAACCCTAATCCTAAACAAAACCCTAAACCATACCCTATCACTAACCCTAACCCAAACTCTAACCCTAACCATAACACTAACTTAATCTAAACATAAATTAAAAACTAAACCTTTTACTAACCCTAACCCTAACCCTACTCCTAACCCTACACTAACTCTAAACTAAAGTCGAACCCTAACCCTAACCCTAACCATAACCCTGAAGCTAAACCCTAACTCTAACCATATGCTAACCCTAACAGTAACACTAAACCTAAACCTAACCCTAACCAAACCTTAACCCTAACCCTACTTCTAAACCAAACCCTATCACTAACTCTAAACCTAACCCAAACCCTAAACCTTAGCCAAAATTAAAACTCTCATTTTAATCCTAACCCTAACCATAACACTACTATAACCCTAAACCTAAACAAAAATTAAAAACTAAACCTTTTACTAATTCTAACCCTAACTCTACCCCTAACTTGACACTAACTCTAACCTAAACCCTAACCCTAACCCTAACAATAACCATAACCCTGAAGCTAAACCCTAAATCTAACCATATTCTAACCCTAACTGTAACATTAACCCTAAACCTAAGCCTAACCAAACCTTAACCCTAAACCTAATCCTAACTCTAACCCTAGCCCTAACTCTAACCCTAACTCTACTTCTGAACCAAACCCTATCACTAACCCTAAACCAAACCCTAACTTCAAACCTAACCCAAACTCTAAACCTTAGCCAAAATTGAAACTTTCATCTTAATCCTAACCCTAACCATAACACTACCATAACCCTAACCCTAACCATAACCCTAAACCAAATTCTCACTTCAACCCTAACACAAACTCTAAACGGTAGTTGAAATTGAAACTTCATCCTACTTCAAAACCTGACCCTAAACCTAACACTAACACTAACTTTGAACATAATCACTAATCCAAATAATTAACCTACCCTAACCCAAAAACTTACTCTAACCATAATTCTAAGTCTAAATCTAAATCCAATATTTAATCTTAGAACTAACCATAACCCTTACCATAACTCTAGCCCTAACCCTAACCCTAAACATAGCCAAAACACTAACACTTTCACTAACCCTAAACCTAACACTAACCCTACCTAAACCTAAACCTAACCCTAAACTTAACCTAATCTTAACCATAATTCTGACCACAACCTAATTCTAACCCTAACCATAACCCTAACCCTAATGCTAAACCTAACATGAACCCCAAGCCTAAACCAAACCCTATCACTAACCCTAACCCAAAATCTCACTCCAATCCAAACCCAAATTCTAAAACTTAACTCAAAATTGCAACTTTCATCTTAGTCCTAATCCTAACATTAAACCTAACACTAACACTAACTTTCGACCCTATCACTAATCTGAATCCTAAAACTTATCCTAACCCAAACCCTTACTCTAACCCTAACCCTAACCCTAACCATAACCCTACTTATAAACCAAACCCAATCACTAACCCTACTCAAACTCTAACTCTAACCCTAATGCAAACTCTAAAATTAGCCAAAATTGAAACTTTCATCTTACTCCTAATCCTAACACTAAACCTAAAGCTAATAGTAACTTTGAAACCTAAAACTAATCAAAATTTTAACCCTAACCCTAAACCTAACCCTAACCCTATTCCAAACCCTATTTCTAACCCTACCACAAACTCTAACTCTAACTCTAACTCTAACTCTAACTCAAACTCTAAGCCTTAGCCAAAATTGAAACTTTCTTCTTACTCCTAACGCTAACACAAAACCTAACACTAACGCTAACTTTGAACCCTATCACTAATCCAAACTCTAACCCTAACCATAACCAAAACCCTTACTATAACCATAATTTTAACCCTAAATTAAATCCAAAATTTGATCTTACGCCTAACCATAACCCTACCATAACACTACACTAACCCTAATTCTAAACCTAACCTTAACACTAAACCATAGACTGAACTTGAATGTAACTTAACCCTAATGTTAAACCTAACCATAACCCTAACACTAACCCTAAACCTAAACCCCAATCCTAACCCTAACTCTAAGCATAACACTACACTAACTAAACCTGAACCTAACCCAAACACTAACCCTTTCACTAACCCTAACTCTAACCCTAACCCTAAACCTAACCCTAACCCTAACCGTAAACCCTAACCTAACCCTAGCACAAAACCTAATCCTAACCCTAACCCCTACTTTAACCTAACCCTAAACCAAACCCTATCACTAACCCTAACCCAAACACCAAATCTAACCCTAAATCAAACACTAAACCTTAGCCAAAATAAAAATTTTCATCTTACTCCTAAACCTATCTGTACACCTAACACTAACACTAAATTTGAACCCTATCCTTAATCCGAAACCTAACCCTAACCCTAACCGAAACTGTAACTCTAACCATAATTCTAACACTAATATGAAATCCAAATTTTAATCTTACACCTAACCATTACCATAATGATGACAGTACCCTAACTTTAACCCTAAAGTTAACACAAACACTAACCTTTTGACTAACCCTAACCTTAACCCTAACCCTAACGCTAACCTTAACATAACCCTAACACTAACCCTAACATAAACCTAAACCTAACCCTAATCCTAACCGTAAACCCTAACCATAATCATAACCCTAAACCTAACTCTAAAACTAATCCTAACCCTAACACTAAATCAAACCCTATCACTAACCCTAACCCAAATTCTAACTCGAACTCTAACCCTAACTCTACACCTCAGCCAAAATTGAAACTTTCATCTTACTCCTATCCCTAACCCTAAACCTAACACTAACACTAACTTAGAAACCTAACACTTTTCCAAATGCTAACACTAAGCATAAATCAAACCCTTACTCTAACCATAATTCTAACCTTACATCTAAATTCAAAATTTAATCTTACACCTAACCATAACCTTAACCATAACACTACCCTAAACCGAAACTTAAACCTAACCCAAACATTATTTCACTAACCCTAACACTAACCCTATCCCTAACCCTAATCTAACCCTAACCCTAACACAAACTCTAAACCAAGGCCAAAATTAAAACCTCCATCTTACTCGTAACCCTAATCAAAACACTACCTAACCCTAACCCTAAATCTAACTTAAAAACTAACCCTTTCTCTAACACTAACCCTAACTCTAATCCTAAATTCTAACCTGAACCTTAACCTAACCGTAACCTATTCCCAAACCCTATTTTTAAACTTAACCCTAATCCTAATTCCAACCCTAACCCTAACCCTAACTCTAACCCTAATCCTAACCCTAAATCTAAACCTTTACTCTAACCATAAGCCTAACCCTAACCCTATCACTGACCCTAACTCTAATGTTAACCCTAACACTAAACCTAAACAAAACCCTATCACTAACCCTAACACAAGATCTAACTCCAACCGTAACCCAAACTCTAAACCTTAGCCAAAATTGAAATTTTATCTTATCCCTTTACTTAACCCTAAACCTAACACTAAAACTAACTTTAAAATGTACTACTTATCCAAATTCTAACCCTACACCTAACCTATACCCTTACTCTAACCATAATCCTAATGTTAAACCCTAAATCTAAATTTAAAATTTAATCTTACACCTAACCATAGTCCTAATCTTAAAACTACCCTAATCATAACACTAAACCTAACTTAAAAACTAACCGTTTCACTAACCATAACCCTAAATGTACCCTAACCCTAAACATAACTTTAAACCTAATCCTAAACCTAAACTCTAACCCTAACCCTAACCAACATAAATATAAACCTAACCCTAACACTTACCTAACCCTAACCCAAACCCTAACACTAAACCCTGACCCTAATTCTAAGGCTAAACCTAAATCTAACCATAACCATAACCCAACTACCCTAACCATAATATTAAACCTAACCCAAACACTAAGAGTTTCAATAAATCTAAACCTCAGCGTAACCCAAACCTAATACTAACCTAATCCTAACCCTAACCCTAACCCTAACCCAAACTGTAACCTTAACCCTAACTTTAAACCTAAACCCTAACCTTAACACTAAACCTAAACCTTAACCCTAACCTAACCTAAACCTGAATGCTAACCTAAACCTAAACCTAATCCTAAACCTAATCCTAACCCTAACCCTAACCAAACCCTATCACAAATCCTTACACAAACTCTAATTCCAACCTTGACCCAAACTCTAATTCGTAGCCAAAATTGAAACTTACACCTTACTCCTACTCTAACAATAACACAACCCTAAACTTAACCCTAAACCTAACTTAAACGATAACCCTTTCACTAACCCTACCCTAATTTTAACCCTAAACCTAAAACCTAACCCTAACCCTAACCATACACAAAACCCTATCAGTAACCATAACCCAAACTTTAACTCCAACCCTAACCCAAATTCTAAACCAAAGCCAAAATTGAAACTTGGATCTTACTCCTAACACTAACCAAAACACACCCTAACCCGAAACGTAACTTAAACACTAATCCTTACTCTAACCCTAATCCTAACCATAAACCTAACCTTAAACCTAAATTCTAACCTTCACCCTAACCTAACCATAACCCTATCCATAACCCTATTTTTAACCCTAACCCTAACCCTAATTCTAACCCTAACCCTAACCCTAAACCTAACCCTAACCTTAACCCTAAAACTAACACTAATCCTAAACCTAAAACCTTACCCTGACCATAACCCTAACCCTAACACTAAACGTAAACCTAAACTTTAACCCTAACCATAAACTGAACTTTACGCCTAACCTAAGGCTAATCCTAACCCTAAACCTAAACCTAACCCTAACCCTAATCCTAACTCTAACCATAATTCTAACCCTAACCCTAACCCTAACCTAAACTGAACCTTAATTCTAACCCTTACACTAAACCCAACCCTATCCCTAAAACAAACCCTATCACTAACGCTAACCCAAACTGTAAATGTAACACACCCAAAACTGTAAACCTTAGCCAAAATTGAAACTTTCTTCTTACTCCAAACCCTAACCTCATACCTAACACTAACACTAATTTTGAACCCTATTACAAATCCAAACGTAACCCTAATCCTAACCTAAACCTTTGGTCTAACCATAATTCTAAACCTAAATCTAAATCCACAATTTAACCTTTGACATAACCCTAACCCTAAACCTAACCCAAATACTAACATTTTCACTACCCCTAACCCTAACCCAAACCTAATCCTAACACTCACCCTAACCCTAACCCTAATCCTAAATCTAAACCCTAACCATAACCCTAACCCTAACCCTAACACTAACCCTACCCTAATACTAACCCTAACCTTAAACTGAACTCTAATCCTAAACCTAAACCCTTACCCAACCATACTCTAACCATAACCCTAACTCTAACCCAAACCTAACCCTAACACTAACCTAACCCTAACCCTAACGCTAAACCAAACCCTATTACTAAACCTAACAGAAACTCTAACTTTAATCCTAAACCAAACTCTAAACCTTAACAAAAATTGAAAGTTTCATCTTACATTTAACTCTAAAATGAAACCTAACACTAACACTAATTTGAACCCTATCACTAATCTAAATCCTAACCCTTACCCTAACTGAAACTGTTACTCTAACCACAATTCTAACCCTAAATCTAAATCCAAAATTTAATTTTACACCTAACAATAACCCTAACAATAACACTACCCTAACCCTAACCCTAACCATAATCCTAAACCAAACCCTAAAACTATGCCTAACCCAAACTCTAACTCCGAGCCTAACCCAAACTCTAAAACTTAGCCAAAATTGAAACTTTCATCTTACTCGTAACCCTAACACTACCTTAACCCTAATCCTAAACCTAATGTAAGACGTAGAAGCTTGCTGATGCCAGTGGCTCAGTTCAAAGGAATTGGTCAAGTATTTTTGTTTATAGATTCAAAATTGATGATGAAAAGTCCTGAGATCCCAACATTAATCCTCTAACAGTGTGTCAGTGCACTGGGAAATTTCAACTCTTATGAACATTCCACAACGCGTTTATGGTTCAATGAAATGGCATTCATGAGATAAAGCAATACAATCATGAATTCGCCATAAAGTTTTCTCCATCCATTCCCCTGGATACTACAAGAAGGATCCAGTGATTTCTGTTAACTTTGGCCAAGAAAGATTGCACACGGGAACTGGTAAATATCCACAACTCTAGCTATGGGAAAGCTGATGTTGCGCTCGTATGTGTTCACATAGTATTAGCTGATGTTTTGTTTGAGACTATGGCTCTCTAAGGCGTATTGCTCTGCTGTGGATGATACTGAAATCCCGAGGTTAGCAGAAAGCTACAGTTGTGTAAGACTGATGTTGTACTTCCCTTCGAATCAGTACATGGAGACAGAGCTCTTTGCCAAATCAGAAAAGTATTCAATAATGTACACTTAAGGACTCTACACTTCCTCCTCATTGAGTGCTGCTGGAGGCTCCACAGGACACACCGATATCAGCACTGAGTCGTTGTTCACCTGCCCTTCTGGCTTACCCAAGGCAGGTATTCAAAGACCCGTATCCTTGAACTGCGGTACGATCTTTCTTTCGCTTTAATAGTCTTTTATGTCCAATACATGGGAAGAAAGAACTATAGTATTGAACAGCATCCACACCTCTTTATGACAACTGGTTGAGTCCTCTTCAGCGCTCGCGCTCCCTTCAACACAGGGCAGCCAGCTCTCCAATTCGTATGAATATTCACTATCAAAACTGTCAGCATTCACTAATCTCATTCCCTCTTTGCTGACGTGAGACGAGTCCCAGAATGCTTACACACAACACACGACAAATCTCCCCCGAGCTCAATACGGAAAGAAAAACTAATGATGAATGATCACAAGACATGGACGATGCATTCAGGAACAGAAGGATTCAGAATACAAGCAGCCACATTCGAATTTCTTGCCTGAAGCTTTTATCATCACGGACATCTAACCTCCTGTTTAGGGTTAGTGTTAGTGTTACAGTTAGGGGTAGGGTAAGGTTAGATTTAGCATTAGGTTTATGGTTAAGAGTAAGACGTTTAGCAGAGTGTCAGAGCACCCGAAGTAACATCTTTGAAAGTCGCTTCCCATATCCATAGGAGTTCCAAATCATATGACCGTTGATTTAGGCAAAGGCTCTCTGAGGACACAGATTACACCCTCATCCTCACCCAAAACATTCTCATCACATTCCCCTGGACACTACAAGGAAGGTGCAGGAGCCACTTTTTATTTTCGGCCTGGGAACATTCTGCAATATTCATTCTTAAGACACACTGCGCTAAGCCCAAGGATGGCTGTCATAGCATCAGTTTCTCTTCAAGTTTTGTAAGGAGATGCTTTGTTTGACAGTACAGCTCTCTAAAGAGTATTTTGCCACTCTCTGCAGTGCCGTGAATGCGAGCAATAAAATACCAACAGTCGTGTCGGCATGGGTTTGCTGTTCCTTGTGGTCGAGAACGCGACAGCAAATATGGCTCCCACTAAACGTATGCAAAGTCAACACTATAGCATTTTCCTCTACATAGTCTGAATGCTGCAGAAATACCCTGTCAGTGCCATTGAATGGTGAACTGCATTTCTGGCCTAGCAGACATACGTACTCAATAACAAGCGTCCTCGAATTTTGATACATATGTTCACGAAACTTTATAGTGTTTTCAGTCCTCTCTGAGGGAAGAAATGAAATATATTTTTGAACCAGCTTCCCAACTCGTTTCTCACAGATGTTTCGGTCCTCCTCAACATAGAAGCTACCTTCAAACCCATGGAAGGCTGTTCCCGCTTTGTACGAATTTCCAGTATGAAACTCAGTTTTCACTAGTCGCTTTCATAGTTGGAAGATGTTAGGAGAGTCCAAAGTTGCTTATGTACTGCCAATGTCCTGTCATTTGTTAGAGCAATACAGAAAGCAAAATGACGATAAATATCCACTTAATTATTTGATACGTTTGGCGTACCTCTAAGTAGTAGAAGCTTGTGGCATGGCAGTATCTCAATTCAAAACCATTGTTCCAAAGTTTTTGTTTATAGATTCCATATTTATTAGGAAAAGTGCTGAGATTCCAGCATTAATGCTCTAAGTGTTTCAGTCCCTTTGAGTGAAGGCCTTGGGAAATTTCAACCTTTATATAAATTGCACTATGCAGTCATGCTTCATATATGGAATTGAGTTTATGAGAAAAAGCAATAGAATCAGGTATTCACCATTAAGACTTCTTTTCCCATTCCATTTGAAACTACAAGAACGATCCTGTGTCTTCTACTATTTTGATGAAGAAACAATGAACAGTGAAACAGATAATGATCCACTAAACCTATCACCTAAACTAACTCTTTGTGTATCCCTAAATCTAACCCTAACCCTAGTCCTAGACTAACACTAATCCTAACTCTAACGATAACCCTAACATAACCCTAACGCTAGCTCGATACCCTAACCCTAAAACTAATTCTAATCATAATCTTAACCCTAAACCTAGCTTAAACATAAACCTAAACTGAAATTCAATTTTTAATTTTACACCTATCCCTAACACTAACACTAACCATAACCCTAAACCCTAACCCTAACCCTAATACTAACCCTAGAGCTAAATCAAAAATTTATTCTTATTCCTAACCTTAAATTTAACCCTAACCCTAATGCTAACCTAACCCAACGGCTAAAACCTATTGCTAAAACTAACCCAAACCCTAACCCTAACCCCAACCCTAACCCTAACACTAACACTAAACCTAACCCTATCCCTAAACATAAACCAAAATCCAAACTTCAATCTAAATCCAATCCCTAACCCAAACCCTAAATCTAAACCTAACCCTAACCCTAAAACTGAAATTTGTTCTTATTGCTAAACCTAAACCTAACCCTCACCCCAACCCTAACCCTAACCAAACCCAACTCTAAATTATACCCTAACCCTAACTCTAACCTAACTCTAAATCTAAATTAAAACTTAAAATTTACTTCAAATTCTAACTCTAACTCTAAGCCTAACTCTAACCCTGAACCTAAACATAAACCTAAATCCAAACATTATCAAATCATTAACCCTAACCCTGAACCTAACCCTACCCTAATTCTAGCACTAACCCTAAAACTATCCCTAACCCTAACTTTAACACTAAACACTAAATCATAACCCTAAACAAAAACCTATCCTTAATCCTAACCTTACAACCTAACCCTAAACCTAAATCCAAACTTCAATCTTACTTCTAGAACTAACCTCAACCCTACCCTGACACTAACATTAACACTATCACCAAACCTAAACTCTAACCCTTACACTAACCCTAACCCTAACCTAACACTAAACCTAAATAAAAACTTTAATCATACTTTTAATCCTAACCCTAACCCTAACCATAATCCTAAAACTCACCCTAAACCTAACCCTAATCCTAACACTAAAAGTAAACCTAACGCTAAAATACCCCTTATCCTAATGTGAACACTAACCATAACTCTAAGCCTATCCCTAAACCTGGTGCTAAACTTAACCCAAACCATAACCTTAATTGTAAATTTAGCAGTAACTCTAAACTAAGCATAAGCCTTACCCTAACCCTAACCTTAACCCTTAACCTAACCCTAACCATAACGCTCACCTTAACACTAACCATAACCCTAAACCTAAACCCTCACCATGACCTAACCCTAAGATAAACCATAACCACAACACTAAACCTACTCTAACCCATACCCTAACCCTAATCATAATCGGATCCATAAAACCTAACCCTAACCCGTTTCTAACCCTGACCCTAACACTAAACCTAAAATTAAATTCATAATTTAATCTTACACTTAACGCTAACCTTAACACTAAATCTAACCCTAAACCTAAATCTAATCCTGTGCCTAAACCTAAATCAAATTTTAATCTTACTCCTAATCGAACCATAACCATAACCCTGAACATAACCCTAACCCTAGACCTAACCCTAAACATAAACCGAAATTCAAACTTCAATCTTACTCCTGAACCTACCCTAACCATAACACTAAACCTAACACGAACCCTAACCCTAAACCCTAACACTAACACTAACTCAATTGAAAACCTGACCCAAAACCGAACCCAAATTCTAACTCTAAACTGAATCCTAAAATGAAAACTAAATCAAAAATTTAATCTTACTCCTACCCTCAAACTACCCCTAACCCTAAACATAAACCAAAAATCCAAGATTCAATCTTACTGCTAAACCCAACTCTAAACCTAAACTTAAAACTATACCTAACCTTAACACTAAACCTAACTGTAATTCTAAATCTAAACCTAACCCAAAACCAAACGTTAACCCTAACCTAATCCTAACCCTAACCCTAACCCTAAACTCTAACACTTACCCTACACTCTAACCCTAACCCTAAACCTAACCCTACACTAACCCTAATCCAAAACATGACCTTAAACCCAACCCAAATTCTAAGTCTATCTTTAACCCTAACCCAAAATCTATATTCAAAATTTAATCTTACTCCTAAACCTAACCATAACCCTAACCCTAAACTTACACCTAACTTTAACCCTAAACCTAAAACTAACCCTAACCCTAACACTAAGCCAAAATCTAACACTAACCCTAAACTAACCCTAATCTTAACCCGAATTCTAAAATGCAACCCTAACCCTAAACCTAAACTGAACACTAACCATAAAATTAACCCCAATCCTAATCCAAAATGCAAACTTTAAACTTAATCCTAACTCTTACCCAAAACCTAAGACTGTCCCTAAACAAGACTCTAAACCTAACCCAACCCGAACTCTAATTCTTCCCTAAACCTAACCCAAACCCTAACCCTAAACCTAAACCAAAATCCAAAATTCTATTTTACTCCTAGCTCTAAACCTAACCTTAATCCTAACCCAAAACGCTAACCCTAACTGTATCCCTAACCCTAATCATAAACCTAACCCTAACCCTAAATCCAAACTTTAATCTTATTCCTAACCCTATCCCAATACTAATACTAACTCTGACCTTAATTCCAACACTAAACCTTAACCCTAACCCTAACCCTAATCCTAAATGAGCCTTAAACCTAATTCAAAAATTTAATCTTAATTTTAACAGTAACCATAATGGTAGCACTAAACCTAACTCTGACCCTACCCAAACCATAACCCTCCCCTAAACCTAATGCTATTTCTAAACCTAAATCCAAACTTTAATCTTATTTCTAAACTTAACCCTAACTCTAACACTAAACTTAACCCCAAACCTAAACCATAACACTAACCCTAACCTTAACCCTAACCTTACCTTAAACCAAAATCAAAACATTAATTTTACTCCCCACCATAACCATAATCCTCATCCTAACCCTAACTCTAAACTATAATTCTAACTTAAACCTTAACCCTAACACCAACTGTAATACTAACCCTAACGTTACACTAAACCTGACCCTAATCCTAATCCTATCCTTAACCCTAAAACCTAACGTTAACCATACCCTAACCCAAAAACTATCACTAACCCTAACATTAAACTTAAATCCTAATCCTAAACCTAGGCCTAACCCTAACCCTTACCCTAACCCCAACATTAATCCTATTCTTAACCCGAAATACAAATTTTAATCTTGCTCCTAACAATAACCATAACCATGACCCTAACCTTAACCCTAACCCTAATCCTAAACCTAAGCCGAACCCTAAACCTCTCACTACTCTACACCTTAACCCCAAACATAACCATAACCCTAACGCTAACACTATACCTAACACTAAACCTACCCCTTATCCTAAACTGAACACCAACCCTAAATCTAAGCCTAACCCTAAACCTGACCTAGCCATAAACAAAACCATAAACTTGCCGTAATTTTAACATTAACACTAAATTAAGCATAACCCTAACCACTAACACTAAACCTATCCCTAACCCTAATCCTAAACCATAACCCTAACACTAAACCTAACCCTAACCCTAAACCTTAACCTAACCCTAACCCTTACCCTAATCCTCACCCTAACTCTAACCATAACCCTACTTCTAAAACTAACCCTAACCCTATCCCTAACCTTAACCCTAACCATAAACCTAATCCTAACTCTACACTAAACTCTAATCCTAACCCTAACCCTAACATTAACCCTAAACCTAAACCTAACATAATACTAAACCTAAATCAAAATTATAATCTTACTTCTAACGCTAACCATAACTCTAACCCTAACACTAACCCTAGGCTAACATTAACCCTAACCATAACCATAACCCTGAACACTACCCTAACCCCACTCATAACCCTGAACCTAACCTTATCCTTAATACTCACCCTAACCCTGATCCAAACCAAACCCGAAACCTAACCCGATATTCTAACCCTAACCATAAGCCTAATCCTAACCTAACTCTAACCCTAAAACTAAACCTAAACTGAAACTTTCATCTTACTACTAACCCGAACCCTAACCATAACATTAAACCTAAACCTAAATGCAAACTTCAATCTTACTCCTACCCTAATCCTAACCCTAACCCTAAATGTGACACTAACCCTAATCCAAACTGTAACCCTAACACTAACTCAAACCCTAACTCTAACCCTAACACTAAAACTAAACCTAAATTGAAACTTTAAACTTACTTCTAACCCTAACCCTAAGTCTAACCTTATCCCAAACTGTAAACCTAACTCGACCACTAAAACACACCATAAACCTAAATTATAACTTAAATCTTACTTTTAACCCTAACGTGAACTCTAACACTATCCCTAATCCTAGTCTAACACTAACCCTAAACCTAACCATAACCCTAAAACTAACCATAACCCTAACTCTAAACTAATCTTCAACTAATTCTAACCAGAACCCTAACCATAACCTGAACTTTAACCGTAAAGCTAAACCGAAATTCAAACTTTAATTTTACTCCTAACCCTAACCCTATCCCTAACGCTAACCTTAACCCAAACCCTAACACTAACCCTAACTCTAAAACCAAACCTAAATTGAAACTTCAATATTACTCTTACCCTAACCCTAAACCTAACCATAAACCCTAAAACTAATGCTAACCTTAATCCTACCCTCCCCGAAACCTAAATTCAAACTTCAGTATTACACCAAACCCTAACCCTGACCTTAAGCTGACACTATCCATAAACCCTAAACCTAATGTTAACCCTAACTTTAAACCTAACCCTAAACCTAAATGAAAACTTCCATCTTACTCCTAACCCTAATACTAACCCTAACCCTAAACCTAACACTAACCCTAATCCAAACCGCAACCCTAACCGTAACCCAAACCCTAACTCTAACCCCAAACCTAAAACTAAACCTAAATTGAAACTTTAATCTTACTGCAAAACCTAACCTTATCCATAAATCTAACCCTAACTCTAACACTAAAACTAACAATAAACCTAAATTAAAATTTAAATCTTTTAACCCTAACACGAACTCTAACACTAACCTTAACCCTAGCCTAAAACTAACGCTAATTCTAACTATAACCTTAAATCTGAACGCAACCCTAACCTCAAACATTAACCCTTAAAATAATTCTAACCATAATCGTACTCTTAACACTAACCTTAACCTTAAAGCTAACTTTAAACCCTAACCCTAAACATAAGCCTAAATCTACCCCTAAACCTAACCCTAACCTTAATCCTAACGCTAAATCTAAACCCTATCCATAACTCTAACGCTAACTCTAATCCTGTGCCTAAAGTTAAATCCAAACTTTAATCTTACTCCTAACTTTAAACCTAACCTTAACCCTAACACAAACCCTAACACTAACCCTAACCATAAAACTAACCTAAACTGAAACTTCAAAGTTACACCTAAACCTAACCCTAAACCTAAACATAAACCCTAAACCTAATGCAAACCCGAAAACTACCCTAAGCCTAAACCGAAATTCAAACTTCAATCTTACTCCTAACCCTAATCCTAACACTGACCCAAACCCTAACCCTAACCCTAGCTCTAAGCGTAACCCTAAATGCTAACCCTAAACCTATCCGTAAACCTAACCCTAACCTAATCCTAACGCTAACAAAAACTTTAACCCTAACACTAATGCTGACACTAACTTTAACTCTAACCCTAAACCTAGACGTAAACCTAACCACGACCATAACCAAAACCTTAACACTAACCCTAATCATAAAGCTAACCCTAACCCTAACCCTAAATCAAAATTCAAACATCAATCTTATTCCTAACCCTGACCCTAATTCTAACACTAACCATAAAACTAACCCTAACCTAAACCTAATCCTACGCCTACCCCTAACACTAACCCTAACCCTAACACTAATCCTAACTATAAAACCAAATCCAAACTTTAATCTTACTCCTAAGTTTATACCTAACCTTAACCCTACACGTTAACCTTAAACATAATGCTAAACCATAACCCTAAAGCTAACCGTACCCTAACCCTAACCCTAACCATAATCTTAAAACATAAATCTAACCATAAATCTAACCCTACCCTAACTTAAGAGTAACGTTATCCCTAAACCTAACTCTAAACCCTATCCCTAATACTAAACCTAACACGGATCTCATGCATAATCTAAATCCAAACTTTAATCTTACTCCCAAACCTAACCATAAATATAACCCTAAACCTGAACCTTACCCTAAACCTAACCCTGACCAAAAA
>CM052780.1:62476273-62598397 GCA_028533395.1 Rousettus madagascariensis
AATCTAACCATAAATCTAACCCTACCCTAACTTAAGAGTAACGTTATCCCTAAACCTAACTCTAAACCCTATCCCTAATACTAAACCTAACACGGATCTCATGCATAATCTAAATCCAAACTTTAATCTTACTCCCAAACCTAACCATAAATATAACCCTAAACCTGAACCTTACCCTAAACCTAACCCTGACCAAAAATCTAATGCTAAACAGAAACCCTAACCCTTGCTCTAACTGTAATCCTAACCCTACTCTAAAATTAAATCCAAACTTTAATCTAACTCCTAACCCTAAAACTAACCCTAAACCTAACCCTAATCTTATACCATAACCCTAAACATAATCTTAATCCTATTTCTAAACCTGAAATTGAATTTAAACTTTAATCTTAATCCTAACCCTAACCCTAACCCTAAGCTAACGAAATCTAAATCAAAATTTAATCTTACTGCTAACCCTAACCCTAAAACTAACTCGACACTAAACCTAGCCTAACACTAACACTAACCCTAAACCTTACCCTAACCTTAACTCTAACACTAATCCTAACGCTAAACTTCAATCCAAACTTTAATCTTATTGCTAACCCTAACCCTAAACATAACTCAAACCCTAAATGTAACCTCAACCCTACCCTAACCTAACCCTAACCCTAACTCTAACTCTAAATTTAACCATAAACCTAACCCTAAATGTAAATGCAAACTTCAATCTTGCTCCTAACCATAATGCTACCCTAACCCTAACCCTAACCCTAACCGTAAACCAATCTATAACCCTAACCCAAACCAAAACCCTAACTCTAACCATAACCCTAATCCTAAACCTAAATCTAAGTTGAAATTTTCATCTTATTTCTAACCCTAAACTTAAACCTAACCCTAACCCTAACCCTATCCCTAATTCAAACACCACACCCTATTCCTAATTCAAACCCTAACCCTATCCCTAACCCTAAACATAACCCTAAACCCTAACTCTAAACTTATCCTACCCTAACACTAACTTTAACTCAAAACCTAACCCGAACACCTTACCTTAACCAGAAACCTAAAACAAAAATGGAATCTTACGCCTAATTCTAACCCTAACGCCAACCCTAACCGAAACCTAACTCTAACCTTATACCCTACCCAAAACCTAGCCTTTATCCTATCCTTTAAACTGAAACTGAATTTACCTTTAAACTTTTTCCTAAACCTAAACCTATTCTTAATTCTAACCCCAAAACCTGAGCCTAACCATAAACCTACCCTAACCTTAACACTAAGACTAACTCTAAATCTTACCCTGACCCTACCCCTATTCCTAACCCCGAACCTAACAAACTCAAAACCTAAATTGAAACTTTAATCTTGCTGCAAGCCGTAAACCTAACCCTAACCCAAAAGCTAACAGTAGCCTAACCAAACACTAACCCTAACCATAATCCTAACCAAACCTAAACCAAACCCTAAATTCTAACCTTAACCTTAACCTTAATCCTAACCCTAAACCTCAACATTATCCTAAACCAAAACATAAACTGAAATCCACTTTAATCTTACTCCTACCCTAACCCTAACTCTAATCCTAAACCTAAATTCAAACTTTAATCTTATTCCTATCCCTAACCCTTACCCTAAAGCTAACCCTAAACTAATTCCTAAATTTAAACCTAACCCTAACACTAACGTTAACTCTAATCGTTAAACCTAACCCTGAACAAAAACCTAACTATAACTCTAACCTTAAACCTAATCCTAACTCTAAACATAAACCGAAATTCAAATTTTAATCTTACAACCAACCTTAACCCTAACTCTAATCCTAACGCTAAACCTAACCCTAAACCTAACCCTAACCCTAAACCTAAATGAAAACATTAATTTAACTCCTAACCCTAACCATAACCCTCATAGTAACCCTATCCCTAAACCTTAAACCTAACCATAACCCTAGAACCAACTGTAACCCTTACACTAACCCTACCTTAACCCTCACCTTAACAACAATTCTAACCTTAACCCTAACACCTAACCCAAACCCTACCCTAACCCTAATCATAACCCTAAACCTAAACTTGAATCCATAATTAAATCTTACTCTTAACGCTAAACTGACACCTAAACCTAACCCTAAAGCTAATACTAATCCTGTGCAAAAACCTACATTCAAAATTTAATCTTACTCCTAACTCTAACCCTAAACCAAACCCCAAAACTAAATTCAAAATTTGATCTTACTCCTATCCCTAAACCTAACCCTAGCCCTAACAATAAAACTAAATCCAAACTTCAACCTTACTCCTAAATCTAAGCCTAACACTAACCCTAAACCTAACACTAACAACAACCCTAAATCCTAATCCTAACCGAAAACTAACCCTAAACCTAATTCAGAAATTTAAACTTACTTTTAACCTTAACCGTTACCCTACACTAACCCTAACCCTAATTCTTCTGTTACACTTATCCTAACCATAACTATAAACTAAACTAACCGTAACCCTAACTCTAAACCCTAAATGAAAACCTAACCAAGCCCTAACCGCAACCATAACCCTAAATCTAAACCGAAAGCCAAACTTAAAACTTACTCTAAACCCTTACGCTAACCTAACAGTAGCCTTAAAAGTAACCCTAACCACAAACCCTAAACATAACACAAAACCTAACCCTAAAACTAAATCCAAACTTCAATCTTACTCCTAGCACTAGTCCTAACCCTAACACGTACCCTAACACTAACCCTAATAAAAAAGCTAACCCTAACCCTAAACCTAACTGTATCCCTAACCCTAAACCTAACCGTAACCCTAACCTACACCTAAATCAAAACATTAACCATTCTTTTAACCTTAACCCTAACACTAAAAATAACACTAACACTAACACCAATTTTAAGCCCTAATCTTAAACCTAACCTTAACTGTAAACTAAACTTAAACCTAAATCAAAATATTTATCTTACATTTAACACTAAACTTAACCCTAACCCTATCCCTAATCTTAGCCTAACACTAAACCTAATCCTATCCATAACCGAAACCCTAACCCCAACTCTAACCCTAACACTAAACCCTAACCCTAACCCTACCCTGACCCTAACCCTACCTCTAACCAAAACCCTAACCCTAATCCTACACTAAGCTTAACCCTAACTCTAACCCTAAACCTAATCCTTAAACTTAACCCTAAATATAAACCTAAACCTAAACCCAAAATTAATCTTATGCCTAACCTTAAACTTAACTCTATCCTAACATTAAATCCTAACCCTAATTCTGACCCTGAAACTTAACCAAATTAAACTCTACTCTTAACCTAACACTAAACATAAGCCTAACCCGAACCCTAACCAAAAGCTAACCCTAACTCTAATCCTAAATCTTACCCTAATCCTAACCCTACCCTTAACATTAACCCTAAACCTAAAACGACATCCAAACTTTAAACTTACTCCTAACCCTAACGCTAAACCCTAACACTAACACTAACTATAACCCTAACCATTAACCCTAAACCTAAACCTAATTTTAAGCCTACCCCCAACCCTAAACCTAAACTTAAAATTTAACTTTAATCTTCTTCCTATCCCAAACTCTAAAACTGACCCTAACCCTAACCCTAACACTAAACCTAACCCTTACCCTAAACCTAAATCCAAACTTTAAGCTTACTTCTAAACCTAGCAGTAACACTAACAGTAACCCTCACACTAACACCAACCCTAAAACCTAACCGTAACCCTAACCTAACCCTAAACCTAAATTAAAATTTTAAATTTACTTTTAAACCTAAACCTAACCCTAATTCTTGACTTATACTAATCCTAACCCTAACCATAATAGTAACCATAATACTAACCAAAATTCTAAACCCTGACCCTAACCCTAACACTAACTGTAATCCTAACCCTAACCCTAACCCTAACCATAACCCTAATTCTAAACCCTAAACCTAACCCTAATGCTAACCCTAGCCTAAATCTAATCCTAACACTAACAATAACCCTAACACTAAAAACTAACCATAACCCTAACCCTAAATTCAAAATTCAATCTTATTCCTAACCCCAACCCTAAGACTAACCCTAAACCTACTCACTAACCCTAAGCCTAACCCTAATCCTAGACCTAACTCTAACCCTAACCCTAACCCTAAACCTAATCCCTAACCCTAATTGTAACCCTATCCCTAAAAGTAAACCAAACCATTATCCTAACACTAAACCTAAATCAAAACATTAATTTTACTCCTAACCATAACCACATTTCTAACCCTACCACTAAGTCTAACCCAAACCATAAACCCTATAAATAACCCTAATCCTAACCCCAACCTTTACCCTGACCCTAACTCTACTCAATCCCTGACCCTCACCCTAAACTTAACCCTAAACATAATTCTAACCTTAACCCCAACCATAAACCCTAACTATAACCCTAACCCTATCCCTAACCTAACCTTAAACCATATCAAATCTTTCATCTTACTGCTAACTCTAAATCTACCCTAACCCTAAAACTAAAACTGAACCTAAATCCAAACTTACATCTTACTCCTAAAACTAACCATAACCCTAAACCCTAAACCTAATACTAACCCTAACCCTAACCCTAAACATACACGAAAATCCAAACCTTAGACTTACTCCTAACCCTAACTCTAACTCTAACGCTAACCCTAAATCCAAAACCTAACCCTAACCCGAAACCTACCCTAACCCTAATGCTAACAGGACCCTAACATTAAATCTCACACTAACAATACACTCTAACCCTAATACTAACCCTAACCCTAAATCCAACCCTAACCATAATTCTAACCCAAAACCTTAATTCTAACCCTAATCCTAACCCTAACCCTATGCTAACTCTGGCCCAACAATAAGCCTAACCATAACCTTAAGCATAACTTTTACCCTAACCCTAACACTAAACCCTAATCCTAACCCTAACCCTAACCCAAACCCTGAACATAAACCTAAACTGAAAGCCAAACGTTACTCACTACTAACCGTAAGCTTAACCCTAACACTAACCCAAAACCTAACTGTAATAATAAAACCTAAACCTAAACCTAAGCCTAAAAGTAACCCTAACCCAAAACCTAAACATAATCCAAATTTTAATCTTACTGGTAACCCTAACCATAATCCTAAACTTAACCCTAAGAGTAACACTAAATGCTAACCCTAACCTTAACCTAAACTTAATCCTGTGCTTAAACCTAAATCCAAAATTTAATCTTACTCTTAACCCTAATTCTAACCCTAACCCTAACACTAACACTAACACCAAACATAAACCCTAACCCTAACCCTAAACCTAATGCTATCCCTATCCCTAACCTACCCTAAAACTAAATCAAAATTTAATCTTACTGCTGACACTTACCATAATCCTAACTCTAACCCTAAACCTTAACCCTAACAATAACCCTAATCATAGAACTAACCCTAAACCTAAACCTAAAAGTAAACCAAATGCAAACTTTAATCTTACTGCTATACCTAATAGAAACCCTAACACTAAACCTAACGCTAAACTTCACCTAAAAATAACCCTAACCCTAATTATAACCCTAAGAGCATACCCTAAACCTAACACTAAATCCAAAACCTAACCCTAAACTAATCCTAAACCTGAAACGAAAGTCCAACTTTTATTTTACTCCTAACCCTAACCATAACACTAACCCTACACAAACCCTGACTCTAATTCTACACCTAAACCTATCCCTAACCCTAATCTTAACCCTAATTGTAACCCTAAACCTAACCATAAAGAAAAATTCAAACTTTACACTTACTCCTTCCCTAACACTAACTCTAACCCTAACCCTACCCTAAACGTAAGCCTATACCTCACCCTAACCCTAACCTTAACTCTAACACTACACCCTAACCCTAACCCTAATCTTAACCCTAAACCTATACCTAAACCGAAAACAAAGTTTGATCGTACTCCTAACCCTAAACCTAACCCTAATGCTAACTGTAACCGTAACCCTAACACTAACCCTTAACCCTAAACCTAACCCTAACACTAACCCTAAACTGAAAGCCAAATGTTAATCTTACCCCTTAACCTAACCCTAAACCTAATCCTAACCTTAACCCTTACCCTAACCCTATCCCTAACACTAACCCTAACCCTAAACCCGATACCTAACACTAACCCTGTCACTAACACTAAAACTAACCCTAACCCCAATCCTAACACTAACACCAACCCTAAACCCTAATACGAACCCTAACCCTAACATTAACATAGCCCTAAACCTAAATCAAAAATTTAATATTTCCTTTAACCCTAAACCTAATCCTAACCCTTATCCAAATCATAGCCTAACAGTAACCTAACCCTATCCATAACCTTAACAATATGCCTAACCATCACTGTAAACCCTAAATTAAACCCTATCTTTAACCCTAACCATAAACGTAACCCTAAACCTAACCCTAATCCTAAAACCAACCGTAACCCATACACTAACCCAAATTCTTACTCTAAACCTAACCCTCACCTAACATAAAATCACAATATAGTCTTAATCCTAAACTTAACCCTAACCTTAAAACGAACCCTACCACTAACTATAACCCTAACCAACTGAGACCCTAACCCTATACCCAAACCCTAATTCTGACCTAAACCTATCTATAAAACTAAACCGAAATTGAAAATTTAATATTATTCCTAACCCTAACGCTAATCCTAACCCTAAGCATAACCATAAACCTAAATCCAAAATTTAATCTTACTTCTACCTTGTCACTAACTCTAACATTAACACTACTCTAAATGTAACCCTAACCCTAACCCTATCGCTAGCGCTAAACCTAACCTTAATCCTATCTCTACACTTTAACCCTAACCCTAACCCTAATCTTAACTATAAGACTAACCCTAACCCTAAACCTAAACCAATATCAAACTTTAATCTTACTCTTAACCTTAAACCTAACCCAAACTCTAAGCCTAACTATGACCCTAACACTAAACAGTCACCATAACCTTACCCTATTTCTAAACCCAAACCTAACCCTGAAACTAAATACAAATTTAAATCTTATTCCTACTCTAACCCTAATCCTAATCCTAACGCTACCCAAACCTGAATTTAACCCTAATCATATCCCTAAAACTAACCCTAACATTACACCTCACCCTATATGCTAACCATAACCCTAACACTAATTCTAACACTACCCTAAACATAAACCTAAACGTGACCCGAAATCAAACTTTAAACTTACTCCTAACTCTAACCCTAACCGGAACCCTAACCCTAAACCCTAATTCAAAACCTTACCCTAATCCTAAACATAACCCTAACACTAACCCTAAACCTAAATCGAACTTCAAATTTTAATCTAACAAACAACCCACACCCTAACCCTAACCCTAATGCTAACTCTAACCCTAAACATATCACTAACACCAACCCTAAGCCCTAAACCATACCCATAACCTTAACCCTCGCCTAACTCTAAACCTAAATCAATAATTTAATTTTAATTTTAACCCTAAACTTAACCCGAACCCTAACCCTAATTGAAACTTATCTGTAAACCTAACCGTAACCATATCCCTAACCCTAACCCAAACTCTAACTATAAACCCTAAACCTAAACCTAACCCTAACCCTAAATGTAACCATAACACTAACCCTAACCCTAAACTTGAACCTAAAAGGAAATCCAAATTTTAATCTTACTATTAACCGTGATCCTAACCAATCCTAATTCTAATCCCAAACCCTAACTATAACTCTAATCCTATTCCCAAACTTAACCAAACTTTAATCTTATTCCTAACCTTAACCCTAACCTTAACCATTACCTTAACCCTAACCTTAAGGCCAAACCTAAAGGCTAACCCTAACTCTAACCCTAACCCTAAACCTAACCTAATCATAAACCTAATTCAAAATATTAATTACCCTCAACCTATCACTAACCCTAACTGTAATTCTAAACCCCAACCCTAAACCTAATCTTAACCCTAACACCAATAGTAACCCTAACCCTAACACTACCCTAACCCTGAAACTAATCCTAAACTTAACCCGAAAACCTAGTTCTAACCCTACCCTAACTCTAACCCTAAACCTAACCTAAACTTAAATCCATAATTTAATCTTACTCCTAACTCTAAACTTAACACTAAACCTAAACCTACCCTAACCATAACACTAACACTAACATTAAACCTAAATTCAAACTTCAATCTTTCTCCTAAGCAAAACCCTAACCTTAACTCTAAAGCTTACCCTAAAACAAACCCTACCCTAAATCCTAATTCTAACCTTAACCTGAACCCTAAAACTAACACTAAACCTAACGCTCAACCAATTCTTTAACCAAATCTGAACATTAACCCTAACATTGAGCCTAAACCTAACTGTGACCTAAATTTAACCCAAACCATAAGCTTAGCCACAACTTTAAAAGTAACACTAAACTAAGTGCAACCCCAATCACTAATACTAAACCTATCCCTAAAATTAACTCTACCCTTAACCCTAACCCTAACCAAAACCCTATTTTAACCATACCCTGATGCTAACACTAACCATAACCCTAATGTTAACCCTATCTTAAAACCTAACCCTACCATTAACCAAAACCCTGTACCTCTCCCTAACTCTAAACCAATCCTAACCCTAAACCCAAACCTAACCCTAACCATAACCGTAAACCCTAACGCTACCTATACCTAATTCTAACACTAACAATGTGCCTAAACCGAAATTCAAACTTCAGTGTTACTCCTAACACAGACCCTAACCCTAACCCTAACACTAACACTAAACTTCTTCTAACCCTAACACAACTCCTAACAGTAGCCCTCAACCTAAAACCTAACCGTAAACCTAACCTGAATCCAAACTCTGACCCTAACCATAACCTAAACACTAACTCTAACCCTAACCTTACCCGTAAACCTAAACCTAAATCAAAACATTAACCCTTAAAATAATTCTAACCATAATCCTAATCCTAACACTAACCTTAACGTTAAATTTAAACCAAAATCCAAATTTTAATTTTACTCCTAACCCTAAACTTAATCATTACCCTAACCATAACCTGAACACTAACTTTAAACCCTAACCCTAAACATAAGCCTAAATCTACCCCTAAACCTAACCCTAACCTCAACCGTAATGCTAACTCTGAACCCTATTTATAACCCTAATGCTAACTCTAATCCTGTGCCTAAACCTAAATCCAAACTTTAATCTTACTCCTAACTTTAACCCTAACTTTAACCTAATACAAACCCTAAAACTGACCCTAACCATAAAATTAAAAATAAACTGAAATTTCAATGTTACACCTAACCCTAACCCTAAACATAAACCATAAACCTAATGCAAACCCTAAACCTACCCTAAACCTAAACCGAAATTCAAACTTCAATCTTACTCCTAACCATAATCCTAACACTATCCCAAACCCTAATCCTAACCCTAGCTCTAAGCATAACCCTAAACGCTAACCCTAAACCTAACCCTAATCCTAACCCTAACCGAATCCTTAACCCCTAACCCTATGCTGACACTAACTTTAACTCTAACCATAAACCTAAACTTAAACCTAACCACTACCATAACCAAAATCTTAACACTAACCCTAATCGTAAAGCTAAACCTAACCCTAAAACTAAACTGAAATACAAACTTTAATCTTAGTCCTAACCTTAACCCTAACACTAACTCTAAAACTAACCCTAACCTAACCCTAACCCTACCCCTAACCCTAACCTCACCGTAACCCTAACACTAACCCAAAACCTAATCCTAAATGCAAACGTCACACTCAATCCTAACACTTACCCAAAACCTAACCCTGATCCTATCCCAAACCCTAAACCTAAACCTAAACCTAATTCTAACCCTAACTGAACTCTAAACCCAACCCTATACCCTATCACTTACCATTATTTTAATCCAACCACTAAACTTAAAATTAATTTATAGATCACCCTACTCCTAATTCTAACCCTAATCCTATTATTAGCCCTATTTTAATCCTATCTATAACCCTAAACTAAGACTTAAACGAAACTGAAATCTAAAATTTAATCTTACTCCTAACCCTAAAGCTAACACTAAACCTAATGCTAACCGTAATCCTAAATACAAATTTTAAATATAATCCTAGCCCTTACCCTAAACTTTATCCTAACCCTAACCCTAACACTACCCCTAACGTTAAACCTAAATCCAAATTTTAATCGTACTGCAAAACCTAACAATAACCCTAAACCTAACACTAACCCTAGCCTAAAACTAACACTAACCATAACCATACCCTAACCATAACCCTAACCCTAATCCTAATCCTAAACTTAATCTTAACCCTATCCCTAACCCTAAATGTAACCCTAACCATAAACCTAAAACTAAACCTAAATGCAACCTTTAATCTTATTACTAAAACTTATCCTAATTTTAACCCTAACCATAACCTTAACCCCAACACTAAAACCTAACCCAAACCCTAACCCTAACCCTAACATAACCCTAATTCTAAACATAACCTTAAACCTAAACCTAAACCTGAATGCAAACTTCAATTTTAATCCTAAGCAAAAAGCTAACCCTTCCCTAATTCTAACCCAAAAACTAAATCAAAACTTTAATCTTATTCCTAGCCCTAACCTTAAACATACCCCTAACCCTAACCCCAACCCTAGCCCTAACCCTAACCATAACACTAACCCTAGCCCTAAATCTAACCCTAATCCTAACTCTAAACCTACCCCAACCATAACGTTAACCGTAGCCCTAATCATAATGCTAATTCTAAATCCAAACTTTAAATATAATTTTTACTCTACCCCAACCCTAATTCTAACCCTAACCCTGACCCTAACGATAAAACTAAATCCAAACATTAATCTTACTACTAAGTCAATACTTAACCCTAACCCTACAACTTAACCCTAACCATAATGCTAAACCATAACCCTAAAGCTAACCCTACCCTAACCCTAACCCTAACCCTAACCCTAAACCTAAATCCATAATTTAATTTTACTCCTAATCCTAAACTTAATCCTATACCTAACCCTAACCCTAAACATAATCTTAAAACATAACCCTAACCATAATTCTAACTGTACACCTAACCCTAACCCTAAGTTAATAGTAACATTATCCTTAAACCTAACCCTAAACCCTAAACCTAATATTAAACCTAACACTAATCCTGTGCATAACCTAAATCCAAACGTTAATGTTACTCCTAAATCTAACCATAAACATAACCCTAACCCTAAACCTTACCCTAAACCTAACCCTGACCAAAAACCTAACCCTAAACACTAACGTAACCCTTGCTCTAAACATAACCCTACCCTAACTCTAAATTTAAATCCAAACTTTAATCTAACTCCTAACCCTAAAACTATCCCTATCCCTAATCTAACCCTAATACGAAACCCTAACATTAACTCTGACCCTAACCCTAACCCTAACACTAAACATAACATTCCCTAAAACTAATCCTAAATCCAAACTTTAAACTTACTCCTAAACCAAACCCTAACCCTTACCCTAAACATGACCCTAACCATAACGTTAAACCTAAATACAAACTTTAATCTTACTCTTAACTCTGATCCTAAAACTAACCCTAACTGAACCCAAACTCTAACCCTAACCCTAATCATAATGGTGACAAAAACCGGAACACTATCCCTAAACCCTAAGCCTAAACCTAAGCCTACCCTAACATTAACCCTAACCCAAAACATAACTCTAAGCCTAACTTTAACCTTAAACCTAAAACCAAAATTTAATCTTATTCCTAATTCTAACGCTAATCCTATTCTTATCTGAACACTAACCCTAATCTTATACCATACACCTAAACATAATCTTAATCCTATCTCTAAACCTAAAAATGAATTTAAACTTTAATCTTAATCCTAACCCTAAACCTAAACAAACACAAAACCTAAATCAAAACTTTAATCCTCCTGCTAACCCCAACCCGAACACTAAACCTAGCCTAACACTAACACTAGCCCTGAACCTTACCCTAAGATTAATTCTAACCCTAATCCTAACTCTAAACTTCAAACCAAACTTTCATCTTATTGTTAACCCTGACCCTAAACATAATTCTAACCCTAACCTTAACCCCAACCCTAAACTCTAACCCTAACCCTAACCCTAAATCTAACTCTAAATCTAAACATAAACCTAAACCTAAAACTAAATGCGAGGTTCAGTCTTGTTCCTAACCATGATGCTACCCTAACCCTAACCCTAACCGTAAACCAATCTAAAATCCTAACCCAAACCAAAACCCTAACTCTGACCATAACCCTAGCCCTAACTGTAAACATAAATTGAAACTTTCATCTTATTCCTAACCCTAAACATAAACCTAACCCTACCCCTAACACCACACCCTATCCCTAATCCAAACCCTAACACTATCCCTAACCCTAAACATAACCCTAAACCTAACCCAAAACCCTAAGCAAAACCTAACTCTAACCTTATACCCTACCCTAAACCTAGCCTTTATCCTATCCTTAAACTGAAACTGAATTTAACATTTAAACTTTTTCCTAAACCTAAAACTATTCTTAATTCTAACCCCAAAACCTGAGCCTACCATAAACCTACCCTAACCTTAACACTAAGCCTAACCCTAAAACTTCCGTAACACTACCCCTAACCCTAACCCTGAACATAACAAACACAAAACCTAAATCGAAACTTTAATCTTGCTGCGAACTGTAAACAGAAACCCTAACCCAAAAGCTTACCGTAGCCTAACCAAACACTAACCCTAACCATAACCCTAACCAAACCTAAACCAAACCCTAAACTCTAACCCTAACCCTAACCTTAATTCTAACCCTAACCTTAAACCTTATCCTAAACCAAAACATAAAGTGAAATCCACTTTAATCTTACTACCCTAACCCTAACCCTAATCCTAAACCTAAATTCAAACTTTAATCTTATTCCTAACCCTAACCCTTACCCTAACCCTAACTCTAAACTAAATCCTAACCTTAAACCTAACCCTAACCCTAACATTAACTCTAATTGTTAAACCTAACCCTAAACAAAAACCTAACCGTAACTCTAACCTTAACCTAATCCTAACTCTAAACATAAAGCGAAATTCAAATTTTAATCTTACCCCTAACCCTAACCCTAACTCTGATACTAACGCTAAACCTAACCCTCACCCTAACCCTAACCCTAATCCTATCCTTAAACCTAACCATAACTCTAGCACCAACTGTAACCTTTACACTAACCCTACCCTAACCCTGACCTTAATAGTAATTCTAACCTTAACCCTAAAACCTAACTCAAATCATACCCTAACCCTAACCCTAACTCTAACCTTAAACTTGAATCCATAATTATATCTTACTCTTAACGCTAAACTGACACCTAAACCTAACCCTAAAGCTAACACTAATCCTGTGCAAAAACCCACATCCAAAATTTAATCTTACTCCTAACTCTAACCCTAAACCAAACCCCAAAACTAAATTCGAACTTTAATCTCACTCCTATCCCTAGACCTAACCCTAGCCCTAACCATAAACCTAAATCCGAACTTTAATCTTACTCCTAAACCTAAGCCTAACACTAACCCTAAACCTAACACTAACACCAACCCTAAATCATAATCCTAACTGAAAACTAACCCTAAACCGAATTCAGAACTTTAAACTTACTTTTAACCTTAACCATTACCCTACCCTAACCCTAACCCTAATTCTTCTATTACAATTATCCCAACCATAACCATAACCTAAACTAACCCTAACCCTAACTCTAAACCCTAACTGAAACCCTAACTAAACCCTAACCACAACATGAACCCTAAATCTAAACCGAAAGCCAAACTTAAAACTTACTCTAAACCCTTACGCTAAACTTAACAGTAGCCTTAAAAGTAACCCTAACCATAAATCCTAAACCTAATTCTAAACCTAACCCTAAAACTAAATCCAAACTTCAATCTTACTCCTAACACTAGCCCTAACCCTAACTCTTACATAACACTAACTCTAATAAAAACCTAACTCTGACCTGAACATAAACCCTATCTCTAATCCTAAACATAAGGCTAATCCCTAACCCTAAACCTAACCCTAACCTTAACCCTAAACCTAACACTATCTCTATCCTTAAACCTAACCCTAATCCTAACCTACACCAAAATAAAAACGTTAATCATTCGTCCAACCCTAACCCTAACATTAAAAATGACATTAACACTAACACCAACCTTCAGCCGTAACCCTAATCAAAACCCTAACTATAATCTAAATGTAAATCTAAATCAAAATATTTATCTTACTTTTAATACTAACCTTAACCCTAACCCTAACCCTAATCTTAGCCTAACACTAAACCTAATCCTATACATAACCCTAACCTAACCATAACTCTAACCCTAATACTAAAATCTAACCCTAACCCTACCCTGACCCTAACCGTACATGTAACCAAAACCCTAACCCTAATCCTACATGTAACCAAAACCCTAACCCTAATCCTACACTAACCCTAACCCTAACTCTAACCCTAATCCTAAACTTAAACTTAATCCTAAACATAAACCTAAACCTAAACCCAAACTTTATTCTTACGCCTAACCCTAACTCTAGCCTAACACTAAATCCTAACCCTAATTCTGATCCTGAAACTTAATCAAATTAAATCCTACTCTTAAACCTAACCCTAAACCTAACCCTAACCCTAATTCTTGTCTTATACTAATCCTAACCCTAACCATAACGGTAACACTAATTCTAAACAAAATTCTAAACCCTCACCCTAACCCTAACACTAACTGTAATTCTAACCTTAACCCTAACCCTAACCCTAAAACTAAACCGAAATCCAAATTTTAATCTTACTCCTAACTCTAACTCTAACACTAACACTGATCCTAACCCTATACCCTAACCGTAACCCTAACCTTAACTCCAAACCAAAACCATAACACTAATCCTAACCCTTAATCTAACCTAACTTTAAACCACAACAAAAATATTAATTTTATTTCTAACTCTTACATAACACTCATCCTAACCGTAACCCTAACCCTTAACCTAAATGTTAACCCTAACAATAACAAACCCTAAACCTAAATCCAAACATCAATCTTATTCTTAAACCTATACCCAAACATACCCTAACCCTAACACTAACCTTAAACACAAAACAAAACCCTAACTCTAACCATTACATTAACCCTAAGTGAACACTAAGCCTAAATAAAAATTAATCTTACCTTTAACCTTAAACATAACCATAACACTAACTTTACCCTAATCATAAGTCTAACCCTAAACCTATCCCTAACCTTAAACCTAACCCTACTCCCTAACCCTAACCCTAACCCTAAACCGACCCTAAACCTAACATCAACCCTAAACCGAAACCAAAATCCAAACTTTAATCTTACTCCTAAACATAACCCTATTGCTAAACCTAAGCATAACGCTAAACCTAATCCTAAACCCATTCCCTAACCATACCCTAACCCTAAACCTAAATTCAAACTTTAATCTTACTGCTAAACCTAACCCTAACCCTACCCTTACGCTAACCCTAACTCTAACAACAACCCTACAAATTAATCTTAACCCTAACCGTAAACCTAACCTAACAGAAAACCTAAATCAAAACATTAAATTTACTCCTAACCCTAACCCTAACCTAACCCTAAACCTAACCTTAACCTGACACTAATCCCAAACCCTAACGCTAACCCTAAATTAACAAACCTTAACCGTAACCCTAACACTAATTGTATCCTAACCCTGACCAAAATCCTAAAACTAACCTTAACCCAAAACCATAATCATAACCCTAACCCAAACCCTAATCCTAACCTTAACCATAACCCTAACATTAAAGCTAAATTCATAATTTAATTTATTCCAAATCCTAAACTTAACTGTAACCATAACCTTAACCCTAGCCCTAAACCTAATCTTAACCGTAAGATTAACCCTAACCCTAAACCTAAAGTGAAAACAAATTTTAATCTTACAAATAACACTAAACCTCCACTAACCCTAACCCTAACCCAACCAAAAATTAACTCTAACACTAACCCTAACACTAACTCTAATCCTAACCCTAACCCTAACACTAATCTTAACACTATCCTTAAACCTAAACCTAAATATAAACTTCAAAATTACTCCTAACCCAAACCCTAACCCTAACTCTAACACTAACCATAACGTTAATCAAAAATCCAACCTTTAATTTTACTCCGAACACTAACCATAACCCTTTCCGTAAACCTAACACCAACCCTATCCTAAACACTAAACCTAAGCCTAGTTCTACCCTAGCACTAACACTAAACTTAATGCTAACACGGCCCCTTGTGCTAAGCTGAACACTAACACTAATTCTAACACTAAACAAACCCTAATACTAACCCTAACACTAATCATAACCCTAACCCTAAACCTAATTCTAAATTTAAACTTTAAACTAACTCGTAACCCTAATCCTAAACCTAATACTAAACCTAACCCTAACCCTAAACCTAACCCTAACCCTGACATTAACCCTACTTTTAAACTTTAATCTTACTCCGACAGTAAACCTAACATGAACGCTAACCCTATCCGAACCCTAAATCTAACCCTAATCCTAACCCTAACCCAAACCATATCCTAACACTAATTCTAAACCAAAACCTAAACCTAAACATAACCCTTACCATAAAACTAAAACCAAAATTTACTCTTACTTTTAACAGTAACCCAACCCTAACTGTAACCGAACACTAATTCTAACCTCATATTCTAACCCTAAACCTAACCTTAACCCTATTCTTAAACCTAAACCACTTTTAAAAATTAATCTTATTCCTAACCCTAAACCTAACCTTAACCCTAACCTTGACCCTACCCTAAACCTAACACTAACCATAACTATAACACTAACCTAACCCTAACCCTAACCATAAATCCTAACCCTAACCTAAACATAAACTGAAACCAAACTTTAATCTTACTGCTAATCCTAACCCTAAACCTAATTCTATCCCTAAATCCTAAACCTAACACTAACCTAACCCAAAACGCTAACCTTAAACCTAACCATAAACCTAACCCTAACCCTAAAACTTTACCTAAACTTAATTCCCAACTTTAATCTTACTTCTAACCTAACCCTAACCCTAATACTAACACGAAATGCAAACGTTAACTTCACCTTTAACCCTAACCATAAATCTAAATCCAAACTTTAATCTTATTTCTAAACCTAACCCATACCCTAATCTTAATCCTAAACTAAATCCCAACCCTAAATTCTAACCCTATCCTAACACTAACCTTAAGTAAACCCTAAAGCTAAATCAAAACTTTCATCTTACATTTAACCCTAAACGTAAACTTAAACCTAGCCCTAACCCTAAGCCTTTCCCTAACCCTAACCATAACCATAACCTTAAAATTACTCTCAAATGCTAATCCTAAACCTAAAGCTAAATCCAAACTTTACACTTACTCCTAACCCTAACTCTAACCCTAACCCTAACCCTGACATTAACCCTAATTTCAAACTTTAGTCTTACTTCGACATTACCCTAACCCTAATGCTAACCCTATCCAAACCCTAACTCTAAACCTAACCCTAAACCTAACCCAAACCCTACCCTAACTCTAATTCTAAAACAAACCTAACCCTAAACCTAACCCTTACCGTAAAACTGAAACCAAAATTTACTCTTACTTTTATCACTAACCCTACCCTAACCCTAATTGAACACTCATTCTAACCTTATATTCTAACCCTAAACTTAACCTTAATCCCATCCTTAAACCTAACACTCCTTTTAAAAATTAATCTTACTGCTAACCCTAACCCTAACCCTAAACTAAACCCCAACCATAAATACTAACCCTAAACCTAACACTAAACTTAAGTGAACCCTAAACCTAAATCAAAACTTTCTTTTAAATTTAACCCTAACCATTTTCCTAACCCTAACTCTAACCATTTCCCTAACTCTAAACTTAACCTTAACCTTAACCCTATTTTCTAAACCTAATCGTAAACCTTAAGCTAAATCCAAAATTTAATCTTGTTCCTAAACATAACCCTAAACAGAACCCTAACCCTAACCCTAACCCAACACTTCCGTAATCCCTAACCCTAACCCTGAACCTAAACCTAACCCTGACCTTAACAATAAACATAATCATAACCGTAACCTTAAACCTAAACATAACCCTAAACCTAACCATAAATGTAAATCCCAATTTTAAGGGTTTACCTAAAACTAACCCTGTACTTTACCCCAACCAAAGCCTAACGACAACCCTAAGCCCTAAACCTAACCTTAACTTTAAATGTAACCTAACACTAAACCTAAATCACAACTTTAATCTTATTGCTAGCCATAAACCTAACCCTAACACTAACACTAACCCTAGCCTAGCACTAACACTAACCCTAATCATACACCTAGCCCTAACTCTAACCCTCACCCTTAACTCTAACCTTAACCCTAACTCTAACCCTAAACAAAAACATAAACATAAACGGAAATCCAAAATTCTATCTTACTCCTAACCCTAAACCTAACGCTAATCCTAACCCTAAACGCTAACACTAACTTTATCCCTAACCCTAACCATAACCCTAAACCAAACTTAAATCCAAACTTTGATCTTATTCCTAACCCTAGTACTAATTCTAACTCTAACCTTAACCCCAACACTAAACCTTAACCCTAACCCTAACCCTAATCCTAACCCATCATAAATCTAACTCAAAAATTTAATCTTAATTTTAACACTAACTGTAATGCCAGCACTAAAGCTAACTCTAGACCAACTCTAACCATAACCCTATGGTTTACACTAATGCTATTCCTAAACCTAAATTCAAATTTTAATCTTATTCCTAAACTTAACCCTAACCCTAAACCTAACCCTAACCCTAACCTTAACCCCAAACCTAAACCATAACACTAACCCTAACCCTAACCTTAACCCAACCCTAAATCAAAATAAAAACATTAATTTTACTCCTAACCCTAACCATAACCCTCACCCTAACTGTAACCCTAAACTATAATTCTAAACCTAACCCTAACCCTAACACCAACTGTAATCCTAACCCTAACTTTACACTAACCCTGACCCTAACCCTATTTCTAACCCTAATTCTAAAACCTAACGTTAACCGTACCCTAACTCTAAACTTAATGCTAGCCCTAACTTTAACTTTAAACCCTAATCTTAAACCTTAGCCAAACCCTAATTCTTACCCTAACCCTAACATTAATCCTGTGCATAAACCTAAATACAAATTTTCATCTTACTTCTAACCATAACCATAACCGTGACTCTAACCCTACCCTTATCCCTAAACCTGACCCTAAACCTAACGCTAATCCCTAACCTTAACCTTACTTCTAACTAACAGAAACCCTAAGTCTATCTCTAAACTAGTAATCTAGTTTCTTGCCCTAAAATTAACACTAACTGTAACCCTATCCTGAACCCTAAACTTAACCCTAACTGTAACCCTTACCCTGACACTCACCCTAACCCTAATGCTAACCTTAAACTTAAATTCGAAATTTACCATTATTCCTAACCTTAACCCTAACCCTAACCCTAACCCAAACCCTAACCTTACCCACCCTAAACCCTATTTCTAAACCTAACTCTAAACTTAAACCAACCCTAACGCTAACCCTAACAGTCAACCTAAACCTAACCCTATTGAAAACCCTAACCCTAACTCTAAAACATAAACCCTCACCTAACCCAAAACTTATCTCTAAACCGAACCTTAATCCTAACCCTAAACCTAAATCAAAACTTTAATTTTACTTCTAAAATTAACCCTAACACTAACACAAATCGTAAACTCTAACCTAAACCCTAACCGTAACCTAATACTAAACATAAATCAAAACTTTAATCTTACTTTTAACCCTAACCATAACCCTAAACCTAATTCTAATCTTAGCCTAACACTAAACCTAACCCTAACCATAAGCTTAACCCTAACCCAAAACCTAACACCAACACTAACCCTAACCCTAAACCTAAATCCAAAATTTAATCTTATTCCTATCTCTAATCCTAACCCTAACCTTCATCAAATCCTAACTCTAAATCTAACCCTAACCATAACAATAACACTAACCATAACCCTAAACCTGAATACCAATCCTAATTCTAACCCGACACTAACCCTAACCCTAACCGAACCATAATTCTAACTGTAAACCTATTCTTAACCCTAACCCTAACAATAACACTAATTCTAAAACCTAACACTAAACCTAATCCTAACCTAAAACTAACCCTAAACAAAAACCTAACACTAAACCTAACCCTAACCCTAACCCTAAAACCAAAATTTTATCTTACTCGTACCAATGACTCTAATTATAACACTATCTGAACCCTATCGCTAACCTTATATTATAACTCTAAACCTAACCTTAATCCTATCTCTACCCCTAAAACTAAATTAAAACTTTAATCTTATTCCTAACCCTAACCCTAACCCTAAAGCTATCAATAACACTAATCCTAAAACATAACCCTAAACCTAACCCTACCTTAACAATAACCCTAACTCAAAACCTAACCCTAAACCTAATTTTAAAGCCTAAACCTAATGGTAACCCTAAACCTACACCTAACCCTAACCCTAAAATTAACACTACCGCTAACACTAAACATACCCTAAACCTGAAACCGAACCCTCACCCTAAATCTAATCCTTTGCCTAACCTAAATCCAAACATTATTCTTATTCCTAACCCTAACCATAAACATAATCCTAACCCTATCCCTACCCAAAACCTTAACCCTTAACCAAAACCTAATGCTAAACCCTAACCCTAACCTAAATTCTAACACTAACCCCACCCTTACCCTATATTTAAATCCAAACTTGAATCTAATTTTTAAACATAAAACTAACCCTAATTCTCACCCTAACCTTACCCCTTAACTAACCATAACCATAAACCTAACCCTAACTTTAACCCTAATTGTAACCCTAATTCTAAACCTAACCTAAGCCTAAACATAATCCCAAATCCAAATTTAAATTTTCTCCTAATCCTATACCTAACCCTAACCCTAACCTAACACAAAACCTAAATTGAAACTTTTATCTTACTGCTAGCCATAACCCTAACCCTAACCCTAACCCTAACCCTAACCCTAAAGATAACCCTAGCCTACCACTAACACTAGCCTTAACCCTAAGTGTATCCATAACCAAAAACCTAAACCTAACCCTAAATTCTATCCCTAACCCTATCCTCAAAACAAGCCCTATCCCGAAACCTAATCTAAACCTAAACTGAAATCCAAACTTTAATCTTACTCCTAAACCTAACCCTAACTCTAACCCTAACCCTAAACCCTAAGTCAAACCCTAATCGTCACCCTGACCCCAGCCGTAACACTATCCCTAATGCTACCTTAACCCTGAACCTAACACTAATTCTAACTTTAGCACTAAAACCTAACCCTAACCTTAAACCTAACCCTAACCCTAAGACTAACCCTAACTCTAAACCTAAATATAATCCCTAACTCTACCGTAACCCTAATCCAAACCCTAACCGTAACTCTAAACAAAACCGACCTCTAACCCCAACCTTTACCATAAACCTTAATCTAAAATTATACCTTATTCCTAACTCTAACTCTAACCCTAAATCTAAACCTATTCCTAATCTTAAACTAAATAGAAAATTAAATATTACTACTAAAAATAACCCTAACCCTAATTATAACTCAAACCTAAACTGAAACACAAACCTAACTGCAAACTTTAATCTTATTCCTAACCATAAAATTAACCCTAACTCTAACCCTGAATAGAACCTTAACTGTAATCCTAACCCTAACCCTACACCTAAACTGAAATCCAAGCTTTATTTTTACTTTTAACCCTAACACTAAACCTAACCCTAAACCTAACCCTAAAACATAACAATAACCCTAACCCTAACACTAACCCTAACATTAAACCAAATTCCAAACTTCAATCTTAATCCTAATCCTAACACTAATAATAACCCTAAAGCTAAAAGTAACCCTACCCTACACCCTAAACCTAACCTTAACTCTAAACCTAACACTAACACTAAGCCTAACGGTAAACGTACCCCTTATCCTAACCAGAACTCTAACCTTAACTCTAAGCCTAACGCTACCCAGACCTGAACTTAACCCAAACCATAAACTAAACCGTAACATTAACAATAACACTAAACTAAGTGTAACCCTAACCGCTAACACTAAACCTATCCCTAAACCTAACCCTAAACATAACCCTAAGCCTAACCAAAACCCTAACCCTAACTCTGCCCAAACTCTAACTCTAACCTTAAATTTAAACCTTAAAACTAACTTGAAACCCTAACCTTAACCCTAACACTAACCCTAAACCCCAGCATACCATAACCCAAAAATTAAATTTAAACTTTAATCTTACTCTTAACACTAACCCTAACATGAAACCTAACCCTAAATGCTAACCATAACATGATCCCTAACCTTAAACCAAAAGCCAAACATTAATCTTATTCCTAACCCTAACCCTAACCCTACCCTAACTCTAACAGTAACCCTAACCCTAACCTTAACCCTAGCCTTAACACTAATCTCTAACGTAATCCTAACCCTAAACCAATATCCAAACTTCAATCTTACACCTAATTCTAACCCTACTTCTAATTGTAAACTTAAACCCTAACCTAAATTTTACCATAAACCTAACACTAACCCTAACACTTACCCTAACCCTACCCTAATCCTAACCTAACGCTAAAACATAACCCTAAACCTAACTCTAACCATAACCCTAACGTTAAACCAAATTCCAAAATTCAATCTTACTCCTAATCCTAACACTAACGCTAAGCCTAAAGCTAAAGGTAACCCTAAACCCTACCCTATACCCTAAACCTAAACTTAACCCTAAACCTAACACTAAAACTAAACCTAATGATAAACCTACCCCTTATCCTAACCAGAACACTAACCCTAACTCTAAGCCTAACGCTAACCCTGACCTAAACATAACCCAAACCATAAACTTAACTGTAACTTTAACATTAACACTAAACTAAGCATAACCCTAACCGCTAACACTAAACCTATCCCTAAACCTAACCCTAAACTTAACCCTAAGCCTAACCGACACCCTAACCCTAACCCTAACTTTAACCCTAATCCTAATGTGAAACGCTAACCTTAACCCTAACACTAACCCTAAATCCTGGCGTACCATAACCAAAAACTCAATTCAAACTTTAATCTTGCTCTTAACACTAACCCTAACACTAATCCTAAACCTAAGCGCTAACCATAACATTATACCTAAACTTAAACTGAAATCCAAATTTTAATCTTATTCCTAACCCTAACCTTAACCGTAACCCTAACCCATATTTTTACTCTAACCATAATTCAGACCCTAAATCTAAATCCAAAATTTAATATTCTACCTAAGCATAATCCTAACCATAACAGTATCCTAATTGTAACTCTAAAATTTACCCAAACGCTAACCTTTTCACAAATGCTAACCCTAACCCTAACACTAACCCAAACCCTAACCATACCTCTAACACTAAACCTAGCCCTAACCCTAATGCTAACCCTAAACCAAACCATAACCTAAACCCTAACCCTAAACCTAACCATAACCCTATCCAAAACCTATCACTAACCTTAATTAAAACTGTAACTTCAACCATAACCCAAACTCTAACTTTAGCCAAAATTGAAACTTTCATCTTCCTCCTAAGCCTTACAATAACACTACACTAAACCTAACCCTAAACCTAACCAAAACCTTAACCCTAAGGCAAGCACAACCCTACTTCTAAACCTAAACCCTAATCCTAACCCTAATCCTAATCCTAATCCCAACCCTAAAGCTAACACTAACTCTGTATTTAACACTAAACCTAAATTGTAACCCAAACACTAATCCTAACCCTAACCCTAATTCTAACCCTAATCTTAAACATAATGCTAACCCTAAAACTACCCTAACCCTAAAGCTAAACCTAAACCAAACACAAATTCTTTCACAAACCCTAACTCTAAACCTAACCCTAACCCTAAACCTAAACCTAACCCTAACGCTAACCCCTATACTAACCTTAAACATTAACCCTAACCCTAACACTAATCCTAAACCTAACCCTTACCCTATCACTAACCTTAATACAAACGGTAATTCCAACCCTAACCCAAACTCGAACCTTAGCAAAATTGAAACTTTCACTTCCTCCTAACCCTAACCATAACACTAACGTAACCATCGTTATAAACCTAACTCAAACACTAACCCTAACCTTAACCCTAAACCTAACCATAATACTAACACTACCCTGACCCTAAACCTAACACTAAACCCTAACCCTAACCTTAGCCCTAACCCTAAAGCTATCTAAATCAAACACTAATTCTTTCACAAACCCCAACCTGAATGAAAACACGAAACCTAAAACAGACCATATCGCTAACATAGCTCTACCCTAAACCTAAACCTAACTCTAACCCTGACCCTAATCCTAACCCTAACATTAACCCTAAATCTAACCCTAAACCCTAACCCTAACCCTAACCCTAACCCTACCATAACCTAGCCCTAAATTTAACCCTAACTCTAACCTGAATCCTAAACCCTAAACCTAACCCGAAACCTAACCATAACCCTAATTCTGAGGGTACCCAAAACCTAAACTAACCATAAACCTAACCCTAAATTGAACTCTAATCCTAACCCTAACCCTAACCCTAAACCCTAACCCTAACCTTAACCGTAACCATAACCATGACCCTAACCATAACACTATCCTAACCCAAAGTCTAAAACTAATCCAAACACTAACCCTTATACTAACCCTATCCATAACTCTAACCATAACCCTAACCTAACCCTAACAAATACTCTAAACTAACCCTAACCATAAAGCCTAACACTACCATAAACCTAACTATAACACTACCCTGACCCAACCCTAAACGTAAACCAAACACTAATAACCCATTTAAAACCCTAAACCTAACCCTAACCTTGACCTTAACCCTGAACTAACCCTAACCATAACTTTAATATGAATTCAAACCATAACTTTAACCATAAGCCCTAATCCTAACCATAAAGCTAACCTTAACCCTAAACCTAACACTAACTCTAAACCGAAACCCTAACCCTAACCCTGATTCTAACCCTAACCTTAACCCTAACCCTAACAGAACCATAAGCCTAACCCTAATTCTAACCCAAACTGTAACCCTAACCTAATCGTAACCCTAACCGTAACCTTAACCCTAACCGTGACCCTAAACTTGCACTAATCCTAAACCCAACCCTAAACATATGCTAGCCTAACCCTACCCCTAACCTAAAACTAATCCAAACATTAACACTATGACTAACACTAATTCGAACCCTAACTCTACACATAACTATGACACTAAACCTATCCCTAATCCTATCCTAAAGCTAACCATAACCATAAGCCTAATCCTAACCCTAACACTAATTTTAACAGCAACTGTAAACCTAACCCTAATCCTAACCCTAATTCTAACCATAAACCTAAACCAAACTTTGATCTTACGCCTACCCTAACACTAACCCTAATCCTAACCCTACCCTAACTGTAACCCTGACCGAAACCCTAACACTAACTCTATTCTGAAACCTAACCCTAACCTTAAACCTAACCCTACACACTAACCATAACAGTAACCCTAATCCTAACCCTAACACTAACCATAACCCTAACTGTAAACCAAAATCAAACTTTAAACATACTTTGAACAATAACCCTAACACTAATACTAACACTAAACACTAAACCTTACTGTATCACTAATCTTAACACTAATCTTAACCCTAAACCTAAATCCAAATTATGATCTTATTCCTAACTCTAGTCCTAACCCTAACTCTAACCCTAACCCTAACCCACACCTTAAAACCAAAATTAACCCAAATCCTAACCCTAACACTAACCCTTACCTAACTCTTTACCTAAATCTAAACTTTAATTTTACATTTAACCCTAAAGAAAACCCTTACACTAACCCTAATCCTAAAACTAAACCTAACCCTAATCCTAATCCGAAACTGAAGTAGAAACTTTAAAATTACTTCAAACCCTAACCTAAACCCAACAGTAACCGTAACCCTAACACTAACCATAAACCTAAACCTAACCCTAAACCTAACACTAACCCTACCCTAACCCTATACCCTAACCCTAACCCTAACTATAAACTACCCTAACCCTAACCTAAACCGCAACTGAAACTTTCGTCTTACTCCTAACCCTAACCCTAATCTTTAACCCACCCCAAAATGAAACCTAAACCTTAACCCTATGTTGTAACCCTAACCATAACACTAACACTAACCCTTAACATAAACCTAAAATTAAACCAAAATCCAAACTTTAATCTTACACCTAACACTAACCCTAACCCTAACCATAAATGTAACCCTAATCCTAACCCTAACCCTAACCCTGAACCTGATTCCTAACCCTAACCCTAACCCTACTTTAATAAGAACACTACCCTAAGCCTAACCCTAACACTAACTTGAACCCTAAACCCTAACGCTAACCCTAACACTCCCCTACCTAAAAACCTAAGCTATAACAAAACCCTAACCCAAAACTTAAACTTAACTAAATCCAAAATTTAATTGTACTCCTAACCCTAACCCTCACTCTAACTCTAACCCTACCCTAATCCATACCCTAAACCTAAATCAAAACCTAAATTATAATCCAAACTTTCATTAACCCTTTCATTAACCCTAATCCTAACCCTAATCCTAACCCTAACCATAAAACGAACCGAAATCCAAACTTTAAATTTACTCCAAACCTTAGGTTAAACCTAACAATTACCAAAACCCTAACCCTAACCATAAACCCTAAACCTACCCTAAACCCAACACTAACCTTAACCCTAACCCTATAACCTAACCATAAACCTAAACCTAAACTGAAATTGAAACTTTCATATTACTTTTAACCCTAACCCTATACCATAAACCTAACTCTAACTCTAACCCTAATCCTAAATTTAAACTTCAATCTTACATCTATTACTAACCCTAACCCTAAAACCTAACCCTACCCTAACCTAATGCTAACATTAAAACTAAAACCAAAATATAATCTTACTCCAAACCATAAACCTAACCCTAACACTAACACTAATTTTAACCAAACCCGACCATAAACCTATATCCTAACCTTACCCTATGCTAACCCTAATCCTAAACCTAAAACTAAACTGCAACTTTAATCTTACTCCTACTTTAACACTAACCCTAACCCTAACACTATCCCTAACCTTAACCCTAACCCTACAACTTAACTTTAACCCTAACCCTTATCCTATCCCTAACATTAACTCTAACCCTAAACCGAAACCGAAATCAAACTATAATCTTATTCCTACTACTAATCCTAACATTAACCCTAACCCTAATCTGAACCCTAACCCTAACCTAAACCCTAACCATAACCCTAAAACTAACTCTAAATCTAAACCTACCCTAACCCAAATTGTAAAACTTAATCTAAATTTTAATCTTACTCCTACATTAATCCTAACCCTCATCTTATCCCTACCCTAACCTAACCCTATAACTAACCCTATCCCTTACCATAACCTGAATTTTACACCTAATTATTCACCCTAACCTTAACCCTAACCCTAATCCTACACCTAACACGAAATTTAAAGGGAAATGAAACTTTAATCTTTCTCAAAACCCTAAATCTAAGCCTAAGACTAACCCTAACTATAGCCCTGACCATTAATTTAAAGCTAACCCTAACCTCTAATCCTAACCATAACCCTAACTCTAACCTTAATCCTAATCCTAACCATAATTTACCCTAAACTGTAATCCAAACTTTAATCTTATTCACAACCCTAACCCTAACCCTAATCCTAACCCTAAACGCTAACCCTAACTTTATCCCTAACTCAAAACCTAATCCTAAACCGAAACCGAAATCCAAACATTAATCTTATTCCTAACCCAAATCCTAATTGTAAACCTAACACTAAGCCTAACCCCAACCCTTAATCCTAACTTTAAGCCTAGCTTAACCATAAACTTAATACTAAAATACAATCCAAACTTTAATATTGCTCCTAAACCTAACACTAAACCTAACCCGACCCTAACACTAACCATAACCCTCAACCTAAATCTAAACTTTAATCTAAAGCCTAACCCTAACTCTAACCCTAACCCTATCCCTAACCCTAACAGAACTCTAAACCTAACTCTAAACCTAACCCCAACCCTAACACTAACCGAACTCTAAACCTAACTCTATACCTTAACCCTAAACCTAACCCTAATCAATCTCTAACTCTAACTACAAACCCTAACCCTAACCCTACCCTAACCCTAACAATAACCCTAAACCTGACTCTAACACTTACTCTAACCCTAAACCCAAGCCCTAACGCTAACCCTAACTTAACCCTCATCCTATCCAAACCTACACCTAAACCTAAATCAAAACTTTAATCTTACTGCTAACCCTAATTTAAAGTTTCATCTTACTTCTATCCCTCATGCTAATCATAACCCTAAACCTGTCCCTAAAACTTACCCTTACCCTAACCAAAACCTAAACCCTAATCTTACCCTAACCCTAACCCTAACCCTAACCCTATCCTAAAACCTAACCTTAACCCTAACACTAACCCTTACCCTAACTCTAACCTAAACCTAAACCTGAACCCTACCCTAACCCTATCAATAACTCTAAACCCTAATCTTAACCCTAAACCTAACGCTAACCCTAAACTAACTCTAAACCTAATCCTAAACCTAAACCCTAACTCTAACCCTAACCCTAAACATAAACATAAATCCAAACTTTAATCTTATACCTAATCCTAACACTAGCAGTAATCCTAAACCTAAACGTAACACTAACCCTAACAAAAACATCAAACCCTAAAATGAAGTCCAAAATTTAATCTTACTCCTAAACCTAACTATAATCGTAACCATAACCCTAACACTAATTTTAACCCGAACCCTAACCCTAACTCTAACACTTACCCTAACCCTACACCCAACCCTAACCCTAAACCTAAAATAAAACTTTAATCTTACTGCTAACCCTACAGCTCTCCCTAACCCTAACCCTAAACCTAAAAATAAAGCCAAACTTGATCTTGCTCCTAACCCTTATCTTAGCTCTAACCCTAACCCTAACCTTAACCCTAACCCTAACCCTAACCTAACCTTAAACCTAAATAAAAATAATTTTACTTTTAACCCTAATGATAACCCTAACCTTAACCCTAACCCTAACCTAACCTTAAACATAAATAAAAATAATTTTACTTTTAACCCTAACGATAACCCTAACCTTAACCCTAACCCTAACCTACCTTAAACCTAAATAAAAATAATTTTACTTTTAACCCTAACGATAACCCTAACCTTAACCCTAACACTACATTAACACTGACACTATCAGGAACCGTAACCTTTAACTTAAACCAAAACCCTAATTGTAACACTAACCTTAATCCTAATTCTAAACTTAGATACAAAATTTATTATTACTCCTAACCCTAACCTTAACCACAGACTAACCCTAACCCTAATACCACCCTAAATTCTAACTCTAATGATAACCCTAAACCTAACCTAATGCTAAACATAAATCAAACTTTAATCTTATATCTAACTCTAATCCTAAAACTAACCCTAAACACTTAACCTAAATCTAAACCAAAATACAAACTTTAATCTTACTCCTAATATACCCCTAACCTAACCCTAACTCTAACGCTACACCTAAATACAAACTCTAACCCAAACACTAACCCTTATCCTAAAACCTAACGCTATCCCTACCATAACTCAAGCCCTAACCCTAAAACTAACTCAAACCCTAACCCTAAAACTAAATTCAAAATAACTCAAACCCTAACCCTAAAACTAAATTCAAAATTTAATCTTGCTCTTAATTCTAACCCTAACCCTAAATGTAACCCTTAAGTTAATCCAAAATATAATCTTATTCCTAACACTAACACTAATCCTAACACTATCCATAACCTTAAACCAAACCCTAAACACTAATCCTTCCTTAACACTAAACCAAACCTAGCAATAAACTGAAATCAAAACTTTAATTTACTCCTAACTCTAACCCTAACCCTAACACTAACCTTAACCCTAAATCCAAATTCTACCCCTAACCCTAACTCGAACCTCAAAAGTAATCCAAAACCTAACTCTACCCTACCCTGGCCCTAATCCTAAACCTAACTTTAACCCTAAACCTAACCCTAACCCAAACCCTAACCTAACCCTAAAAATATATCAAAACTGTAATCTACATTTAACTTTAACCCTGACCCAAACTCTTAATGTAAACCTAAACTTAAATTCAAACTTTAATTTTACTCTTAATTCAAACCCTAACCTGAACGCTAACCTAAAACTATCTCTAAACTTAAACCCTAATCCTAACTCTAATGCTTACCCTAACCCTAAACCCTAACACTACCCCGAACCCTAACCCTAACTCTAACTCCAAACCTAACTCTAATCCTAACCCTAACACTAAATTTAACTCCAAAATTTAAAATTACTCTTAAACCTAATCTGAACACTAGCATTAACTCTAACCCTAACCCTAACCCTAACATCAAACCCTAAATCCTAACATTAACATTAACCCTAACCTTAAACCTAAATCAAAACTATAATCTTACATCTAACCCAAACACTAACATTAACCCTAACCCTGAGCTAACTCTACCAAAATCTAAACTTTAATCTTGCTCGTAACCCTAAACCTACACTAACCCTAACACTAAACATAACTTAAACTCTAACCATAACCCTAATCGTAACCTAAACCAAATACTAACCCTAACCCTAACTCTAACCTAGACCCTAACCCAAACCCTAACACTAACCCTAATCCTAAACCTAAAACCTATTGTTAACACTAATTCTACCCTAACTCTAATCCTAACCCACAATCTAACCCTAACCCTAACTGTAAAGCAAAACTAAACCAAAACTTAATCTTGCTCCTAAACTTAACCCTGAACCTAAACCTAACCCTAACCCAACTTTATCCTAACAATAACGCTAACCCTAACTCTATCCCTAACACTAACCATAAAACCTAACCCTAATTCCACCACTAACCCTAAGCCTAAAACCTAAACCAAAGATTAACACTAACCTTAAGATAATTCTAAAAATAGATCAAAACTTTAATCTTAATCCTAAAACTAAACATAAATCTAACCTAAACACTAACCCTAAACCCTAATCCTAAACCTAACCCTAACCCTAACCCTAAGCCAAAGTCCAATCCTAAATCTAAATCCAACTTCAAACTTACTCCTAACCCTAAACCTAATATTAATCCTAACCCTAAGCCCAAACCTAACCCTAACCCTAACTTTAACCCTAACCATACCCTAACCTAACCCTAAACCTAAATGAAAACTTTAATCTTACTGCAAACCCTGGCCATAACCCTAACCATAACACTAACTCTAGCCTACACTTACCATAAATGAAACATGAACCCAAACCCTAACCTTAATCCTAACCCTAAACCTAACCATAAGCATAAATGTAAAATTTATGTTACCCCTAACACTAACGCTAACCCTAAAACTAACCTTAACCCTAACCCACCCAAACCCATATCTTCACCCTAACTCTATCCCTAACCCTAACCATAACCTTAACCCTAACCTAACCCTAAACCTATATCAAAACTTAATCTTACTTTTAACCTGAAACCTAGCCCTAAACCTAAACCTAATCTTAAAGCTAAGCCTAACCCTAAACCTAAACCTGAAACTAAATCCAAACTTTAAACTTACTCCAAACCCTAATGCTAAATCTAATGGTAACACTAACCCTAACCTTAATCATAAACCCAAAACCTAACGCTAACCCTAACCCTAACCCTACTCTAAACCTAAATCCAAACGTCAATCTTACTCCTAACCCTAATCCTAACACTAAACCTAATCCAAACATGAACCCAAACTCTAAAACAAAACCTAACTCTAACCCTAAACCTAAATCCAAAATTTAATTTTCTCCTAACCCTAACCCTAACTCTAACCTTAACCCTAACTGTAAATGTAACCATAAACCTAAATCCAAACGTTATCCTGCTCCTAACCCTAACACTAAATTAAACCCTACCCTAAACCTAAACCTAACCCTAACCCTAACACTAACCTTATCGCTAAACCTTAACCTAACTCTATCCTATACCTGAAACCTACCCAAAACCTAATTCTAATCCTAACCTTAATCCTACCCCAAAACTTAATCAAAATCCAAACTTTAATTTTACTCCTAAACCTAATCCTAAACTTAACCCTAACCCTAACCCTAACATGAGCCTAAACCCTAATTTTACCCTAATCCTAAAACTAAATCTAACCATAACACTATCCCTAACTCTAACCCTAAGCATAACCATACATACTAACCCTAAACATAACCCTAAACCTAACCCTAACACTAACTCTAAACCCTAACCATAAAACTAATTCCAACTAACCCTAACTCTAAACTTAACCTTAAACCTAAACCAAAATCCAAATTTTAATCTTACTCCTAAATCTAACTCTAACCCTAATCCTAACTCCAGACCCTAGCCCTAACTCTAACCCTAATCACTAAATTCAAACTATAATCTCATCCCTAAACTTAACTCTACCCCCAACACGAAATCTAACCCTAAACTTAAACCCAACCGTAGACTCTAACTTTAACCCTAACCATAACCCTAAAATAACCCTAAATCTAAATCAAAACATTAATTTTACTCCTAACACTAACCCTAAATATAAACCTAACCCTAACCCTAACCCTAACCTAAACCCTAACCTAAACCCTAACCCTAAACATTAACACTAATTATAACCATAACCCTAAATCATATCGTAACCCTAACCCAAACTCAACCCTAAGCCCGACTATAACCCTAATCCTAACATTAACCCTGAACTCTAATCTTAAAATTAAACCTAACCCAAAAACTTACCCTAAAGTTAACCCTAATTCTAAACTTCAATACTTATTTTAATCTTAATCCTAACATTAACCTTAACCCTAAAACTAAGCCTAACCTTTACCCGAAAACAAAAACATAACTCTAACCTTACCCTAAAACCTAAATCTAAACCTAATCCTAAAACTAACACTAACACTAACACAAACACCAACCATAAACCCTAACCCTAACCCTAACTCTAATCTAACCACAAAACTATATCAAAACATTAATTTTACTCCTACCTTTAGAAATAAACCTAACCCTAATTCTAACCTTAACCCTAATCCTAATTCTGACCCTAAACCTAATCCTAACCTTAACAAAAACCCTAACCCTAACCCTAACACTAACCCTAATCCTAACCCTAATTCTAAACTTAAATCCATAATTTAATCTAACTCCTAAACCTTACGTTAACCATAAAACTAACCCTAACTTTCACCCTGAACCTAAACACTAACCCTAACCATAACCCTATCCCTAACATAACCCTAAACCTAAATCAAAACTTTAACTTACAGCTAACCCTAAACCTAAACCTAAACCTAACCCTAACCCTAATGCTAAGCCTAGCCTAACAGTAATCCTAACCCAAATCATAATCATAAACCCTTCCCTAAACTTAACACTAAACCCTACCCCTAAAATAAACCTAACCTTAACAATTAACCTAAACCAAAAATGAAAACTTAATCTTACTTTTAAATCTCACCCTAATCCTAACCCTAACCCTAACCCTGAAAAATACTCTAAACCCTGCCCAAACCCTGAAAAATACTCTAAACTCTAACCCTAAACCTAGACCTAACACTAACTCTAATGTTAACCCTACCCTTACAGTAACCCTAAACATAACCATACCCCTAAAGCTAACCCTAAACCTAAACCAAATTGAAATTTGAATCATATTTTTAACACTAACCCTAAACCTAACTGTACCCTAACCCTAACCCTAACCTATGCCTAACCCTAAACCCTAACCATAACCCTAATTCTAACTCTAACCTTAACCCTAACATTAAACATAAATCCTATCTTTAATCTAAATTCCAACCCTAAAAACTAACCCTAACCCTAACCCTAACCCTATCCATAACCGTACACTAAACCTAACCCTAACCCTAATCCTCAACCTAACCTTAACCCTAAACCTAAACCTAACACTAAATCTAAACCTAACATTAACCATAACCCTAATCATAAATGCAAAGTCTGAACTTAATCCTAACCCTTACCCAAAACCTAACGGTGACCCTCACCAAAACCCTAAACCTAACTCTAACTCTAACCCTAACCATAACCCTAACCCTAACCCTAATCCTTAGCCTAACTCTAACAAACCCAACCCCTAAGCCTATACCCTAATTATAACCCTAACCTAAACCTAACCCTAAACGTAAACCTAAATTGAAACTTTAATCTTATTCCTAATCCTAACCCTAACCCTAATCCTAACTCTAAACCTAAACCTAAGATGAAAGTCAAACTTTATTCTTACTACTAACACTAACCCTAATCCTATTCCTAATCTTAAATGCTAACCCTAACTTTATCCCTACCCCTAACCATAACCCTAAAATAAAACTAAATCCAAACTTTAATCTTACTCCAGATCCTAACCAAATCCTAAACTTAAGGGAACCCTAACCATAACCCTATACTCTAATCTTAAACCTAATTTTAATTCTATCGCTAAATGTAAAAAAAATTTGTAAACATTAAACTTATTCCTAACTCTAACCCTAACCCTAACTCTAATCCTAACCTTACCCTAAACCTAACTGTAATCCTAACCTTAAAACTACCCTGATCTAACCCAAAACCTGAAACTAATCCTACAACTAAATCTAACCCTAACCCTAACCCTAATTCTAAACCTAACCCAAAATCCAAACTTTAATCTTATCTCTAACCCTAACCCTAACCCTAACCAAAAACATAACCATAAACCTAAACCATAACCCTAAGCCTAAGCCTACCCTAAGCCTAACCTTCCACCTAACCCTACACCCTATCTCTAACCTAACCCTAATCCTAAACCTAAACTTAAACCTAACCCTAAACCTAAACTGAAAGCAAACTTTAATCTTACTAAAACTTAACCCTAGCCCTAACCCTAACCCTAACTCTAAATCTAAACCTAAACTAAAATCCAAACTTTAATCTTACCGCCAAACCTAACCCTAACCCTAATCTTAATCCTAAACACTACACCTAACTTTATCCCTAACCCTAACCCTAAACCTAACCCTAACCCTAACCCTAATTCTAAAGATAACTCAAAACTTTATTCTTACTCCTAAACCTAACCTTAACCCTAACATTAATGGAACCCTAACCCTAAACCTATATTCTAAACTTAAACCTAACATTAATACTATCACTAAACAAAAAACAAATTTAAACATTAATCTTATTATTAATCCTAACCCTAACCCTAATTCTAACCCTAATACTAACCACACCATAACCCTAACCCGATTCCTAATTCTAACCCTAACCCTAACCCTAACCCTAACCCTAAACAACACGGACCATAACTGTACACCCTTACCCTAACGCTAATCTAACCCTAACTCTAAACCTAAACCTAAATTGAAACTTCAATTTTTCTCCTAATCCTTCCCCTAGCCCTAACCCTAACCCTAATCCTGACTCTAATCCTAACCCTAACCCTAAACCTAAACATAAACCTAAATCTAAACTTTAATCTTACTCCTACCATAACCATAACCCTAAACCTAATACTATCCCTAACCCTAACCCTAACCCTAAACTAACCAAAAACCTAAATCCAAACTTTAATATAATTTCTACAACAATACTAATCCTAACCCTAACCCTACACTAACCGGAGCCTTATCCCTAAACCTATTCCAAAATCCAAACTTTAATCTTACTCCTAACCGTAGCACTAATCCAAACCCTAACCAAAATCTAAAATTTACTCTTCCTCCTAAAACTACGCCTAACACTAACCCTAACCTTACCCTAAATCTTACCCTACCCCTACCCCGAACCCTAATCCTAATCCTAAACCTAACCCTAATGTTAATTCTATCCCTACCCTACCCTACCCTAGCCATAACAATAACCCAAAGACTAACTCTAACCCTAACCCTAACGCTAATGGAACCCTAACCCTAACGCTTTACCCTATTCCTAAACCTAACCCTAATCCTTTCCGTAAACTTAAAACAAAATTTAAACTTTAATCTTATTTCTAACCTTAACCCTAACCCTAAACCCTAACCCTAACCCTACCCTAACTGTAACATCAAATCTAACACTAACCCTAACACTAAACTCTAACCCTAACCCTATCCCTAATCTGAACCCGAACCCTAATCCTAACCCTAACCATAAACTTAACACTAACACTAACCCTGAATAAATCCGAATTTTAATCTTACTCCAAACCCTAAGACTAACCCTAACCTTAAACCTAACACTAACCCTAAAACCTAATCCTAATCCTAACCCTAACCCTAATCCTGTGCCTAAACCTAAATCCAAACTTTAGTCTTACTCTGAACACTAACCCTGAGTCTTAGCATAACCCTCACCCTCACCCTAACCCTAAACCTAAACCTAAAACCTAAGCCTAAAAAATTCTAACCCTAACCCTAACCCTAAATGTAAACTGAAATCTAAACTTTAATCTTACTCCTAACGCTAAACCTAATGCTATTGCTAACCGTAAAAGCTAACCCTACTTTTCTTTAACACTAACCCTAAATCTAACCCTAAACCTAAATCCAAACTATACTCTTCTTCCTAAACTAACACTAAACCTAACCCTACCTTAACCGTAACAATAACCCTAACCATAACCCTAATTCTAACCCTAACCTTAAATGTAACATTAAACCTAAACCACAGTTTAACCCTAACCCTAACACTATACTAACCCTAACCCTAACCCTAACTCTAACCCTAATCCTAACCTTACACTAACACTAACAATAACCCTAACCATAACTCTTACTCTAAACCTAACCTTACCCTAAACCCTAACCCTAACATAAATCAATCGAAACTTTAATCTTACTTTTAAACCTAACTCTAACTCTAAACCTAATATTAACCCTAAACACTAACCCTAACCCTAACCTTAATACTTACCCTAACTCTAAAACTGAACCTAAACCTAAACCTACACATGAATGCAAACTTCAGTTTTACTTCTAACCTTAACCTAAACCCTAACCCTAACCCTAATCCTAACCCTACCTCTAACCAAACCATAAACGTAAATTGCAACTTTAATCTTACTCCTACCTAACCCTAACCCTAAACTTAATGCTACCCTAAGACTAAACCTAACCCTAACCCAATCCATAACCTTAACCCTAACATTAAACATAACCCTAAAGCCTAACCCTAAGCCTAATTCAAAATACAAAATTTCATCTCACTCCAAACGCTAACCCTAACCCTAACACTAAAGATAACACAAATCCTAAACCTAAACCATAACCCTAACCCTACTTCTAACCCTAACTCTATCTCTAAACATAACCCTAACCCTAACCATAAAACTAAATCCAAAGTTTAATCTTACTTATAACCCTAACCCTAACCCTAAACTTAAACCTTAAACCTAACACTATTACTAACCCTAAACCTAACCCTAACCCTAACCCTATTCCTAACTTTGATCTTTCTCCTGAACCTAAAACTAACCCTAACCCTAACCCTATTCCTAACACTGACCCTAAGTTGAACATAAATTCAAACTTCAATTTTATTCCTAACCCTAAAACTAACCCTAAACCTAACCCTAAACATTAACCCTAAATCTAAACTTAACTCTAACCCTGTGCCTAAACCTAAATCCAAATTTTAATCTTACTCCTAACCCTAACCATAACCATAACTGTAACACTAACACTAACTCTAACCCTAACACTAACCCAAACACTAAACCTATCCAAAATTTAATCTTACTCCTAAATCGAACCCAAACCCTAACAAAAACCAAACCCTAACTCTATCCAACCCCCTAAACCTAATTCTAACCCTAACCCTACTCTAACCCAAACCCAAACAATAACCCTAAATGATAATGCTAAACCTAACCCTACCCTAGGCCTAATCATAATAAAAAATGTAACTCTAACACTAACTGTGACCCTAAATCTAAATCCAAAATTTAATCTTACTCCTAACACTAACCTTAACCCTAAACCTATTGGAACGCTAACCCTAAACTTATACCCTACCCCTAAACCTACCTTTAATCCTATCCTCAAACCTAACACTAAATTTAAACTTTAATCTTATTTCTAACCCTAACCCTAACCCTAAAACCTAACCCTAAGTCCAACCCTAACCATAACCCTAAACATAAACTGAATTCCAAACTTCAATTTTAAAGAACCATAACCCTAAACCTAAACCTAACCCTAACACTACCCTAACCCTAACACCAAATCTAACACTAACCCTAACCCTAAACTCTAACCCTAACCTTAATCCAAACACTAACTCTAACCCTAACCCTAAACCTAACCTTAACCTTAACCCTAACGCTAAACTTAAACCTAAATCCGAATTTTAATTTTACTCCTAATTCTAAACCTAACTCTAACCTTAAAGTTAACAAAACTCTAAACCCTAACAAACGATAACCCTAACCTTAATCCTGCGCCTAAACCTAAATCCAAATTTTAATCTTACTCCTAACCCTAACCCTAACCATTAACCTAACCCTAACCCTAACTGTAAATCTAACCCTGAAACCTAATCCTAACCATAATTCTAATCCTAACCCTAAATTAAATCCAAACTTTAATCTAACTCTTAAACCTTTAACTAACATTACCCCTAACACTAAACCTAACTGTAACCCTAACCCTACCCTAACAATAACACTAAATTTAACTATAAACCTAGCCTTATCCTAACCTGAAAACTAACACTAATTCTAAGACTAACTCTAATCCTGACACCAACCCTAACCCAAAACCTAACCTTAACCCTAACTTCAATAGTAACATTAACCTAAGCATAAACCTAATTGCGAACCCAAAACCTAGTCTTAACCTTAACCCTAACCTTAAGCAATCACTAACCCAAACCCTATTCCCTAACATTAACCCTCACCCTAATTCAACCCCGAAACCGAAAACTAAATTTAAACTTTAAATTTACTCCTAACACTAATACTAATCCTAATCCTAACTAGAAATCTAAACCTAAACATAACCCTAACCATAACCCTAACTCTAATTCTCACTAACCCTAAACCTAACCCTAACCCTCATCCTATTCTTAACCGTAACACTAACCCTAACCCTGACTCTAACCATAACCATAACTGTATCACTAACCCTAACCTAAACTGAAACCTAAATCAAAATTTAATCTTACTGTTAATTCTAACCCTAACACTAACCTAATCATAATCCTTACTCTATCTTAACAGTAACACTTAACCCTAAGCATAACCTTACACCTAAACTGAACCCTAACCCTAACCCTAAACACTACTCTAAACCTAACACTAACCCTAACACAAACCCTAACCCTAAACCTGAACCTAAACTGAAATTTAAACTTTAATCTTACTCCTAACCCTAACACTAACCCTCTTCCTAACCTTAAACATTAATCCTAACTTTATTTCTAAACCTACCATAACCCTAACAAAAACCTTAATCCCAAACCTTAATCTTATTTCTAACCAAAACCCTAACCCTATCCCTAACCCTAATCTTAACCATAACACTAACCCTAAACCCTAACCCTAACTCTTAAACCTAACCCTAACAATAACCTAAAACTAAATCCAAATTTTAATGTTACACCTAAACCTAACCCTGACCTTAACTCTAACCTTAAACCTAACACTAACAACAACCCTAAACACTATCCCTAACCCTAAACCTACACTAACCCTAACCCTAAACTGAAATCTAAACTGAAGTCCAAACTTTAATCTTACTTCTAACCCTAACCCTAAGTCTAATTTTAACTCTTAAGACTAATCCTAACTTTATCCTTAATCCTAACCCTAACCCTAAACCTAATGCTAACTCTAACCCTAAATTTAACCACAAACATAAACCCTAACCCTAACTATAACACTATCCCTACCCTAAGCCTAACATAACCATAATTATAAATCAAAACTTTAAACTTACTTTTAACCCTAACCGCAACTGTAACCCTAACCTTACCCTAACCCTATCCTAACCCTAAACCTAACCCTAATCCTGACCCTAAACATAACCCTAAACCTACATCAAAACCGATATCCAAACTTTAAACTAACTCCTAAACTTAATGCTAATGCTAACACTAACCCTAACCCTAACCCTAACCCTAACCCTAACCATCAACACTAAACCTAGCCCTAAACTTATCCCTGAACCTACCTTAAATACAAACTTTAATCTTACTCCTAAAACTAACCCTAACCATAAGCATTAGTCTAACCCAATCCCCAAACCTAAACTCTAACTCTAACACTAACCGTAACCCTAAGGTAACCCTAAACTTAAATACAAAATTAATCTTACTTTTAACCCTAACCCTAACCGTAACCCTAACCCTAACCTAAACCTAACACTAAACCTAACTCTAACCATAACTGTAATCTTAACACTAACACTAACCTTAACCCTAACCCTAATTCTAAATCCAAAATTAAAATTACTCTTAATCTTAACCCAATCCCTAACTCTAACGCTAATGTTAAACATAAATAGAAACTTTAATTTTACTCCTAGTCCTAACTATATCCCTAAACTTAACCTAGACCTAACCCTACCCTCAACCCTAACCCTAACTCTAATCCTACCCTAATGCTAAACCTACCCCTTATCTTAACCTTAAAACTAACTCTAAATCTAAGCCTAACCCTGACCCTAGATGTATCCAAAACCCTAAACATAATCCTAACTTTAACAGTAACACTAAACTAAGTGTAACCCTAACCGCTAAACCGAAACTTATAACTAAACATAACCCTAACCCAAACCCTAACTCTAACCACAATGCTACCATTACACTACCCTAACCCTAACTCTAACAATGAACCTAACCCTATACCAAAACCTAAACATAAATCCAAATTTTAACCTTACTCCTAACCCTAATTCTAAACCTAACCCTAACAATAACCAAACCCTAATCCTAACCATAAGCCTAAACCCTAAACCTAAACCTAAAGATACCCTAACCCTATCACTAATTCTATGCTAACTCTAAACCTAAACCTAACCCTAACAGTAACCTTACTCTAATACTAACACTATCACAAAAATGAATCTTAATCCAAACCCTAAACCTAACCCAAAATTCAAATTTATACCTACTCCTAACCCTAAACCTAACCCTAAACCTAACCGAACCCTAACTCTAAACCTAACCTTAACCATAACCGTACCCTAACACAAACCCTAACCCTAAACCTAACCCTAAATCCTAACTGTAACCTTAACAATAAATCCTAACCCTAACTGTAACCCTTACCCTAACCCTAACCCTAATCCCAAATTCAAAATTTAATCTTACTCCTAACCCTAACCCTAACCACACCCAAACTCTAATCCTATCCCCTAACCCTAAACTTAACCTTAATCGTATCGCTAAACATAAAACTAAATTTAAACTTTAATCCTCTTCCTAACCCTAACCTTACCTTAACCCTAACCAAAACCATAACCATTACCCTAATTCTAATCCGAAACCTAAATCCTAATTCTAACCCTAACCCTAATTCTAACTGTAAACCTAAACATAAACATAAACATAAATACAAACTTCATTTCTATTCCTAATCCTAACCCTAAACATAACCCTAACACTAACCCTAAAACTCACCAGAAAACCTAACCCTAAACCTAGCCCTAACCCAAAACCTAACTCTATCCCTAACCCAAAACCTCACCCTAACTCTAACCCTAACCCTAAACAACCGGATCCTAACACTATACCTTCACCCTAAAACTAATTTAACCCTGACCCTAAACCTAATGCAAATTGAAACTTTAATCTTACTTTTAACACTACCCTAACCCTAACACTAATCTAAGCCTAAACCCTAAGCCTAACAATAAACATAACATAAACACTAACCTTAACTTTAACCATACCCTAACACTAACACTAATTCTATCCTAACTCTAACCCTAAAACTAACACTAAACCCTAATACTAACTAACACTAACCCTAAACCTAAACCTAAACATAAATCCAAACCTTAATCTTACTCCTAACTCTAACCCTAACCCGAAAGCTAAGCCTAACATTAGCCCTAACCATAAACCTAAATCCAAAATTTAATCTTACTCCTAACCATAACCCAAAGCGTAACCCTAATCCTAATCCTAACCAAACCCTAACCCTAACCCTATACCCCAAAACTAACCTTAACCCTAATACAACTCCTAAATCTAAAACTAATTTTAATCTTTAATCTTACTTCTAAACCCAGCACAAACCCTAACCCTAATGCTAAACCTAAACCTAACCCTAACCCTAATCCTAACCCTAACCCTAACCCTAACCCTACTCCTAAACTGAATACCAACATTAAACTTACTCTTAAACTTAACGCTAACCATAACACTAACCCTAACGCTAAACATAAACATAAATCCAAACCTTAATCTTACTCCTAACTCTAACCCTAACCCGAACCCTAACTATAAACCCTGAACCTAACCCTAACCCTATCCCTAAACCTAACCTTAAATCCAAATTTTAATCTTACTCTTAAAACTAACCATAACCATTAACATTAGTCTAAACCTATCCCCAAACCTAAGTTATAACCCTAAAATCAACCGTAACCCTAAGGTAAACCTAAACCTATATCCAAAATTAACCTTACTTTTAACACTAACCCTAAACATATCCTTAAACCTAAACCTCACCCTAAACCCTAAACCTAACCATAAACCTAACCTAAGCCTAAACCTAACCCTAACCTAAACCTAACCCTAATTGTAACACTAAACCTAACCCTAAACTTAACACTAATCCTAAATCTAACAATAACCCTAAACCTAATGCTATCACTAACCCTAACCTTAATTCGAATCCTGAATTGAAACTTTAAACTTACTCCTAACCCTAACGCTAACCCTAATCCTAAACCTAACCCTAACTTTAAACATAAATCCAATTTTTAATTATACTCACACTAACCTAAGTCTAAGCCTAACCCTAAACCTGACCCTAATATTATCCCAAAACCTAACCTTAACCCTAACTTTAACAGTAACACTAACCTAAGGGTAACCATAACCGCTAACCCTAAACCTATGCCTAAACCTAACCATAACCCAAACTCTAACTCTAACAAAAACCCTAATCCTAACGCCACCTTAACACTAAATATAACCATAAACCTATCCCTATACCAAAACCTAAAGATAGTTCCAAACTTTAATCTTGCTCCTAACCCTAACCCTAAACCTAATCCTAACACTATTTCTAACCCCAACCCTAAACCTAATCCTAACACTATTTCTAACCCCAACCCTAAACCTAAACCTAAATATAAATTCAAACTTCATTCTTACTCCTAACCCTAACCCTAAAACTAACCTTAACCCTAACTCTAACAGTAGCCCTAAAACCTAACCTAAACCTAACCATACCCTAACTGTAAACCTAACCCTAATCCAAACCTAATTCTATCCCTAACCTTAACCCTAAACCTAAAATCAAAATATAATCTTACTCCTAACTGAAACCTAACCAAAACTCAAACCCTAAACCTAAACAACCTGGATCCTAACACTATACCCTCACCCTAACCCTAACCTAAATCTAATCCGAAACCTAATGCAAATTGAAACTTTAATCTTACTTTTCATATAACCCTAACCCTAACCCTAATTCTACCCTAACCGTAACACTAAACCTAACCCTATCCCCACCCCTAACCTAAACCCTAACCCTAACCATAACCCTAAATGTAACACAAAAGACAAACTTTAGTCTTACACCTAACACTAACTGTAACCCTAATCGTAAATTTTAACCCTAAATCTAATTCCATCTCTAACCATAAATCTAACCCTAACCCTAAACCTAAACCTAAATACAAACTTTACTCTTACTCCTAAACCTAAAACTAACCCTAATCCTAAACCTAACCCCAAACTCTAACAGAAACTCTAACCCTATACTAAACTTAACACGAACACAAAACCTAACATTAACCGTAACACTAAACCAAAACCTAAACCTAAATTGAAAATTGAATCTTACTTCTAACTGTAAACCTAACCTTAAACATAACCATAAACCTAAATCCAAACATTAATCTTACCCCTAATCCTAAACCTAAAGCTAACCCTGGTCGTACCCTAACTCTAACCCTAACCTTAACCCTAATCTTCACCCTAACCCTAACCCTAATACTAATACTAACCCTAAACCTAACCATACCCTAACCCTAACACTAATTCTATCCTAACTCTAACACTAAACCTAATACTAAATCCTAACACTAACACTAATCCTAAACCTAAACCTAAACCTAACCCTAACCATTAACCCAAAACATAATTCTAACCCTATCTCTTACCCTAACCTTAAATCCAATCTTTAATCTTACTCCAGAAACTAATCCTAACCATTACCATTAGTCTAACCTATTCTCAAACATAAACTCTAAGCATAGCACTACACCTAACCCTAAGGAAACCCTAAAGCTAAATCCAAAATAAATCTCATTTCTAAACCAAAATCTAACCATAACCCTAAACCTAAATTTCACCATATACCCTAAACCTAACCATAACTCTAACATAACCCTAACCCTAACCCTAATCTTATCCCTAAAACTAACCCTAAACCTAACACTAAACTAACCGTAACGTTAAACATAAATCCAAAATTTAATTTTACTCCTAACCCTAACCCTATGCTAATTCTGAACCTAACCCTAACAATAGCCCTAATCCTAACCCTAACCCTAACCATACCCTAATCCTAACACTAATTCTATCCTAACTCTAACCTTAAACCTAGACCTAAATGCTAATACTAACACTATTTTAAACCTAAACCTAAACCTAAATTCAACCTTTAATCTTAACCCTAACCCTAACCATAAACCTAAGCCTAACCCTAACCCTAACCGTAACCTTAACGCTAATCCTAACCTCACCCTAACACTAACCCTAACCTAACCCTAACTGTAACCTTAATGCTAATCCTAACCTCACCCTAACACTAACCCTAACTTAAACCATAAACCTAACCCGAACACTAACACTTTCACTAACCCTAACCCTAACCTAACCGTATAACTTAACATTAACCCTAACCAAAAAACTAACCCTAACCTTAACCCTACTCCTAAACCTAATTCTAAACATAAATTGAAACTTATCCTTACCTCTAACCCTACCCTAACCACCCTATCCCTAACTCTAACCCTAATGATAACCCTAATTCAAACCCTAACACACCCTAACCCTAACCTTAACCCTAACCTGAACCCTAATCCTAATTCTAACCCTAACCTTATCGCTAACCATTACCCTAGCCCTAACCCTACACAATAACTCTAACTCTAATCCTAAACCTAACCTAACCCTAATCCTAACCCTAACTCTACCCTAACATTAACCCTAATCCGATCCCTAACCCTAATACTAACCTGAAATCTAAACATTAAACCTAATCCTAAACCTAATCCTAACCCTAACACAAACCCTACATAAACCTAAAAACAAACTCAAATTTTAGTACTAACCCTAACCCTAACACTAACACTAACCCTAAATCTAACACTAATGCTAGCCCTACCCTAATCCTATCCATAAAGCTAAAATTAAATTTAAACTTAAATATTATTCCTACGCCTAACCCTAAACATAACCCTATCCCTAAACCTAAACCCTAACCCTAACCCTAACCTTACTCTAACTTTAACACTTACCCTAATCATGACCCTAACTTTAACCCTAACCCTAATCCTTACTCTACCCTAATCCTATCCCTAAACCTAAATCTAAATTTAAATTTTAATCTTATTCCTAACCCTAAACATAACACAAACCCTAATACTAACACTAACTCTAAACTCTAAACCTAACCCTAATTCTACCATAAACCTAACCCTAACCCTAACCCTAACCTTAAGCCAACAAAAACCCTAAACTGAAATCTAAACTTTAAACATATTCCTAACCCTAACTCTAACCCGAACACTAACACTAACCCTAACTTTAACCCCAACCTTAACTCTAAACTAAATTCAAACTTTAATCTAACTCTTAACCCTAAACTAACCCTAACCCTAACCCGAACCCAAACCCTAAAACTAACCCTTAGCCTAACCCTAACTATATCTATAACCCTAACCCTTACCCTAAGGCTAACCCTAACCCTAACACTAATCCTAAAGCTAATCCTAAATCAAAACTTTAATCTTACTACTAAACCTAACTCTAACTGTAATCCTAACTCTAACCCTAACACTAACCCTATCCTAAAACCTAACCCTATTCCTAATAGTTACCCTAACGCTAACCCTAGCTCTAAACTAAAATCAAAACTGTAATCTAACTCCTAACCCCAATCCTAACCCTAATCCTAAACCTAACCCTAACCCTAACCCTAATGCTAAACCTAACCTTAAGCCGAACCCTAACCTAATCTCAACCTCAACTTAACCCTAACACTTACCCTAATTTTAACCCTAAACCTAATCCTATATCCAAACTCTAATCTTACCCCTAACCCTAACCCTAACACTAACACTAACCCTATCCTAAACCCTAACTCTAACCCTAACCACACACAAACACTAAGACTAAACCTAATGCTAAAACTACTCCTTATTTAAACATGAACACTGACCCTAACATTAAGCCTAACCATAAACCTGACTCACTCTTTACCCAAAACCTAACCTTAACCCTAACTTTAACAGTAACACTAATCTAAGCTTAACCCTTACCACTAACTATAAAACTATCTCTAAACTTAACTCTAACCCTAACCAAACCCTACCAAAACCCTAAGCCTAAACCTAACCTAACCCTAACCCAAAAACTAAAACATGACCTAACCCTAACGCTAGCCTAAATCCTAACCCTTACCCTAACACTAAACCTAGATTCAAACTTGAATCTTACTCCTAACGCTAACCCTAACCTTAATCATAAACCTAAAACTAACCCTAAGTTTATCCCCAACACTAAACCCTAAACCTAGCCCTAAGCCTAACCCTAACCCTAATTGTAAACCTGAATCAAAATTTTAATCTTACTTCTAACCCAAATCCTAACACTAACCCTAACCCTAACATTAACCCAATTGTAAACCCTAACCATAACCCTAACCCTAAACTAAACCCGAACCTATACCTAACCCAAACCCTACTCTAAACATAAGCCTAACCCTAACACTACCCTAAAACTAAGCCTAACACTAAATCTATATCCAAATTTTATTCTTACTCCAAATGCTAAATCTACCCAAAAACATAATCCTAAAGCTAACCCTTACTCTAATCCTGACCCTAGCCCTAAAACTTAACCCTAACACTAATTCTAACCTTAATCCTAACCCTAACTCTAACCCTAACCCAAACCCTAAACCGAACATAACCCTAAAACAAAACCTAAAACTAAGGTTAAACTTTAATATTAATCTTCTACCCTAACCATAACACTAACCTAACCCTAACTCTAACCCACCCTAACCCTAACCCTAATTATAACACTTACCCTAAACCCAAACTGAAGTCTAAACTTTAAACTTTCTCCAATCCTAACAGTAACCCTAACACTAACCCTAACCCTAACCCTAACCTTAACCTTAAAACTAAACTTTAATCTTACACCTAACTTTTACCCTAATCCTAACACTAATTTTACACTAAACCTAATCCTAATCCTAACCCTAATTCTAACATTAACCCTAATCCTAACCCTAACCCTCACACTAACCCTAACCCTACAACTAAATCAAAACTTTAATCTAACTCTTAAACCTAACCATAACACTAAACCTAACCCTTTCCCTAACATCAAACCTAAAACCTAACTTGAAGCCTAATACTAAACATAACCCTAACTTTAACTCTAAACTAAAATCCAAACTTTAATCTAACTCCTAACCCTAAACCTATACCCTAACCTTAACCCTCACCCTTATCCAACCTTTAAACCTAAACTTAAAGTTAAAATTTAATCTTACTCCTAACCTTAAACCCAACCCTAACCCTAACTCTAACCGTAACCCAAATCTAATCTTAACCCTAAACCTAATCCTACCCTTAATCCTGACCTTAAACCGTAATACTAAACCTAAGCCTAAACCTAACATTAACTCTAACACTAACCTTAAATCCTAAACTTAATCTTAACCCTAACCCTAATCAGGTGCCTAAACATAAATCCAAATTTAATCTTACTCCTAACCCTAACTATAAACCTAACACTAACACTAACCCTAACCTAAACCCTCACCCTAATTGTACCTGAACTCTAACTCTAACTTTAACCATAACCCTAAATAACCGTAACCCTAATTTCTGAATCTAACCCTAATTCTAAACCTAATTTTAAACCTAAACAAAAATTAAAGCTTAAATCGTTCTTCTAACCCTAACCCATACACCAACCCTAACCATAACCCTTACCCTAACCGAAACCTAAGCCAAACACTAACCCTAATGCTAATCATAACCCTAACCCGAACACTAACCCTAAACCGAAACCCAAAATTTAATCTTATTCCTAAACCTAACCCTAACCTTAACACTAACTCTAGTCTTAAACCTAACCCTAAACCCTAAACCTAATCCTCCCTAAATCTAACCCTAACACTATCCCTAAACTGAACCCTAACGCTATCCCTAAATTGAAATCCAAACTTTAATCTTACTCCTAACCCTAAACCTAACCCTATCCCTAACCCTGTGCAAACACTAAACCTAACCCTAAAATAACACTAAACCAAACCCTAACCCTAACCCTGTCCCTTATTCTAATCGGAACCCTTAACTTAAATTCAAACTTTAAACTTATTCCTAACTGTAACCCTAACCCTAACCATAAGCCTAAACCCAGCCCTGAACTAAACATAACTCTGACCTTAATCCTAACCCTAACATAAACTTTAAACCTAAATCCAAAATTTAAACTTACTCCTTATCCTAACCCTAAACCTAACCGTAACCCAAACCCAAAACCCTAACCCTACACTAATCCGATCCCTAAACCTAACTTTAACTGTAAACCAAAATTCAAACTTTAATCTTACTTTTAATGCTAACCCTAACCTTAATTCTAATCCTAATTCAGCCCTAACACTAAAGCCTAACTTAACCCTAACCATACCCTAAACCTAACCTTAACACTAACCCTAACCTTGCTCCTAACGCTATTCTTAAACCAAAATCCAAATTTAATCTTGTTCAAACCCTAAACCTAACACTAATCCTAACCCTAACACTAAACCTAATCCTAACCCTAATCCTAATTCTCAACCTAACCAAAAACATAAATTCAAACTTTAAACTTTCTCAAAGCCTTAACCCTAATGCTAAACCGAACAGTAACCCTAACCCTAACCATAAACTGAAATCCAAACTATAAAGTTGCTTCTAAACCTAATCCTGACTCTAACCATAACTCTAACCCTAACCTCAACACTAAACCTGAAAACTAACCCTAACCCTAACGCTAACCATAACCATAGCCCTAACCCTAAAACTGAATCCAATTTTAATCTTACTCTTAACCCTGATCCTAACCCAAACCCTAACGCTAACATTAACCTTACTCCGAACTTTTAACATAAATCCAAAATTTAATCTACTCCTATCCCTAACCCTAACCCTAATCTAACATTACCCTAATAATAACCATAACCCTAAACTTAAACCTAACCCTAAATCTAACCCTAACACAAACCCTAAACCTAATCCTACCCTAATCTTTAATCCTAACCCTAACCCTAATGCAAACCCTAAAGCTAAACAGAAATCCAAACTTTAATCTTACTCCTAACTAAAACCTTAAACCTAATCATAACCATAAACCCTAACCCTAACCTAACCCTAACCCTAACCCTAACCCTAACTCTAAACCTAAACCTAAACCTAAATCTAAACCTAAACCTAATTCTAGTCATAAGCATAACTGTAACCCTAACCCTATCCCTAAAACATAACCCTAACCCAAACTGTAAACCTAACACTGAAACAAATCGAACCATAACCCGAATCCTAAACTTAATTCCAAAATTTATCTTACTCCTAAACCTAACCTTAGCCCTAACCCTAACCCTAAACCTAAATCCAAATTTTAATCTTGCTTCTAACCGCAACCTTAACTTTAACCCTAAACCTAACCCACAATAATTCTAATCCTAAAGCCTAACACTAACAAAAACCCTAAACCTAAATCTAACCCTCACCCTAATCCTAACCCATACCCTAAATTTAATCCTAACACTAACTCTATTTCTAACACTAAACTTAAATCCAAAATTTAATCTTACCCCTAATCCTAACCTTAACACTAATCTAACATTCAGCCTAAAGCTAAGCCTATTCCTTATACTGACCTGAACCTTAACCCTAACTCTAAACTTAACACTAACTTTAACAGTAACACCAACCTAAGCATAACACTAATCGCTAACCCTAACCTTAGCTGCTAACCCTAAACCTTACCCTAGCCCTAACCCTAACCCTAACTTTAACCCTAACCATAACTATATACCCCAACACAAACCCTAACCAAATTTATGGCAGTAAACCTAAATCCAAAATTTAATTTTACTTTTAAAGCTAACCCTAACCTAACACTAAACCTAACAGTAACCTCTCATCCTAACCCTAAACCTAACTATAATCCTAAATCCAAATCCAAACTTTAATCTTACACCTAATCCTAACCCTAAACCTAACATTAAACCTAACTGTAAACCCTAACCCTAACCCAAATCGTAAACTTAACCCTAAACCAAACTAACAATAACAGAATCCTAAAAGTAAATCGAAAATTTAATCTTACTCCTAACCCTAACCCTAACCCTAACCCAAAACCATACCCTAACCCTAATCCCAACACCAACCCTAACCATAACCCTAACCCTAACCCTAAATCCTTACCCTAACCATAAACCCTAACCCCAACCTTAACCCTAAACCTAACCCACCATAATCCTAACCCTAACCAAAACCCTCACACTAACCATAACCCTAACACTACCCTAAATTGTTACCCTAAACTTAAACCCTAACCCCAACCTTAACCCTAAATCTAACCCTAACCCTAAATATAACCTAACTCTTAACCTAACCCTAAACCTAAACCAAAACTCAATCTTACCCCTAACTCTAACCTGAACCCTAACACTAACACTCAGCATAAAGTGAGGCCTACCCCTTATCTTATCCTGAACAATAAACCTAACTCTAGCCCTAACATTAACCCTGACCCCAAACTTAACCGAAACCCTAAACTTAACCCTAATTTTAACAGTAACAAAACCTAATCGTAGCAATAACCACTAACCCTAACATTAATTGCTAACCCTAAACCTAATCCTAGCCCTAACCCTAACTTTAACCCTAATTCTAGCTCTACACCCTAACCCTAACTGTAATTCTAACCCTAACCCTAAACCTAACCCTAAACCCTAACCTTAAACCCAAATCCAAACCCTACCATGATTCCTAACCCTAAACCAAACCCTAACCCTAACCCTAAAGCTAATTCCTAACTTTAATATTACTCCAAAACCTAACCTTAACCCTAACCTTAAATGCTATCCCTTATTGTAAACCTAACCCTAACCGTAACATTAACCCTAACAGGAACCCTAATGTTAACCCTACCCCTTACCATAACCCTAACACTGACTCTAAATACTTACATTACCCTGACCCTAACACTAACCCTAATCCTAACCCTAACCCTAACCTAACTCTAAACCTAACCTATTCCTAACCATAATTCTGTCCCTAAAACGTAACCATAACACTAATCATAACCTTTAAAATAACCCTAAAATTAACTCACACCCTAAGCACTAACCAAAATTCTAACCTTAACCCTAACCCTAAAACTAATCATAAAAAATAACCCTAATCCTAAACTAACACAAACCCTAACCATAACCCTAAACCTAAACCTACTTTAAACCTAATCCTAACACTAAATCTAAACCTAAACCCAACCTTATACCTAAAATTATCCCTACCTTTAACCCTACCCTAACCTTAACCCTAACCCTAACCCTAAACCTATCTCTCACCCTAAACCTGTTCTTAAACCTACCCCTCTACCTAAACATAAACCTAGCTAACAATAAACCAAACCCTAACCCTTACTCTATCACAACACTAACATTAACCCTGACACTAACCCTAAACCTAACTGTAAAGCTAATCCTAAACCCTAACCTTAACCTAACACTAAACCTAACACTAACCCTAAACCTAACCATAAACTCTAACATTTACCTTAAATCTCCCCTACAACTAACCCTAACCCAAAGACTAAGCCAAAACCTAAACCTAACACTAACACTATCCCTAAACCTAAACCTAAATCTAATCCTATCCATAACCCTAACCTCAACCCTACATCTAAACCTAACACTAACCGTAAACCTATCCTAATCCTATCTCTAACCCTAACCCTAAATCTAACCCTAACCCTAATGCTAATACTAAAAGCAACCCTGACCCTAAACCCCAACCTTAAACCTAAACCTAACCCTAACTCTACACCTAACCTAACCCTAACCCCAATTCTAACCCTAAAACATAACCATCACCCCAACCATAACCTTGACAATAACATTAACATTAATTCGAAACCAAAACACTAAACTTAAACCTAACCCTAAATCTAAACCTAACCCTAACTTTCATCCTAACCTTAACCCTAACCACAACCCTAACCCTAAACCTAACCTTAAACCAAAACTTAATTCTAACCCTAATGCTAAAGCTAATACTAAATCTAACACAAATACTTAGGCTACCATCACCCTAACATTAACCATAACTATACCTCTAACCCAAACCCTAAGTATAACGATAACCCCTAACTGTAATCCTAACCCTAACATTAACCCTAACGCTATATCTAACAATAACCTTAAACCCTAACACTAACCCTAACCCTTACCCTAAAACTAATACTAAACCTAAACCCCTACTCTAACCCTAACCCTAACCCTAAACCACACCCTAACGCTAACCATAAACTTAAACCCTAACCCTAAATCTAACCCTAACTCTAAATCTAATATTAAACATAAGCCTAATCCTTACTCTACCCTAACCCTAATATTTGCCATAACCCTAAAATTAACGCTAACTGAAACTCTAATCCTTACCCAAAATCTAACCCTATCTCTAAAGCTAATACTAAATCTAATTATAAGCTTATTCTACCCTTGCCCTAACATTAACCCTAACCATAACATTAACCCTAACACTAACCATAACCCTAAAGCTAATCCTAATCCTATCCCTAACACTAAAACCTAACTGTCACCCTTACCCTAACCATAATCTTTAGTTTAATCCTAACCCTAACCTAAACCATAACCCTAACCCTAACCCTAAACCACACCCTAACATTAAACATAAACTTAAACCCTACTCCCTAAATCTAACCCTAAATATAAATTTAATATTCCCTAACTCTTACTCTACCCTAAACCTAATATTTACCATAACCTTCACATTGACCCTAACCCAAACTCTAACCCTCACCCTAAATATAACCCTATCTCTAAAGCTAATACTAAATGGAACTATAACCCTTACTCTACCCTGGCTCTAACATTAACCTTAACCATAATATTAACCCTAACCCTTACCCTAAACCTAACACTAACCCAAAGCCTAAAGCTAACCCTAACCCTAACCCTAACTGTAACCATAAAACCTAACCTTAATTCTAACCCTAACCCTAAATCTAAACCTACCCTAACATTAAATCTAACCCTAAATCTAACCCTAATGCTAAACCAAAAACCAAATGCTAAACCCTAAAACTAAAACTAACGCTAACCTTAACCCTTAACACTAATCTTAAGACTAACCTTGAACCTAAACCTAAACCCTAACTCTAACACTAACACTAATCCTAAACCCTAAACGTGACCCTAAATATAAACTTAACCGTAAAGCTAATAGTAAATCTATCCTTAACCCTTACTCTACACTTCCATAATATTAACTGTATCCCTAACATTAACCCTAAACTTCACCCTAATCCTAACCTTAACCCTAAACCCTAATCCTAACCCTAACACTAACACTAAAGCTAAACCCTAATCTTAACACTAACCATAAACCTAACCATAACCCTAAGCCTAAACCTAACTCTAACCTTAATCCTGGCCCTAACACTACAAAAAACCCTAACACTCCCTAACCTTAACCGTAAACCTAAACCCTAACCCTAAACCTAACAATCTCTAACCTTAACCCTAAACCTAAACCCTAACCCTAAACATAAACCTAATTTGAATCCTAACAATAAATCTAACCCTAAACCCTAAAGCTAATACTAAATATAATAATAATTATTACTATACTCTAAAACTAACATTAATCATAACCACATTAACTTTAACGCTAAAACTAAGGCTAACCCTAACACTAAACCCTAACCTTAACCCTAAACCTAACCCTAACCCTAACCCTAACCCTAACCCTAACCCCTAACTTTAACTCTAACCGTAAACTTAACACTAGCATAAAACCTAACCCTAAACCTAAACCTAATAATAATGCTAACCCTAATTCTAATCTTAATCCTAAATCTAAATCTAACCCCAAGGATAATACTAAATCTACCCCTAACCATTACTCTAGCCTAACAGTCATATTACCCATAACACTAATATTAAAACTACACATTACCTTAACCCTAAACCTAACCCATACTCTAAACTTAACCCTAACCCCTAATATTAACCCTAAACCTGCTGGAGCCAGCCGGCTGAGATCGAATAGCACCTGAAAGAGGGTGGTGAAGCCGAAGAAAAAAGAAGATGGAAAATATCTTTTGGGAGGGCGTGCAGTCAGAGCTGCAGCAGCCTCAAGTTTATTTAGTACAGCATATTTATATGTTTATGAATACCATGGCAAAGCACAACATACATACTAAAACAATGCTTGACAATTACATAAGATCATACACATCCTTGTGTCCATAGTTGTAAAACATTCTATTACCTTAAAAGGGTGACTTTACAAAGCTCACCAAGGTAACTCAACATCTTGTTTCCTAGAACCATTGTTTAAGTAAACTCAGCAGCCATGTTATAGCTTTTAGCTACGTGACTTCTTCAGTGCCTCATAATGGCTTCCAGCATGTCTCAAAATGGCTCCCAACATAAACCTAACCCTAACACTAACCCTAATCCTAATCCTAAACCTAAGCCTAACACAAACCATAACCCTAAAACTAACCCTAACCGTAAGCTTAAGTCTAACCCTAAACCTAACCTTATCCCAAACTCTATACCTAAATCTAAACCTAATACTAAAGCTGATACTAAATCTAACACTAAAACTTACTCTACCCTAACCCTAACAATAATCCCAACCGTAACATTAACCGTTAACCAAACCCTAATCCTAAAACGAACCCTAAACCCTCAGCCTAAATTTAACCCAAATCCTAAATCTGAACCTAACCATAACCCAAACCCTAAATCTAACCTTAACACTACCCCTAACACTAAACCTAACCCTGAATTCTAATATTAACCCTAAGACTAAGCCTAATCCTAACCCTAACCCTAATCATAACCTTAAACCCTAACCGTAACCCTAAAACTATCCCTAACCCTAAGCTTAAGTCTAACCCTAAACCTAACTCGATTTCTAACTCTAACCCTAAATCTAACCCTACCATTAAGCTAATACTAATTCTAACACTAACACTTATTCTATGCAAACCCTAACATTAATCCCAACCCTAACATTAGCCCTTAACCTAACCCTAACCCTAATCCAAATGCTAAACCCTAATTCTAAACCTAATCCAAATTCTACCCTAAACCTAACCGTAACATAAACCCTAAATCTAATCTTAACACTAACCCAAACACTAAACCTAAATAATAATCTTAACCCTATCCCTAAACTTAAACCCTAAAACTAACCCTAACCATAACTTTAACCTTAACACTATTTATAACCCTAACTCTAATACTATCTCTAACCCTAAATCCTAACCCTAACCCTAGGCATAACCCTAAACCTAACTTTAAACCTAACCTAAACACTAAAACTTACTCTAAAGCTAACCATAAAACTAAGCCTAACCATAATCCTAAATCTAACCCTAACCCTAAACCATACCCTAAATCTACACTATTCTTAAGGCTAATACTAAATCTCATCCTAAACCTTACTCTACCCTATCCCAAACCTTAACCTTAACCATAACATTAACCTTAACCATAACCTTAAACAAACCAGAATCCTAACCCTAACTCTAACCCTAACACAAAAAAGAATCCTAATCCTAACCCTAACCCTAACCCTACTGCTAACCCAAAACCCTAACTTTAACCCAAACCCGTACCATAACACTTAACCTAACTCTAACCCTAAACTTAAACCCTAAACCTAAAGTTAAACCTAACCCTAACCCTAATTCTTATTCTAACCCAAAATCTAACCCTACACCCTAGAGCTAATACTAAATCTAGACCTAACCCTAAACGTAAATCTGAAACTTAACCCTAATGCTAAACCTAACCTTTACACTAACTCTAATATTAATCCTAATTGTAAACCTAACATTAAGCGCTAACCTTATCCACACCCTGACCCTAACTCTAACCCTAACCCTAAACCTAACCTTACCCTAATCCTAACCCTAACCGTAACCTTGAAACCTAACCCTAACCCTAACCCTATCCCTAACCCTAATTCTAACCCTAAATGTAACCCTAACCCTAACCATAATCTTAAACCTAACCTGAAACCCAAATCTAAGCCTATATCTAAAGCTAATACTAAATCTACCCTAACACTTATGCTACCCTAAACCTAAAATTAACCGTAACCCTAACATTAATCCTAACCCTAACCCTAACCCTAAACTCTAATGTGAACACTAAGCCTAACCCTAAACCCTAACCTTAACCCTAAACCGTAACTCTAACTCTAACCCTAACCTTAACCCTAAAATTAAACCCTAACCTTAAAGCTAAGCCTAATGGTAATCTTAATCCTAATTCTAACCCTATCCCTTAATCTAACCCTAACCATAAAGCGAAATCTAACACTATTACTCCACCCTAAATCTAACACAAAACTTAACCATTGCATTAACCCTAACCCTAAAGCTAAGAGTAACCCTAACCCAAACACTAAACCTTAACCTTTACCCTAACCCTAGCCCTAATCGTCAAACTTCACTAACCTTAACCCTAACTCTAAACCCTAACCCTAACTTCAACACTTACTCTAACCCTTACCCTAACTCCAAACCCTAACCCTAACCCTAACCCTAACCTTAACCCTACCCTAACCCCATTTCTCACCCTAACCCATATCTAAACCTAACTCTAAAGCTAATAGTAAAGCTAATCCTAACCCTTACACTTCCTTAACCATAATATTAACTGTAACTCTAACATTCAACCTAACCCTCACCCTAACCTTAACACTAACCCTAACTCTAAACAAAACCCTAAACCCTGAAGCTAACCCTAACATAAACTTAAATCTAAATCAAAATTTTATGCTAAACCTAAGCATAACCATAAAGCTAATACTAAATCTAATTCTAAACCTTACTCCACTCTAAACCTAAAATTAACCCTAACCATAACATTAACACTAACCCTGACACTAACATTAATTATAACCATAACACTAACCCTAAACACTAACCTGAACCCTAATCATAACCATAAAACTAACCCTAACAGTAAGTCTAACCATAATCCTAACCTTAAACCTAACCATAACCCTAACCCTAACACTAAACCTAAACTCTCATCTTAATATTTACACTAACACTAACTCTAACTATAAGCATAATCCTAACCATAACCGTAACACTAAACCCTAATCCTGACCCTAACCATAACACCAACCCTAACCTAACCCTAACCCTAACCATAAAGCTAAGAGAAATCTAACCTTAAATCTAACTCTACCCTAACCCTAACATTAACTCTAACCCTAACAATTAACACTAAACTAACCCTAACCCTAAATCTAACCCTAACCTTAAGCCTAACCCTAACTCTAACCCTAGTCCTAACACTAGCCCTAAACTTAAACCCTAACCTTATTTTTAACTCTAAACTTAACCCTAAACCATAACCCTACCCTAACCATAACCCAAACCGTAAAACTAAACCTAAACTTAAAACTTAACCATAAATTTAACCCTAACCCTAATTCTAAACCTATTTCTAACCCTAAATCTAAATCTAAAACTCAATCTAACCCTGTCTACTATACCCTACCTTAAAATTAACCATAACCGAAAGATTAACCCTAAACCTAATCTTGACCCTAACCTTAACCTGAATCCTAAATCTAAACCTATCCCTACAGAAAATATTAAATCTAACCTTAACCCTTACTCTAACCAAACCCTAAAATTAACCGTAACCCTAACATTAACCCTAAACATAATAACTCTATCCCTAAAACTAACACTAACCCTAACCCTAACACTAAAACTTAACCTTAATCATAATAGTAACTGTAACCGTAACCCTAACCCTAACACTAACATTAACTCTAACAATCAACACTTACACTAAATTCTAACCCTTCTCCTAATACTTATCCTAAACCCTAACACTAACCTTAACCCTATCTCTAAACTTAATGCTAATCCTAAATCTAACCCTATCTCTAAAACTAATATTAAACCTAAAACTAACCCTTACTCTACTCTAACCCTAACATTAACCCTAACCATAACATTAACCGTAATCCTAAACCTAACCTTAATCCAAAACCTAACCCAAAACCTAAACCTATCCTTCTTCATAAACCTAAACCAAACCCTACCATAAACCCTAATCTTAATCCTAACCTGAACCTTAACTCTAACCAAAACCATAACGCAAATCCTAACCCTGACCCTAAACCTAAACCTAATCTTAACCCTAACCATAACCCTAACCTCAAAACCTAAACCTAACACAAAAACTAACCTTCACCTTAAGCCTAATCCTAAACCTATCCCTAATTCTAACCATAAACCTAATCCTATCTTTAACTCTAATCCTATACCTAACCCTATCTAAGCTAATACTAAATCTAACTAACTGTTACTCTACCCTAAACCTAAAAATACCCTAACGCTAACATTAACCTAAAACTAACACTAACTCTAACCCTAACCATAACTCTAACAACAATTCTAACATTAATATTAACTGTAACTATAATCACAACCCTAAAAGTAAAACCTAACTCTATCCCTAACCCTAACCATAACCTGAAACCTAAACCTTAACCTTACCACCAACTCTAGCACTAACTCGAGGCCTAATCCTAGACGTTAACCTTAACCCTAATCCTAACCTTAACCATAACCTTAACCCTAAAACTAGCTCTAAACCTAAATTCTAACCCTAACTTTAACCGTAACTCTAACTCAAGACCATAACTCTAACACTAACCCTAACCCGAACCCGTACTCTGACCCTAAACTTAAACTCTAACCTAAATTAAACCTAAACCTATATCTAGCCCTAATTGGAAAACTAACCCTAAATCTAATACTCAATCTAACTCTAAATCTTCCTCTACTCTAACCCTAAGATTAACGGTAACCCTCACATTAACCATAATCCTAAACCAAACTTAACCCTAAACCAAAACCCTAACCCTTATCCTAACACTAACTCTAACCCTAAACCTAAATCTAATCCTATCACTACACTAATACTAAATCTAACCCTAACCCTTACTCTAACATTAACTCTTCCATAACATTAACCCTAACCATAACCCTAACCCAAACACTATCCACAACCCTAACTTTAAATCTAACACTATCTCTAAAGTAATACTAAATCTAACACTAACTTGTGCTCTGTTAGAGCCCTAACTGTAACCCTAACCATAACAGTAACCCAAACCTTAAACATAACACTAACAATAACCCTAACCTTAAACATAACCCTAAACCGATACCCTAAATTTAACTTGAACAGTAACCCTAAATCTAACCTGAATCCTAACCCTAAAAATAACCCTAACCCTAACCTTAACCCTAACCCTATCCCTATCCCTAAAACTAAACCCTAAACCCTAATCTTAACCCTAAACTGAATCCTAACCCTAAGCTAACCCAAACTCTAACCCTAACCCTAAACCCTAACCTTAACCCTCACCCTAATCCTAAATCTAATCCTATTTTTAAAACTAAACACTACACTTAACCCAAAATCTACCCTAACCCTAACTGTAACCCTAACACTAACAAAACCTCTGACCCTAACCCTAACCATAACTCTAACATTAAACCCTAATCATAAACATAACCTAACCCTAAACCTAAACCTACTTCTAACTGTAACCCTAAATCTAAACCTAACCCTAAAGCTAATACTAAGTCTAACCTTAACCCTTACTCTACCTTAAATATAATATTAACTGTAACCCTAACATTAACCCTAAGCCTAACCCTAACCCTAACGCTAAACCTAACGCTAAATCTAACCCTAAACCTAACTCTAAATCTAACCCTATCCCTAAAACTAATATTAAATCTAACCCTAATCCTTACTCTACTCAAACCCTAACATTAACTATAACCCTAACTGTAATCTAACCCTAACGCTACTCTAAACTTAAATCTAAACTTACCCAAAAAATTAACCTTAACCCTAACCCAATGCCCTACTTAATCCTAACCCTAAACATAACTCTAACCATAACTATAACCCTAACCCCAACCACTAACCCTAACCCTAACCCTAACCCTAAAACCTAACCATTACACTAAAATTAACCTTAAACCTAACCCTAAGCCTAAGCCTAACCCTACCCAAAAGCTAACCCTAACCCTAACACTATTTCTAACTATAAACATAAATCTAACCCTAACGCTAAAGCTAATACTAAATCTAAACCTAACCTTTACTCTATCGAACAATAACAATTACACGAACCCTAACATTAATCCTAAACCTAACCATGAACCTAACACTAACCTTAAACATAACAATTCTAACCTTAACATTAACATTAATCCTAATCTTAACAATAAATCTAACCCTAAACTTAAAACCTAACCCTAAACCTAACCATAACTCTAAGTCTAAACCTAATTGTAATAGTAACTCTAAATCATATACTCAATTTAACCCTAACCCTTACTCTACCCTAACCCTACAATTAACTGTAACCCTAACATTAACCCTAAGCGCAAAACTAACCCTAACTTTAACCTTAACCCTAAGTCTCACCCGATACCTAAATCTAATACTAAAATCTAACCTTAATCCTTACTCTACCCTAATCCTAAAATTAACTGTAACACTGATGTTAATCCGAACCATTATCTTCGCTCTAACCCTAACTCTAAACCAAAAACCTTACCCTAAATCTAACTCCAACCATAAATCTAATCTAAATATAACTCTATCCCTAAAGCAAATACTAAATTTAATGCTAACCATTACTGTACCCTACCCTGAACATTAACCGTAAACCTAACATTAACCCTAACCCAACCTAACTTTAACCCTAAAACTAAACCTAACCCTAAACCATAACTTTAATCCTAAACCTAATCCTAATCCTACCCCTAACCCTAACCCTAAAACTAACCTTAACATTGACCCTAACTCTAACCTGAGCTCTAACATCACCCTAATCTTAACCTTAAACTAAACCCTAACACTAACACTAACTCTACCACTAAACCCTAACCTTAACCCTACCCCTACCTCTAAACCTAACCCTAATTCTAAACCTAAACCTAAATCTAAACCTAACACTAAAGCTAACAGTAAATCTAACCCTAACACTTACTCTACCCTAACCCTAAAATTAACAGTAACCCTAACATTAACCCTTACCCTGAACCAATCCTAACTCTAACCCTAAACACTAACCCTTACACTAACCCTAAAACTAACCCACACCCTAACACTAACCCAAAACTTAAATTGTAACCCTAACCCTAACCCTAACCCTAACTCTAACCCTAATTCAAACCCTAACTCTAAATCTATTACTCAATCTAACCCTAATCATAACTCTATCCTAACCCTAAAATTAACCTTAATCCTAACATTAGTCTTAAGCCTAACTCTAACCCTAAGCCAAATCATAACCCTAACCCTAACAATAACCCTAACAACAACTGTACACTAATACTAACCCTAACCCTAACGCTATCACAACCCTGTTTATAACCCTAAACCTAATCCTAACACTACCTGTAACCCTTACCCTAACCCTTACCCTAGTACTAATGTTAAAAGTAAACCAAACTCAAAACCTAGACCTAACCCTATAACTAAAACTAATCCTGATTCTACTTTTAAGCCTTACCCCACAGCAATTCTAAACATCGTCCTAAATCTAACCCTAACTCTAACCATGTCCCTCACTCTAACTATAATGCTAACTTGAACCTTAACCCTAACCCTAAAAGTAACACTAACCCTAAGTCTAAACTTAACCCTAACCATAACCGTTATAGTAACTCTAACTTTAACACTAACTCTAACCCTAACAGAAACTCTAACCCTAACGCTAACACTAACCCTACACATAACCCTAACCTTAAACCTATCCTTAGCAAAATCTCTAACCCTAACCTTAATCCTAACCAAACCATAACCCTAACAACAAACCTAACTCTAACACTAACCCTAAACCAAACCCGGACCCCAAACATAATCCTAAACCTTACTTTAACCCTAATTCTAATCCTAGGCTAATGCTAACTCTAACCTTAACCCATATCTAAACTTATATCTAATCCTAATACTACCAATAATGCTAAAACTAACCCTATCTCTGACTCTAACTCTAAATCTAACCCTAACATCAATACTGAACCTCACCCTAACCCTAACAGTAACCATAAACCTGAGTCTAAATTAACACTAACCTTAGCCCTATCCTGAACCCGAAGGGTTAGGGTTAGTAACCCTAACCCTAAACATTACAACAACCTTAATCTTAAACCTAACCCTCATGCTAACACTAAAACTAGACCTAACCCTTAGCCTAACTCTAGTAGATACCCTAACTCTAATCTGTACCCTAAACCTAATGCTAATTCTAAACCTAAACCTAAATGTAACATAACCCTAACCTTATTGGTGACACTAACTCTAACTCTAAACCTAACAGTGATCCTAAAACTAATCCTAAACCTAACCCAATCCTGAACCTTGGCCCTAACATTAACCCATTCACAAACCCTAAACCTAATCCTAACCATAACAAAAACATTAACCCTAAACCTAACCATAACACTAACACTAAAGCTGACCCTAACCCTTATCCTACCTCTAAACCTAACCCTAAAACTATTTGTTAACCTAACCCTGACCCTGACCCTAGTGCTAACTCTAAACCTGACCATAACCCTTAACCTAACCTTAACCCTAACACTAATCCTGACCCTAATTCTAAACCTAACCCTAACAGCAATCCTAAATCTCACCCTAATCCTAACTCTAAACTAAACCTGACCCTAACCCTAACACTAATGCTAACACTAACCCAATCCTTAAACCTAACCCTGCCCTAACCATTACAACATCCCTAAACCTAATAATAAGCCGAACGCTAACCCTAAACTTCGACCTAAACCTTACCCTAACTCTAACCCATAATCTAACCCTAACCCTAAAACTAACACTAACACTAAACCTAAGCCCAATCCTAACCCTAACACAAAAACCTAATGTTGACCGTAACTTAATTCTAATCCTCATCCTAACATTAACACTAACCCTAAAACTAATGCTAACCCTGAAAGAAACCCTAGACTTTACCCTAAGCCTAACCCTACCCAAACCCTAAACATAACCTAACACTAACCCTAACACTAATCCTAACCCTTACTCCAAATCTAACCATAACCCTAAACCTAATGATAACTCTAAGCCTATCACTAACCCTAAATCTAACACTAACACTAACCCTAACCCTAACACAAACCCTAACTATTATGCTAACTCTAAACCTAAACCTAATCCAATACCTAATACTAACACTATTTCTAACTCTTACTTTAACTCTAATACTAACCCTAACCACTAACCTAAACCTCACAATAACCCTAACGATAACCCTACCCCTACTCCTAACCCTAATTCTAACAATAATGCTAACAATAATCCTATTTCTAACTCTAACACTAAACCTAACCCTAACTCTATTCCTAACCCTAACCCTAACTGTAAACATAACCGTAACCCTAATAACTAACCGTGAACCTAATCCTAACTCTAACCATTACACTAACTCTAACCTTAATCTGAATCCTAAACCTAACAGCAACTCTAACAACAACCCTAAACCTAACCCTAACCCTAATGCTAACGCTCCCCATATTTGTAACCCTAACCATATCCCTAACCATAAAATTAGCCCTAACCCTAAACCTAACAAAAACGATAATCCTAAATGTAACCATAACCCTTAACCTAACTCTAAACTTTACCCTAACCCTAATGCGACCTCTAAACCTAACCCTAACCCTACACTAACAGTAAGCCTAACCTTAAACCTAACCCTAATACTAACTTTAACCTTAACCCTAACCTTAAAGCTAACACTAACTCTAGCCCTAACACTAACCCTAACCAAATGCTAACACTAACCCTATCCATAATCCTAATCTTAACCCAATCCTTTACAACAGCCCTAAACCTAACCCTGATCCTAATACCTAACCTCACTCTAATGCTAACTCTAAACCTAACCCTAAATCTAAATCTAACCTAACTCTAACCCTAAAGCTGACCCTAACTATAACTCCAAACCTAACGGCAATCCTAAACTTAACCCTAAACATAACCCTAACTTTAACCCTGACCCTAACCGTAACAATAACACTACCTAACCTCAAAACCTAAAATTACCCTAACCATAACAACAAGCCTAATCCTAACTCTAAGGCTAACACTGACCCTGATCTTAACCCTTACTATAACTCTAACCCTAAACCTAATCCTAACCATAACACTAACCCTAATCCTTACCCTAACCCTAACACAAAACCTAACAATAACACTAATGCTAGCTAACTCTATCCCTAAACCTAAGCCTAACCCTAACCCTAAACCTAAACCTAACCCTATGAACAAACCTAAGAGCACCCATAAACCTAAACCTGGCTCTAACTATAACCTTAACCTTAACAATACCCTAACCCTAACCCTAAACCTAATTTTAAAAATAACACTAAGACTAACCCTATTCCTAACCCTAACCCTAAAAACAACCCTAACCCTAATCGTAAACCAAACACTAACTTTGAACCTAACTCTAACACTTACCCTAATCTAATCCTAGGACTAACAGTAACCCTAATCCTAATGCTAACTCTAAATCTAACCTTAAAACTTATCCTACTTTAACCCATACCAAGTCCTTACCCTAAACCTAACCCTAATGCTGCCTCTAAGCCTACACCTAACCCTAACCCTAAAATTAACCCTAAGCCTAACGTTAACTCAACCAAACCCTAACTTTTAAACTAAACCTACCCCTAACCCTAATGCTAACCATAACCATAACCCTAATCCTAACACTAAACCTAATGCTAGCTCTAAGCCCAACCCTAACTGTAACCCTAAAGTTAATAATAAATCTAATCCTAAACCTAACCTTAACACTAAAACTAAGCCTAACACTAAAGCTAACCCTAATCTGACATTAACCTTAAAGTTAACCCAATCCTAACAACAACTCTAACACAACTTTAACCCTAATCCTAACACCAAACCTAAAAATAACCATAACCCGAATCCTAACTCTAACTCTTAACCTAACCCTAATCCTAAACCTAACCCTATCCCTAACCCAAGCCCCAACAAAAACCCTAACAACATCCCTAAACTAAACCTAGCCCTAATCCTAATGCTAACACTAACCCTATCCATAACCCTTATGCTAACCCTAATATTAACAACAACCCTAACCTTAATATTTACGCTAACACTAAACCTAAACTAAGCATTACTATAACCCTAAACCTAACCCTAACTCTACCTTAACCCTAACCTTAACCCTATAACAAACCCTAACTAACTCTAACGATAATGCTAAGCCTAACGCTAAACTTAACCATAAGCCTAACCCTCACCCTAACAACAACTGAAACACAAACACTAACCCAAGGCCTAACCCTAACCCTAAATCTAACTGTAATGCTAACCATAAAGCTAACCCTAACTTCTACCCCACCTTTACCGTAACGAAACCCTAACTGTAATCGTAAACCTTATCCTAACTCTAAACCTAAATCAAAACACAATTCTGAACTGCAAAAAACCCTAACGCTAACCCTAACCCTACCCCTAAACCTAATCCTAACAATAATGTTAAAACTAACCCTATTTCTAACTCTAACCCTAAACCTAAACCTAACTCTAACCCAAACCCTAACCCTAACCCTAAAGAACTGTAACCGTAACAGTAACCCCAACACTAACCCTAATCCTAAACCCAAGCCTAACCCTAACCTTAACCCTAATGCTAATTCTAAACCTAATGCTAACCCTAAATCTAACCCTAACCCTAACACTAACCCTATCTCTAAGGCTAACGATAAACCTAAACCCAATACTAAACCTAACCATAATGTTACTTCTAAACCTAAACTTATTCCTATGGGAACAGTAACCCGAACCCTAATGCTAACACTAAACAAACCGCCAAACTTATCCTAACCCTAGCCCTAACCATAATCCTAACCGTAACTGTAACTCTAACCCTAACCCTAACACTAACCCTATCACTAACCCTTACCTATTCCTAACCCTACCCCTGACCCTAAACCTAACCCTAACACTAACCCTAACCCTGACTCTAACTCTAACTCTAAACTTAACCATAACCCTAACTCTAAAAACTATCCTAACCCTACAAGAAACCCTAACCATAAAGCTAACACTTACCCTAAACGTAAACCTAACTCTATCCCTAAAGCTGACCCTAACTCTACCCTAACACAAATAGAATTCCTAAACCTCACCCTAACTCTAACCTTAACCCTAATCCTGACCCTAGCACTAACCCTAATGCTAACTCTAACCTTAACGCTACCCTAACCATAACACTAACCCGAAACCTAACCCTGACCCTGACCCTAACTCTAAGCCTAATTCTAACCCTAAAACTAACCCAAACCCTAACCCTAACCCTAACTATAACCCCAACACTAATCCTAATCCTAACAATACCAGTAACACTAACCCTATTTCTAACTCTAATTCTAACAACTCGAATCCTAACCCTAATGCTAACTGTAACCCTAACCATAACCCTAACCCTAACACTAAACCTAACACTAATCCTAACAATAACGCTAACATTAATTCTATCCTTAACCCTAACCCTAACCGTAACCTTAACAACACTCTAACTCTATATCTAAACCTAATGTTAACCCTAAACCTAACCCTAACCCTTAACTTAATTCTATCCCTTACACTAACTCTAACCTTATCTCTACCCGTAAATCTAATGCTAACTCTAAACTAACCCTAACTTAACCATAATCCAAAACCTAACCATAATGCTAACCCTAAACCTAACCCTAAACCTAAGCCTAACTCTATCTCTAACCCTGAGAAAAACCCTAACAAAAAAACCTAACATTAACCCTCACCCTAATTCCAACACGAACCCTATCTCTAACCCTAAACTTCAGCCTAACGCTAACCATAACAGCAATCCTAACAGCAACCATAAACTGACCCTGACTGTAACTCTAAGCCTAAGCTTAAATGTAACCCTAACCATGACATTATTTCTAACTGTAACCCTAATCTAAAGCTAACATTAACCTTATCCCTAACCCTAACCCTATTTCTTAACCCAAACAAACCTGACCCTAATCAAATTCTCACCCTAACACTAACCCCAAACCTAAACCTAATCCTTACCCAAAGTCTAACCCTAACCCAAAACCTAACCATCAACATAAGCATACTCCTAACCTATACCCTAACTCTGAACCTAACCCTATAGCTAACTCTAATCCTAACCCTAACCCAAACACTAACCATAAGCCTAAACCTAACAACGCTAACCATAAATTTAACTTGAACCGTAACCCTAACCCTAACAAAACACTAAAAACAACCCTAACTATAACCCTAAACCTAACTCTACTCCAACCCTAACTCTAACCCTAACCCTAACCCTCCCTAACTCGAGTGCTAATAGTAACCATAAAGCCAACCTTAACAATAATCCTAACACTAACCATAACAATAAAACTAACCAAAACTCTAACTCTAAACATACTTTAACCCTAACTCTAAGCATAACCCTAACGCTAATGCTAACTCTCAACCTAGTATTAACCCTAACCCTAACACTAAGCCTAACCTTAATTCTAAGTCTAACAAAAACCTAACAACAAACGTAACTCTAACAATAACACGAACACTAACGCTAACTCTATCTGTAACTCTAACCATACACTAACCCTAAACAAGACCCTAAACCTAACTCTAATAATAATTCTAACCTAAACCTATCCCTAACAAACACTAATTCTAAAACTAACCATAACTCTAACACTAAACCTATTCCTAATGCTAACCCTAACAGTTATCCTTACCCTAAACCTAACCCAAAACCTAACCCTAACACTTATCCTAACCCTAACCCTATCAGGAAATCTAACAGTGCCCCTCAACCTAAACCTGACCCTAACTATAACCCTAACCTTACCTATACCCTAACCCTAACCCTAGTCCTAATCCTAACAATAACGTTAAGACTAACCCTATTCCTAACTCTAAAGCTAACCCTAACACTAACAATACACTAACCCTCACCATAACCCTAACGCTAACCCTGAACATAACTCTAACACTCAAGCTAATCTAACCCTAAGACTAACCCAAACCCTAACCCAAATGCTAACCCTAAACCTAACCTTAACCCTTATCATACTCTAACCCATACCCAGTTTTAATTCTAACCCTAACCCTAATGCTAACTCTAAATTTAAACTTAACCATAAACCTAACTCTAAAAAAACCCCTAACACTTAACCTAACCCTACCTCTAACCCTAACACTAACTGTAACCATAACCTTAATCCTAACACTAACCCTAACCCTAACTATAACCCTAAAAATAATGCTAGCTCAACACCTAACCCTAATACTAACCCTAATCGTAAATTTAACCCTAACCCTATTGGTAACTATAACCCTACTCTAATTTTATACATTACACTAACTCTAACCCTAAACCTGATTCTAAATCTAACCCAAACCCTAAAGCTAAGCCATATCCTAACCCTAACTCTAAACCTAACCCCAACCCTAATGCTAACACTAACCCTATCCATAAACCTTACCCTAACCCTAACCTTAACAACTCTAACCCTAATATTTACGATAACACTAAACCAAACCCTAAGCCTTAACATAACCCTAACCTTAACACAAACCCTAACCCTAACCATAACTGTAACCGTAACACAAACAGTAAGTCTAACCCTAACTCCAAACTAAATAAAATTCTAAGACTAACACTAAATCAAAGCGTAACTATAACCATAATGCTAATCCTAATGCTAACCCATCCCCTACCCTAAGCCTAATGCTAACCCTAATGCTAACTCTAACCTTAATCGTAACCCTAATTTTACAACTAACCCTAAGACTAACCCTAAAAACAATGCGAAACCCTAAACCTAACCCATCCCTAAACCTAACTATAACGCTAACCGTAAGGCTAATCCTAACATTTACCACATCTTAACCCTAAACCAAATCGTAACTGTAACCGTAACCCTAACCCTAACCCTAACCTTAAATCTAATGCTAACTTTAATCCTAATGCTAACTCTAATCCTGACACTAACCCTAAACTTAACCCTAACCTAACACGTACCCAAACTATAACTCTAACCCTAACCATAATGTTAACTCTATCCCTAACACTAATGCTAAGTCTAAACCTAAACCTAATCCAAATGTTAATTCTAACATTAAACATAACCCTAACCCTAACCCTAACAATAACCATAATATTAACTATGAAATTAACCTTAATCCTAACTCTAACGCTAAAACTAACCCTATCCATAACTAACCCTAACTCTAAACCTAAAAACAACCCTAACACTAACCCTATCTCAAATCTTAAAGCTAACCCTAAACCAAATTTTAAACTCTACTCTAACACTAATTCTAATCCTAACCCTAGCACTAACTCTAACCATAACACTAATACTACACCTAACCCTAACAATAATCCTAACCTTAACCATAAACATAACCCTAACCCTAACCTAAACCTAATCTTAACCCTAAATGTAACCATAACCGTAACCATAACTGTAACCGTAACCCTAACCCTAACCCTAATTTTAATCCGAATGCTAATTCTAAACCTAAGGTTCATCCTAAACCTAACCCTAACCTTAACATTAACTCTATCCCTAAGGCCAATCCTAAACCTAATCCTATGCTTTACTCAACTCCCACCCCTACCCCTAACTCTAACCATAATGCTAATTCTAAACCTAACCCTAACCAAAAACTAACACTAACCCTAACACTAACACTAAACAAAACTGAACCTTTACCATAACCCTAGCCCAAACCCTAATCCTAACTGTAATTATAATCCTAACACTAACCCTAACCCAAACCCTAACACTAACAATAACACTAACGCTTACCCTAACCTTAATCTTTCCCTGACTCTATAAACTTAACTGTAACACTAACCCTAAATCTTACCTTAACTCTAAACTTAACCCTTAACCTAACCAAACAACAATCCTTAAAGCAACCTAACCCTAACCCTGAATTTAATTATAATCCTAACCCTAATTGTAACCATAACTCTAACACTAAACTTAATCCAAACAATAACACTAACATGAAACCTATTTTTTAAATCTAACCCTAACATCAACCCTAACCCTAACCCTAACCCTATTCCTACCAACCCAACCTAACCCAAAAACTAACTGTAACATTACACCAAATCCACAACCTAAACCTTACCCTAACCCTAACTCTAACCTAAACCCTAACTCTAACCCTAACACTAACAATAACACAAACACTAACCCTAACTCTAAATATAATGATAACTCTAACCCTAACCAATTCCCAAACCATAACCCTAAATGTAACCCTAACCATTGCAACAACCCTAAACGTAATCCTAACCCTAATACTAACCCTAAAATTAGACCTAACCATTACCCTCTCTCTAACCCATACCCTACCCCTAATCCTAACCCTAATGCTAACTCTAACCATAACCCTAACTGTAACACTAACTGTAAGCCAAACTCTAACCATAACAATAACCATAAAGCTAATTCTAAAATTAAACCTAACCCTAAACCTAATACTAACGATAAGCCTAAACTAAACCCTAATCCTAACAATAACCATAAAAACAACCCTATTACTAACCATAACTCTAACCCTAACGCTATGCCTAAACCAGATCCTAACCTCTACCCTAAGCGTAATGCTAAACCAAACCCTAACCGTAACCATAAACCTAACCTTAACCCTAACCCATACACTAACCCTAACCCTGAACAGAACAACAATCCTAACCCAAACCCTTACCGTAATCCTGACAAAAAGCTAATGCTAGCTCTCACACTTACCCTAAGTGTAACACTAACCCTTAAACTAAACGTAACTTTAACTTTAACTCTAACATTAACCCTAGGCTTAACCCTTACCCTAACAATACCCGAACTTTAACCTTAACCCTAACCATGACTGAAACAACAATAGTAAAAAAAACTCTATCCCTATCCTACCTTAATCCTTAACCTAACCCTAACGCAAACACTAACACTACCCAAAACCGTAACCGTAAATCTAAACCAACACTTACCTCTAACCCTAATGCTAAAAACAATCCCAACCCTAACCATAATCTTAACTCTCACGCTTACCCTAAAACAAACCAGAAACCTTACCCTAACCCTAACACTAAACCTAACCATTAACATAACACTAAACCTAACCCTAACTACTAACCCTAACCCTAACCTTAACTGTAACCCAAATGTTAAGAGCAATCATAAACCTCACCCTAACCCTAACTCTGACCTTAAATCTAATGCTAACACTAACCCTATCTTTAACCTAACCCTAACTGTAATCATAACAACTCTTAACCTAACCCTAAACCTTAGAACAACCTTAACTCTAACTCTAACACTGACCCTAATGCTAAAACTAAACCAAAACCTAACTGTTACCCTAAACCTAACCCTAACCCAAACTCATACTCTAACCATAATACTAATGCTAACACCAACCCTAACACTATTCCTAAGCCTAAACCTAAACCTAACCCTGATTCTAATGCTAACTCTAACCTTATTCCTACCCTACTTCCAATAGTAACTCTAACCCTAATCCTATTCTTAAACCTAACCTTGACACTAACCCTAACAATAATCTTAACAACAACCCTAACACTAACACTAACCCTAACGCAAACACTAACCCTATCCAAAAGCCTAACGTTTACCCTAAACCTACCCCTACCCCTAACCCTAAAAACAATCCTAATCCTAACGGTAATACTAACTCTAACGCTAACCCTAAACCAAACCCTAACCCTTACTCCAAACCTCATCTTAACACTAAACCTAACAATAAACCGAACCATAACCCTAAACCTAACCCATAACCTAACCATAACCATAACCCTAATGCTACCTGTAACCTAACCCAAACCCTAAACCTAACCCTAATGCTCAACCTACACCAGACCCTCGTTTAACTCTTAACCTAATAGCAATCCTAAACCTCACCATAACCATAACTCTAACCCTAATCTGAACACTAACAATAACACTAATCCTAACTCTAACACTAAACCTAACTGTAACCCTAACAATAACTAAAAGCCGAACCCTAACCCAACCCTAACCCTAATGCTGACTCTTCCTTAACCCTAACCCTATCACTAAAAGTAATTCTATCCCAAACACTAACCGTACACCTAACCCTAAACCTAATCCCAACAACATCCCTAAAAACAAAACTAACACTAACCTTAACCGTAAACCTAACCCTAAAGCTAACCCTATCCATAACCCTAACTTTCACTATTACAATAACACTAAGAAAAACTCTAAGAGCAACCCTAACCATAACCCTTACCTTAACAACAACCATAACCCTAACCATAATCCTAACTCTAACAATAACCCTAAATTTACCCTCACGATTACCCTAATTCTAACCCTAAACCTAAACTAATCTTAACCATAATTGTAACCCTAACACTAACTCTAAGCTTAACTCAAACTGTAACATTAACCCAAAACTTAACCTTAACCTTAACTCTAACCCTAACAACAATCATAAAAACAACATTAAACCTAACCCAACTCTAACTCTAACCCTAACCTAAAGCTAACCAGAAACCTAACCCTAAAACTTACCCATCCCCAGCCCTAACCTGAATTCTCACCATAACCATACCACTAAATCAAACACTAAACCTAACCCTAACGCTTACCCTTATGGTAACACTAACCCTAAAGCTAAGCCTCACCATTACACTAACCCTAAACATCACCCTAACCCTAACCCTAACCTTAAACCGTACCCTAACCCTAATGCTAACACTAACGCTATAGCTAACCCTAATCCTAACCCTAAACATAACCCTAATGCTAACCCTAAACCTGACACTAACCCTAACCCAAATCTTAACCCTAACATTAACACTAATGTTTAATTAAACCTAACCTATTCCTGAACCTAATGGTAACTCTAACCCTAACCCTAACCCTAATAAGAACCCTAACCCTAAACCTAACTCTAAACCTAAGACTAACCCTAACCCTAACACTAATGCTAACTCTAACACTAACACTAACCCTAATTCTAATACTAACCCTAAGCCTAACCCTAAGCCTAACCGTAACCCTAATCGTAATACTAACTCTAAACCTAAACCTAGCCCTAAACTTAACACTAAACCTAATCCTAAACCTGACCCTAAATCTAACCCTAACCCTATCCACAATTCTAAACCTCACAATAACCCTAACGCTAACCCTAACTCTGACCCTAACCCTAATCTTAATGCTAAAACCAACCTTAACTCTCACCCTAACCCTAACTATGACCCTAACCCTAAAGCAAAAACTAACCCTATTCCTAACCCTAACCCTAACCATACACATAACAAAAACCTTAACACTAATCCTAACTCTAATGCTCACCCTAAAATTAAACTTAACCCTAACCGTAACCAGAACAGTAACCTGAACACAAGCCTAACCCTAATGATAATTCTAAACCTAACTCTAATCCTAACCCTAATGTTAACCCTAACCCTAACCCTACCCTAACACTCATTCTAATCCTAACAACAACCCTAACAACAACACAAATTCTAACCCTAAGCCTAATCCTAACAACAACTCTAACAACATCCCTAACCTTAACACTTACCAAAACTTAACACTAACCCTTACCTTAACCTTAATGCTAACTCTAACCTTAATTATAACTCTAACACTAAATCTAACCCTTAACCTAAGTCTAACCTTAACCCTAAACCTAACCATAACCTTAACCCTAACCCTAATTTTAACTCTAATTTTAACCATAACTTGACCCTAACTAACCCTAACCCTAACCCTAAACCATACCATAACCTTAAATCTAATGCTAAATCTAACCCTAACCTTAACACTAATCCTAAACCTAAACATAATTGTAACACTAATCCAAACCCTAAACCTAACTCTAATCCTAACCATTATTTAACTCAAAACCTAATCCTAAACATAAACCTAACCCTAATCCTTATGTAACTCTAACCATAACCCTAACCCTAATCACAAACCTAACACTAACCCTAACCCTAAGACTACCCTAACCTAAAAACTAACAATAACTTTAACAAGAAATTTAACTCTAACTCGAACCCTAAACCTAGCGCTCACCCTAACCGTAACCCTAACCCTTACCTAACCCTTTGTCTAACCATAACTCTAACCTTAACCTAACACTAACAAAAAAAAAAACTAACCGTAACCATTACCCTAAACCTAAACCCTAATGCTGACTCTAAACCTAACCCTAATCCTAACTCTAATCCTAACACTAAACCTATCCTAACACCAACCCTATCCCTATATCTAATGCTAACTCCAACATTAACACTATCTCTAACTCTAACACTAACTGTAACCCTAATTATAACTCTAACCCTAGCCCTAACTCTAACCCTAATTCTAACCCTAACCCTAAGCTTAACGCTATCTCTAACCAAGACCTTAACCCGAACCCTAACCCTAACCATAATCCTAACCCCAACCCAAACGTAACCCTAGCCCTAACCCTTAACATAACACTAACCCTAACGCAAAAGCTAATTTTAACCTAACCCTAACCCCAAACCTAACGCATAACTAACCCTAACCTTAACCCTAACCTGAACCATAACACTAACTCTAGCTGTAACCCTAACCGTAACCCTAACTCTTACTGTAACTCTAGTCGTACCTAACTCTATACATAACCCTAACCCTAACGCAAATGCTAACCCTAAGCATAACCCTAATCCTAAACCTAACGCAAAAATAACCCTAACCCTAACTCTAACTCTAACCGTAGCAGTAACCCTAACCCTAACCTTTATGCTATCTCAAGTCATAAAACTAACGCTAAACATAAACATAACCCTAACGCAAAAGCTAAATCTAATGCTAACCCTAACCATAACAATACCGCTAAACAGTAGCTGTACCTAATGCTAACCTTAACCCCTACACAAACTCTAAACCCTAAAAATAACCCTAACCCTAACGCAAAAGCTAACCCTAACCCAAACCCTCAGCTTAACCCTAACCCTAACTCTAAGTCCAGGCATAACCCTAATCCTAACACTAACACTTACGCTAACTCTAGCCATAAATGTAAACAGAATCATAACCCTAACCCTAACAAAAAAGTTAACCCTGGCCCTAACTCTGTTTCTCACCTTACCCCTAACCCTAATCTAACCCCAATACTAACCCTAACATAACCCTAAATATACCCCTAATTCTTACACTAACTCTAGATGTAAACCTAAGACTAAACATAACCCTAATACTAACGCAAATTAAACGCTAACCCAACCCCTCAACCTAAACCTAACACAAAAATCATCCCTAACCCTAACCCTAACCCTAACCCTAACCCTAACAATAACCCTAACCCTAATCCTAACAATAACCCTAAGCCTACCCTAACCCTTAGGCTAACTCTAGCACTAAAGGTAAACTTAAACATAACCCTCACCCTAATGCAAAAACTAACCCTAACCATAATTCTAACCCTAACCCTAACCCTAACGCTAACTCGTTCTAAGCCTAACCCTAAACATAAATATAACCCTAACGCAAAAGCTAAACCTAACACTAACCCCTACCCTAACTCAAAATCTCTTACCCCAACCCTAACCCTACTCTTAACACAAAAACTAACACTAACCCTAACCCTAACCCTAACTGTAAAGCTAACTCTAGTCGCAACCTTAACCCTAACCCTAATCCTCACCCTAATGCAAACTCTAGCTCTATCCCTAACCCTAACCCTTACCCAAACCCTAACCCTAACCCAACCCTAACCCTAACCTTATCCTAAGCATAACCCTAACCCTAACCTATTCGTCGCTAACTCTAGCCTTAAACCTAACTCTAAACATGAGGTTAACGGTATATGCGGATAGTCAAGGATCTTTAATTCACCTCTTGTTTTGTCAGCTTGTCCAAAAAACTTTCTATGACAGTGAATGGTGTAGACGGATGTAGGCTGCATTAGCGAGTGAGCCCATGTGTGCTATGAGGATGTGAACGAATAACATTTGAAACCATAGTTGCTATACTGCTTCGCCATAGGAGAAATGCTGAGTTATTGTGAGGAAAACTCTTTACTGCAAAAACGGCTGCTTATTGATATCTGTGAATCAAATCGCAGACTTCAAAACTGCAAGAGCCTAGCTTAACCAATATGGACAAACGGCCGAGAGGCTGACATTGAGGCTGTTGCTCATTGTTCTGAAATGGCTTGTATTAGCCTAGCAGAGGTGGAAGTTGCCTCGTAAGAAGAATTGGGAAATTTCGCAATACTCATGAAGTTTTCTTATGAGAGTCACGTGACCAGAAAGAGACTGGCCTGAGGACATTGCATGCAAAATCCGGTGAAATTAGTGATGGTGGGGAGCTCAGTTTTGTGTTTCCCTTCGACATTCCGTGCCAATATTCACATGAGCAATGAGGAATTAAGCTTACCTGTCTATCATAGCGACCTAACAGCCCTTCAATCAAAAGGTCATGTCTGCATGAGAAGTCTTGCTTGAGGACAGTGGCATAGGTAAACACGCACTTGTGTCATGTAACTGCCCTGAGGTTCCACCTCTGATCAGGCAACTGGCTTGTAAACAATGAAAGCATTGGTCACAATTCATCCATATTGAAATTTTGAGGCTGAGTCTGAATGACCAAGCTACCTCAGAGCAGTGGAAATGCTAAGCACCATTATACTATGTTTAGCAGAAATGCTGACTCGTCGTGAGCATAAATTTAACAGTTCTGTTAGGAGTTCCACGCTAGTCTTGAAGGTGAACCTTAGGCTACTAGTGTCTAGAAGAAATTTTTAGGGGCAAATGACTCAATCCTAAAAAATTTAAAAGAAGACTTTATGAGAAGTGTTGTAAAAGCACTTGTTTGACGATAAAGGAAGAGATATAAGGTGGAAATCTCCTGAAAATCATGTAGTAATGACGAGGGAATAAAATAGAGTTCAAGTAAATACTTGAATGCATTCACGCGAGGACCAAAGAAGACTCTGCAGAAATCTGGAGTCTACCAGGTTCCTAGTCTTGTTGCTGTGAGGTTTCACCTTACCTCTTCCAATTAATCAGACTTTAGTGTGTGAAATGTTTTGCATGTAAGTTAGTGATGCAAATGAGACCGGCTTGGTGTTGTGTATTCCAACAAGTTACCCTTGTTCAGGCAGAGGACTGTGCACTGGGCCACGGATTTTTATTGACATTTTTTCAGAGCAAGAAGGTCTTGTGACCATGTGCCACATCCTCTAGCTGAACATCTGTTAGGTCAGGTTAGGATAGATTCTGTGGGCCAAGGTCCACTTGACTTCCTGGAAATAAAAGCAGTGCTTCCCGGGCCTCTCAGCGAGTAATTACAGAAAAGTTCTGGCCATGATCCAGCTTTCTAAGTGCCCAAACTACCTTCTCTTACAAGAGAAAAGGCTTGATGCTACAAGGTATGGTCACATTTCAATAAATGTCTAAAAGGAAAATTGATAACTTGGGACCATACTGTGCTGAACATACTGTTAGGATGAATCAGAATAGGTGCCATTGGCCAAATGCTTTCAAGGGAGGACAGTTTTGGAGTTGAGCACCGAGTCCTTTATTCTCCCTCCTTCTAGGAGATGATGACTTGGTTGTATAGGCCAAGGTGTCCACAAGAGTATCAGGTAAGTAGGCCCAGGCTGGATGATTTTGTGGGTCTGGCTCTTGAGACTGAACATAGTTACCAATTGGATGAGCTGGTTGTTGTTAGTCTTGGCTATTACTATGGTCTTCCATGAGATACAGGCCTGGTTCAGATTTGGACAGTCTCCAATTTATTTTTTCTACCCTAAAGAAGGCTTTTTGCCTTGAGACAATACCTTCAGGCATCATTTGTTCACAGAGAACAGGCTTGGAACAGTGGGACAATGCTACCCTTTCTGTAAATGTCTGAGAAAGTCATAAGAAATGCTCTGGGCTAATTTCTCAATTCTACTTTTAGGAAAAATGGGTAGGGATTATAACTGCAAGCAAAAACAGTACAGGAGATCCCAAGAGGAATTACAGGCAGACATGCACCTCAAAGAGACAGAAACTTGCGGCATGGAAGCAACTCAATTCAGAGCCATTAGTTTAAGCATTTTTTGCTTATCGTTTCTAAATTTATGATGAAACGCGTTGAGATACCAGCATTGATGCTCTAACAGTGTGTCAGTGCCTCTTCAGGGACGGCTTTGGGAAACTGATTCAACACTGATATACATTCCACTACTCATTTATTCTTCACATATGGAATTGCGTTTGTGAGAAAAAGTATTACAATCACCTCTTCCCTGAAAGATTTCTCATCACCTTCGCCTGGGACACTACCAGGAAGACCCAGGGGCTTCTGTTAATTTTGGCCAAGAAACACTATACAGAGGAGCTGGTAAAGATCCACTGCTCTAAGCTACAGGAAAGCTGCCATTGCAGATGGTTTGTTGGAGAGTATCAGTCTCTAAAGAGTATTGCTCCCCAGTACATAATGCTGATATCTGGGCATTAGCAGAAAGCTACAGTCGTGTAAGACTGGCTTTGTAGATCCCTATGGTTGAGAACACAGGGGCAAAACTCTTTCTCAAATCAGAAATGGGTTCAAGGAAGTACAGATAAGAACTCTATACTTTACATTGAGTGCCACCTAAGACTCCACAGGACACACCGATTGTAGCTTTGACTCGTTAACTGCATTTCTGGCTTACCAAATGCACATATTCAAAAACCCATTTCCCTGACATGTGATGTGGCTCTTTCTCTCATTTTAATAGTGTTTTACATCCAGTACATGGGAAGAAAGAGCTATAGTATTGAGACCTCATCCACCCTTGTTTATGACAACCATTTGAGTCCTCTTCAGCATTTGTGCTCCCTTCTTACACAGGGAAGATTGATTCCATTTAGTATGAATCTCCACTATGAAAACTGTCAGTTTTCACTAATTGCATTCCTTCTTTGCAGATGTTAGGTGAATCCAAAAAAGCTTAAGCACAGCAGATATAAAATCTCCTCTTAGTGAAATACGACAGGCAAAAATAATGACAAATGATCACTTAGGGCTACATTTAGGGTTAGGTTTACAGCTAGAGTTAGCATTAGTGTTAGGGTTGGTGTTTGCTTTAGGGTTAGGATTAGGGTTAGGATTAGGGTTAGGATTAGGGTTACAACAAGGTTTAGCATTAGGAGTAGGGATAGGTTTAGAGTTAGTGTTAGGGATAGGGTTAGGTTTAGGGTTTGCTTTAGGGTTTGGTTAGGGTTAGAGGTTAAGGTTAGAGTTAGTGTTAGTGTTAGGGTTTGTTTAGCATTAACTTTAGTGTTAGGGTTAGATTTTAGGTTAGGATTAGGGTTATTGTTAGGGTTAGGGTTATGCTAGATTTAGTGTTAGGGTTAATATTAGGCTTAGGGTTAGGGCTGTTAGGGTTCTGTTTAGGGTTAGGGTTAGAGGTAGGGTTAGTTTTTGCATTAGGGTTAGGGTGAGGGTAAAGTTTAGGGGTGGGGCTAGGGTTAGGATTAGGGGTAGTGTTAGGGTCATGGTTAGGATTAGTATTAGGGTTAGGGTTAGGGTTAGAGTTACAGCTAGAGTTATCTTTAGCGCAGAGATAGGGTTAAGGTTAAGTTCAGGGTTAGGTTTCGCATTAACGTTAGGGTTAGGGTTAGAGTTAGGGTTAGTATTACAGCTAGAGCGACTGTTAGGATTAAAGTTAGGGTTAGATTTAGGGTTAGAATTAGGGTTAGGGTTAGGGTTAACATTAGGTTTAGGGTTAGGTTAAGGTTAGGATTATGGCTAGAGTTAGCATTAGAATTAGGGCTAGGATTAGGGTTAGGGTTGTTAGGGTTAGTGTTAGGGTTAAGGTTATTGTTATGGCTAGAGTTAGATTTTGGTTAGGGTTTTGTTTGGGGTTAAGGTTAGGTTTAGGGTTAGAGTTACGGCTAGAGTTAGTGTTACGGTTACAGTTAGGATTAAGGTTAGGTTTGTTAAGGTTAGGGTTAGGGTTGGGGTTGTTTGGGTTAGGGTTAGGATTAGGGTTAGTGTTAGAGTTAGCTTTTGTGTGAAGGTTAGGGTTAGAGTTATTATTATGGTTATGGTTATTATTAGGTTTTGCATTAGGGTTAGGGTTAGAGTTTGGGTTAGGTAAAGGCCAGAGTTAGCATTAGAGCTGGGTTAGGGTTAAGGTTTGTGTTAGGTTTAAGGTTTAGTTTTAGGGTGAGGTTTAGGGTTTAGGGTTAGGGTTAGGTTTAGTTTATGGGTAGATGTAGATCCTCTTTAGGTTTATGGTAGGGTTAGGGTTAGTTTTGTATTAGGGGTAGACTTAAGGTTATAGTTAGGGTTAGTGTTAGGTAAAGTTAGTGTTAAGTTTAGGTCAGGGTTTGGCTTATTGTTAGGATTAGGGCATGGTTAGGGGTAGGGTTGTTTTTAGATGGGTTAACATTAGAATAAGTGTTAATGTTAGAGTTACAGTTGGAGTTAGCAGCAGGGTTAGAGTTAAGGTTAGGATTAGTGTTAGGGTTAGGGTTACGGTTTGGGTTCGGATTTAAGGTTAGGGTTAGTGTTGTGTTAGGGTTGTGGTTATGGTTAGAGTTAGGGTTAGGGTTAGGTTTTAGTGTTATGGTTAGTTTTGAGTTAGGGTTAGGTTTAGGGTTAGTGTTAGGGTTGTTGTTAGGTAGAATTAGATGTCAATTTGGGTTTGGGTTAGTATTACAGTTACAGTCAGCATTAGGGGTTGGGTTAGGGTTAGGGTTAAGGTTTGTGTTATTATTAAAGATTAGGTTTTAGTGTTAGGGTTAGGGTTTGCTTTAGGGTTAGGGTTAGGGTTAGGGTTAAGGTTAGGGTTAGCAGTAGGGTTAGGGTTATCGTTAGAATTTGTATTAAGGTTAAGGTTAGGGTTAAGGTTATGGCTAGGGATGGTGTTAGGTTTACGTTTAGGGTTAGCATTAATGTTAGGGTTAGCTTTAGTGTTCAGTTCCATGACTGTCCTATCTTTAAAGTATTTACAATAGAAATTCTTCCAAAGACACCAACCTGTGTCATCATAACAATATATTTGATATACACTTGTTCCATGTCACTAATTTTCTTTTTAAAAAATTATTAAAATGTGACAATAGGTTACAGCACCAAGCCTTTACTCTGATAATAGAACATAATTTGGCAACTAAGAAATCTGGATCAATACCTGAAGTGTTTTGTAAATTACTCAATTGGAGAGCCTGGGAGCATGGCCAAACATTGATTTTATTTCCAGGAATAGGAATGGAGACCATAGCAACAGAATTTAGCCTAATTTTACTTAAATTATTTTTAGATAGTAGACATGGCACACAGTCACATGACCTTCTTGGTAGGAAAAAATATCGATGTATGTCCATGGTCCAGGACCCAATCCTCTGCCGGAACTATGGTAAGTTCTGTGGATGTTTGAGTACACAACACCATGACAGTCTCATTTACAGAGTACACTTGAGTGCAAAACATTTCACAAACTGAAGCTTGATTCATTGTAAGAGTTAATGTGAAAACCTACAGCCACAGCAGCAAGACTTGTCACCAGGTAGACACCAGATTCCTGCAGGGTCTTCCTTGATCCCTAAGTGAATCCCTTCAGGTATTCACTTGACCTCCATGTAAATCCATAGTGATGACTACATGATTTTCAGATGACTTCCAATAAATTCCTTTTCCCCTATCCTCAAACAAGTGTTTTCAATACATGTCTCATAAAAAATTATTTTCAATACTTCAGCATTGGGTCTTTGGCATTTAATTTCTTCTCGACAGTAGTAGCCTAAGGTTTTACTTCAATAATAACGTGGATCTCCCACCAGAACTGTTAAGGGTTATATTCACAATAACTCAGCATTTCTGCTACAATACAGCATAATGGTGCTTAGAGTTTCTACTGCTCTAAGATAGCTTCTTCATTAAGACTCAGTGTCTAAATTTCAACACTTTTAATGTGTAACTGCTGCTCCCACTGTATATAAGTGCGTTACCTGATCAGTGATAAATCCTCCAGGCCGTTGCCTAATGACAAGTGTGTGTTAGCCTGTGCTTCCATTCTCAATTAAGTCTTCTCATCTCAATATGACCTTTCACTTGAATAGCTGTGAGGTGGCTATGTTACACAGGTAATCTTTTTTTCTCAATACTTTTGTGAATCTTACTAAAGAATGTAAGAGGTTAACACAAAAGTGTTTTTCAGAGTTGCCCTCAGGCTATTTCTTCCTGGTCACTTCTATCCCATGGGAAAGCCTCATGAGTATCAGAGATTTCCTAATTCTTGGCACGAGATTTCCAGGAGACTCTCACCTCATTACCTCTGCTACGCTAATACAAGCCTTTTAAAAACATGTTGAAGAAACTGCGTGAATATCAGTATCTCTGTACTTTTCTATTATGGTTATGCCAGTCTTTGCAAATTTTTCTGTGGTTTCATATAGAGAAATTCATAAGCAGCCATTCTTTTTGCAATGAAGAGGTAGCCTCACAATGACTCAACAGTTTTCCTACAATAAAGCAATATGGCAGCTATGATTACAACCACTATCCATTAACTTCCTCACAGCACATTTAGATTTATTTATGAATGCAGCCAATGTGTAACTTCTGCCTTTATTGACATAGGTAATTTTCCTGACAGTCCAAAGTAGAGGTGAACTAAAGATCCTTGAATGCCTGCATATACTGTTGACATCATAAAAGATTTGTAATGTGGACATGACATTTGATTGGAGGTCAGTACAAAGTATGTCTTGGCCACCTTCTGTTCCACACATACTAATGATTTCTCAGTGTTGATGTGAATTTTCTGAGTGATATGCACTTGTCACTGCAAAGAAAGCATAACATCTTCTTTCTTTGTAAGGATGTGGGTTGGTGACATGGGCCCAAGGTATAAAGCCTATCTTTTCCTATCAAAAAAGTATAAGGAAGATTGGAAACCAAGGCACTAAGCATATGCTCTCTGAAAACTAGTAGATAGGATAACTTATACCACAGGGCATGTCTGTACACATGTAATTTGAATCTTATCTCGAAACCTGGGACCTTGTCTCTTGCCTACATTTCCCATTGGGATCCAGTGTGCTTCCTGGTTGCAGTTACAATCCCTATCTCTATTTCCAGAAAGTAGATTTAAGAAATTACACAAGAGCATTTCTTACGACTGACTTTCTCCGATATAGACTGAAAACGTGGCTTAAGCACCAAGCTCCAAGCCTGTTCTCTGTGAACAAATATTTCCCGCAGTCCTTGTCTCAAATAATATCCTTCTGAGGGAAGGATAAATAAAATAAAGACTGTTGAAAAATGAAAGTAGTCCGTCCTTCTTAAAAGAACATAAAGACCAGGTCTGCAATGTCATGACCATCCATTTGGTAACAAAGTCCGGACTCAAGACCTAGGCCCACAAACATGCAGCCTGGCCCTCATTACCTGAAACTCTTGTGGCACGTTGGACTATAGAACCAAGCTGTCCTCTCCTAGGAGGAGGAAGAATGAAGGACTTGGTGCGCCTCCTAGATTGTACTACCTTGAAAAACTTTACAACAGAAATTAGGCTGATGTCACCAAGCCTGTGACATCATCACAGTACATTCAGCACAAACTGATCCCATGTTATCAATTTTCCTTTTAGACAATTACTGAAAGTGACCATACCTTGCAGCCTTTCTGTCGGTAAGAGAAGTTAGTGTATGAATTAAGAAACCTGGCCAAAACCTGAACTATTCTTCAAAAAACTCGACTGGGGAGCTTGGAATCACAACCAAGTACTGCTTCTATTTCTAGGAAGTAGAGTGGAGACCATGGCCCACAGATGTAGCTCTCCTTTACATAAAAAGTCTTTAGGTAGATGACTTGGCAAATGGTCACAAGACATTCATGGTAGGAAAAGAAAAGTCATTGGAAGTCCATGACCTAGGAGTCAGTCCTCTGCTGGAACAGAAGTAAGTTGGGTGGCCGTTTGAAACACAACACCACACCTATCTCATACATAAAGTAAACTTGATGGAAATATGATTCATGCTCTGAAGACTGGTTTATTACATTAAGTAAAGTGAAAATCTATGGTCATAATCATAAAATAGTCACTTGGTAGATACCAGATTAGCGCAGGGTATTCCTTGATCCCCATGTGAATTCCACCAGGTGTTTACTTGATCTCCTTGTGAGCCCTATGTGATTTCTAAGTGATTTTCAGGTGATTTCCACCTTATTGCTCTTCCCCTATTTTTAAACAAGTGTTTTTAAAACTCATCTCATAAAGTCTTATTTTCAACATCAAGCATTGAGTCATTGGCCTTAAAATGCAGGTTGGAGACCTTGGCACACAGAATCTAGCCTAACTTTATTGAACGGATCTTTAGGTAGATGATGTGACACATGGTCACAAGAACTTCTTGGTAGGAAAGAATGTTGACTGAAGTCAATGGCCCAGGAAACAACCTCTGCCCAAACTACAGTAAGTGGTGTGGATGTTTGAAATGTAACACCTCGCCAATGTCATATATAAGTTAAAGCTGTTTGCAGTACGATTCATGCAATGAAGACTGGTTTATTCTGGGAATTAAAGTGAAAACCTCTGGCCACAACAATAAGACTGGTCACTTGGTAGATACCTGAATAGTGCAGGGAAATTCTTGATCCCAATGTGAATTTCACCAGTTGTTTACTTGATCTCCGCATGATTCCCTAGTGATTTCTAAATGTTTTTCAGTTGAATTCCACCTTCTTCTTCTTCTTCTTCTTTTTTCAAATGATTATTTAAAAACTCATTTTATAAACTCTTATTTTTAATATTCTTCATTGAATCATAAGCAATTTCCTCTCGACAGTAGTAGCCTAAGCTTCGCCTTCAAGAATAGCGAGGATCTCCCAGTAGAATGTTAAGGGTTATGCTCTCAGTGACTCAGTATTTCAGCTAGAGTACAGCATAATGGCGCTATGGTTTCTACCACTCTAAGGTAGCTTTGTCACTCAGACTCAATCTCTAAATTTAAACGCAGTTAATATGCGACCCCTGCTCTCATTGTATACAAGCAAATTGCCTGAATAGACATAAAACCTCAAGGCAGTTACCTAAAGAAAATTGTGTGTTAGCTTATGCCGCCATCCTCAAGCAAGTCTTCTTATGGAGACATGACCTTTCGATTGAAGAGCTATTAGGTGGCTCTGTTACACAGGTAATCTTATTTTCTTAGTGCTTATGTGAATTGTACTAAGGAATGCAGAAGAGTAACACAAGAGTGAGTGCCACACCATCAACCCAATTTCACATGATTTTTGTGTGTTTCCCTCAGGCCAGTCCTTTCTTGATCATGTGAATCCTGAAAGAAAGCCTTGTGAATATGGCTAGATGCCCTAATTCTTGGTAGGAGATTGCCAAGTGAATTCCACCTCATTACCTTCGCTAGGCTAATACAAGCATTTTCAGAACATGTTGAAGAAACTTTTTCAATGTCAATATGTCAGCTATTTTTCCATATTGGTTAAGCCAGTTTCTTGCAGATTTTTAGTCTCTGGTTTGGTACAGAGAAATTCTTAACCATCTGTTCTTTTTTCAATGAACAGGTATCTTCACAATTATTCAGCATTTTTCCTACAATAAAGCAATATGGCAGCTATGGTTTCAACCGCTATCCATTCCTTGCCTCACAGTACACTCAGCCTCAATTATGACTGCAGCCAATGTGTGAATTCTGCCTCCACTGACATAGGCAGCTTTCCTGACAAAGAGACAAAAGGAGAGGCGAATTAAGATAATTGACTGCGTGCATAGATCTTTGACCTCACATCAGATATGTAATTTAGACATGACATTGGATTGGAGGTCACCACAAAGTTGTCTCAGCCTCCTTGTTTTCCATGCATTCTAATGATATCTCATTGTTGAGGTGAATTTTCTCAGTTATATGCATTCGTCAATTCAAAAGAGTGCCACATCAATTTCTCTTTTGGAGATGTGGATTGATGACATGGGCCCAAGGCACAAGGCCTCTGTTTCCCTCACAAAAAGTAGAAAAAAAGCCTGGGAACCAAGGCATTAATCCTATGCTCTCTGAAAACTAGTAGATAGGATAACTTAAACCACAGGGCAAGTTGTTCTCATGTAATTCGACACCTAGGACATTGTCTCCTGCCTGCATTTCCTATTGGGATCCAATGTGCTGTTTTTCTGTTGGAGTAACAATCCCTATCTGTATTTTCAGAAAGTAGATTTGAGAAATTAGCCCAGAGTTACAAACCTGTACTCTGCGAACAAATGTTGCCTGAAGTCTTTTCTCAAAGAAAAATCCTTTCATCAAAAAACAAACAAACAAACAAACAAACAAACAAATAAAAAGAAAACTGTGGAAATCTTAACCAAGCCTGGTCCTCATAAAAGGACATAGTTGAAGAACAAGCCAAAAACATTAGATCATCCAATTGGGGTCAATGTCCAGTCTCAAGAACTCCATCGTCAAACATCCTTCCTGGCCCTTGTTATCTTAAGATCTTGTGAATACCTTGGCTGACAGTCCAAATTGTCATCACCTAGGAGGAGGAAAGAATGGAAAACTCTGTACACCCCTCCAAGACTGTATGCCCTTGAAAGCATTTACGATAGAATTTGGGCGAATGGCACTAGCCTTGTGTCTTCATAACAGTACATTCAGCACAACCTGGTCCTATGTCACCAATTTTCCTTTAAAAAATTAATAAAAGGTTTCCATATCTTTTAGGATCAAGCCTTTCTTCTAGTAAGTGAAAGTAGTGTGGACACTAGGAAACCTGACCAAAGAGCCTGGATTGTACTTTAAAACATTTGACTAGGGAGCTTGGAATGATAAACCAAGTATCGTTCCTATTTTTAGGAAGTAGAGTGGAGATCTTGCCGCACAGAATTTAGCCTAACTTTACATAATGAATCTTTAGGTAGGAAACTTAGCAAACCATTAGAAGATATTCTTGGTAGGGAAAAAAAGGTGTTGGAAGTCCATTTCCTAGGAGGCAATCATCTGTTGGAACTGAGTAATTGGATTGACTTCTGAAAAGACAACACCACACCAATCTCATATATAAGGTAAACTCACTTTCAATACGATTCATGCTCTGAAGCCTGGTTCATTCTAGGAAGTAAAGCGAAAACCGATGGCCACAGCAACACAACTTGGAAGATGCCAGATTAGTGCAGAGTATTCCTTTATCACCCTGTGAATTAAACCAGGTGTTTACCCGATCTCTGCATGATTCTCATGTGATTTCTAAGTGATTTTCAGATGATTTTCACCTTATTTCTCTTCCCCTATTTTCAAATGAGTGTTTTCAAAACTCATCTTATAAACTCCTACTTTCAATATTCAGCATCGAGTCATTGGCCTTTAAGGAAATCTCTGTCCCACATGAAACCTTTAAGAGTGATACTAATAATGACTCAGCATTTTTGCGATAGTACAGCAAAATGATGTTTATAGTTTACAACGCTCTAAAGTAGCTTCGTCAAGCAGACTTAGTCTCCAAATAACAATGCAGTTCATGTTCGACAGCAGCTTCCATTACTTTCAAGCAGGTTGTCTGACCACAGATGAAACCTAAGGCCAATTTCTAAAAACAATTGTCTGTTAACTTATGTTGCCGTCCTCATGTGAACCTTCTCATGCATACATGACTTTTAGATTGAAGGGACATTAGGTGGATATGTTTCACAGACACTATAATTTTTTCAATTATTACCTAAATTGTACCAAGGTTTGGAGATAGGTAACTAAAAAGTGAGTGCCACACCATCAATCTAATATCATGTGACACCCTGTGATGTCCTCAGACCTATCTTTTGACACCCAAGTTAATCTCTCAGGGAAGTCTCATGAATATCATGAGATTTTCTAATTCTTGTTATGAGATTTACAGGTGACTTACACCACACTTTCCTCTGCTAAGATGAAAGAAGCCTCTTCAAAACACTTTGATGGAACAGCCTCAACATCAATATCTCAGGTTTCGATCCTTAGTGGTTAAGCCCATCTTAGAATTTGTAGTTTTAGGTTTGGTATAGAGTAATTGTGAGGCTGTTGCTCTTTCCACCATCAAGTGGTATCCTCACAATGACAGCATTTTTCCTGCAATATAAAAAAAATAGCAGCTATTGTATCCAGCACTAACCAGTCATTGCATCACAACACACTCAGGCTCAATGACCAATGCTACAAAGTGCAACTGTTGCCTCCACAAACATAAGGCCATTTTCCTGAAAAACAAACAAAACTAGAGGCGAATAAAAGAGCATTGACTGCCTGCATATACCATTGAGTTCAAATAAGATTTGTAATGAGGACACGACGTTCGATTGGAAGACAGGAGGATGTCTTGAGTACCTTCTCAGTGCTGATGTGAATTTTTTCAGTGATATGCACTTTTCACTGGAAAGGGAACATTACATCATTCTCCCTTGTGAGGATATGTATTGGTGACATGGGTCTAAAGCAAAGGCCTGTCTCTTCCTTACAAAAATTAGATGGGAGACTGGGAACTAAAGCTCTAAGCCTGTCTTCTCTGAACACAAGTAGATTAAAGAACTGAATCCAAAGGGCAAGTATGTACTCATGTATATTGAGTCTTATCCAGAAGCCTAGAAGCTTGTCTTCAGCTTCTATTTCCTATTAGAAACTAGGTGCTGACCTTGGTTTTGCAGTTCCAATTGCTACTTTTATTACCAGGAAGTGTATCTGAGAAATTAGCCCACAGCATTTCTCTCAACTTTCTCCAACATAGACATAAATGGTGGCATAAGCTTAAGTTCCAAGCCTTTTTTTCTGTGAATGAATGTTGCCTGGTCCCTGGCTCAAAGAAAAAGTTTCTATATGAAAGAAAACAAAACAAAACAAAACAAAACAAAGACTGTGGTAATCTGAACCAAGTCAGGACCACCTTAAAGAAAGCAGTTTAATTCAAAGCCACAACATCAATATCATCTAATTGGTAACACTATCCTGTCTGAAGACATCCAGCATCCAGCCTGGCACATGCTACCTGAAACTTTTGTGGACACGTTGGCCTATGGAATCAAGCTGTCATTTCGTAGAAGGAGTAAGCATGGAGGACTTGGCGCATGGTACCAAGACTGTCCACCATTTAAAGTATTTATCAGAAATATTCAGCCAAAGGCACCAATCTGTGTCATCATAAGAGTACATTCAGCACAAACTGGTAACATGTCTCCAATTTTTCCTTTGATACAGTTATTTAAAGGTGACTATATCTTAAAGCATCAAGCCTTTCCACTGGTAATAGAACATAACTTGGGCACTACGAATCCTGGATCAAAACCTGCACTGTTTTGTAAGTTACCTGATTTGAGTCCCTGGAAGCTTGGCCAAGCATTGGTTTAATTTCCAGCAGGTAGAATGGAGGCCTTCGCACACAGGATCTAGCCTAACTTCATTTAACAGATTTTTAGATTGAGGACTTGGTACACAGTCACAAGACCTTCTTGGTTGGAAAAAAATGTCGATGTAAATCCATGGCCCAGGACCCAGTAAGTTGTGTGGATGTTTAAATAGAAAACACCATGCTGGTCTCATTTACAGGGTACACTTAAGTGCCAAAGATTTCACAAACTGAAGCCTGATTCATTCTAAGAGGTAAGATGAAACCCTATAGCCAAGGCAATAAAACTAGGCACCTGGGGGACACCAGATTCTCGCACATTCTTTCTTGATCCTCATGTGAATCTCACAAGGTATTCACTTGAACTCCATATAATTCCCTGATGATTACTATATGATTTTCAAGTGACTTTCACCTTATTCCTCTTCCACTATTGTCAAACAAGTATTTTTAAAACACACCTCATAAACACTTATTTTAAATATTACACATTGAATCATTGGCATTTAAGTAATTTCTTCTCAACAGTAGTATCCTAAAGTTCACCTTCAAGAATAGCGTGGATCTCCCATCAGAACCGTTAAGGGTTCTACTCACAATGACTCAGCATTTCTGGTACAATAAAGCATAATTGCACTTAGAATTTCCAAAGCTCGAAGTAAGCCTTATTGTTCAGACTCTGCTTCTAAATTTCAACGTGATAAATGTGTGACTGTTGCTCACGTTGTATACAAGCAGATTGCCTGACCAGAGACGAATCCTCAGGGCAGTTACTAAGCTACAAGTCTGTGTTAGCCTATGCCACCTTTCTAAGGCAAGTCTTCTGGTGCAGATATGTTGTAAGGTGGCTATGTTACACAAGTAATCTTATTTTCTCAGTACTTACGTGAACCTTGTCAAGGAATGTAAAAGGGTAACACAAAAGTGAGCAACACCATCACCCCAATTTCACGTGATTTTCATGTGTTGCCTTCTGGCCAGTCTTACCCTGGCTCGTGAATACTGCAGCAAAAGCTCGTGAGTATCACCATATTCTCTAATTCTTGGTATGAGATTTCCAGGTGACATCCACCTCATTCCCTGTACTAGACTAGTATAAGCCTTTTCAGAATGTGTTGAAAAAACTGCCTCAATGTAAATATCTCAGAATTTTTCCATATTGGTAGGCTAGAGTTTGCAGATTTTTAGTCTGTGTTTTCATGTAGCGAAATTCTTAAGGAGCCGTTCTTTTTGCAATGAAGAGGTATCCTTATGGTGACTCAACAGTTTTCCTACAATAAAGCAATATCCATTCGCTGCCTCACAGCCCACTCAGGCTCAATTATGATCGCAGCCAATGTGTGAACTCTGTCTCTACTGACATAGGCAGTTTTCCAGTAAAACGTACAAAATTAGAGGAAAATTAAAGATCATTGACTGCCCACATATTCCTTTGACTTCACATAAGATTTTAATATTGACATGACATTTGATTGGAGGTCACTGCAAAGTCTGTCTTGGCCACATTCTGTTCAAGGCATACTAATAATTTCTGTGTTGATGTGAATTTTCTCAGTGATGTGCAGTCATCTCTTCAAAGAAAACATGAAATCATCTCCCCTTGTGAAGAAGTGGATTGCTGAATTGTCCCAAAGCAAAAGGCCTGCCTTTTCCTAAGAAAAAGTAGAAGGGATACTGGGAACTAAGGCACTAAGCTTTTCCACTCTTAACACTAGAGGTAGGATAACTTAAACCACAGGGCAGGTCTGTCCTCATGTAATTTGAGCCTTATCTCAACACCCAGGACCTTGTCTCCTCTTGCATTTCCTATTGGGATCCAGTGTGCTATCTTTGGTTGCAGTTACAATCCCTATCTCTGTTTTCAGAAAGTAGATTTGAAAAATTATCCCAGAGCATTGTTTATGATTTTCGGTAACATAGACTGAAAGGATGCCATAAGCCCACATTTTGAAGCTGTTCTTTGTGAAAAAATGCCTGAAGTCCTGTCTCAAAGCAAAGCTTTCTTTGACAAAGAAAATATAAATTGAAGACTGTTAAAATCTGAACCAGGCAAGGACCTCCTAAAAGGTCATAGTTAAAGCCAAGGCCCACAATGTGAAGACCAACCGATTGGTAACAATATCCAGTTTAAAAAATTAGACCCACAAAATTCCAGCCTGGCCCTTGTTACCTGAAGCCCTTGTGAACACCTTGGCCTACAGAACCAAATTTCTATCTCCTTGGAGAAGGAAGAATGGAGGACTGGGTGCATGCCTCCAAGACTGAAAGCATTTATAATAGAAATTGGGCTGATGGCACCAACCCTGTTTCATCATAACAGTACATTCCGTTCAACCTGATACAACGTCGCCAATTTGCTCTTAGACAATTATTGAAAGGCAACTATACCTTGAATCACGAAGACTTTCTTTTGGTAAGAGAAGGTAGTGTGTGCACTAAAATACCTGGCCAAAGCCTCGACTATTTTTTTAAAAACTCAACTGGGGCATTCAGAATCACAACAAAGTATAGATCTTATTTCTAGGAAGTAGAATGGAGACTGTGACGCCCAGAATCTAGCCTAACTTTACATAACAAATCTTTAGGTAGAGGAGATGGAAAACAGTCTCAAGACATTCATGGTAGAAAAATAAAAGTCATTGAAATTCCATGGCCTAGGAGGCAGTGCTCTGGTGGAACTGGGATAAGTTGAGTGGACGTTTGAAACTATAACCATGCCAATCTCACGTATAAAGGAAACTCTATTGCAACATGATTCATGCTCTGAAGCCTGGTTCATTCTATGAAGAAAAGTGAAAACCTAAGGCCACAGCAACAAGACTGGTCACTCACTAGATACCATATCAGTTTGGGGTATTCCTTGATCTCCACGTGAATTCCACCAGGTGTTAACTGGATCTCCGAATGATTTCTTATTGATTTCTAAGTGATTTTTACATCTTTATCATCTTATTGCTTTTTATTTTCAAACAAATGTTTTCAAAACTCATCTTATAAACTCATTTTCAATATTCAGCATTAAGTCAGTGGCATTTGAGCAGTTCCCTGTTGACAGTACTATCCAAAGTTCCACATAAAAGAATATTGCAGGAGTCTCACATGAAGCTGTTTAGAGTTGTACTTTAAATACCTCAGCATTTTTGTTATAATACAACAAAATTGCGCTTACAGTTTACACCGCTGTAAGTAGCTTTGTCAAGCAAACTCAACCTCCAAATATCAATGCAGTTAATGTTTGACAGCAGGTTCAATTGTGTTCCAGCAGGATGCCTGACCACTGATGAAATCGAAGTCCATTAAGTTAACAATAATAGTCTTTTATCCTATGCTGCCAACCTCAAGCAAACCTCATGCAGAAATAACCTTGTGATTGAATGACCATTAGGTGTCTATGTTCCAGAGGCACTATCATTTTCTCAGTGGTTATCTAAATTTTACCAAGGAATGGAGAAGGGTAACTCAAAAATAAGAGCCATGCCATCAACCCAAAATCACATGATTCCCTGTGATGTCCTCTGTCCTGTCTCTTGAAGGTCACGTGAATACCATGAAAGAGACTCGTGTATATTGTGATGTTCCTTATTTCTTGTGACGTGATTTCCAAGGAACTTGCACTTCACTTTCCTCTGCTATGCAAAAATAACCTATTCAGAACACGTGAATGGAAGAGCCCCAATGTTCAATATTTCAGTTTTCCTTCCTTTGTGGTTAAGCCAGTACCTCTCAGAATTTGTAGTCCGAGGTTTGATATAGAAAAATTCTGAGGCAGCCGTTTTTTCTGCCATCAAGTGGTAACCTCACAATGACTCAGCATTTTTCTTACAATACAGAAAATGGTTGCTATTGTTTCCAGCACTATCCAGTCATTGAATCACATCACACTAAGGCTCATTCATCAACTCCGCTAATGTGTGAATGTTCCCTCCATGGACAAAAGGCTGTTTTGCTGAATAACAGACAAAACTATAGGCAAAGTAAAGATCTTAGACTGCCTGCATATACTATTGATTTCAAATGAGATTTGTAATGGGGACATGACATTCAATCGGAGGACAGTTATAGGGGAAGAGGAAGCTGCTGTTAAATATTAACTGTTTTGATATTTGAAGGCTTAGTCTACTTGATGAACCTGTTTTAGAGAGATTGTAAACTGTAAGCACCATTTTGCTGTAGTAGAGCAAAAATGCTGAGTCATTGTGAGTATCACTCTAAACAGTTTCTTATGAGACTCCCACACTATTGTTTTTTGCAGAAAACTTGCCTATGCTGTTGACAGGGAATTCCTTAAAGGGCAATAAATCACTGCTGAATGTTGAAAATAAGATTTTCGAGACGAGTTTTAAAAACACTTGTTTGAGGATAGGGGAAGAGGGATAAGGTGGAATTCACCTGAAAATCACGTAGTAATAACCAGGAAATTACATGGCGGTCAAGTGAATAACTGGAGGGAATGAGGAAGATGCTGAAGGAATCTAGTGTCTACCAGGTGATGAGTCTTGTTGCTGTGGCTGTAGGTTTTCACCTTACCTTTTACAATGAATCAGGCTTCAGTTTGTGAAATATTTTGTAATTGAGTGTGTCTTGTAAAATAGACTGGCATGGTGTTGTGCATTCAAAAATTCACACAACATACCCTAGTTCCAGCAGAGGACTGCATCCTGGGCCATGGATATCATTGAAATTTTTTTTTAACCAAGGTCTTGTGACCATATGCCATGACTTGTATCTAAAAATCTATTAAGTAATGTTAGACTAGATCTGTATGCCAAGGTCTCCACTAAACTTCCTGAAAATAATAGCATTGCTTCTATGGTCTCCAATTGAGTAACTTTCAAAATAGTTCAGACATTGATTCTGGTTTCTTAGTGTTCAACTTATATTCTATTACCAGAAAAAAGGGTTAGTGTTGTAAGGTATGGTCAACTTTCAATAATCATATCAAAGGAAAATTGGTGACATGGAACAGGATTGTGCTGTCTGTGCTGTTATGATTACACAGGTTGGTGTCTATGGCCCAATTTGTATTGCAAATACATTAAAGGAAGGACAATATTGGAACTATGCCCAGAGTCCTCCATTCTTCCTCCTTCTAGGAGATGACAGTTTGTTTCTGAAGGCCAAGTTGTCCACAATAGTTTCAGGTAGCAAGGGCAAGGCTGCACGTTTGTGGACCTAGGTCCTCAGATTGTATATTTTTACCAATTGATGATCTTGATGTTGCGGCCTTGAGTTCAACTGCTTCCTTTAGGTGGTCCATACTTGATTCAGAATTCCACAGTCTCTGTTTTATTTTTTCTAATATAAAGAAGGCTTTAGCTTTGAGCTCCAGGCAATGCTTGTTCATAGAAAACAGGCTTAGAACTTGGGCTTAAGCCATAATTTCAGTCTAAGTCAGAGAAAGTTGGAATAAATGCTGTGGGCTAATTTTTCAGATCTACTTCCTGGAAATAGAAGTAGGGATTGAAACTTCATAACCAAGGTCATCTCCCTTTTTCCTAATAGGAAATAAAGGCTGGAGACAAGGTCTTAAGTTTCTAGATAAGACTCAAATTATATGAGGACAGGCTTGCCTGGATTAAATTTTCCTATCTACTACTTTTCAGAAAAGATAGGATTCAGGTTAGAATATCAGTCTCCCTTCTACTTTTTGTTAGAAAAGGACAGGTCTGTGCCTTGAGCCCGTGTCACCAATCCATATCCTCACAAGAGAAGATGATATAGTTCCCCTTTTGTAGTGACAAGTGCATATCACTGAGAAAATTTACATCAGCATTGAGAAGGTATAAGTCTACGTGGATCAGAAAGAGGCAGCCTCCTAACTGTCCTCTAATCGAATGTCGTGTCCGCATTACAGATCTAGTTTGAAGGTGATGGTATATGCAGGCAGTCAATGATTTTTGACTCAGCTCTAGTTTTGTCTGTTTGTCAGGAAAACTGCTTTCTGTTTGTGGAAAACACAGTTGCACTTTGGCAGTGTTGATAATTTTGCCTGAGTGCTGTGATGCAGCGATTAGAAAGTGGTGTAAACAATAGCTGTCAATTTTCTGTATTGTAGAAAAATGGTGAGCCATTGTGAGGATACCACTTAATGGTGGAAAGAATGGCTGCCTTCATATTACTCTATAACAAACCTCAAACTACAAATTCTGAGAGAGACAGGCTTAACCACCAAGAAAAGAAAACTGAGATATTGCTATTGAGGCAGTTCCATCAATGTGGTCTGAAGATACTTATTTTAGCCTAGCAGAGGCAAGTGAGGTGGAAGCCACCTGGAAGACTCGTACCAAGGATTTTGGAATCTCATGATACTCATTAGTTTTTTCTCATGGGATTCATATAACCAGGAAGAGACTGGCTTGAGGGCAACACACGAAAATCATGTGAAATTGGAGTGATGGAGTGGCACTCATTTTTGTGTTATTCTTCTACATTCCTTGGTAAAATTTACATAAACACTGAGAAAATAATATTACATGTGTAACATAGCCACCTAAAGACCCTTCAATCAAAAGGTCACGTATGAATGAGAAGACTTGCTTTGCAGCGTAGGCTTACACACACTGTTGTTAGGGAACTGCTCTGAGGTTTTGTTTCTGGTCAGGCAACTTGCTTGTATACAATAGGAACAGTGGTCATGCCTTCAAATTTAGAGTCAAAGTCTGAATAATGGAGCTACCTTAGAGGAACGGAAACTTTAAGGGCCATTATGCTCTATAATAGCAGACATTATGAGTCTTTGTGAGAATAATACTCGACAGTTCTGGTGGGAGATCCATGCTATTCTTGAAGGTGAAGCTTAGGCACTACTGTTGAGAAGAATTTGCTTACAAGACAATGACTTAATGCTGAAATATTGAAAATAAGAATTTATGAGATGTGTTTTGAAAACACTTGTTTGAGGATAGGGGAAGAGGAATAAGGTAGTAGACACCTGATAATCACATATAATTCACCAGGAAATTACATAAAGCTCAAGTTTATACCTGGAGAAATCTATATGGGGATCACGGAAGACCCTGCAGGAATCTGGTGTATACCAGCTGACTAATCTTGTTGTGGCTATAGATTTTCACCATCTACTAAAATAAATCAGCCTTCAGTTAGTGAAATGTTTTGCACTGAAGTGTACCCTGTTAATGTGTATTCAAATATCCACACAACTTACTCTAGTTCCAGCAGTGGACTGGAAACTGGGTGATGAACCACCATCAACAGTTTTTCTACCAAGAAGGTCTTGTGACCATGTCCCATGTCCTGTATCTAAGGATCTGTTAAGGAAAATTAGGCTAGATTCTGTGTGCCAAGGTCTCCACTCTAATTTTTTGAAATAAAAGCAATGCTTGGCCTTTTTTTCTAGGCTTTCCTTCAAGTAACATGGAAAACAGTTCGGGATTTAATACAGGTTTCTTAGTGCCCAAACTATGTTTTATTGCCAGGAGAAAAGCTTATTGTTGTAAGGTATTGCTCACTTTTGATAATTGTATAAAGAGAAAATTGGTGATATAGACCAGTTTGTGCTGAATGTATTGTGATATATGTTGGTGTCTTTGGCCTAATGTCTATCGTAAATAATTTAAAGGAAGAACAATCCTGGATCTGTACACTGAGTCCTCCGTACTTCCTCCTTCTAGGAGATGACAACTCAGTTCTGTAGACCAAGTTGTCCATAATAGTTTTGGGTAACAGGGGCCAGGCTGAACACCTGTGAGCCCAGGTCTTCATACTGGTTTATGTTACCTAACTGGATGATCTTGACTTTGTAGCCCTGAGTTGAACTGCTCTTTTAGGTGGTCCAGGCTTGGTTCAGATTTCCATAGTCTCCTATTTATATTATGTTTCATAAAGAAGGCCTTTGCTCTGAGTCAGGGCTCCAGGCACCATTTGTTCACAGAAAATCTGCTTGGAACTTTGGTTTAAAACACCATTTCAGTCTATATTGAAGAAAGTAAGTAGAAGTGCAATGGGCTAATTTCCTAGATATACTCCCTGGAAATAGGGGTAGGGATTGAAACTCCAAAACCAAGACCGGCACCATAGTTCCTACTAGGAAACAAAGGCAGGAGACAAGGTCCTAGATTTCTAGATAAGACTCAAATTGCATTAGGATAGGCTTGCATTTTATATTAAGTTCTTCTACCTACTCGTTTTTAGTGATGACAGGTTTAGTGCTTGCGTCCCAGCCTCTCTTCTGCTTTTGGTTGTAAAAGACAGTCCTTGTGCTTTCGGCCCATGTCGCCAATCCATATTCTCACAAGTGACATTGATATTGCATTCCCTTTGGTGTGATAAGCGCAAATCTCTAAGAAAATTTACATTGATAGTGAGAAACCATTAGTCTATGTGGAGCAGAAGGTGGCTGAGACAGCCTTCTAACTGTTCTTTAATCAATGTTGTGTCCACATTACAAACCTAATTTGAAGTCAACAGTATTTTTAAGAAGTCACTGATCTTTATTTCTCCTCTAGTTTTGTCTGTTTGTCAGGGAAACTGCCTTACATTCGTGGTGGCAACAGTTGCACATTGGCAGCATTGATCAATGAGCCTCAGTGTGCTATGATTCAGTGACTGGATAGTGCTGGAAACAATAGCCACCATTTTTCTGTATTGTAGGAAGAATGCTGAATCATTGTGAGGATACCACTTGATGGCAGAAAGGACAGCTGTCTCAGAATTTTTTTTATACCAAATCTCAGGCTACAAATTCTGAGAGGGACTAGTTTGACCACCAAGGAAAGAAATCTGAGATATTGACATTGAGGCTGTCCCATCAACATGTTCTAAAGAGGCATATTTTAGCCTAGCAAAGGAAAGTGAGGTGGAAATTGCCTTGAAATCTCCTACCAAGAATTAGGAAATCTTACGATATTCACGAGGCCTCCCTGAGGGATTCATGTGAATGTCAAAAGACAGGACTGAGAGCATCACAGGGAGTCATGTGATATTGTGCTGATGGTCTGGTGCTCACTTTTGAGTTAGGGTTCTCCATTCCTTGGTAAAATTTATATAACAACTGAGGAAATGATAGCGTCTGTGTAACATAGCCACCCTGCAATCGTAAAGATTTGTCTGCAGGTTTGCTGGAGAACTGCGGCATAGGTTAACATACAATTGTTGTTAGATAACTGGCCTTAGCTTTCACCTGTGCTCAGGCAACCAGCTTGAACACAGTGCAAGCTACTGTGGAACATTAACTGCATTGATATTTGAAGGCTGAGTCTGCTTTACGAAGGTACTTTAGAGTGGTGTAAAGAGTAAGTGCTATTTGGTGTAGCATAGCTAAAATGTTGAATCATTTTAAGAACAATTCTGAACGACTTCATATGGGACTCCCTCACTATTCTTTTATGTGGACCTTTGGCTACTACTGTTGACAGAGAATTGCTGAAAGGCCAATGACTCAATGCTGAATATTGAAAATTAAAGTTTATGAGATGAGTTTTGAAAACACTTGTTTGAAAATAAGGTAAGAGGAATAAGGTGTAAATCACCTGAAAATCACTGAGAAACCACACAGGAATCATGCAGAGATTGTTAACACCTGGTGGAATTCACATAGAGATCAAGGAATACCCCGCACTAATCTGGTACCTACCAAGTGACCAGTCTTGTTGCTGTGGCCATAAGTTTTCACTTTTCTTCGTAGAATGAACCAAACTTCAGAGCATGAATCGTATTGCAATTGAGTTTGCCATGTATAAGAGATTGGCATGGTGTTGTTTTCAAATGTCCACTCAACTTACTCCAGTTCCAGCAGAACACTGCCTCCTAGGCCATGGACTTCCAATGACATTTCTTTTCCTACTAAGATTGTCTTGTGACTCTGCCTAAATATTGTTATATAAATTTAGGCTAGATTCTGTGGACCGAGGTCTCTACTCTACTTTCTAAGAAGGAAGAATACATACTTGTGATTCCAAGCTCCACAATTGTAGGGAGCCATTTTGTGACATGATGGGAGCCATTATGAGGCACTGAAGAAGTCACTAGCTGATAGTCATGAAGCAGCTGCTGAGACTGCTTAAACAATGGTTCTAGGAAGGAGGGTGTGGAGTTAAACGTTACTGACCCTGAGGGAAGGATGTATAGGAACTTATGTAAATGTCTGCATTCCTATGGTATTGCACTCTGTGCTTTGCAATTGTGTTCAAAAAGATATGTAAAGGCTATGCTAAATAAACTCAAGGCTGCAGCATTGACTGTATGCCCTCCCGAAAATTCTTTTCTGTCTTCTTCTTTTTTCTTAGGCTTCACCCCCTCCCCCTTTCAGGTGCTGTTAGACTTTAGCCGGCTGGCTCTGGCAAATGGTGCCTGAACAGGCACCCGAAAGCTTGGGACAGAATGTTGAAGAGAACGTTGTGGTGAAGACCGCCATCGCAGGAGAAAGGGGACCCCAAGTAAAGTGTAAAGCTGAGTAAATGGCAAAGGTGAGTGCAGCGGAATCGTACGGGAGTGAGAAAAGTGTAAATACAAAGAAAGAGAGGAAAGTCGACTTAATAAGAGAACTATGGGAAATGGAAACGGCCGCATGCTTTTTGTACATATGCTTAAGAATATGCTCCAGGCTAGAGGAGCTAAGGTAGGGCATAAACGATTGTGTAATTTTTTAGAATTTATAGAGAAAGTTTGTCCTTGGTTTCCTGAGGAGGGAACAGTGTACATAGGAACATGGAAAAAGGTGGGAGAAAAGTTACAAGATTATTATGATGTGCACAGACCTGGCAAGGGACCTGTAGATACTTTTGGCTTGTGGACTTTAATCAGGGGCAGCTTAGATCCTAGGCATGAGAGAGATAAGGTTAGGGGGCGACCCCCAGATTCCCCCGTAATGGAAAAGAAAGGACCAGACTACCTGGGGGACCCTTCCTGATTTTAAACGTCTTTTCTGAATGTAAATATTTAAATAGTTTTTGTTTGTTTCATTTACTGCATCAACCATGGTTTCAGAACCTGTCTTTTGTACAGCTTAGTTTCAAAATCTGTAAAACTGGCTAAATATCTTGTGTACTGATTCATACATGTAAGACTGATGTGTTCATAAAATATAGATAATTGTATAGCTTTAGGTAAAAACCTGCTATGTTAACCTTCTATGTTAACCATTCAGGCATTATTAGAAATAGCTTAGCTTTGGTCAGACCGGGGCTCAGGGACAGAGAGGAGCAACGCCAGAGGACAGGATCTTGGTGTGAGAGCGTGTTTAACTGGTCCCTGTGGTTGACTATTTTGCTTTCCTCTATTACAAGACATTATTGAGACCTTGTAAAATTAATTGGTTAGCTACGTATGTAAACAGGGTGCAGGCAGTAAAACTCATGGTTTTCAGAACTCACTACTCACCACCCCAGATTGACGAATAATTTGAATTTCCCCTAGAAAACCAGTGGGGAATGTTAAGGGTGGAAAATTTTCAAATGGCCGACTTCTGCTTTCATTGTTTAATGTTAAACAGGGTGTAGTTCTAGGATATATCCTGTACAAAGATATGCTAATCTTAACTTGTGTTTCAGTAAGCCTACTTGCTTGTTTAATATGGCTTTAGGCTTTATAAGCTACCTCCTCTGGAAGCTCAGGACTGATCTCTGACCCCGTGTGGCAGAGAATCAGTCACCCACCGGCTAATAAAAGCTCATTATTCATCTCAATTGGCTCCATGGGTCTTGGGTTTGATCGAACTATAACAAAAAAGAAGTCGGGAAAATGGAGAATGTTAACAGATTTACGAAGAATTGATACTGTCATTCACCCTATGGGGACTTTGCAACCTGGACTTTCTAATGTAGCCTTAATTTCCCTGAAACTGGTTTTAAAGATTATAGATTTATAAGATTGTTTTTATACTATTCCTTAATACTATTCCTCTAGCCTCAGGATAGAGAAAAATTTGCATTTTCAATTCCTACTCTAAACAATGTTCAGCCTACTTAGCAATATCTATGGAAAGTATTACCCCAAGGCATGCTTAATTGTCCTACCATGTGCCTAGCATTTGTGAATATGCCTTTGCAAGAAGTAAGGGAAAAGTTCCCTCAGGGACTTGTGGATGATATTCACATGGATGATATTCTTTTTAGGCTTGAAAAGAAAGAAATATTAGAAAATATTTTTCATTTGGAAAAACTGCTCTGGAAAAGTATAGGCTCGAGATAGCTCCTGAGAAGATACAAGATTCTGTTCAATATTTAGGATATAAAATTTTGCAACAGAAAATTACTCCTCAAAAAATAGAAATTAGGCGAGATGCTCTCAATACTCTTAATGATTTTCAAAAATTATTGGGGGATATTAATTGGCTCTGTCCTTCCCTTGATATCCTCACATGTGCTTTAAGTAATTTGTTCTCTATTTTAGAAGGGCCCACTGCATTGGATCATGCTTGGGAACTATCACTGTTGGCAGAAAAGGAATTTTAAATATTGTATTTTTGAAAGACATTCTTGTAGTCACAAGCTTGCATTGCTCAGGTTTCATTATTGTGTGGTAAAGGATCTTTCTCTAACTTAAAATTTAAAAACTATTAATGATTTCATTTTTCTTTTATTGGTTAATTAGTCTAATACTTAGGACATTTTAGCATGGAGTCAACAGTGAAGATAACATGATTTTGTATGAGAGATAAGAAAAGTAATGACTAAACTACTACTTTCTGTGATTTTAAAGGTGCCTTTCTGTTCCTGTTTCTGTTGACCAGTCACCAGGGGTCCGTGGAGCGACTGCACACAGTCATATCTCCCGGACCATGGCCACGCAGGACCACGGCCAGGCAGCAGGACACCGCTTCCTGTGCCCTATTGTCAAAGTCTGTTTATTGTCTTTGGTCTTGTCTAGGATGTAAGTGGCAAACTTTGCTGGGTCCACCTACACCCCAGTAATTGTTCTTGTCTGAGTGTCTGTTTTGTGTTCTCTGCACAAGCGTTAGGGGAGAAACCAGAGTTCACAGAAGACACCCTTAGGTGTCTCCTGCAACATTTCTAAGAAGGATAAGCTTATAAAACAAAAAGGGAGAATATGGAATACCCCGAGACAAAGGCTTAATAGAGCATTATATACTTTAAGTTTTTTAAATCAAGATGAACAAGGTAGCACAGCAGCTCATCGGCACTGGGTGAAACAGGCCAGTGAGCCTTTGCAGCAGCCACTATACTACGAGGATCTAACGGGATTGGGTGCCTGCTGAGGTACTGAAATGGGGCCAAGGTTTTGCTTATATCTCTACAGGAACAGAGAAAGCTGCTCCTGATGATGATGCTGATAGGCCATCTTCTGATGGTTGAAGGAGAGCTGTATTGGGCCTATCTACCTGATCCACCAATTTAGCATCCATCCATTTGGAAAGGCCCAGAAATTGTGGTGAGAGTAAATGACACACAGCTGTTAGATCAGCCATCTTTGGGGCGGATGGGAAGAGTAAATGAACCAGGATTTAATTATACTGGAACATGAGAAGGATTGCCCATCTGCTTCAGTAAGAACAACACAAATCCTGGATTGGTCAGGAGGAACCAACAGACACATTGGCGATTATAGATTGAACACCAGTTGGACAGTGGGACTATGGTGGACAAATGATGGGTAACCCACAACCTTACACATGGAAGCTTGCTGCCGACATGAATGGGAAGGAACTACTGTAATGGTTTTTCTTCAAGCCTCTTTTGTGATGATTCCTGTTTATGTTATTGGACCCTGGTATGCAGATCGAGGTTTATAGGGGTTAGAAGAAATTAATAAGGCTTTAAGTAGACAGAAAAGAGTAATAGGACTGATTATTGCTGGAATTGCCGCCCTTGTGTCGCTTATAGTTACTGCTGCTACTGCTGCTGTCGCTTTGTCTCAAACTGTTCAAACTGCTCATTATGTTAATAGTTATGTATTTAGGAGATGAAATCCAAGGTCCGAAAGTAAGATCTCATTTGAAATGCCATGCAGCATATCAGTGGATTTGTCTTACCTCAAAAATTTATAATGAAAGCGAACATGGATGGGATCACGTGCGCTCTCATCTCCAAGGTGTCTGGCATGATGCTAACACGTCCTTAGATTTAATGCAACTACATAGAGAAATTCAGGGGCTGCAGGATGCGGGACCCCTTCAGTATGATGCAGCTGAAGAGGCTTCAAAATTTTTACAACATCTGAAAAGCTTTTTACCATCCTGGTCTCCTTTGGGTCATTTGCTTATTTTGGTTTTAGCCTTGGGCTTTGTATAACTATAGGCTATGTCTGCTTCCTCCTTTGAGGAAATACTTCTTCAATTCCCTGCTAAAGATTCGGGCAGAGATGCATGGTCTCAGGCTCCAGGCTCAGGCTTGAGCCAGTTAGTTATATGTTGCATCTCCCATTTGCAGAGGCTGGTAGTCAAAGATGGGTAAGAATCCGTCAGGTTTTGGACCAAACTAAGACAGGGCATGATTGCAAGACTTTCATGTGCTGATGATGGGTAAGGCCCAGACCTGTGAAGGGTCGCCTAACAAGCACCATCTATCTGCACCATAGCTGGAAAAGCTTTGGCATTTTAAAAAATAAAAAAAGGGGGGATGTCGGGAGCCATTTTGAGACATGATGGGAGCCATTATGAGGCACTGAAGAAGTCACTAGCTGATAGTCATGAAGCAGCTGCTGAGACTGCTTAAACAATGGTTCTAGGAAGGAGGGTGTGGAGTTAAATGTTACTGACCCTGAGGGAAGGTTGTATAGGAACTTATGTAAATGTCTGCATTCCTATGGTATTGCACTCTGTGTTTTGCAATTGCGTTCAAAAAGATATGTAAAGGCTATGCTAAATAAACTCGAGGCTGCACGTTGACTATATGCCCTCCCGAAAGTTCTTTCCTGTCTTCTTTTTTCTTAGGCTTCACCCCTCTTTCAGGTGCTGTTCGACTTTAGCTGGCTGGCTCTGGCACACAATCGAGTTTTTAAAGAACTTTTGATGCTTTGGCTAGGTTTCCTAGTGCCCACAGTACCTTCTCTTTCCAGAAGAAAGGCTTGGTTCTGCAAGGTATGGTAACCTTTCAATAATTGTCTAAAAAATGATATTGGTGACGTGTGACCAGATTGTGCTAAATGTACTGTTTTTATGACACAGGGTTGGTTCCTTTGGCCCATTATCTATCATAAATGCTTTAAAAGAATACAGTTTTGAAGGTGTGTGCTGAGTTTTCCATTCTTCTTCCTCATAGGAGTTGATAGGCTTGGTTCTGTAGGCCAAGGTATTCACAGAGTTTCAGGTAACAAGGGCCATGCTGGATGTTTGTGGCTGTAGGTCTTCAGACTGGACATTGTTACCAATTGAATACTCTTCATGTTGTTGGCTTGGGCTTTAACTGTGTTCTTTTAGGAGGTCAGGCTTGGTTCAGATTTTCAGTGTCTATTATTTTATTTTTTCTCCCCTAAAGAAGGTTTTTACTTTGAGACAAGGACTTCAGACCACATTGTTCACAGAGAATCGAACTGAAACTGTGAGCTTATGCCATACTTTCAGTCTACGTTGGAGAAAGTCATAAGAAAATCTCTGGGCTAATTTCTCAAATCTTTTTCTAGAAAAAGAAGTAAGGATTGTAACCGCAACCAAAAACAACACACTAAGTTTTGAGATAAGACTCAAATTACATGAGGACAGACTTGCCCTGTGTTTTATGATATACTATCGACTACTTTTCAGAAGATAGGCTTAGTGCTTTGGTTCACAGTCTCCCTTATACTTTTTGTCAGGGAAAGACAGACCTTGTGCCATGGGGCCATGTCACCAATCCACATCCTCGCAAGGGAAGATGATGTAGTTCTTTCTTTGAAATGATGACTGCATATCACTGAGAACATTCACATTAACACTGAGAAATCATTAGTATGTGTGAAACAGAAATTGGGTGAGACTTCATACAGACCTCCAATCAGGTGTCATCTCCACATTCCAAATCTTATGTGTGGTAAACTGTATATGTGGGTAGTCAATGATCTTTAATTCGCCTCTACTTTTTCTATTAGTCAGGAAAACTGTCTATGTTAATGGAGGCAGAATTCGCTCATTGGCAGCATTCATTATTGATTCTAAGTGTGCAGTGAATGGATAGCAGGTAAAACCATAGCTGATATATTGCTTTCTTGTAGGAAAAATTCTTAGTCACTGTGAGGATACCTCTTCATTGTAAAAAGAACATCTGGTGAAGAATTTCTCTATATCAAACCACAGACTAAAAATCTGCAAGATGCTGGCTTAAACACCAAGGAAAGAATCCAGAGGTATCAACATTGAGGTTGTTTCATCAAAGTTTTCTGAAGAGGCTTATTATAGCCTCGCAGAGGTAATGCGGTTGAAAATGCCTGGAAATCTCATACAAAGAATTAGATAATCTCACGATACTCATGAGACTTTCCTGTGGGATTCACGTTACCAGCAAGAGATTGGCCTGAGGGCAACACAGAAAAATCATGTAAAATTGGGGAAATAGTGTGGCATTCTCTTTTGTGTTACCCTTCTACATTCCTTGGTAAAATTCACATGAGCACTTAGAAAATAAAATTACCTGTGTAACATAGCCATTTAACAGGCCTTCAGTCGAAAGGTCATGTCTACATGAGAAGACTTATTTAAGGACAGCAGCATAGGCTAACACATATTTGTTGTTAGGTAACTGCCCTGAGATTTTGTCTCTGGTAAGACAACCTGCTTGTATACAGTGGAAGCAGTGGTCACACATTTACTGCTTTGAAATTTAGAAGCTGAGTCTGAATGACAAAGGTACAAACTCTAAGCAGTACAAACTCTAAGAGCCATTATGCTATATTGTAGCAGAAATGCTGAGTCAATGTGGGAATAACCCTTAATGGTTCTGGTGGGAGATCCATGCTATTCTTGAAAGTGTACCTTAGACTACTACTATTGAGAAGAATTACTTAAAGGCCAATGACTTAATGCTGAAATATTGAAAATAATCGTTTATGAGTAGTGTTTTGAAAACACTTGTTTCAGGCGGGGGCTGTCTCTGCTACCTTCTGCTTTATGTAGAGTAACGACTTCTCAATGTTGATGTGAATTTTCTCAGTGTAATGCACTTGTCACAACAAAGTGCAGCACAGCATCATCTTCCCTTATGGGGATATGAATTGGTGACATGGGCCAAAGGAACAAAGCCGGTCTTTTCCTAACAAAAGGTAGAAGGGGGACTGAGACTCAAAACACTAGCTTATCCTCTCTGAAAAGTAGTAGGTAGAACTTAGTGCAAAGGGGAAGCCTGTCCTTATTTAATGAGTCTTATCTAAAAAATGAGGTCCTTTATTCTGCCTCTATTTTCTATTAGGAACCAGGGTTCTGACCTTGGTTAACTTGACAGTAGTTAGTGGCATAAAATTCACCCTCAAGATTAGTATGTATCTCCTGCAAGAACTGTTAAGGTTTATGCTCACAATGACTCAGAATTTATGTTACAATATAGCATAATGGCGCTTAGAGTTACCACTACTCTAACATATCTTCATTCAGACTCAGCCTCAAAATTTCAATGAAGTTAATGTGCGACCACTCCTCCCATTGTTTACAAGCAGGATATCTGACCAGTGACAAAACCTCAAGGCAGTTACCTAATGACAAGTGTATGTTATCCTATGCTGCCATCCTCAAGCAAGTCTTATACACACATGACCTTTCCTTTGAAGGGCTGTTAGTTGAATCTGTTACACAGGCAATATTATTTTCTCATGCCTATTCTTTTTCAAAGAATACAGTAAGATATCACAAAGTTAGCACCACACCATAAACCCAATTTCACGTGATTTTCGTGTGATACCTTCAGGCGCTCTCTTTTTGGTCATGTGAATCCCACGGGAAAAACCTTGTGAGTGTCACAGGATTCCTTAACTTTTGGTATGAGATTTGTAGGTGAATTCCACCTCATTATTTGCGATAGGCTAATATAAGCCTTTTCAGAACATGTTGAACAACCCGCGTCAATGACAGGATTTCACATTTTTTTTTTCATATATTTTAAGCCAGTCCCTTGCAGATTTTTAGTCTGTGGTTTGATATAGAGAAATTGTTAAGCATTCGTTCTTTTAGAAATGAAGAGATATACTCACAATGACTCAGCAATGACAGCTATGGTTTCTACCGCTATCCATTCTCTGCTTCACAGCTCACTATGGCTCAAATATGAATGCAACCAATGTGAGAATTCAGCCTCCACTGATAAAGGCAATTTTCCTGACAGACAAAAGTAGAAGCAAATTAAAGATCATTGACTGCCCGCATATACTGCTGAAGTCCCATAAGTTTTTTAATGTGGACACGACATTCGATTGGAAGTCAGTACGAATTCTGTCTCATCTACCTTCGGTTTCATGCATACTAATGATTTCTCAGGGTTTATGCAAATTTTCTCAGTTATATGTACCTTTCACATTAAAAAAAAGCACTATATTGCCTTTATTCGTGAGTATATGGATTGGTGACATGGGCCCAAGACACGAGGCCTGTCTTTTCCTAAGAAAAATTAAAAAGAAATTTGGGCACAAAGGCACTAACCTATCCTTCCTAAAAATAGTAGATAGGAGAAGTTAATTCAAAGGGCAAGTGTATCCTCATATAAATTGAGTCTTAACTAGAAAGCTAGGAACTTGTCTCTTGCCTCTATTTCCTATTAAGAACAAGGGTGCTGACCTTTGCTTTGCAGTTCCAATCTCTACCCCTATTTCCAGGAAGTAGATCTGAGAAATTAGACCACGGCATTTATTCAAACTTTCTCTGACATAGAAATGGTGGTGTTAAGCCCAAGATCCAAGCCTGTTTTCTGTGAACGAATGTGGTCTAGAACCCTGGCTCAAAGCAAAAGCCTTTTTTATGGAAGAAAAAATAGAACAGAGACTGGAAATCTAACCCTGCCTGGCCCACTGAAACAAAAGCAGTTAAACTCAGGGCCATGTTGTGAGAGATGCCTGCAGTCCTGGAAGGATGCCTGGTGCTCGGAGCAACAAGGTCACATTGACTTCTTGCTCTAAGCACAAGGATAAGTAGAGAAGTAGCTGATAACACAGTGGTGGCCTTGAGGCTGAATTTTGGAGTTGACTGTAATCTATAATTACTAATCTGATTGTAACTAATAATAATAACAAAACCAGCTTTGTGAGAGAGAGAATAAAAAGCAATGGAGACAGGAGTAGGGGAAGCTAACATTGCCATTCATCCCCTCTCCCTTATCCATGTTAATGCATTTCCAGACTCCCGACTCTTCTTCCTAGTCATCTCTCCGCAAAAGGGCCACAAATTTAAGATCATCCAATTGGTAACAATATTCAATCTGAAGACCTAGGCCCATAAACATCAAGCCTGGCCCTTGCTCCCAGAAACTATTGAAGACATTTGACCTACAGATTCAAGCTGTCATTTTCTAGAAGGAGGAAAAAGCATGACTTGGTGCATGGTTCCAAACTGGCCACTCAGTAAAGTATTTATGATAGAAATTGGGCCGAAGACACCAACCTGTGCCATCATGACACTACATTCCGCAAAAACTGGTTCCACACCACTAATTTTCCTTTTAGATGATTATTGAAAGGTAACTATACTTTACAACACCAAGTCTTTCCCCTGGTAATAGATAAAGTTTAGGCACAAAGAAACCTTAATCAAACCTGAACTTTTTTTTGTAAATTACTCGATTGGAGATCTTAGAAGCGCAGCATGTTATTGCTTTAATTTCCAGGAAGTAGTGTGGAAACCCTGGTACACAGCATCTAGCCTATTTTGCCTAACATATCTTTAGATAGAGGACGTGGCACACGGTCTCAAGACATTCTTGGTAGGAGAAAATGTTGATGGATGTCCATGGCCCAGGACCCAGTCTTCTGCCAGAACTAGGGTAAGTTATGTGGACATTTGAATACACAACACCACTCCAGTCTCATGTACAGGATACACTTGAGTGCAAAACATTTCACAAACTGAAGCCTGATACATTGCAAGTGGTAAAGTGATACCTATAGATGCAGCAACAAGACTAGTTAGTCACTGGTATACATCAGATTCCTGCAGGGTCTTCCTTAATCCCCATGTCAATCCATCCAGGTATTCACTTGACCTCCAGGTAATTCTCTGGTGGTTACTACATGATTTTCAGGAGAATTCTACCTTATTTGTCTTCCCCTAATCTAAAACAAGAGTTTTCAAAACACATCTCATAAATTCTTATTTTCAATAATGCAGCATTAAGTCATTGTCTTGTAAGCAAATTCTTCTTGATACTAGTAGCCTAAGCTTTACCATCAAGAATAGCATGGATCTACCACCAAAACCATTAGTTATTCTCACAATGACTAAGCATTTCTGCTACCATACAGCATAATGGTGCTTACAGTTTCCACTACTGTAAGGTAGCTTTGTCATTCAGAATCAGCCTCTAAATCTCAACACAGTTAATATGTGACCACACATTATCAATTATCAATGCCACCAATGTGCGACTGTTGCCTTCATAAACAAAAGGCTGTTTTCCTGAAAAACACACAAAACTAGAGGCAAAATAAAGATCAATGATCGCCTGCATATACTGTTGATTTCAAATGAGATTTGTAAGGGGGACACAACTTTCAACTGGAGGACAGGTATAAAGGAAGAGGAATGAGGTAGAAGTCACCTGATAATCACGTAGTAATCACTAGGGAATTACATGGAGTTCAAGTGAAAACCTTGAGCAGTTCACGTAAAGATCAGGAAAGACCCTGCAGGAATCTAGTGTATTGCAGGTGACGAATCTTGTTGCTAGGGCTTTAGTTTTTTATTTGACCTCTTACGATAAATTGGTCTTTAATTTGTGGGTTGTTTTGCACTGGAGTATACTCTGTAAGTGAGATCGGCATGTGTTGTGTATTCAAACACAATACTCAGTCCATCACAGACTGGGTACTGGGCAATGGACTTTCATTGATACATTTTCCTACCAGAAAGTCTTGTGACCTTTTGCCACATCCTCCTTCTAAAGATTCACTATGTAAAGATAGGCTAGATTCTCTGTGCCAAAGTCTCCACACTACTTCCTGGAAATGAAAGCAATGCTTGGATGTGTTTCCTGGTCTTCCAATTGAGTAACTTACAAAAGAGTTCAGGCTTTGACCTAGGGTTCTTAGTGTCCAAATTGTGTTGTGTTACCAGGAGAAATTCTTGGTGCAATAAGGTATGGTCACCTTTTGATAATTATCAAAAAGAAAATTGGTGAAGAGGAACAAGTTTTTTTCTAAATGTGCTGCTATGATGGTACACGTGGGTGTCTCCGGCTCAATTTCTATCATAAATACTTTCAAGCAAGGACAGTCTTGGAACCATGCACCATGTCCTTCATTCTTTCTCCTTCTCGGAGATGACAGGATGATTCTGTAGAGCAAGATGTCCACAATACTTACTGGTAACAGGGGCCGGGGTGGATGTTTATGGGCCTAGGTCTTTAGACTAGATATTGTTACCAATTGGATGATCATGACATTGTGACCCTGATTTTAACTGCTTCCTTTTAGGTGGTCTAGATTTGCTTCAGATTTCCACAGTCATTGTTTTATATTTACTTCCATAAAAGAAGGTTTTTGCTTTAAGCCAGGGCACCAGGCAACATTTGTTCACAGAAAATAGGCTTGGAAGTTGGGCTTACACCACCATTTCAGTATATCTTGGAGAAAGTTGAAAGAAATGATATGGTCTAATTTCTCAGATCTACTTCCTGGAAATAGAAATAGACATTGAACTGCAAAAACAAGGTCAGCACCCTGGTTCCTAATAAGAAATCAAGGTCAGAGACAAGGTCTTAGGTTTCTAAATAAGACTCAAATTACATGAGGACGGGCTTGCCGTTTGGATTAAGTTCTCCTACATACTAGTTTTAAAGGAGGGCAGGCTTAGTGCTTTAGGTCCCAGCCTCCCTTCCACTTCTCATTAGGAAAAGACAGGCCCTGTTCCTTGTGCCCATGTCACCAATCCATATCCTAAAAAAGGATAAAGATGTTGTGCTCCCTCAGTAGTGAAAAGTATGTACTTATTACTAAGAAAACTCATATCAACACTGAGAAAACATTACATGGAGCAGAAAGTAGCCGAGACAGCCTCCTAACTCCCCTCCAATTGAATATTGTGTCCACATTACAAATTTAATTTTAAGTCAAGATATATGAAGACAGTCAAAAATTTTTAATTTGCCTCTACTTTTGTGTATTTGCCAGGGAATCTGCCTTCTGTTTGTGGAGGTAACAGTCGTACATTGATAGTGTTGATCATTGAGCCTGAATGTGCTGTGAGGATGTGACTGGATAGTGATGGAAACAATAAACACTTTTTTTTGTATTGTAGGAGAAATTCTGAGTCATTGTGAGGATACCACTTGAAAGTGGAAAGAACACTTGCCTCACAATTTCTTTATGCCAAACCTCAGACTACAATTTCTGAGAAGGACTGGCTTAACAACCAAGGAAAGAAAACTGAGATATTGACATTGAGGTTCTTTGATCAACGTGCTCTGAAGAGGCTTATTTTAGCCTAGCAGAGGAAAGTGAGGTGGAATCATCTGGTAATATCATAACAAGAATTGGAAAATCTCCAAATACTCATGAGTCCTTCCTGTAGGTTACACGTGATCGTCAAGAGACAGGACTGTGATATTGGGTTAATGGTGTGCTCTTCACTTTTGATTTACTCTTATCCATTTTTTGGTAAAATTTAGATTACCATTGAGAAAATTATACTGTCTGTGGAACATAGCCAACTAACAGCCCTTCAATCTAAAGGTCATGTCTGCATGACAAGGTTTGCTTGAGGACAGGGGCATAAATTAACAAATTATTATTGTTAGATAACTGCCCCTAGGTTTTATCTGTGGTCAGGCAACCTGTTTGAATGCAGTGGAAGCTGCTTTCGAACATTAACAGCATTGCTATTTGGAGGCTGAGTCTTCTTGGCCATGCTACTGTCGAGCATTATAAACTGTAAGCGCCATTTTGCTATAGTACACCAAAAATGCTGAGTCATTGTGAGTATAACTCTGAATGACTTCATGTGGGACTCATGCACTATTCTTTTTTGTGGTCCTTTGGCCACTGTTGTTGACAGGGAATTTCTTAAAGGCCAATGACTCAAAGCCGAATATTGAAATCAAGAGTTGATTAGATGAGTTTTGAAAACACTTGTTTAATTATAGTGGAAGAACAATAAGGGAGAAATCACCTGAAAATCACTTAGAAAACACTAAGGAATCACTCAGAGATCAAGCAAACACCTTGCGAAATTCACATAAGTAAGAAGGAATACCTCACACTAGTCTGGTATTTAACAAGTGACCAGTTTTGTCGCTGTGGTGGTAAATTTTCACTTTACTTCATAGAATGAACTAGGCTTCAGAGCATGAATGATATTACAGACGATTGCACCATATATATGAGATTGGCCCAGTGTTGTATTTTCAAAAGTCCACCCAACTTACTTAAGTTCCAGCAGAGAACAGCCAGCCCCCTAGGCCATAGACTTCCAACAACTTTTCTTTTCCTACAAAGAATGTCTTGTGACCATTTGCCAAGTCCTCTACATAAAAATTCGTATGTAAAGTTAGGCTAGATTCTGTGGGCCCAGGTATCCACTATACTTCCAAGAAATCGAAGTAATACTTAGTTGTGATTCCAAGCTCCCCAATCGAGTTTTTTAAAGAACAGTCCAGGCTTTGGCAAAATTTCTTAGTGCTAACACTATCTACTATTACCAGAAGAAAAGCTTGGTGCTGCAAGGTATGGTCACCTTTCAATAATTGTCTAAAAGGAAAATTGGTGATGTTAGACCAGGTTGTGCTGAATGTATTGTTATGATGACACAGGATTGGTGACATCGGCCCAATTTCTATAGTAAATACTTTCAAGAGATTACAGTCTAGGAGGCATGCACCCAGTCCTCTATTCTTCCTTCTCCTAGGAAATGACAACTAGGTTCTATAGGCCAAGGTTTCCACAATAGTTTCAGGTAACAAGGGCCAGGATGGCTATTTGTGGGCTTAGGTCTTGAGACTGGTTATTGTTACAAATTAGATGTTTTTAACTTTGTGTGCCTAAGCTTTAACTATTTTTTTTTTCTTAGGAGGACTGGGCTTGGTTCAGATTTCACAGTCTACTATTTATTTATTTCTTTTCTAAAGAAGGTTGTTGCTTTGAGACAAGAACTTCAGGCAAAATTTGTTCACAGAGAACAGGCTTGGAAATGTGGGCTTATGCCACCCTTTCAGTCTGTGTCAGAGAAAGTCGGAAAAAATGATCTGGGTTAGTTTTTTCAAATGTACCTTCTTGAAATGGAGGTAAGGATTTAACTGCAACCAAGGACAGCATACTGAATCCAAATAGGAAAGGCAGGCAGTGGACAAGTTTCTAGGTTTCGAGTTAAGACTCAGATTACATGAGGACAGACGTGCCCTGTGGTTTAAGTTATTCTATCAACTACTTTTCAGAGAGGATAGGCATAGTGCCTTGGTTCTCAGCCTCCCTTCAACATTTTTTTTTATCAAAACACAGGCCGTATGCTTTCTTCCCATGTCGCCAATCCACATCCTCACAAGGGAAGATGATGTAGTGCTTTCTTTAAAGGGAAAAGTGCATATAACAGAAAATTCACATTAACACTGAGAAATCACTAAAATGCATGGAACGAAGGTATCCAAGACAGACTTTGTACTGCCCTCCAATCTAATGTCATGTCCTCATTACAAATGTTATTTAAGGTCAGTGGTATATGCAGGCAGTCAATGATCTTTTATTCACCTCTACTTTTGTCTGATTGTCAGGAAAACTGCCTATGTCGGTGGAGGTAGAATTCACACATGGACTGAGTTCATAATTGACACCGATTGTGCTGTGAGGCAGTGAATGGATAGTGGTTGAAACCATAGCTACAACAGTACCTTATTGTAGGAAACATGCTGAGTTATTGGGTGGGTACCTCTTCAATCCATAAATTTTAAGCGGCGGCTTAAAATTTTCTCTATATCAAACCACAGACTAAATTTCTGTGAGAGACTGGCTTAAACGATAAGGAAAAAATGCTGACATACTGACATTGAGGTAGTGTCTTCAACATGTTCTGAAAAGACTTGTATTACCCTAGCAAAGTGAGGTGGAAATCGCCTGGGAATCTCGTACCAAGAATTAGGGAATCTCGTGATACTCATGAGGCTTTCATTCAGGATTCACATCACCAGGAAGGGATGAGCCTGAGGGAAACACACAGAAATTAGGTGAAATTGTGGTGATAGGACGGCATTGCCTTTTGTGTTACCCTTCTACATTCCTTGGTAACATGCACATAAGCACTGAGAAAATAAGATTACATATGTAACGTAGGCACAAAATAGGTCTTCAATCTAAAGGTCATGTCTACATGAGAAAACTTGCTTGAGGACAGCTGTATTTCAGCAGAAATGCTGAGTCATTGTGAGCATAAGCCTTAACGGTTCTGGTGGGAGATCCATGCTATTCTTAAAGGCGAAACAGTCTGCTGCTGACAAGAAAAATCACTTAAAAGCCAATGACTAAATGCTGAAATATTGAAAACACTTGTTTATGAGACGTGTTTTGAAAACACTTGTTTGAGGATAAGGGAAGAGGAATAAGGTGTAAGTCTTCTGAAAATCACCTAGTAATCACCAGGGAATTCTATAGAGGCCAAATGAGTGCTTGGAGAAATTCATGTGGGAATCAAGGAATACCCTGCAGGAATCTGGTGTCTACCAGGTGACATGTCTTGTTGCTGTGGATTTAGGTTTTCACCTCACCTCTTACAATGAATCAGGCTTCAGTTTTTGAAATGGTTTACACTTGAGTATACCCTGTAAATGAGAACAGCATGGCGCTGTGTATATAAACATCCACACAGCTTAACTTACTTCCAGCAGAGGACTGGGTCCTGGGCTATGGACTTCCATTGACACTTTTTCCTACCAAAATGTTTTTGTGACCGTGTGAATGTACCCTATCTAAAGCTAAGTTAAGTAAAGTTAGGCTAGATTCTGTGTGCCAATGTCTTTACTCTACTTCCTGGAAATAAAAGCAATGCTTGGCCGTGCTTCCAGGATCTCCAATCGAGTAACTTACAAAATAATTTAGGCTTTGATCCAGGATTTTTAGTGCCCAAACAATGTTCTGTTACCAGGAGAAAGGCTTGGTACTGTAAGATAAGGTCACTTATCAGTAATTGTATAAAAGGAAAATTGGTGATATGAACAAGGTTGGTGTCTTCAGCCCAAATAATTTAAAGGAACGACAGTCTTGGAACAGTGCACTGAGTCCTCCATTCTTCCTCCTTCTAGGAGATGACAGATTGATTCTGTAAGCCAAGGTGTCGACAACATTTGCATTTAGCAGGGGCCAGGCTGGATGTTTGTGAATCTATGTCTTGAGACTGGATATTGTTACCATTTAGATAATATTGACATTGTGGCTCTGAGTTTAACTGCTTTTTTTTAGGTGGTCCAGACTTTGTTAAGACTTCTACATCTTTGCTTTCTTTATTTTTCCTTAGGTAAAGAAAACTTTTGCTTTGAGCCAGGTCTCCAGGCAGTATTTGTTGAAAGAAAACAGGTTTGGAAATTGGGCTTATGCCACCATTTCAGTCCATGTTGGAGAAAGCTGGAAGAAATTCTGTGAGCTTTTTCAGATCTACCTCCTGGAAATAGGGGTAGGAATTGGAATTGCAAAACCAAAGTAAGCACCCTGGTTCCTAACAGGAAAGAGATTTCAGAGACAAAGTCCTAGGTTTCTAGATAAGACTCAAATTACATGAGGACAGTTACCCTTTGGATTAAGTTCTTCTATCTACTTGTTTTCAGAGAGGACAAGCTTAGTACTTTGGGTCCCAGTCTCCCTTCTACTTTTTGTTAGAAAAAGAGAGGCCTTATGCCTTGGGCTCATGTCATCTATCCATATCTTATAAGGGAGGATGATGGAATGCTCCCTTTGTAGTGAAACATGCATATTGCTAAGAAAATTCACATCAATACTGAGAAGTAATTAGTCTACGTGTAGCAGAAATAGTCTACGTGTAGTAATTAGTCTATGTGTAGTCTACGTGTAGTAGGAGGTAGCCTAGATCACCTCCTAAATGTCCTCTAATCAAATGTCATGTCCACTTTACAATTCTAATTTGAAGTCAATGGTATATGCAGACAGTCAATGATCAAAGTCAATTCGCTTTTGTCTGTCTTCAGTTTTGTCTGTCTTTCAGGAAAACAGCCTTTTGTTCTTGGCAGCAACAGTTACACATTGGCAGTGTTGATAATTGAGCCTAAGCGTGCTGTGAGGCAGCGACTGTAGTGGTGGAAACAATAGCCACCAGTTTTCTGTATTGTAGGAAAAATGCAGAGTCGTTCTGAGGATAATACCACTTGAAGGTGGAAAAAAAGGTGGCCTCAGAATATCTCTATACCAAACCTCAGACTAAAAATTCTGAGAACTGGCTTAACCACCAAGAAAAGATAACTGAGATATTAACATTGAGGCTGTTCTAACAAAGTGTTCTAAAGAGGCATATTTTAGCCTAGCAGAGGTATGAGGTTGAAAACTCGTGGCTATCTCATACCAAAAATTAGGGCATCTCACGATACTCATGAGGCTTTCTTGCAGGATTCATGTGACCAAGAAAAGACTGGCTTGAGGGCATCATATGAAAATCACATTAAATTGGGATGATGGCGTGACACTCACTTTTGTGTTAACCTTCCACATTCCTTGGTAAAAGTCACATAAGCATTGAGAAAATAAGATTACCTATGTAACATAGGCACCTAACAGCCCTTCAATAGAAAGATCATGTCTACCTGAGAAGACTAGATTGAGGACAGTGGCATAGGCTAACACACACTTACCATTAGGTAATTCCTCTGATGTTTTCTCTCTTGTCAGCCAAACTACTTGTATACAATGGGAGTAGCAGTCACACATTAATCACATTAAAATTAGAAGCTGTGACTGATGAAGCTATTTAAGCGCAGTGGAAATTCTAAGTGCCATTATACTGTATTGTAGTAGAAATGCTGAGTCATGTGAGCATGACTTGCGGTTCTGGTGGGATGTGTTTTGAAACCACTTGTTTGAGAAGAATCCATCTCTGCTACCTTCTACTGCACGTAGAATAATGATTTCTCAGTGTTGATGTGAATTTTCTCAGTGTAATGCACTTGTCACTACAATTGGAGCACGGAATTGCCCTCCTTTGTGAAGATATGGATTGGTGACATGGGCTGAAGGCATAAGATCTGTCTTTTCCTAAGAAAGTAGAAAGGTGATGGGGACCCAAAGCACTAAGCCTGTCCTTATGTAATTTGAGTCTTATCCAGAAAACTATGATCTTGTCTCCTGCCCCTATTTCCTATTAGGAACCAGGGTGCTGACCTTGGTTTTCTCGACAGTAGTGACCTAAAGATCACCTTCAAAAATAGCATGGATATCCCACCAGAACCATTAAGGGTTATGCTCACAATGGCTCAGCATTTCAGTTGCAATACAGCATAATAGTGCTAGAGTTTCCACCACTTTAAGGTATCTCCATCATTCAGATGCAGCCTCTAAATTTCGACGTGGTTAAAGTATGACTGCTGCTCCCATTTTTACAAACAGATTGCGTGACCAGAGATGAAACCTCAGGGCAGTTACCTAAGACAAGTGTTGGTTAGCCTATGCCGCTGTCCTCAAGCAAGTCTTCTTATGCAAACGTGACCTTTCAGGTCATGAAGTGCTGTTAGGTGGCTATGTTACACAGGTAATCTTATTTTCTCATGTTTATGTGAATTTTCCCAAGGAATGCAGACATGTAACACAAATGAGAGCATCACACCGTCACCCAAATTTTACATGATTTCTCTGTGTTGCCCTCAGGCCAGTCTCTTCCTAGTCACGTGAATCTTACAGGAAAGCCTCGAGAGTGTTGTAAGAGTTCCAAATTCTTGGTATGAGATTTTGAGGTGATATCCACCTCATTACCTCTGCTTGGCTAATACAAGCCTTTGAGAACATGTTGAAGAAACTGACTCGATGTAAGTTTCTCAGCTTATTTTACTTATTGGTCTAACCAGTTTCTCACAGATTTTTACTCTGCTGTTTGATATAGAGAAATTATTAAGCAGTCGTTCTTTTTGCAATGAAGAGGTATCCTTATGATGACTCAGCATTTTTCTTACAAGAAAGCAATAAGGGAGCTTTGGTTTGAACCGCTATTCATTTGCTACCTCTAAACACACTCAGGTTCAATTATTAACACTGCTAATGTGCAACTGTGGCCTCAACAAACACAAAGCAATTTTCCTTACAGACAAAACTAGAAGAGAGTTAAAGATCATCGACTGCCTACATATACTGTTAACTTCAAATCTGATTTGTAATGCAGACATGACATTCGATTAGAGGACAGTTAGGAAGATGTCTCAGCCACCTTTTGACTCATGTAGCCTAAAGACTTCTCAGTGTTGATGTGAATCTTCTCAGTGATATGCACTTGTCATTAAAAATGGAGCACTACATCATCCTCCCCTGTGAGGATATGGATCGGTGACCCGGGACCAAGGCACAAGGCCTGTCTTTTATAACAAAAAGTAGAAGAGAGACAGGAACCCAAAGCACTAAGCCTGTCCTCTCTGAAAAGAAATAAATAGAACTTAATCCTAAAGGCAAACCTGTCCTTATGTAAGTTAAATGTTATCTAGAAACCTAGGACCTTGTCTATAGCTTTTATTTCCTATTTGGAAAATGGGTGCTGACTGTGGTTTTCAAGTTCCAATCCCTACTTCTATTTCCAGGAAGTAGATCTAAAAAATTAGCCCACATAATTTCTTCCAACTTTCTCCAACATAGACTGCAATGGTGGCATGAGCCTAAGTTCCAAGCCTATTTTCTCTGAACAAATGTTGCCTGGAGCCCTAGTTGAAAGCAAAAGCCTTCCTTATGTAAGAAAATATAATATGGATATTGTGGAAATTTGAAACAAGCCTGGATCACCTAAAAGGAAGCAGTTAAACTTAAGGTCACAATGTCAAGATCATCTAATTGGTAACAATATCCAGTCTGGAGACCTAGGCCCGCAAACATCAAGCCTGGCCCCTGCTACCAGCAACTATTGTGGAAAACTTGGCATACAGAAACAAACTATTATCACCAAGAAGTAGGAAGAATGGAGGACTCAGTACATGGTTCCAAGACTGTCCTCCCTTGAAAGTATTTACCATAGATATTAGGCCAAAGATACCACCCTGTGTCATCATAACAGTATATTCAGCACGAATTGGTTCCACATCACCAATTTTCCTTCTAGACAATTATTGAAAGGTTACCATACGTAACAACACCAAGCCTTTCCCTTGGTAATAGAACATAGTTTGGGCACAAAAAAACCTGGATGAAAGCCTGAACTGTTTTGTATGTTACTTGATTGGACATCTTGGAAGCATGGCCAAGCATTGCTTTCATTTCCAGGAAGTAGAGTGAATATCTTGAAACATAGAATCTAGCCTAAATTACTTAATGGATCTTTAGATACAGCATGTGGCTCATGATTACAAGTCCTTACTGGTAGCAAAAAAATGTTAATAAATGTCCAGGCTTCTGCTGGAATTAGGGTAAGTTGTGTGGACATTAGAATACACAACACCAGGCTGGTCTCACTTACAGAGTACACTCGAGTGCAAAACATTTCACATACTAAAGCCTGATTCATTGTAAGAGGTAAGATGAAAACCTACAGCCACAGCATCAAGACTCATCACCTGGTGGACACCAGATTCCTTCAGGGTCTTTGATTCCCACGTGAATTTCTCCAGGTATTCACTTGACCCCCATGTAATTCACTGGTGATTAATATGTAATTTTCAGGTGACTTCCACCTTATTTCTCTAACCTTATCCTCAAACAAGTGTTTTCAAAACATGTCTCATAAACTCTAATTTTCAATATTTTAGCATTGAGTCATTGGACTTCAAGCAATTCTTTTTGACAGTTTACCTTTAAGAATAATGTGGATCTCCCACCAGAAACGTTAAGGATTATTCTCACAATGACTCGGCATTTCCACAACAATACAGCATAATAGCGTTCAGAGTCTCTGCCACTCTAAGGTAGCTTCGTCAATCATTCTCAGCCTCTAAATTTTAATGCGGTAAATGTGTGACTGCTGCTTTCATCGTATACAAGCAGGTTGCATGACCAGAGACAAAACCTCAGGGAGTTACCTAAGAAAAGTGTGGGTTAGCTTATGCGGCTGTCCTCAAGCAAACCTTCTCATACAGACATGAACTATCGATTGAAGGGCTGTTAGGTGTCTATGTTACACAGGTAATCTTATTTTCTCAGTGCTCATGTGAATTTTTCCAAGGAATGTAGAAGGGTAATACAAAAATGAGTGCCACCTCATCACTCCAATTTCACATGATTTTTGTGTGTTACCCTCAGGCCAGTCTCTTTCTGCTCACGTGAATCCCGCAGGAAAGCCTCATGAGTATTGCAAGATTCCCTAATTTTTGGTATGAGATTTCCGGGGGATTGCCACCTAACTTTCCTTTGCAGGGCTACTGCAAGCCTTTTCTGAACATGTT
>CM052780.1:62598897-62619372 GCA_028533395.1 Rousettus madagascariensis
AATACCTAAATTTTGTATTAAATGATTTTTGTTTTAGGAAACGTTTGTTTAAAAGAGCATCTTAATCTGATAAAATAAAATATGTCTATTTTGTGGTTATCATAATTTAATAAATTAGCAATAGCAATACTATAAAGTGAAATTACTCGTTTATTGAAATTGTAAGTTAATATCAAGAACTTGTGCAAAGAAGCTTAATGTATCAAGCAATCATAACATTAATTATGTAAGTATAAATCATGATTTTCATGGCCCATATTATTCAAATAGCTCATTATCTAAGCAACCAGCTAGTTTAGAGAATGCTATTTCTCAATGTGGTGTATCTAGGTGCCTGAGGCTTATTCTTTCCAAAAAATAAAGATGATACATTTTAAACAATATATATTTTTAATTATTCTAAAATAAATACCATGCCCTCTGCCTTTGAACCTGTTACACTGAACATGATTGAACATATTATCATTGACTCAAAGTGGTGATTATTTATTAAGCTATATGTTCTCTTAATATTCTGAATTCTCTCAAAGATTATAAAATTATCTTTATTATTTCACTTTTAACTACCCTAGCCTAGCCTGCCACCATTTCATAATTTCTATATTGATATTTATTTCTTATTCTGTCTTTTGAGTTCAGGTTGACCGATGTCAATGGTCACTGTTTATCTGCCTCTCTCTAGCAAAATAGCTCCCACTTCTGATAGGTAACTAACCTTTTAGTAATTATGTGCCAAATAAAATTCCATCGGCACTGATTAAGGCAAGAGTGATTCTCTTATAACAAAGGGATGTGTGTTTAATAACAATGATTTGTGGACATTTTATGAAATTTAACATAAAATGTCCTATGAAAGAGGTGATTATCAATATTTGTGCATGGAATGTCAATCATGCAGTGTCCTGTTTATGTCTTCAAAAGTGGTTTATGTATGTTTAACCCATATCAAAATCATAGCTGATGATCTGAACATTTTAGAATTATGCTTATCTCTTCAGTGCTTTAAAGTCATCTGTTGGGGTATGCTTTCTTTGATTACACTACTCAATCTCTAACTTTTATTCTTCTTTATTTTTCTTCAAAGCATTATCTAATATTTTTATTACATGTCAATTTTCCACTGAATATAAGCTCTATGAGGCCAGGAAATCTTTTTTTCAATAATAGAATTCCAGTTAAATAGAAACCACTCAATACATGTTACTTAATGAAAATTTTGTACAAGCAAAAGTATGATGTCTCTTTCCTTATGATGAGGTAAAATTCATGAAAAAGAAAAAATTGCTACTTAAAAGTATAATTTCATATCAATTTATATGATTTATACCTCTTAAGTGGATAATGAAAATATGAATGTGAAAAATCAGGCAGCTCTCAAGTCTCGCAAGAAATGTGTCACTTTGAAAAGAGCTTTGACTTCATATAACATTGGTTTTGAAATGCAAGCTTGGACAAATTATTGAAGCTTTCCCAGACTCAGTTTCACCATTTAATGACAAGAGCTAATAAAAATAATGTTCTAAGATTGTGTTGAGAATTAAACTATATAAGCCATCTCAGACAATGAAAATCATGAACATTTAATGAATAATAAATATTGGACATAAATGAGGTTAGTGGCCAAAACTAGGGCACATCCTAGAGAGGCCAGTGTTTTACTCTTTCTACTCAAAGAGCATATTTTAGTAACGAAGCTCAGGTTATGTATTCAGACAGACAAATTTGAATCCTATTATCGCTGTGTGGATCTCTGAGCCAGATATTTAACACTTACAACCACATTTCCTCATCTCGAATATTGGAATAAGGATGTCAACCTTGTGTTGCTTTTGATAGAATTAACTGTGCATTTGCTAGTGCAGTAAGCATAGCAGGCATATGTCTGATTTCTTTTGGTAAATTTTTAAAAATCTGTGTCAAGTTAGAGATTTTTAAGCACAAAAATTTCAAATCCCTCTTAGAACAGTTTTATATTCATAGCAAAATTGAGCAGAAGATACAGAGAATTCCCATGTACTCCCTGCCGAGTGGGCACCCATAACTTCCCTCACTATCGATATCTTTCACCAGAGTGGTACATTTGTTACAATCATGAACCTACAGTGAGATGTCATAATCACCCAAAGTTCATGCTTTACATGAGGGTTCACTTCTGGCATTATACATTCTGTGGTTCTGACTAATGTGTAATGACACATATCCATTATTATAGTATCATACAGATTAGTTTCACTGCTCTACAAATCCTCCATGCTCCAACTATTCATCTCCCCCTTCTGCACTAACCCCTGATCTTTTTACTTTCTTCACAGTTTTGTCTTTTCCAGAATATTGGAATCATACAATATGTAGCCTTTTGGATCTTTCTTTGAAAACTAATTTAGTAGATGAAAGGGGTGATGATAAGGACTGTTAGACCTGATTCAGCACCATAAATCTCCAAACACTCACTGTTAACGAATAATGAAAATACACACATAACCGAAATAGACAGCAGTGCCCATTTGTTCATTAAATGTAAGAATTTATTGTTCTGGTGACCAGACTAACCAGCACATTCATTTCCTATACACATTCTTAGATGATGAGTCACATCATCATTAAAGTCATTTTCTATATTTCCCATGAGGCATCCCTACCTTTTGAAGTGAAAAACTTGAATTTCATATGGTTATCACATATTTTTTTTTAGGAAGTCCCTTATATGAGGACAGATTTTAATCCAAAGTTTCCTTGGTAAACAGTAAACCAGTACAAACTGAGAAAGTTGATAAAAGGTGCCCCACCGTTGCTGCTTTTAGGCCTGAGGCTTAGTCTCTCACGAGAGAACTTGCTTTATGATAGGGGCTACAATAGCCACATCTGTTGAGAGGAAACTTAATTTAAGGCAGCAGCTGTGGCACCCACATCTGTTGTGAGGGATCATGTCTAAGGCAGCAGCTGTGGTCACCTGGGAATCATACAACACTCATGTGGGAACCATGTGGGAATCGCTTGGCTGTCACACTGGGCTCACCTGTATATCAGGCTAAAGAAGTTTCCTTGGATGTTTTCACCTAAAGAAGGTCTCAAGACCCAGAGAGACAGTTCTGGTTGGTGGAAGATTTACATGTGCCAGGGCCTGGAAAAGAATGTAAGCATTTCAAATAAAAGACACTGGGGCAGATTTGCCAATTATCAGGCACCTAGGTCGATCACAATTTAAGTTTTGTGTTTCTTTTCTCTTATGAGTGCAGGACAGTACTTTTTCTAATGTCCTAAATTTTTCAAATATCAGAATAATCCTGAAGTGGATGAGGAGACTTCGGAATCCATAATAGGATAGGTGGGCTTTGTAGTATTCCTGGCTCTGCATGGCTGTTTTCATATATACAAGATTTACTAAACATAAGGACTGTTGTTTTTAGTTATTCAAAGAATTGCATCTGCTCCTCAATGATAATATCAAGGTCTGACCTGCCCATTCAGCCACACAATCTTGAATTTGTTTCTTTATATCAAGGAGCAGAATTCCAACTAAAGTGGAAATCAAAAGTTCCGTATGCCTGCAATAGAGTTGTTTGCCTTTGGAGTGTGGGATGTAGGATTCTTTTACAAAGTTTCCTCATGTTTTCCTCACCTTGGAGCACTTAGTTCTATTTTGGCCCAGTTAGTCTCAGGAAAAAAAGCCTTGAAATATAGCTTCCCACTGGCCATAAATATCAACCTCCACTTGGGCCAGGTGCTAACTATTAGCAGAGAGTCTGGACATTTGAAATAGTGCCATTTGTGATCTTGGTAAAGACTTGCAACAGGGACCCAGGTGGAAGATTGTATGATTACACTGTGATATGGGTGGGTGGACTGATGGTGTAAATAGGTTATTATTTCATTCTGTCTTATTTCTGTATTTTTTTGTTTGTTAAGGGAGTGTTTCTTAGGCTAGCCACAATACTCTGTCTTTTAATTTGGTCTTCCCATAGACATCAATGGGACATTTGGTTTAGGGTGAGAGCCCTTTAAAAAAATCCTGGCAAATATTTTCCTCTCAGATATCAGGCCAAGGAATCAGGTTCAAACCATGGTAAAGGGAAAAACATCTCCAGATCTCTCTCCTTGAAACAACAATAAGGTGATCACCTAAAACTCAACAACAAAAAACACCCAATGTGCACACTAGCATGAGTGAGTATGAGATCTGTGCATAATAGCTCACAATGGGCAGAACCCCGAGAGGTGGGCAGTAGACTGGGAGAAACAAAGATACTGCCCCTGGTAGCCAGAGCTCCTTGCAGGAGGAGTGACAGGCGTGAAGGCATGTCCAGTCCCCAGAACATCCCTCCTTCAGAGAGCTGTTAGCTCTACATGGTCGGTGAAAAGAAAACAACTGGATCAGCAAAATGAATTCTTTAGCAAGGAGAGTGAAACCATCAAAAAGAATCAAATAGAACTTCTAGAGATGAAGAGTACACTGAAAGATATGAAAATTGAACCTGGGAAATAGAGTCAACCAAATGGATGAAAAGATCAGTGATCTCAAAGACAGAAATCTAGAAATAAATCAGAAGAAGGGAAAAACCAGAGAATAAAAAATAATGACAGAGAAATGCAAGAATTAGTTGATACTATCAAGAAAGAAAACATAAGAATAATGGGCATTCTTGAAGGGGAGGAAAAGCAACAAGGGATTAGAAAGCATTTTCAGACAAACAGTTGACAAGAATTTCCCAAATCTAAGGAATGAGCTGGAGCTAAGAATTTAAGAAGTCAACAGAACACTCAATTATCTCAACCCAAAAAGGCCTTCTCCAAGACACATTGTATTAAAATTATCAAAAATCAATGACAAAGACAGAATTCTCAGAGCAGGCAGGGAAAAAAAGATGGTAACCTATAAAAGAAAACCTATTAGATCATCTTCGGTTTTCACAACACAAACCTTACAAGCCAGAAGAAGTGGAAGCAAATATTCACATTATTCAATGAAAGGAACTACCAGCCAAGAATAATGTATGCAGCTAAGCTCTCCTTTCGATATGAAAGAGAAATAAAGACCTTTCCAGACGTACAAAAATTCAGAGACTTTTTCACTACAAGGCCTGCACTATAGGAAATACTGTAAATGGTCATCTCATTTAAAACAAAATGACAAAAATAAATACTTAACTATGAATAAGGCAACAAGCACACAGATAGAAACAAAGGAGTGCAACCTTGCCTAAGAACAGTACATTATAACCTTAAACAATGAGAAAAGATTTGCGATAGCAGGATAGTAATGAACATTCAACATACATAGGGACAAATTGAGACAACAGTGACAGAAAAGGGGAAGATGCAAAGACCCAAATTTGCACAGGGGAATGGAGATAAGGCACAAGCAGAAGATGTATACACACGCACACACACTATATTCTACATATTCATAATGGTAACCACATGGCGAAGATTCAGGACTAAAGTATGTGTTATAAAACAAGAAGGATCAGAGGGAAAATACACAAAACCCAACAACAACAACAAAAATACATACACACAAGGACAAGAACCAATGGAAACACTGAGCTACCAGAAAGCAAAACATAAAATGGTAATAAGAAGACCTCATATTTCAATAATCACCCTAAATGTAAATAGACTGAACTCACCAATAAAAAGGCACAGAGTTGCAGATTGGATCACAAACAAAAACACAACTATATGCTACCTCCAACAGATACATCTCAGTTCCAAAGACAAATATAGACTTAAAGCAAAAGGGTGGAAAATGGTATTTCAACCAAATGGCATTCGAAGCAAAGCAGGAGTAGTGGTACTGATATGGGACAAAATAGGCTTCAAAATAAAAAAGGTGAAGATAGATACTGAAGGACACTTCATAAGGATAAAGGGATCATGCACCAAGAAGACATAACACATATTAATATCAATGTTCCCAATCAGGGAGCACCAACATATATAAAGCAATTACTAACAGAACTAAAGGGAGGAAGAGACCAAAACACTATTGCTGTAGGAAACTTAATACCCACCTGACAGATATGGACAGATCATCCCCCCCAAAAAAAAATCAATAAGGAAATAACATCCTTCAATGACACATTAGACCAACTGGACATAATTTATATTTACAGAGCCTTTCATCCCAAAACAGCTGCTCATACATTCTTCTCTAGTGCACATGGAATATTCTCAAGGATTGAACACATAGTGGGGCACAGACATAGCCCCAACAAATATAAGAGGGCTGAAATTATACCAACTATATCCTCTGATCATAATGCTTTGAAAAAAGATACCAATTGCAAAAAGAAAGCAGGAAGAACCACAATTACATGGAGAGTAAACACCATGCTACTGAAGAATAACTGGGTCAGAGAAAAAATAAAAAGAGAGATCAAGAGATACATATAAGTGAATGATAATAATATATCAAAACTTTTGAGACACAGCAAAAGTGGTCATATAAGTGAATGATAATAATATATCAAAACTTTTGAGACACAGCAAAAGTGGTCATAAGAGGAAAGTTCGTATCATTACAGGCCAAAACAATAATTCATTCTCCCAAAGTGTGCTTCTCTGGGTGGAGCAAGCTGGCCCTTTGGTTGATCCCAGGTATCTTTCTCTTTGGCTTCCTTTTTTTTTTTTTTTTTTTTTTGATCATTTTCCTTCATATGTTTTAGGAAGCAATCTTGGCTCTTAGAGTACTTAGTATGCTCAATGCATACATTAATCCTCTTGTGTAGAATACTACTCTTGTTTACAACAATGCCAACTGCAAGCTGTAAACACTTCCAGTTTTGCTATGGAAACACTTCTGGGGCATTCTTTTTTGAACAGTGCCCATTCCCTTGATATCTACAATATCACCTTTCATGTAGATCCACATCTATATGGCCAAAGGAAAAATTCCATGTTTTTTAATAGGCCTAGACAACATATAGCAGGTGCCTTTCTTCTTCTGTTTGTGTTGGTCATTTTGGCGAATACTGGAAGTAGGCAGTTCTGATACTTATTTTGTGTGTGTGATTTTATTAGTTCTCTTCCTTGAAGATAGCAGAGTGACTCTATATATTACACTTTTTTACCTCACAATGACTATTTTTTTTACAATTAATTTATTTATCATTTTATTAAAAAAATGATAAATTAATTCACTTCACAAATGTTTCTTGAGCATCTATGACATATTAAGTATTCTCTTAGCCTTGAGGAATAGAAGAATGAAAAAAATAAACCCTTGCCCTCACAATTTTAACTATCCAATAAGTAGAAATAGACAATAAAAATTATCAAACTGATAAATATATAACATTTAGGTAGTGATAAACACTGTGGGGAAAACTAAAGTAAAGAAAAAGTATGAGGAGTACAAGAATTAAGATATAAAATATTCAAAATTGGCCTGCCCTTTGCTCAATTATATACAAGCACATTTATTTTATAAAATGAACATCAGGAAAAAATATTTTAAGACATTTAAAAACCATGTTTATAAAATGAACATCAGGACAAAATATTTTAAGACATTTAAAAACCATGTTTTCTAAATTAACAACGTATTAAATATTTTAAGACATTTAAAAACCATGTTTTCTAAATTAACAACGTATTAAATTATCTGTTTTTCCCTCAAGGGTTCATAGCAGAATATATGGAATAATAAGATGCATTACATCATAAAAAGTATAATAATCTAATAAGATCATAAATTACTTGATTAAACAAAATAGTATGAGTTTCTTGAACACAGAATTCCTGAAGGCCTTTAGTACAGTAGAGGGCCATTTGAATTTGTGGTGAGGGGTATAATATACATTGCTCCAAAATGTAATTGATTACAGAAACTTTAATTTTTAGGAGAAGTAAAAAAAAAAAACACTAGAATTTCAAGGCATACACATAGGATAACACTGATATTGATCATTTCTGGAACATGGTTTCCAAAAGCCTATATGTTATCACTTTATGCAGAACTCTAATAAATAGGTGTTTTTAAAATCACAGTGCCTTTATAAGAGGATTATTATTTTTTTGTACTGTAAAGAAAATGACCAAGAAATCATATTTTAATTCTAGATAAGTTTAGAATTAATAACATCATGAGTGTTATCTATGTGAATGCCCATCTGGACTATGAAACAAGGACCAGCTATGTGCTTTGAGTGCAAGCTGACTCCCTGGAAGTAGTCCTCACCAATCTCCGAGTTCCTTCAAAAAGTAAATTATATTATTTAAGGGATGTTCAATAAAATGATGATGTTCAGCTCATTGTCTAAGGAAATACATATGTATAAATGTTCTCAGTAAAAAATGTAGGAAGATAATGGACATTCAGAGATGTTTTCTCATTTATTTTCATTTCTGATAGATGACAACATTGAGAGGATTTCATACTCCTGAAATGTCAAGACAATAACACGCTATTTCCATTGAAAACTTTATCTGTTAAGTTCCTATGAAACAAATGTCTAGTTATACTTAAAAAAGAAAATTTTGGTAAATATTTAGGTTGTGGAACTTGGTATTTTTTACTAAATAGCTCTGATTTCTAGGAATAGAAATATATTTAGTACTCATATATCAATATAATACAGCTGGCTCTCATTACTGTAATTTGAATGTAAATCTAAGGATAATAGCAATTTACCTAAAGCACACATGTATGCTTTTATATGGCGCATTATGAATGTAGAGGTAAGACAGAATAGCAAATTCACGAACTATCCTCTCAAAAATTCATGAAGACTAAATGCCAAATATCTGTTTACTGCTTGATTCTTGAATATGGTTACTAGCATGTCATAACTAACTTTTGCTTCTTCAGAATAAATTACAGAGACATGTATTTCTAGCACAGTTTTATTTATTAATATGAATGTTAATGACCTAGAAACAATTTCTAGTCTGTTAACTATGCAAATAAGATTTTTATGTAAATCAAGGTTAATTAATTGTTTACAGGTTCATCCTTTCTTCAGAATTAGCTGCCCATGGTTAGGAGCTATATCACATATCATATGAATAAAGGTAAGAAGCAGAATTAATTGAATTCATTAAAGAAATATTTTATTGGGATTCCTGTACCAAGAAGTTATTAATGAAGTCAATTACAAAGTAAGATGTATGACTGTACTGTAACTGAATTTACTATCTAAAAGAAAATTAATAATTAAAAAGAAAAATTTAGAACTCATTTCCAAAATTTGAAATCAGCAGCATTGAAAAACATTTGCTCTTTAGCATGGAACATCTTAAACATAAATAAAATTATAGAGACTATTACAATGAACCTCTACCTACCAACTACCCAGCTTTAACATTATTGAGTCCTATGAAATTTTTTTCTCTATACTTCCAATTGCTCCCTCATTGCATTCTTTTGAAGCAGAGCAGAGACATATTTCACCTGTAAATATTTTAATATGTATCTCTTACATATAAGGACTGTAAAAACTTAATCACAATACATTTCTTACTTGCCCCAAAATTAACAAAAATTCCTTCATATCAACAAATATCCTGTCAATATTTATATTAACACTTTATTCACATCAGGATCCAAATAAGGTCCATCTATACACTGCAATAGGTTGATAGGTCTTTTAATCTATAGGCGTCAGCACTGTCACTTCTTTATATTCACCTTGTTCAAAACTCCAGAGTTCTGAAGTCTGGATACTGATGACTATATTTATATTCAATGGCTCATTTCATATTTTGCTGTGTCCTCTATTTCCTATAATTAGATCCAGGTTTTTGTTTTTGTTTTTAGAAATAAATCATTGGTGATACACTATCCTCTTATCCTCAGGGTATCTACTTTCCAAGACCCTCAGTAGTTGCTAGAACCCTCAGATAGTACTTAACCCTATATGTAGTATAGTGGTTTTTTTTTTCATGTCTATAGCTATGATAAAGTTCAACTGATTAATTAGCACAGTAGGGGAGTAATAAGAATAACTAAATAAAATAGAACAATTATAATAATATAATAAAAGTTATGTATGTTTAGTCATTTCAAGAGATCTTTTGCTGATGCCTTCATATAGCCTCAATGTTTTCTGGTGTAACATATTGTTGTCAATTGAAACATATTTTCTGTATGTGTCTTCTGCCCCTAAATGATGTGTTTTTACCATCTTAACTAAACACTTGTCATGCACTGTGACCATAATTTTCAGTTTGAGTTGCAGCACAGCAAACCTAGCAAAAATTTCTTTCTTTCTTCACAATTTCATAGATGGAAGATTTGTTCTTAGTGTATATTTTAGCATGCACTTTGTTTTCTTTCGTTATGAAGTGGGGACTTTTATCTTTTTACTTAAACCAGAAATTTATGGCTTCTCTTTGGCATATCCCAATTGCTTGCGTAACTACAATTGCACTTTGGGGCCATTATTAAGTAAAAAAAGGGAAACTTGAACAGAAGCACCACAATAACAGGGAGGCTGATCTGAAAACCAACAGGGCTACTAAGTGACTAGTGGGCAGGGAGTGTATACAGCATGGAGACATTGCACAAAGGATTGATTCATGTCCCAGGTGGGATGGTGGGGGAAAGATTTCATCATGCTTCTCAGAATAATGTGCAATTTGAAACTTATGAATTGACAATTGAATTGTTTATGTCTGAAATTTTCCATGTCATATTATCAGATGACAATAACTGAAACTTTTAAAAGTGAAATCAGAGATAAGGGGGGCTACTTTATATACTATTTCCTTAAGGAGTTACACCAAATCCCTTTGACTCTCCTTTGTGATAGTAGCATCCACTGACAGTCATTTCCTACCTATTAAATCCTTTCAGTTCTTCTGTGTTTATTATTTCTACAAAGAGGAACCTCTCCATATCAAATAGTTGGTTACCCGAAGGGCCTACTCTCATAGTAAAGACAGGGAAAAAGTATATTTCTTTCCTTTAAGTCACTGGACTACAAAATAATAAGTTGATTCACTTTCATACTCCAAATTTGACTACTGGGATAAATAGATTTGGTTTTATGACCCATCTCGATTCTGTTGAAAGTACTCAATTCTGCAGTTGAGGTTTGAAAGGACAAAGAGACAATATGCAAACAAAAGAGTGGGCTGTACTTCAATAGGTAAACACATGGATGTGACTTTGCTCCAATAAAATTGTACTTACTATAACAAGCATGGGCCAGACTTGACCAAGGGACTGCAGTTTGCCGACTCTTTTCTAATTCTTACTTTACTTTACATAATATGCTTCATATCCTTTTTTATTTTTGTTTAGCTAATGTTTGTATATTTTCTACTGCAAGCAATGCTTCTGCTTCATCTCTACCTTTTCCATACATATAAATTGAAGTAACATTGTTTTTCTCACTGTTCATATGAATAATTTAATTAGTCATATAGTTATTTGTCTTGTGTGCTAGTAGGCTCCTCAGAGCAATCTCAATGGTTCAGCATTTCCTATGCTCACATTACTTAGAGTTCATCTGAGGCCCTTATAATTGAACCTAAATTTGGATAGATATTTTATATGAGTCTTGACCCATACTGTTTTTCTTTGTCTTAAACATATTACTATATTTTCTTCTTCTATGAGGCATTAATGTCAAAAGATGTAACAAGAAATTGGTTTTCTTTTTAAATAGGTTTTGAACTTATTTCAAGTTTTCAAAGAGTTGACCTTTTTTTTTTTAAGTCCAATATTTATTTAACATATCTACATATTGGCTATTCTGAGTCATTTTCTGCTTAGACATGATATATCTCTTTAAGGATTATTTCAGGAAAGTTCTATTCATTCATTCATTCACTCATTCATTTTTATGTTAAATTTTTAATTAAGTTTATTGGGGTAACATTGGTTAATACAATTCTATAATTTTCAGGTGAACATTATCATTTGACATCTGCATATTCTATTGTGTGTTTACCACCCAAAGTCCAGTGTCCTTCAGCTACCATATATTTGATCATTTTTACCCTCTTCACCCTCTTCCTAAACCCTGTATTTGACCCCCTCTAGCCTTTCTACCTCTTCCTCCTACCCCTACCCCAGTAATAACCACTAACCTTTACTTCTCTGGTAACCACTAGCCTATATTCCATGGAATGTTTTCTTGAATTCTATGTTTTAATATTTTTTCTGTTTCTTTAATTTGTTTTTCATCTTAAGAGACTCTTATTATATAAGTGATAAATCATATCTTTTCCTTTAAATTTCTTTCTAATCTATTGAACATCTTTATTCAATGCATTTAGATTTAATATATTTTATTCATGATTTTTTCTAATTCTAATGAATATTTTTCATAGCTTCTCTCTTTTTTTAAAATAATTAGTTTGTTTTAAGATACAAGGTACAGTTTTCATCATTTTGAAAAAAGCCTTCATTTTCTAAGGACCATTATTTTGCTTGCTATTTTCTTTTTCCTTTCTGACTTCGACCATGATTCTTTCCTATTATTCAGTTTCAAATAAAATTAGCCTTTACATTTTCTTAAAAAGACAGTTAGCTTTTCTAATTCACAGTTCTAGAATATCTGTTTTAGTATTTTTCTAGTGTTCAGAATATATATCCTTTTATTTTTGAAACCTCCTTGGTCTTTTCTGTGCTTCTACTTTTATTGAAGAATTTTACTTTTTTTCTTTTCTTTTCCTTTTTTACCCTGTTATGTCTGTTCTGCTCAATTTATATTCTGCTTTCAGTGTTTTCTCCTCAGTGTGGACTTTTGTGCTGCGACTGCTTTTTCTGTTAGTAAAGTTTTCCTTTAGTGCGGCCGGACAACTTTGAGGTTCGCTGGCTTTCATGACCAACAGAAATCCTTATCCTTCCCTGAACAATATTGAAGTTGTTGTCATCATATTTGCTGAGATTGTAGAGATTTTGTTTATTTCAATTATTTTCCACTCACATTCAAAAGTTGGCTTATTGTTTTATTAAATTGTAGATACTATCTGTGGGATTAGGTTTGATACTATGTTTTCCTACTTCAGTAAGTTTGGACGTAAGGTGGAGACCTAGAAGCAGTAAAATTTCCACAGAAATAACTATACAGGCTAATTATTTAGCCTAATAAAGTTGCATAGATGTTGATAAAATAGAAAATATTCCTGGGCAGAAATGAAGGACTTTATTCCACCAAGAAATACTAATAAGTATATCGACATGTTAATCAGCATAGTGATGCAGCTCTCCTAAACTCCAAAAGTTCACAGGCAAATTGTAAGTCCAGATAAAACCTGCTCATGAGTGGAGTACAGCACAAAAGAACTCTAAATGTAAAGATTCTGCCACTGTGATAGCAAGCAATAGCAAGTCTTTGTCAAATGGGAGATCAGGAAAATGCTAGACTATGTGATGCATTCCTGTACATGTTATCTTGCTTTTCAGAATTCCCAGCTGCATAGACAGTCCTGTGCCCCAGGTGAAAAAAGTTCTGGGCATGGCCACTTTGGCACACTCAGCAAGATATATAGAACTACACAAGGCCCAAGGTTTACTGTCTCCCAATATTTGGCTATCCAAATCTCAGTCTGTTTATAATGATGGAGGATTCTGGAAGATTCACATATTACATTGTCATCTTAATCAATTCTGAAATGCAAACTTTAGCCCAAGGATATTTGAAATACTTTTTGAATCAGTGGAATTGTTTCACAGTCGATGAATTTGAAAGAATGAGAACTATGTACCTCTCTGATTTTCACAATTGTATAAGCTATTACTAAGTTTAGGACTGAGGTTTCTCACTCTATTGCATTGTTTTTAAATCCAGGGCTTCTAAATAGAGTTTTTCCCTTTCTGAAATACTGGCTGTTATTTTAAACTCCATTAATTGTATTTGGAAGTAGTGGGTAACACATTAAATATATGATGAACTGAATAAATGAATTATAAATAAAATAGTCCAAGTCAACAAAGAACATTTTTAAAGGGCGAATTTTCCAAGAATTGATAAATAAACATAGAAAGAAAAGTTGTCATTTTGATGTACTGGTTTACTAGACTACTGCTAAAACAAAAGTGACAAAATAAAGAGAATGTGTATCCCAATAAGTCAAAAATATGATATCTCCTTTATGTTATTGTTGTTGTTATTTTCTATTCAACAAACTCTAGGTTTAGCACATTGTTGACTATTAGTTCAGGATCTACAGAGAGGGCTGGGGGCACACGGTGCAGTATAGTACAGAAGAGTGAACAATTATCAACTGAGTCATCAGAGAAGGCTTTTTAAATGAGTTGACATTGAGCTGTATCCTGAAGATGGAAAAGAATAGATTTGAAGGGACAGTTCCAAACATAGTAAGCATAACAAGAAATTATGATATATTAAATTAGTTTAGACAAAAGTCCCAAGATGCAATAAACCTACAATTACAAAGAACTGTACAAGAAACAGATACAGATTATCGAAGATATTTAAAATAAGAACAAATAGCATAAGAATTAACCACTCTAAAACTCATATTCCCAAGGAGAACAAAAGGTTAAGTGAAAGACTGCAGAAGTGATTTTGTGTCAAATATTGTTTTGGGAAAAAAAAAGTTGTAAAGTATTTGCATTCTCTTTCTCATCCCCCCAGATGTTCAAGCCCTCAGAGAAGGAGGTTGTGAGGATATGTACTTTCTTCTCAATTGTATTGTTGGCAACTGAAGAAAGACCACTGCATCCCTATGTTTCAGAGGGCACATTGAATTCAAGTCTGAAATCTGTGAGGTAATCCAGAGTGTAAACTATAGAGCTGAAAAGTGGTTCTGACAGCTGGAATAGAGGGGCAACACTGCTACTTAAAAAGAGGTTGGAACTCATAGAATTATGCAGGCAAAGTGCCTGTGAATGTTCCCTAAGGTGCAGATTTCAGACACATGCGAATGCTAGATTTTTGTGGCTCCTCTTTAGCAGGATCACCTGGAGGAGTGATGAGAATTCAAACAGGCAAAACTGGAGATGAATTGCTAAATTTCTCCTGAAGTGATCATATGGAATTAAATGTGCTGCTCAAATCAAGTTGCCGGGGCTGAAAATGTCTCATGCACGATGTCTCTTAAGCACAGGCTTGACTCACACACAGTGTATTCAACCACTTCACAATAGTAATCATTAATTTGGAACTTTCCTCCCTACCTTATCCATCTTTTCTCCTCAGTCTCCAATTGCAGATGATGGCAACCTTAGTGTTAGAAGAGCAGCTTCTAGTAAACTGAAAAGGAGGTGATAAATAGAGAAAAAGGAAGTCTTTTACAACCTCCTCTTTCCAAGAACACATTTTAGCTGGAAAGAGAGAACAAATTTACTATTAAATAAAATTTAAAATATTGACTGATATATTGAATTAGAGAATCCTTTATTTTTAAAACTTAGCATGATCGTAGTACTTTCTATTAAGTAGAATCATGTTTTTTAAGAAGTTATTAGATTTCTGGAGCTTTCATTTGACAGCAGAAAACTATCTCAAATCAGCAAATACAGGAGATAGTAGAAAAGAAAAATAGACTTTTATGATTATCTTTCATATGTCTATATTAAGCATACTGATGTTTCAGTGTGGCTGCCAAACAGAATAGAGTGGAATATTTTGTAATGATTTTAAACTCCAAGAGTGCAAAGTTTTTTTGTCTATGTGCTTTGATATATCCCAATAGCTTAAAATGCATAGCGCATGAATATACTCAACAAAGATTTGTCTAGTGAAGTAGTGAGTCTGGAGTGTTAAGGTCAGATTATGAAGGGATTTGAATATCAGGCTAACAGTATGCAAATATGCAGCATATATACCACCTATACTTCCTATGCCGTAGCGCACTGGTCATTCTTTCATTCCCGTAATTTAGATAGTCATTACAACAGATGTAGCCAGTAAAATGTCTTAATTATGGGAATGTGTTTAGGAGCTGCTTCCCAGTGCTTGATATTATAGGGACTCTGAAGAGTTTGGAGGATTTCTCTCCTTCCACATTCACAGTTGGGAAGTAAAGGCTGATTGCCCAGTCTCTTGCCACAAACCCTTTGGTCTTCCAGATTCCCAGTTTTACTTCTCATCTGCTGGACCCATTCTGTCAGGTATCCATAATTTCTTCTTTAGTTCTCATGATTTTTTAGCCCCATTATTTTTGATCAAATAATTACCTTCATTTTATGAAAGAAAGATAAATATGAATGTATTCATGTTTTGAATATGTTATTTCAAAGTTATGAATACTCTTTTGTTCCTATGATCTGTCTCCCCAGAGAAAAATCAAATGTTTGTTTAAACCACTGAAATTTAGAGGTTTTTCTGTTACACCATCAGTCTACCATGGTAAACACTCATTTGCCATGCTGTTTGTCATGGATTCATTACACATGGGATCTATTACACATAGCTATTAGAGTCTTACTGATTATAGGACAATGTAAAACTAGAATTTTAATTATACATGGGTACAGGAATTTAATAGAATTTCCCCTTGTATAAAAATCTGTTCTGAGTTTTAGAAGCTCATACACAAGTAAACTTTTGGAATGCAGCAAAATTTGGCCTAGCAGATATAAGGCACCCTATTGTTTGCCTTTTAAGAACAGTCAGTAATTTCCCAGACAGATACTAATTGCAAGGGAATTTCTAATTTGTTAATGTGCTTAGGGACTAAATTCTTACTGAATTAACAAAATACTTAAGATTTAAAACCTGTGGAACATACACACACACACTCACACACACGCACACACATATATATCACCTATATATGCACCCACATATATATACATAAATGTGTTAAACTTACAATTTATCAAAAAAGCTCCCAATTTTAATAAGTTTTGAAAACATACTTTTGTATTATTAAAATATAAAAATTATGTATTTCTAACTTTGATAAGAAAACAAGTTATACTTTACTTAACCCCAAAAATAGACATACTGTAATTAACCCCAAAATAGAAAAAATTTTACAGTTTTTCAAGCTAAAGTTTTGAAATTAATTATGTATTTTATACTTCCAGTACATTGCAATGCAACTTAGCCGCATTTCAGTTCTCAGAGGCAAAGATCTAACATGTTGGATCCTCTGAAGATCCTCTATAACTCAAGAGACCCTCATCATCTTCTGCTTTGACTGATAATTCTTTTAACTGGTTTCTGGTACAACCTTACTTTCCTTTAAAAAGAAGAGGTATTTTAATGGTCTTCTGAGATAAATGTGTATATTCTTTTTTGTTATTATACCATGACATCACATTTGGAGAAGGAGCATTCTAGGTAGAGCCACTGTCTGGCTGTTTGAAAACCAATTTGACCAACATTATCTAGTTTCAATGATTCAGAAGCAAAGTATAAAATGAGGCTGTTGGAGGACAAATTATCAAGAGCTTCACAGTCTTCTGTAATGACTAGAAAATTTTTCTGAAAACATTGAGGTGACATTAGAAGATTTTAAGCTAAGGAATAATAGGACCTGAATTAAATTTGAATCACTTTAGGTGTTGTATTAAAACCAGACTTTAGTGGATGGAGCAAGAGTGGAGACATTAGGGCAAGTTAACGAGTTTGTACAATGATAAAGGCAAAATATGATGGCGGTTTCCACCAAGTTGTAATAGTAGGAGTGTTTAAAAGGGTACAGATAACATGTAGATCTATGTCTATATTGATAGCTACATTTATAACTATATCTATATGACAACAGTATTTACTACAGGATTGAACATATGATTTAGGGGAAAAAAGAAATCAAAAAATTTTTAGCCTAAGGAACCCAGAGATGAGGACTGAGAAGAAACAAGAGAGAAAGGTGGCCCGAAAGCCTAGTAAAGGTAACAATCAGTCATGTACTGCCGATGGGTCAAATAAGATGAAGACTGAAATTACGAGTACAGTTAGTAAGAAAAAACAATTGATCATGTTGACGTAAGCAATTTTAGATGTGTTGAGAGTGAAATTATAATATAGTGGTTTTAAGAGTGATTAGATGCTGAAAAATGAGTCAATTCTAACAATAATTTTTTTTTGTTCTGGAAGGAGGAACAGAAACAGAGTGGTAGCTAAATTAGATGTAGGTCAAGAGGGTTTTTAAAAAATGTTTTTTGAAGATAAAAAAAAGCATGATTATGGGAATTATCAAAGGAAGGAGACTGATATTGATAATGTATATAAGAAACGGGAGAGCTACTCACACAATATGTTAGAGCTGGTGAGCAGGGGACTGGATCTGTTGCACAGGTGGAGTTAATGGCTCCAGAAAAACACATAGAGAATCCATGTAAAAGAAAAGGAAATAAAGCAAAGAATGCTGGTGTAAATTCTGGTAGGTAGATGGATTTATGATGGGAGTGATGAGATCACAGCGGTAGTGTGAGGACAGGAGTGAGTGAGAGTCAGACGGTGAGAATAAAGCCTGGATTCCTAGGAAGGAGGAGAGGTGTAGAAATAGCAATGTGATGCACTGAGAATCCTACTTTGCCAGTAGGTAGTATAAAGACTGGAAAACCAACACAGAAAAGCACACAAAAGCCATTACTTGAAAAGGCAGCAGAAGTAGTAACCTCAGGGTAGGTCCAGATTTGCATTATGCCAGGTTTCGTCTAAATTAAAAATCGTATCTTCACTCACTCTAATAAAAGTTTTTTAATAGTTTCCTGTTGCTTTGAGAAAAAAGCTTCAATACTTTTTATATGACCTAAAGCTTTGATATGAACCAGCTACTTCTAAATTGAGGCCTGTCTCTTATTTACTTTCCCTCTCTCGCTCATCCAGAATGGGTAAATATCTATTAGTTATTTAGACTTGCCATCGTTTCTCTACTTTCTAGGTTTTGGCATAATTTGTTCCTTCTACATAAAAGTCTTAAAGGATTTCTGATCTTATAAATAGTATTTTGCTGAGAATTCTTCTTCATATATATATGTAATTTATAACTGTATAACATTATGATTTCTTTGAATCAATTTTTCTAAATATATTTTGAATAATTTTAAAGTTATATTTTATAATTTACACATAAGTTTATAGAGTTCAAATAAAAATTCCATAAACTTCACATTGCTTATGTACATCATATATGTGTGTGTATATGTATACATATATATATAATCTATGTAGTTATAGTTCATTTATATTTATTGAGCTTATCAGTCTTAAAGCATCACAATGTGCATACCTTAAATAATAGGAAAAGAAATGATATTATTTCACATGATGTTTACAGCTACTGATTTGATTAAAAATCTGTCAACCATAATACCTTCTATCCCCAAAACCCTAAACTGGCCTTTGGTCATTCCATGCAGCTTTACTGTTATACATGAGAAAGTTCTGGTCTTCATACCAATCACAATTGCAGTGCTTGGTCATCGCCATTATCTAAAAAGAATAATATTTGATCACTGATGTCTACATATACATATATAAAGGTTCAACTTGTCTAGAGAACTAAATGAAGAACACCTTGAAACATAAAGATTTAATAAGATGTAAAGAGCAAATGAGAACTTACACTTGATTCTGTTTTTAGTGACAGTAGTTCCAATAATAAATATAATTTTCACTAGATTTATCAGAGAAAAGTCCAAATCATGATAGAGATTCTACAGGATAGATGCACTGGTATTGATTATTTTGAATAAATATTAGTATTAAACCACCCTTGGAAATAAACCACCACTGAGCTTGTGTAGACTGAGAAAAAAGTGATGTTACTGACTGAAGCCAAATATAACAGTCAAGGCTCATCAAAATGATCAATGGGCTTTTGATAAAAGACACAAAAAATCATTCACTGGGACATAATCTTGCTTTGAAATATCTCCTTTTGTTTTCTAAATTACAGAATGCCTAAAAGTAATATAAAACAAAAGGAGATATTTTGAAGCAAGATTATGTCCCAATGAATGATTTTTTGTGTGTTTTATCAAAAACCTATTCATCATTTTGATGAGCCTTGACCGTTATATTTGGCTTATAAATAGTATTTTGCTGAGAATTCTTCTATATATATATAATTTATAACTGTATAATATTATGATTTCTTTGAATTAATTTTTCTAATATATATGTTCAATAATTTTAAAGGTACATTTTATAATTTACATATGTTTACAGAGTTCAAATAAAAATTCCAAAAACTTCACATTGCTTATATACATAATATATTTTTAAACTTTATATTAACAGGGTCATAATATAAGTTCTGTTTTTGGTCTAACTTCTTTTACTCAATACTGCGTTTGAGATTCTAAACTTTTATATTTTAAAATAGATTCGGCAATACAACATAATCACATTAAAAAAAGAAAAGGTGGTTACAATAGAATCATTGTGATTGCTCAATATATTAAGCTTCTTTGCACAAGTTCTTGATATTAACTTACAATTTCAATAAACGAGTAATTTCACTTTATAGTATTGCTATTGCTAATTTATTAAATTATGATAACCACAAAATAGACATATTTTATTTTATCAGATTAAGATGCTCTTTTAAACAAACGTTTCCTAAAACAAAAATCATTTAATACAAAATTTAGGTATT
>CM052780.1:62619872-62650449 GCA_028533395.1 Rousettus madagascariensis
GAAATCCATACATTTGAACAGTAATGTGTATATATATTTAAACTCTGTTCACTTCCGATAGTTACATTTCCCTCTCTTACCCCATATTTGACCCACTATTTTATTCCAGGCTCATGTCTCTCTGTTTGTTCGGTTCGTTCATTGTTTTAGGTTTATATCGCACATATAATATCATATAATTTTCAACTTTTTTCTCTCTGTCTTACTTTGCTTAGCATGACTATCTCGAGGTCCATCCATGTTGTCACAAATGGCAGTATTTCATCACCTCTTATGACTGAGTAATATTCCATTGTATATATGTACTACAGCTTCTTTATCCAACCATTTACCGTTGGACACTTCAGTTGCTTCCATGTCCTAGCCTCTGTTCATAGTGCTGCTACGAACAACGATGTGAAAATACCTTTTCAGATATGAGTTTTCAAATCTTTGGGGTAAACACCCAGGAGAGGAAATGCTGGCTCATAGGGTAGATCAACATTGTTTGTCTTTTTTATTTTAACCCTTCTGATGAACATGTAATACTTTCTTGTGATTTATTTTACAATTCCCTAGTAGATAAGACTCTCGAATGCTTCTCTCTCTCCCTCTCTCTCTCTCTCTCTCTCTCTCTCTATATATATATATATATATATATATATATATGTACATATACATTATATGTATATATACACACATACACACACATATACACACACATATACACATACATACATACATACACACATATATGTATGTATTTTTTCTTTTTTTGTTTTTTTTTCTCTTTTTATATGTTACTGGGTTCCTAAAAGGCCATGATTATCTATGAAAAATAAATCCTGAGAATAAATAAAATGATACAAATATAAAAGAGCTGTAAGTTTACAAAAACTGGTGTAGTTACAACAGCAAGTTTCCCTAACTATTTAACCCTTGAAATTTATTTTTCTTATTCATTAGAATGTATTTTGGTGAAGCAAGACATTTCTTTGCCTGTTTTTGAAAAAAAAAACAACCATTAAAATCTCTTTCCAGTTTTCAGATCTACATTGACTTATGAACTAACCAATGTAAATTCTATTCTTGTTGTATACAAAATCTTGCTCCAGGCTTACTGAACTCATTAATGTAAATTAATTACAACTACTAGAGAATCCCCCAATCTTTATGATATATTTGAAATTAATTTTATTTCATAATACATATTAAATAAAACTAGCACTTTATTTTCTTATAGGCAATATAAGTAGGCAGTTTGAAATAAAAGTATATTTAGAGAAGTATGAATAAAAATTTTTAAAATGCTCATTGTAATCATTTTCTTAGATTTGTGTTCTAGAGTCAGGTTAGTAGCACACAAAGTTAACTGGAGTTTTAAGAATTTACAGGACATTTTCATACAAAAGTAATTCTTATTTACCTGAAGTATCTTTAGGATTGTGTCTTGCAATGCAGTCTGCACTTTCAAAAACATTCAGAGAATGTTAAATTGAGTGTGAACATTCCAGACAGATCTTCACCAGATAATGCTAAATACGATTCTTGAAACATAATATAGGCAAGGCTCTAAAAGAATCACTTGTCGACACCATATAAAAACTGATATACAAAATGCAAGCTTGACTCAAAAGATAATATTCCATATCAACTCTGAGATTAGACCCAGGAAGTAAGCTTTGTGGAAAAATGAACCTTCTCGCCGACGACAAAGGGTACTGGGGAGGCCCCCGTCTCGTAGGAGTCAGGCTAAATGGTGGCTCCAGGAATCAGGCAGTTCCCTACCCTGTCAGGGTTTTTGACTCTGCCTGAAACAAAGCTCCACTTCCTCCCTGAAACAATCCCGAATCCTTTAGAAACAAGGATGCTTAGATTCTGTGAGGGAAACCCACAAGGGTTTCAAGGGCAAAGACCAGTCCAAGATGAGATGAGAATTGGAGTGAGGAAGTGCAAAAGAGGCCCTAGAGGATCGACTGTGTTGTGATTGGGTGATACAGAGTGTTCCTGGGTACAGCTGACTGAGAGAGAATGCTCAAATTTCAAGGCTGGCCACTAGAAAGGCAGGTTTTCTGGGACAAGCATATTCCCCCAATCACCTAAAGATCACCAAAAAGTTATGATGGGAAGGCTAGAACGAAGCTTGAGATCAACTCAGAGCAAAGGATAGTGTCATGGTGAGACAAGCAAGCGCCAGTCCGCGACCCCAGGCAACAGAGCCATGGGCAAAATTTTGGCCTAATGCTTAATGGCTTCCTTGGGCCACAAAAGCTACGCTGGGCTCCCTCCCTTTGACGATAGGAGGCCCTAGTTCTGAGTTGGATTCAGACCTTAACCTGGGCAGGCCAGCAGCAAGAGCAGGCTGTTCGCCCCCTAGTGGCCATAGCCATGCAGTGCGTGAAGTTCCCACCTAATGGTCCTGGGCTGTGGTGTGGGCAGCAGTCCATTCCCGCAGAGGTCCTTGACTCAATTCTTGGACTTTTTGAAATTTAGAGCTTTGATGTAAGCCTGGACGGAGTCCAAGTTTATATGGGTTTGAGGTCCACGATGTCATGGTCTCAGAGGCACACACCTCCGAAGGTCTTCCCCGCAAACAGTCCAGCCACAGTGAGCCACCCAGAAAACTCTCGCAAAAGGACTGAGAGGATTCCCCTCACTTTTTACATGCTTCTTTCAAACCAGGTCCAGCCCAATGATTAGAGGTCTCTCTGGAGAAAAGATATATGAAACACTCACACTCGTCCGGACATTCAGATATGCAAAGGACACTTTATGCTCACATGCTGGTTTGCACTCACACTTTAGCAAGGGCACCAAACACCTACATCTTTAAACACCTGAAAACAACTGGACGCTCAAGAAACTTTCACACAGGCACACGCATGCAGATATTCACTCATTTACACCTACCTGGATATCTATGTGCCCTCATCTCTCTCACTCACATACAAACACACACACACACACACACACACACACACACACACACGCACGCACAGAATCAGAGTGGTACCTCACATACCTAGCATGGACCTTATTTGGATTGAGATCCTCCGACCTTTAAGTGCATGGCACAGCTGCATAACTCCCACGGCAGGAAGAGCAATGAGGCAGGACGTGGCTGTCCCTGTTTCACCCAGAAACAGAAAGACACTCAAGGTCACAATATTGTCCCAGCCAGTCCCTTGAGGACACCTCGGTCTTCACATCAGGGCTCCAAAGGCCTGGGACTTCCAAGCTCTCCTCAGCCCACTGGCATGTCTTGTTCAAGGACAAAAGGGGGTATTCCTGGTCACATGCCTATAGTAAGGACCTATGGTCTCGCTTTCTGAGCCCCCTGCCAGGCTGAATGAGACATGAGCAAAGTCCATGTCCCCTAATCTACTCCTTGGTTGCCCAAGCTGGCTGGGAATTAGGTATAAAGGCAGGCCTGCTCCCGGAAGCTGGGCGCTTTCTTAGATCCCACAACCCTTCTTTGAAGGGCAAGGGTGTCTAAGGTGAGGACGGAGGCTGTGTTGTTGAAAACGTGGAGTGGGCTATGAAATAGGTAAGTTGAAGAATATAGGAGTGGTTGTCAGGGGTTGGGGGGGGAGGTTGCTGAAGATAGGAGAATGGGTCAGTGAAGGAATGTAGAATTGCCTGGGAGTATCAAAGAAACCTGAAGGAAGAGGGAAACAGCCTGCTTGAAACTTCACATGCGTTGGAATGGGATGAGGCAGGAAGGTAGAAGCTGGAAGTAGAAGGCAAAAGGAATGAGGGAGTCAAGAAAAAGAACAGGGCTTTGTGGAATGGTTAGGCACAGCAAAAGGCTGGGAGAGGGCAGAGCCCACGGCCTGGCCCACATCAAGTGCACACACGACAGCTGTAACTTATTGATAGCTAGTCCTCCCACAAAGGAGCTGTAATTGGGCTACTCACCCGTGCCGGTGCAAGGGGCCCAGAGAAGCTGAATTGATGTCTATGGGCCCCCGCACAGCCAGAGCTCCCCTCTGATATTTCACCCACCCTGGGCCTAGTTGCCTGCACATTGCATAAGAGCCAAGCAAAAACAGGCACTGGGAGAAGAAACATGTCCAGAATGGAAAATGCCTCGCTCAAAGAGTGGCTACTGGTCCCTTGTTTGTCATCCCAGAGACTTGGAATGGAAGCATGAATATTGGTGAAATGGACAGTTTTGGCAGGGAGTGAACTGGAACTTAAATTGCTGGCTACCCTCTGCGGGTCCCCTGTTGTCTAGGCAGGTGCTGATTTCCCCGATGGGGGTATGGCAATGACTTCTGACCCTCCAATACTGGGACATCGGCTTGCCTGTCCCCCATGTTGAGAGACAGCACCCAAACATTTCTTGGCTGCTGCCTACCCTGAGACTTGGTTTCCTCATCCCTGCTGGCATTGAAGGTGGAAAGCTCGTGATGACAGCCGTGACCGAGTCTTGAGCAGTGGGCTCGATTCATCAGCAAAGATTGCATTTGTGTGTCCTGAACTTCAAATGAGTGCTCAGTGTTCTTGCATACAGCTGAGGCTCCATCAATAGCTCACTCTGTGAGTACCCCCTCCATTGAGTCGCACCACATACTCCCCCGCCTCAGCCCTGGGCTGACGCGAATAACAAGGGTGCACTCTCCACTGGCCCCATAGATCCTGGAGACCACCTGCGAACCAAGGCTCAGAGCTTCTGCCTCGCCTCCTGCCTGAGGGTCCTTCGTTCGCTGCAGACCTACCTACTGGGACGCCAGCCTCACCAGCCTTGCATTTTACTCTTTTACCATTTAAGTCGTGTTGGCATGTGCAATCTATTTGCCCTAATGCCGCAGGCAGACATCTTCGGACCATAGACTCGTGCAATCGCTGAGCCTTATTGTGAAGATGGGTGATTGCCGAACAGCCCTGGGAATATTAGGGCTGCGTTTTCCTGAAACTCCATCCTTTGCCACTTTCCAGCTGAGCATCTCACATAAACATGCAGTGACCCTGGTCCTTTCGACTGGCCCCTCAGCGTGACAAATGAAGGGAAATATGTCACTGAGAGATACAGAGCTTTTCTGATGTTACTTCTATGTGGACTTGGAAGCAAGAGCAATACATAAAGAAGCAAAATAAATCAAATGAATTCTGAATTCAAGCAAAAGACCGGGGCCGACCAGAGCCTCATGGTGGCATGAGACAGCCTACATGCGTAGAGATGGTTAGCGTCAGAGTGACAGTCTACCACCAGGCAGCTAGTGTTAAACATGCAGTGGACTCAAAGACTGTGGGCTAATGGTTTGGTATACCTGACCTTTTCCTAATCTTCTGAAGCCACATATTTCAGCTTGGCTTCATTTGGTCAAAATGACAGACAGCCATGGGGTTTAGGGCGCCAACCCCGTGATGGGCTCTCTGGTGCTGACAGAAGTGTGGACCAACTGGAATGCTGTGTGGACTTGAGGGGATGGTTTTCAGTTGAGTCACAGGGATGGTAGCACAGGATATTGGTGTAAGGTTTGAGGAACTTGAAAACGACTGGCAGACGGGGTGCGTGACTGTTTCGTGGGAGCATGTAGAACATGTGAAACTGTGATGCTGACTCGATGCTCATTCTCTCAAAATTGCACCAAAAAGGAAGCTTTGTGGAGAAACGAACCTTCTTGCCAAGGACATAGGGTACTGGGAAAAACCATGTCTCCTAGGAGTCGGGTGAAATGATGGCTCCTGGGACCCAGGCAGTACCCCACAGTAGGATATTCCCGTCCTGTCAGGGTCTTTGCCTCCACCTGAAAATCATCTCTCTCCCTTCCTTGAAACAATCCCGAATCCTTAAGAAACAATCCAGGACACTTGGATTCTGTGAGGGATATTCTTGAGAGTGGTTCAAGGGTAAAGACCAGTCTTTTATGAGATGAAAATGGGAGCGAGGGAGTGCAAAAGGGGCCTAGGAAATCGACTGTATGGTGACTGGGTGACACAGTGTCTTCCAGCGCACAACTGACTGATAGGGAATGCTCGACTTTGAAGGGCAGCTCCTAAAACAGCAGGTCATCTGGACAAGCGTGGTCCCACAATCACCTGAAAATCACCAAAACATTACGAAGAAAAGCATAACATGAAGTCCAAGGTCAACTCGGAGCAAAGGAAAGCGTCTCTACTCTCTATGCACAAAAGCCTGTGAGACAAGCCACCGCCAGTCCCCCACGCCGACCATCTGGGCCCTGGGCTAACCTTTGGCCTGACATTTATTTACTGGGCAACCTTGGGCCTCAAAGGGCTCCCTCCCTAGGGCGCCAGGAGGCCCTAGTTCTGAGGTGAATTCTGCCCTTAGCCTGGGCAGGCCAGCAACAGGAGCATGCTGGTGTTCGCCCCCTGGTGGCCATTGCCATGCAGTGCGTGAAGCTCCCACCTAATGGTCCTGGGCTGTGGTGTGGGCAGCAGTTTATTCTGGCACAGGTCTTTGGTTCAATTCTAGAACTTTCTGATATTTAGAGCTTTGATGTAAGCCTGGATGGAGTCCAAGTTTATATGGGTTTGAGGTCCACGATGTCATGGTCTCAGAGGCACACACCTCCGAAGGTCTTCCCCCAAACAGTCCAACAAAGTAGCCATCCAGCAAATTCTCACGATAGAACTGAGAGGATTCCCCTCACTTTTTACACACTTCTTTCAGACCAGTCCAAGACCAATGCTTTCAGGTCTCTCTGGAGAAAAGATATATGAAACACTCACAGTCATCTGGACATTCAGAAATGCAAAGGACACTTTATGTTCACATGCTGGTTTGCGCTCACACTTTAGCAAGGACACCAAACACTCATGTCTTTAAATACCTGAAAACCCCCAGAAACTCAAGAAATTTTCACACAGGCACACACATGCAGACATTCACACATTTTCACCTGTCTAGATATCCACATGCCTGCATCTCTCTCTCTCTCTCTCTCTCTCTCTCTCTCTCTCTCTCTCATATACACACACTCACATGACAGTAACCAGTCAGGCCCTTGAAGATACCTCGGTTTTCACTTCATGACCTCCAAATACCTGGGCCTTTCACACTCTCTTCAGCCCACTGCCATGCCTTGCTCAAGGACGAAAGGGGGCATGCCCGGTCACATGCCTATGGTGAGGATGTGTGGTCTCATTTTCTGAGCCCCCTGCCAGGCTGAAAGAGACATTAGCCAACTCCATTTCCCCAGAACCCAGGCCCTGGCTGCCTCAACCTATCTGGGCAGTGGGCATGAAAGCAGGATTGCTCCCAGAAGCTGGGTGCTTTCTTGGCTCCCACAACTTTTCTCTGGGAGGCAAGAGAATAAGGTGAGGATCGGGATTATGGAAAACTGGCTAAAAGTGGGCTGTGACATAGGTAAGTTGAGGAATGTAGGAGTGAAGATGAGAGAATATCTGAGCAAAGGAATGTGGAATTGCCTGCAAGTTTAAAAAACACCTGAAAGAATAGTGAAACGGCCTGCTTGATAATTCATATGCATTGGAATGGGACACGGAATGAAGGTGGAATCTGAGAGTAGAAGGCAAAAGCAATGAGAGAGTCAGGGAAAAGAACAGGACATTAAGGGATGGTTACACACAGCAAAAGGGTGGGAGAGGGCAGAGCCCACGGCCTGGCCCACATCAAGAGCAGGCACAATAGCTGTGATTTATTGATAACTATTCCTCCTGCAAAGGAGCTTTAATTGGGCTACTCGCCCATGCCAGTGCAGGGGCCCAGAGAGGCTGAATTGATGTCTATGGGCCCCTGCACAGCCAGAGCTCCCCTCTGATATTTCACCCGCCCTGGACCTAGCTACTTGCACATTGCACAAGAGCCGAGCAAAAACAGGCCCAAGGAGAAAGAAACACGTCCAGAATGGAAGATGCCTCGCTCAAAGAGTGACTCCTGGTCCCTTGTTTGTCAGCCCAGAGACTTGGAATGGAAGCATGAATATTGGTGAAATGGACAGTGTTGGAAGGGAGTTAACTGGAACCTAAATGGCTGGCTACCTCGCAGGTCCCCCGCAATCTGTCCATGGGCTGATTTCCCAGGTGGGGTCATGAAAGTGAATCCCGACCCCGCGATTCCAGGAAATTTGTCAGCCTGGCCAGCTCTTGGCCAGTGCCTTCCCCGAGACTTGCTGTCTTCACTTGTGCTAGCATTGAAGGCAGGAATCCGATGATAACAGCTGTAATGGAGCCTGGAGCAGAGGGCTTCATTTCTCCGCAAAGGTTGCACTCGCGTGTCCTGAACTTCAGGTGAGTGCTTGGCATTCCTGCATACACGTGAGGCTCCATCAGTAGCACACTCTGCTGAGGCCACCCACCGCTGAGTCCTATCACCTCTTCCCTCGCCTCACCCCGGGCAGACGAGAGGGACAGGGTGTGCACTTTGCACCGAACCCAGAGATTCTGGAGACCGCATGAGAACCAAGGCTCAGGCCTTCTGCTTTGCCTCCTACCTGATGGCCCTCCATTCGCTGCAGGCCTAATGGGAGACCAGCCTCACCTGCCTTGCTTGTAACTTTTTCACCATTCAAGTCATGTCAGCATCTTCAATCTGTCTGCCCGAATCCACAGGCTGACTTCTGTGGCACAGAGACTCTTGCAGATGCCGGTCTTTATTGCAAAGATGGATGGTCGCCTAAAAGCCCTGGGAATTTTATGGACTGCATTTTTTTTTGGGGGGGGGGGAGCTCCAGCCTCTGTCAATTCCTGGGAGAACATCTCACATGCTGTGACCCTGGCACTTTCGACTGGCCCCTCAGCCTGCCGAAGGTAGGGAAGTTTGTCATTGAAAGAAATAGGGCCATTATGGTTTCACTTCCATGGGTACCTGGAATGGAGGGCAAGACGCACAGAAGCAAAACAACCAAAACGAATTCTGAAACTCAGACAACAGACCGAGGCTGACCACAGTATCAGGGTGGCAGGAAGATAACGACATGTGTACAGAGGGTCAGTGCCAGGGTGGCGGTCAAACCCCGGGTAGCTGGGGCTGAACATACAATGGATTCAATGGCTGTGGGCTAATGGGTTGGCACACCTGACCTTTTCCTAAGGTTCCTTAGCTACATATTTCTCCTACATTTCATTTGGGTAAAATGACAGACCATTGTGGGGATTAGCGCACCAACCCCAAGACCGGCTCTCTGGCGCTAGAGAAACGGGTATCAATTGGATTGTTGTGTCGAGTTGACAGGATGGTTTTCAGTTTCATGAGAACATGTCCAATATGTAAATCACCTGAACTGAAAACGAGATGACCTCAATTGTAGGTTTTTGACTCTCGGTAAGAAGTTAGTTATCTTCCCCAAGGTCAGAGATGTTACAGCTTAATACTTTCAGCATAGTTAGCACAGCGTTAAGAATTGAAAAGGATGCTATGATGATTTCTTGATGCTTCTTATATCAATATTTTACAAAAGTGAACCTATATAGATAAATGAACGTTCTCGTCAAGGACAAAGTTTACTGGGGAAGCAGACATAATTTTATCACTGTTTTAGAATAATCGTTCTGTTTGTAAATGTATACCAAAAGGTACCTCTAGATCTATGGATGACCCTTGGCTATGGTTCCATGATTTAAGTAGAATTAATTTAGACTAGTAACAGGCAGCCTTTAAAATTATATTACTGAGGAACACATTATTTTGAAATTAACATTTCTTAAAATAAACAAAATTGTTTTTGACATAATATTGGTTATCAAGAAAGTGGTAAATCATAACAGTTCTTTTAGTAATAAATAATATACAGCTATCACAACTTAAGACTAATGCTTTCTTTGAGTTTGCATTATTTGAACAACTTCTGCTCTGTAGTATGAACTGTGTTTTACGTGCTGCGATTGTTTTTAAGTATGTATATCAAAATGTGTTAAAGTTTGGTCTTTCTATTTTGTCCTCCCGATTAAGAATTACTCCCCTGTAATCCTGCATATAACTATTTCACTGGAAAGATAAATTTGCTTTAATTAAGAAGCCAATTAACTTTTTGTTATCGATGTGATTGAAATGAACACATTTAAAATAAGTTGCAGCCCTTACAGAGGCTCATGTTTTCAATGTAGGCACCAGAGGAATTGTAGAAGAGTTTATCATTGGAGAGCTATTTTATCATATTCCCGTTTAACTGGTATTTTTTTTATCACAGAGTTAGTGACTTAATGTCCTTAAATTTTCTCTTGTGACAAATAAAAATAGTAACATTTACCTGGCAGGATTATTCTGAAGATTAAATGAAAATAGATGTGCAATGTCTGCCACCTGGTATGCAGTGCTCCCCCTCCTGTAACCAGGCAGTCCAGCGATTAAACCTATACATAGTAAAATTATGCTTTTTTCTTCCTGTTAATAATTTTCTTAACATTAATTTTTATTACTTTTATTGCTTTCAATGATGGTGATATGTGATGTCCAGCAGTAGCTCACTGAAAATCTTGTTTTACATCCTGGAGAAATTCCACGCTTCACGCAAGACAAATACAGGTATTGATTCCTATCATGTTTTATAATACACAAAGGCTTTTATTTTGTTTTTGTCTCTAAAAATTGATGTGCTATAAATTTATCCTCGAGGTAGACTTTTAATCTATTTTAAGCTTTAAAAATTTAACATTACGATTATTTTTAAAGTTAATGTAGTTAAATGACAAGCTTGTGCAAGGAATATCAGTTTTAGTAATGCTTCGGTGAATATTGGATCCATTAAAATGGATAAAAACAATCTGAAAAATTCAACATTGTTTTTGGGTTTAAAATGCAATTGACTAATCATCTCGATACTGAGAAGTAGACATTTAGTTTCTTGCCAGACACTCTATATTTTCAAATTTTTGACGGGTATCGGAAGTGATACTTTCAAAAAGATCAGTGATAGAAATGTCCATGAAAAGATAACTGGATAAAGAAGACATGGCACATTTAGATGAGGGGATATTACTCGGCCATAAAAAATGAAATTTCACCATTTGTGACAACATGGATGGATCTAGAGGGCACAATGCTGAGTGAAATAAGGCAGACTGAGAAAGACAAATACCACATGGTTTCATATATGTGGAATCTAAAGAAGAAAATTCAAACAAGGAACATTGCTTATAGATATACAGCACAAATTTACAGATGCAAACAGGAAGTAGGGTTGGAGTACAGGTGAAAAAGATGGAGGGATTAAGAATACAAGTTAGTAGTTACAAAATAGTCACAGGGATATAAAGTACAGCATAGAGTCTATAGTCGATAATATTATAATAACATATAATATTATATAGTGCCAGGTACTAGACTTATAGGGGGATCACTTCATAAGTTATATAAATGTCTACCTGCAACTACTATAATATTGAATGTCAGCTGTAATTGAAAAGAAAAGAAAATTAAAAGAGATTTAAAAAAGTCTTTTAAAGCAGTGTACATGTATTTATGTGCATACATTACATCATATAACTATAGAGTTAGGGCTCACACTTAGTCAGGTCAGGCTGCCATAACAGACTATCACAGACTAGGTGTCTTATACAGCAGACATTTATTTTCTCACAGTTTTGGAGACTGGAAGTCTGAGATCAGGGCACTTGCATGGTCAGGTTCTGGTGAGGACTCTCTTCCGGGTTTACGGAATGCTGCCTTCTCACATGTCCTCACTTACAGGAAAGTGAGAGAAAGAAAGCGAGCTCTCTGGTGTCTCTTCTTGAAAGGGCAGTCATGTCCAGATAAGTGTCCCACTCTGCTGGCCCATCTAAACCTGATTCCCTGCTAAAGGCCCATCTCCAAATGTTGTTCCATTGAGGGTTAATGCTTCAACGTATGAATCAGTCCATGGTGTGTGTGTGTGTGTGTGTGTGTGTGTGTGTGTGTGTGTGTGTGTCTTTAGGAACTAAAGGATTTATTGAAAACATAATGAAATTAATATTACTGTATATTAAGATTGCTTCATAATTAGATATGAGTGATAGAGAGACTTAGAATGCTCTCCTGAAAACAATAGAATTTTCTTTCATTATCATCTTATTTTTGTCTCCAACTTAAAGCAGTAATGTACTTTTATTAGCGTGTTATACTCACAGGAGATATTTTTCTCACAATGATTTATTGTTCTGCACATATCATTAAAAGGCAGCCAGTCATTGTATTCCAGAGGTTTTTAACCATGGAGGGAGATGAAGAACAATATGAAAATTATAATATACTGTGAAACACAATAATGGAAGCTCACTGAGAAAGCATGTTAGAGAAACGTTTAATTGTGTCTGAACATGGTCACCATAGTTTTGAACTGTATTTCGAAGGAAAGTAGAGTTTAGCCACTCCACAAAAATGTGGAAAGATCTTCCATGCTAAGACTCAGCATATATAGAAGTATAAAAAAGGAATATGGGAGACTGCATTGAGTTCAGAAAATTTTAGTAGTTTATTTTACCTAGAGTTAAATGCAAGTTATACAACGATACCAATTGAGACTCAAGAGAAATGAAGATTTCATATAATAGACCACTTTGTCATATTCTGGAATTTAGATTTCATTCCTCTGATCATTTCTAAAAACTACCTAAGAATTTTAAGTTAGAGCAGGGGCTATGACAACGTAGGAGGAGGTATGATGCACCAGGGAACATTTGCTACACTCAACCGAGTAGTTTTCTCCTTTCATAAAATGTTGCCTTTATAATACCTAAGCAGCAAATTAAGTCATGCAATCTAAATAGAGCAGAAAATCCTACCTAACACATATGTAAGGCATTGAGATGTAAACTATATTCAAAACAATAAGAATTACTGGTCAAGCTGTTTGAAAGGCTATTTTCTTCATTATGTATATTATTACCAAATCCCTTCCTTTTTTGTTGATTTAGTAACCTGCAGACTCCAATTCTTTGCTATGGGACATACAGTTTCTACTTTTTGAGAATTTCCTTGATCGTCTTCATTTTGGTCTTCTCAAGAACCAAGACAGATGGATACTCGCTTGTGTTTCTCATCAACTTATCTTATGCAGATACAAAAAAAAAAAATGTACTTTCTATTCGAAACGAATCCAAAGGTCTCTTACAGTTTCAGCCCAATAAAACTTCCATCTTAGTTCTCTAAAACTTCTTGCCCCATGTCTAGCCATTCCTTGGAAGCCTCAAGAGAAAATATATATATATATATGTATATATATATATATGTATGTATGTATATATGGTGTAGAACACTTACCCTTTAAATAAACTCAACCAATTGTGTGCCTTTTCTCTGGGCTTTCATTTGAAACTCTTTTCCTTAATAGAAGTATGCCTCCATTCTTCCCTCTCATATTGCTCATTAACGTTTCTAGCTAAAACATTGTAATACTAAGGCCAAGATCATAGATTTCATCAGGGCATTGCACCTTTAGCTTTTTCTCTGTTGTCTTCATTTACTGCCACCTTTCAAAAATATATTTTTCAATGAATAACTTAACCATTTCTTACTTTGCATAGAACTGCTAACTGCAAGTGGATTCTATTAAGAAAGTTGTTACCTTAGAGAAGAAACAAGTAGCCAGTTATTTCATTCTAAAATGAATAACAGTCATCTGAGCACAAGCGGAAGAAATTTTGGCCTTCGAAAAGACCATTTGTAACAATTGCAAGTAGTGCCCTGGCTGTCTCAGTGCATCCTGCAGTGTATGAAGAAGACACTATGTTAAGAGGCAATAGAATTGCCGGCATGGATTCGGTAGTAATCCATTAACAAACAAGATTGTTTTGTTTTCTAGAAGGCGCCCAGAAATTTGCATAATAAAAAAGTTATCTTAAGTATTGGCAGAAGATACTACTGTTTGAATGAATGCGAATAACTGAATCAAAATGTGTATGTAGGCTTAAAATTGGTCTTAAAAATTGGAATGAAATATTAAAACAATTCTAAGGCTGATGATCATCTTCATTAATCATCTCTATCATTTGTCAATTATCATGTTTTCAAAGATTTTTGGAGAAGTTCATAGCAGAGAGTTCCTGGGCCTCCTCATTGGTTTCCTCTTACTCTTGGACATAGTTTGACTACTTTCCCTAGCCTCACTTGCTAGATAGAACCATGTGACTGAATCCTGCCAAATAAAATGTGGAACAATATGGTCTACTTTTCCTGATCTGACTTAACCTTTTCCCCTGTTCAATGTGTGAAATAGGAAAGCTTGGGAGCCATATGTTGATAATTATAGAAATATGATGTAAAAGTAGCTTAGGCCTTTCAATCTCAGCTTGGAGAATACCTACCTAACTAGGAATGTCCTCAATGAACATGAGAAGAAATTTAGAGGCTTATTTACCATGCTAGCTAGTACCATTTCAATTATAAAGTATCAAACAACTAATGGCATAATACAGTAATCATTATGGAAATTTTCTTATTATATTGCAATATTTTCTAGTTTGGCATCTTACAAATAGCGTTCATGGTAGAAAACTTCTATGCTTTATATATATGTGTATTTTATAAGTTCAATGACTAGCTTTGGCAAAATACATTCTATTTCAGATTGTCGTGATAGCCAATGCAGTATCTTTCCTTAAAGAAAAGAAATAGAGTGATTGATTGCTGCAAACTTCATGTCTCCTTTCCTCTCTTATTTTTTAATAGCCATATCCCTACTCGGCTAGATGCTCGTAACTTCCAGAGATGCCAAACTCTGTTATAAATCCCTAATTATTAGGATGATACCTTGTGCTGGAATTTAGGATGGTATAATATGCCTCACATATTAATGCTAATTTGGTGTAAGGATCATTTGAGCTAAAAGCAACTTAAAAAACAAGTGCAAGAAGGGCGTTCTAATCTCCCTTTTCTTCCTGGAAACAGGAGATCAAAACACCCCTGTGAAAGATGCCCTTCCTGCACAAGGAGAAAACAAATTCTTTAACGGAGTCAAAGCCAAGCGACTGCTATGGAAAGAGGCCTTGTTAAAATCATTCTTGTCTCCCTTTAGCTTCCCTACATAGTTTATTTTCTACAATGCTCTCTCTCTCTCTTTGTTCAACTTAATATGATAGCGTGTAGGTTCTGTCATACCTTTGGGTCTTCATTTCCTCATGAGGCCTCCCATGGCATGTAAAGTTTATATAACTATGCGTGCTGTCCTGTAAATCTATCTGATGTCAGTTTAATACTTAAGCCTAGCCAAAAACCCCTAAAAGGATAGGGGTGATAGTTTACCCCCTGTACAAAATTGTTTCTGGTGGAAACAATATGGCTTCCAAGCTTTCCTTTTTTTTTCTTTTTTTTTTTTTTTTTTTTTTGCCATTTCACACATCATGTTATCAGATTTTGGGGTAACACAAATTTATAATGTAAGATTTCTGTTCTTTGTAGGGTGTGGGAGGAGGATGCTCATGAGTTATACATGGAAGGCAATCATTCAACATAAGCAGGATTGTGAGTTGAAGTTTGGTATTTACAACTCGGGAATGTCTTAATGTCAATGCTGATGGTGTTGAATTCCTTAGGAAAAACTAGTTTTCAGCATATGACTAAGTATTAAAGAGAGCTTCTAAAGTATTTGTTTAGTCAGAATTTGGAACTGGATTCTTCACCTAAACCTCCCCTTGACCCAATAATCTTTTTATTTATTTTTTCTTTTTTACAATGACCAGTCATTAAATCTTGAAATCTCAGAATGAAAATGATTAGTTAGGCTAGGTTAAGCTGCTGCAAAAAGAAACAGTTACATTTCAATGATATAAACAACAAAGAAACAAGTATGTTTGGCTCATGCAACAATCTAAAATGAGTGTTTCGGCCTAATGTTGGTTCCTCCACATGCTGTTCTTCCATGTAATCATTCAGGAACTTAGGCCAATTTAGCACCTTCCATCTTTAGCATTCTGTTTCAAAATAACTTCAATCATTGTCATTTCCGTCCATGGAAAGGGAAAAAGGCAGAGGTTGACATCGAGAGATTTTCCAAACCAAGTGAGGTGAAAGTTGCACCTTTTACATCAGCTCACATTGTATCTTGAAAAATCCTGGCAAGTGTCCACACTCGGCTTTGAAAAGGCAGAGGAACGCTAGTCCTTGTTAGGCGGCTATGTCTAAGTTCCACCTCTATTACTGAGGAAAAAGAAAAATGGTGTTTGTCGAGAACTAGCGCATTAAACGTGCGACTTTAGACACATTGTAGATTCTGATTGTTGTAGATATTTTAAAAGAAGTTGATTTCTATTAAAAATATATACAATTGGGTACATGAACTAATGGTATAACACTACGGAAAGATGTTTAAATATATATTAGTTAAATTGAATACATTCTTTTAATAATAATAGAAATACTTTTTTTTCCCTTTGAATTCAAAATACATATCAGATGAACTTTTTTGGATGTTTTAAACCATTTCAAATTATTTTAGCTTATCAAGTATTGATATCACATATTCCAAACACAACCTTTCTGGCCTTCGAGCTAAAGTTTGGCTACTCGATTGCAATTAATTGCCTTCTCCATTTTCCAGAGAAATATAATCATCTTTGTAAGGTAAACACGGGACATGCCGAGAGAAGTTTTAAAAACAAGCCCTTATTGGGAGAGCGCTCCTAGGTGAGGTTCTCTGGTCTCAAGAGGAGAGGGGCCAGAGAAGTTGCCCGGGAGCGCTCTCCCAATAAAGGCTTGCTTTTAAAACTTCTCTCCGCATGTCCCACCATTTACCTTACATTTGGTGCAGAAAACCGGGAGCAGATTGTGTCCTCTGGCCTCCGGGAGGCCTTGAGGGGCCTCTCCTCTCTTTTCTTCCAGGACCTTCGCTGCCCATCTTCTATTGTTACCTTACAATCTTCATCATGAAAGTGAAAGGGAAAAAAAAGTGAAAGATAAAGCATGGCAGAGTGTAAATCGAAGTTATGAGATGTAAACTAGCTTGTGGAAGCTATCAAAAAGACTTCAGAGGTGGCATGAACTCAAATTTTGCAATCATTTTTTAATATAACTGTCCTACCTAGACAGATATACAAAATCCATTGGTATTTTTCTAAAATTAAAATATGTAAACATTGAATTATGACCCCCTGTTTGATTGCTGGAATACAGCAATAGACCTGCTATATTTTCTAAAATTATTATAAACATCATAGTAAATAGTTCAATACTTACTAAAGGAAAATCCTGTTGGGTTGCCAACTAACTTTTTGGTGACAGATAATTAGTAGGTTAGCTTACCAAAGCAAAAGTAGCAATAAAACAAAAAACCAAACCTTCATTTTACATACTTAATTATGATGTCTCTGTTTTCATATTTAAAAACTTCCTTTCTGCTAATGCTTCTTAGGAAAATAAATAAATAATGAAGTCGGTAAAATTAGTCAAGGAGTTTACAAAGACCACCCTAAATATTAAGCGAACTAATTTCGCTTGTCAAGATTAGAACAGAAATTTCTGACACTATTTTTTCTTGTTTATAATTGATAATATTGGGATATTTTTATATATGTGTAGGAAAAGATTTGATTTTTGTCTTTTCTCAAGTCCTGTGAACTAAAGTTGCTTCCTCTTGGTCTGGTTTCCAGTAAGTTTTCTGGGTAGGAGGAATCTCATAATAGGAAAGCAATTTGTCCCCTACAGTTGTAGGGTTACTTTTTTAAAGGCCAGATTGAAGCAGTTCTTAAGACAAGTATGCACTTGATTCCCTTTAATTCTTATGGAAATTGTCCCAATTGAAACAGATTCACTTCTGTAACTTCATGATCTCTTCTAAGCAATCTTTACTTGAGCCATTTAAATGGAGTATCAAAGCATTATCTGCTTTATCTTTCATTAGATGATCATCTATATTTCCCAGGAGGCACTGGAGTTCCTCTTAAGACTTTTGAAAGTCTATAAATCTTCAGCAGTATAGTATTTATTTATATTATTAATTTATTATTAACATATTATTTATCAAAATCTTATATGATTGTAAACAACATTCACATAATTTAGAAGCATACACAACACATAATTTCAAAATAGTAACTAATACTGATTTTAAAGCATCATTCCTATTTTATTTGGTTCTTTCGGGTGTCTTTTTGGGCAAGGAAATATCAGTAATTTCAGTGCCTTCGAGGTTATAGACCCAGATATCTATCTATCTATCTATCTATCTATCTATCTATCTATCTATCTATCTATTTATTTATTTTCTCTTCCCTTTTCTTGAAACGGATTTCTTAAGGAGTAAATGGGTAATGTCATTGTCTTTTTCTTTTGTTACTGAAACAACCCTTCTTTCTCAAAATCATCTCCAGGTGGCTTCAATTTTTTTTTAATGAATTGATATTTACTCTTAGCCCCTCCCTCCCCAAAATAAGCCTTAATTTCTAGTTACGACCATTCGGGCAATTAGAAGTTTCTCTATATCTATATGCAATCTCATATCTTAATTTTAACCATTTTTTTTTTCAATTTGATTGTCACTGGAACTAGGGAAAAATAGGTTAATTTTATTCTTAAGCATTCTGTTTTAGGGTCATATCATATGATGAATAAAATATACCATAGAGATCATTTAGTCAGAATAATAATTTAGTACTTGATTTTTCTAATATTTTTACCTCAATGTCCACTAATCTCTTACTATATTTTCTCTCCACTTTTCTTTGAGTCTTCATCAATTTTAGCATTCACTCCCTCTTTTACGAAGTATAATTGTGTAGGGGAGGGAATATCATTGTCCCTGGATCCTTCTGAGTTGTTAGCTGAGACTCTGTAATAAAAAAAAAGATTAACAAGAAAATAGGAAATACAAATTTATTAACATATTTTATGTATACATGGGAGAAATACTTAGGAAAAATGAGTAACTCACAGAGATGGCTTTAGAATTCAGCATTAAATATTATCTTAACAGCAGAATGGAAGAGAGGCCTATAAGCCTCTTAGGAGAGAAAATAGCTCTTTGGAAAGGTAAATGGATTCTTAAAAGAATAGATAGGCGATCTGATATTTTGTGACAAAGTTTGGGTGTTGTGTCCACTTCTAGTCTCTTGTCCAGGTTCAAGAATCAATGTTTGTTAGTTGATGAATCTCCTAAGGAGAGAGGATCTATGACAATTGAGTTCCTTTTGGAGGTAAGCAGAGTTCAGAGAAAACCACTCCCTGAAGTTGCTGTTTTGTAATTGCCTAGAGCTCAAAGTAACCAACATACATGTTTTGGGGTGGCATGTCCTAAACTTCTACTGTTGTAATTTAGGGAGACATGTCCTGATACCGTTCCATTAAAATTGAACAAAAATCTTTCGTTTAGACAGATGTGACAAATAATGCTTTCCTATTTATTATTAGAAGATATCTTGGCAGGATTGGGAAAGAGAACTCTGTACCTTGTAGTGTCTGCCTCTGATGTGGAAGGAAAGAGTGATTGCAACCTTGCAGCTGCTGACCTGAGGGAAATATTAATTGGTGTTTCTAATACTAGTTTAAAATATCCTGTAACATATGGCACTCTTCTACATTGTAATAATATCTAAATAATGGTATATTATAACCCTCAAGGTTTCTTATTCATTTTTGTCTCTACAATTATTAAAATGCATTAAATCTATTCAATTTATTTATCTCAATTATTATGTCAATATATATTGATACCTATTTTAATATGTATTAAATTTCACATTAATGTCTTTTCAATTTATTCTTTATTCACCCCAGAACTCTTTTTGTAAATGTTTATGTTCATAGTGGGATGGCAGATAAGTCTTGTCTCTCCCAGGAAGGGACCTGCCTGAGCATCTCTGCTTTTCTCATTTGTTATCTGTAAGCAGCCTTTAGGAAGCATGACCTTTACATAAAGAAAGTAATAGGCTTCAGACAGCAACAGGACCTTGGTCAATGTGCTTCCTATAGTAGGAGATCTGTGAGGCACAATCTCATTGCTACCATATTTTCATATCTGATAAGAGGTTTTCCATCAATTACCCATTTCGATCTTATGGAAAATAGTTGTACTGTCATAGTCAGAAAATACATTTTATGTATCTTTCATTTAACTCAAACAGAAATATCAAAATTCCAATAGTAATTCAAACACGTAATATTACGTTAGAATAAAGGAACTCTTGTGGGTCCAGTTAGCATTTGGAAGACTAAAATTTGTCTTCCATATCAGGATGATGGACTAAGACTTACACACACTGGGATTCACTTGTCATCTGTTTTAGAGGTGAAAATCATGTACAGGTCAATACATCTGGAATAGATCAGAGAGTCTAAACGTGAATATTGATTTTGAATGGGAAATGCAGTATCTTACATAATTTACCAAAAATTTGAGTAAAGACAGCTGTTTACAACTTTTCCAAACAAATGCGCTAGCAGTATAGACATACCTTTAGTATTTATTTAAAATGGAAATGTATCAACATTGATTACTAAACTAATAAACTTTGCATGTTTTAATGCTACACATATTCATTTTTAAAGATTCATTATTTTTAAAATCATTTTCTATTAAAACAATTTCAAACTTTTATTATTATATAGGGAAAAGAGGCAAATGTACCTAACATATTTTTATTCACCACTTGAAGAAGTTGATATTTTGTTAAATTTTAAAAAATATTGAGTCATTTTCAATTTCTAGTATTATTCAAACTTAATACAACAACTCCAAATAAGGATACTATATATAAAAGTATATCTTTTTAAAAAGTTCAAATCCCTTGAGTGAAGAGCGTAATCTCATCAGTTCCCTATTAGAGTAAATAATTCACCCTGTGCTCATTAATGTGAATGGTCTTGTACAAATGACAATGCAATATTTTAGACAGTTCATATTTAAAAATATGTTTTTTGAGTCACTTTCTGTTAAAGAATAAAAATAGAGTTGATTTTATAAAGAACTAGAAAGGACTACAGTTCAATTTGCCAAAACAGACATAAAACATACTTTAAAATCCAGAGAGACTATGAAAAATGAAAATAATTTTATAACAAGGGCCAAGGAAATAGCAAAAGAGCAGTTCTAGTTAACATCTCATATTCAAGGGATTTAAAATTACCCTGCACTGAGGTACTTTTCCATCATTCTTATCTAAACTGTACAAGTCTGGACTTAGGAATTTTTAAAAATTCATTTAGTTAAATTAGATTCAAGTACACAGTCTATTGGTTAGACATCAATATAGTTAATAAAACGATCCCCCCAATGACTCCCTCCCTCCACTGGCCCTCCACCTAGCCATTATGTTAATGCTAACTGCATTAATAGTTAATGAGTAAGTACACTAGTTTAGGGAGAAATATGAGTTTTGATTTAAAAAAACCTATTTGTAAACTACTACTATAAAATAAAATAAATCCACATGCAGAGAACATCACCTGTTTGCTAAGATTGTTTTCTATTTTAATTTAGATTTATTCTCCGATATGAGGGATGACTTTCACTGAAATTACACTTTTACGTCTTTTTAGGACACTACTAAAATCTTGCTATGAAGATAGTTCTTTTTGCCTCTTTAACTATTGAAAGTGTGATTTTTACAAATAATATTTCTATGTAGGGCCTCATACTCCTACTAAATCAAAATCTTTCAGTGATCAAAATAAATCTAAAAATTTTAATAAATTCTTCAGCTAATTCTTATGGTTTTCTAGTTTGAGAGCCAATGATTAAGAGAGAGTAGATAAACCCTATCAAGAACAATAAATAAAACAAACAAAGCTTTCATATAGTTTTCTAAACTTGGACAATTTTTCATGATTTTCCTGTCTTCAAGATGAAGAAACTTTATGGATTTGAATAGAAGCAACACTCTTAACAAGAGTACGCACACTTTGGAAATGATGTAAAAAGCAGTGTCTAAGCATTTGGTCCTGGATTTTCTTATCTACAATCCATCTTAAGAATTCTGAGAGAGCTGATATCTCTTTTCTGCTCTATGTCCATTGGAAACTGTTTTTCTCAGTTAAATATGTAAGATTAAATCCCCATGATAGTATTACTCCAAGGTTACAAATAATAGAATATCTAGTTGGGTTTTTTTTTTTCCATTAAATTACCTCGTAGTAGATATAAAAACCATTTCTTAATTGGTACTGCTTTATGAATATATTGAACGCTATCATGTCAAACTAAATTAGATTTTTCTCTCAGTAGAAGGAAAGAAATAGAGCCCAATTGAATCCCAGTGTAGTTTTATTGCATCTGTTTACAAACCCTTGTTAATGTTAAACCACAAGGCATTTAAAATACTTATGTGACACATATAACATTTACTTTTGTTGTTACTTCATGAACCCAACAATAAAGTTAATTTTAAATTGTAGAATAATTGTATCATCAATATGTAAAATGTAAAACCTGGGACTAACATTTGAAAATTGCAAATTATTTGATTTTAGTACCGCCATTATTCAGAGGACAAAGATGTTCGAAAGTATTTAATCGAGAGAGGCTTATTGTGCTCTATATTTTCAAATGATAATCAATTCAAAATGTTAAATGGGTATCTATGAATTAGCTTATACATCCATGATATAATTAAGTGGTATTATATTGCATATAAATTCTGTAGCAGTTAACGTTCCTGGGTTGTACTGCAAAGATTTCCTTCTAAATAAGAGATTTGGAGACATTTTGATCCATTTTCTTCTTCCTAAAATATAGTTGTTTGTACTAAATCCTTACAATGTTATATGATGCAGCAATAAAAAGTATCACGCTACAAAATGGTAAGGAGGAAGCTACAGTATATATTGTCAAGGAAAAGAGCCAGCCCAAAAATATTAATTACTTATTATATATTTAAACTATATTTTAGAAAAGGCAAAAGTAGACTGACAACAAAATGATCAGTGATGGGAAGGTAAATAGATGAACAGGAGATTTTATTTGGTCACCAAAACTGCCCTGTATGACACCATAATGGTGGACATATGACATTTTGCATGCATCCACTTGCAGTGCCACATACAACACAAAGAATGAAGCCTCGTGTAAAATGTGGACTTCAGTTAGTAATGTATCAATATTGGTTCATCAATTGTACCAAATGGACCATATTAATGCAAAACATTAATTCTAGGGGAAACTGGAGGTGGACGATGCCCATGGAATTCTATACTTGGCTCAATTTTTCTTGAAACCTAAAACAAAGTTCATTACTCATTAAAAAATATGCAGCTGTTTTACATGTGGAATTTAGGGTTGGTGAGGACAGTGCAAATATAGTAAGATAATGGAGTAATAAAATTTAAAAGTGGCGTCTATTGAAACGGAGGGTTTAACTGAATTATGATTCAGTCTCCTTTTAAGTTTTAATTTACATAATTTTTAAGTTCAGTCACAATTTGCAGGATTTACGTAAAATGGCCAATAATGCCCCAGGTGTTGCTCTTGGAGGAAAACTTCTGGTGAAGGCCTCTCAGGAAGACATCTTTAAAATATGAAAACATATGTCTCTGCAATGCTCTAGGTCTATATCTGTTAAAGATACAACTATTTCCTCTAGCATGATTTTAGCAGTCCTTTTCTGGACAATGGGAATCCAGATGATCTTTTGACTTTTAGGCTTCATCACTAACGTGGTGAAGCTGTTTCAAGTCCCTTTTTTATTATAACAAGCTTTTCTCAATTATATCAGCAGTAAATCAAGCTTTAAAAAGTAAAATTTTTGAATACGGACACTCGGTAGCTACCTGTTTTACAATAGGTGTTAGAAAGTTAATTGGAAGAGGGTTTATTATAAGATAATGAATTACAGCTACATAAATTAATAGCAAGAGAAAGATATCTTTAGGCTTTTAAAAAATCCTATATTTGGCCGTAATTCTAGGCTCCTGAAATTAACCATAGATTTGGATTGTGCTCAACAGAAAGAAAAGAGGAAATGGTAAATCGCATTATATAACATTCAGAATGGTCGAACTGGAAAATACCTTTGAGATAGTTTACTCTATGACTTGTAAACTGTCAGGCAGCTCATAGATCAAGCTTGTAGATCAAACTAAGTCAGATGATGCTTTAAAAAGAAAACTTCCATTGCTTGACAAATGTTAAGTTTATGAAATTCACATAAAATTTGGAATTTATTTTGCACTTGAAGATCTCCCTGGACTTTCCTTACTGCATAGTAGTTACCTTATTAAATAGAACATGCAGTGTCCAATTCTTAATTCATCCACTTTCTCTATGTATTTATGTTCGGTTCATTCTATTCAATTTTGTCATTTTTCTATCCTCTCTGCCCCATGATTTTATGAATCTTGACTTCTTTTTGCTTTATTTTGTATTTAAATTATATGTGACTCCAAAGGGAATATGGAACATGCCCCAATCATGTAACCAGTACTTTACAGGACATACAACAAAATAAAATGTGTCCTGACTGGCAACAAATAGAACAGAATTAAAATTTGGTCATCTAATGCTCATTATCATAGAGGCCCATTTAATTCTAGCCTGGAGAAAATTGCATTTTTATGGTATCTTTTGATTCTGGTAGAAAGAAGTATGTTGGAACAATTAAGACATGGGTTAATGAGGAGATATTTTGTCTAGAAGTAAATCTGTTTTAAATATATACTAACAGATAGAATTTTAATTGCTTTTGAATAGAAATTAGATTTAAATTCCTTCTTAAAGTATGACAGTTAATTTGTCTGGTATTAATCATTTCTATCCATAGTGTAGAAAAATACACATGAAATACTAATTTTAAAGTTTGAAATAAAAGGCAGCATTTTTTATGTTAAAGCTAAAAGTTCTTTGGCTACAGTCTTTATATTTCTGTACTTTGTAAGGATCAATAAATTAAATATGGAAAGCAAAACATCTAGCTCTTATCTCTCATAGTAATAAGTCAGACAAGTAAACAATTTAAGCACTGTCTAATTCTACACAAAAGAAATTTAGTTTATGAAACTTATTCCAGAATATGACTAACATATGGTTTTTATTATATCAAACTTAAGTTGTATGCAATTTAACCTGTCCCAAGTTAGCAATTTATTGGTCTTATTATTAAAGCCATGTGAATTAGCTATCTATTTCAGCATAACAATATTAAAATGAACTTAATATGTTAAAAAACACATATATCATCTTGACGTTTCTGTAGGTTAAGAATTAGTTATCTGTATTCTTTGTTTTATAGTCTCATACAGGTTTGAAATGAGGTATTGGCCGCTGCTAGGGTCTCATTTGAGGCTTGACTAGAGAAGGGTACATTTCCAAGCTCATGTGGTTTTGGTAGGATTCAGTTATCTGTGTGACACTGGACTGAGGGCCTCAGATCCTCACTGACTATTGGTCTCGCATCACCATCAATATCCTGTCACGTAGACGATTCCATGTATTCACTTCATTTAATCCAGCAAAGGAAATAGAGTCTACGTAATCACTGAGGTGACATCCCGTCTACTGTGCCAATTTCTATTGGTTAGAAACAAGTCACTCTTTAGCCTTCATCCAAGAGGAGAGGAAGACTCATAGGTAGGAATACCAGCAGGGGGAGATTATTGAGGGACTTTTTTAGAGACTATTTTGTTTCCACAGCTCTCTAATTTTATCCCTTTTCAGGTTTCTCTTTCATAATCACCATGGTCATCTACTAAGCAAAGGGCCAACAGCATATTGTCTTAATGTCTCTTTATAATCTAAAATGTCATACACTGGATCTATTCATAAGCAGAACAGTCCACCACAACCAACCTTAGTGTCACTTGTACAAGTGACTTCCTTTTGATGGTAGCCTATTTATTTTTTTGCTCAAAGTTAACAAACTTATGCTTTGTTCAGTGCACTGACACTATGACAATGGCTAACTAAATTGCTAATCGAATAACATTGTGCAATTTCAGATAATTTACTTAAGAAGTGTCTAAACATGTTTTTCAAAAAGTGCTTGGAAATGTTTAATTGGAGTGGAAAGAAATTGTAGATACAGGAGAAATAAAAGAGAATTTATTTTTTTCCCTAAATAACATGATGAGTTAACCAAACTTTAAGAACAGCAGCATTTAAAATATTAGGCAAAGTGTAGGGGATCTATTTTCAACCCTACGTAATTTCATTTATGTTAGTATCATTATCAAGAAGATCCTACTCATAGAGTACAAACATTAAAATCCTAGCAAAAAACAAAAACAAAAACCGACAAACAAAAACAACAACAAAACAAGGAAACAAATAAATGCTGAAAATCACATAGTAATCACCAGGGAATTACATGGAGTTCAAGTGATTTACGTGAGGATCAAGGAAGAACCTGGAGGAATCTAATGTCTACCTGGTGACGAGTCTTGTTTCTGTGGCTATAGGTTTTCACTTTACCACTTACAATGAATCAGGCTTCTTTTTGTGCAATATTTTGCACTCGATTGTACCCTCTAAATGAGACCGGTGTGGTGTTGTGTATTTAAATGTCCACACAACTTACCCTAGTACCGGAGAGAACTGGCCCCAGGGCAATGAACTTCCATTGACCTTTTTTTCCTACCAGAAGGTCTTGTGACCTTGTGCCACATCCTCCTCCTAATGATCCGTTATGTAAAGATAGGTTAGATTCTGTGTGCCAAAGTCTCCACTCTTCTTTCTGGAAATTAAAGCAATGCTTGCCCATGTTTCCAGGCTCTCCATTCGAGTAACTTACAAAACATTTCAGGTTTTGATTCAGGTTTCTTATTGCTCAAAATGTGTTGTTACCAGAAGTTATGCTATAAGATATGGTGGTCGCCTTTCAATAATTGTATAAAAGGAAAATTGGTGATGTGGGACCAGTTTGTGCTGAATGTACTGTTATGATGACACATGTTGGTGTCTCTGGCCCAATTTCTATCATAAATTCTTTAAAGGGAGGACAGTCCTGGAACCGTACACCGAGTCCTCCACTCTTCCTCCATCTAGATGACAGATTGATTCTGCGAGCCCAGGTGTCCTCAATACTTACTCATCAGCAAAGGCTAGGCTGGATATTTGTGGGCCTAGGTCTTCAGACTGGATATTGTTACAAATTGGATGATTTGACATAGAGGTTCTGAGTTTAACTGCTTTCTTTTTGGTGGTCCTGACTTGGTTCTGTATTCCACAGTCTTTTTACATTTTTTTTTTTCCATAAAGAAGTCTTTTGCTTTGAGCCAGGGCTCAAGGCAACTTTTGATCACAAAACAGGCTTGGAACGTTGGATTTCACCACCATTTCAGTCTGTGTCGGAGAAAGTCAAAAGAAATGCTGTGGGCTAATTTCTCAGATATACTTCCTTGAAATAGGCGTAGGGATTGGAACTGCAAAGCATCTGGTTTCTAATAAAAAATAGAGGTAGGAGACAAGGTCCTAGGTTTCTAGATAAGACTCACATTAGACAAGGACAGGCTTGCCCTTTGCATTAAGTTCTCATATCTACTCATTTTCAGAGAGGACAGAATTAGTCTTTGGGTCCCAATCTCCCTGCTACTTTTTGTTAGGTAAAAAACAGGCCTTGTGCTTTGGGCTAATGTCACCAACCTATATCCTCACAAGGGTGTAGTGCTCCCTTTGTAGTGAAAAGTGCATATTACTGAGAAAATTCACATCAACATGAAAAGTCATTTGACTACAGGGAGCAAAAGGTGGCCGAGATAGTCTACTAACTGTCCTCCCATGAATGTCATGCGCACATTACAAATCTAATTTGAAGTCAGCAATATGTGCGGGCAGTCAATGATCATTAATTCACCTTTAGTTTTGTCTCTTTGTCAGGGAAACTGCCAACTGATTGTGGAGGCAACAGTCACACACTGGCATCATCGATTGTTGAGCCAAGTGTGCTGTGATGCAGCGATTGAATAGTGGTGGAAACAATAGCTGCCATTTTTCTGTATTGTAGGAAAAATGCTGACTAATTGTGAGGATACCACTTGATGGCGGAAAAAACAGCTGCCTAAGAATTTCGCTATACCAAACCTCAAACTACAAATTCTGAGAGGGACAAGCTTAACCACCAAGGAAAGAAAATTCAGATATTTACTTTGAGTCTGTTCCATCAACGTGTTCTGAAGAGGCTTATTTTAGCCTAGCAGAGGCAAGTGTGGTGTAAGTCGCCTGGAAAACTCATACTGAGAATTAGGAAATATTGCTATATTTATGAGGCTTTCCCATGGATTCAGGTTACCAGGAAGAGATTGGCCTGATGGCAACACATGAAAATCACATGAAATTAGGGTGATACTTTGGCACTCAATTTGTGTCACCCTTCTTCATTCCTTGTTAAAATTTAGATAACCACTGAGAAAATGATAGTGTTAACAAATAATTGTTAAATAACTGGCCTTGGGTTTCATCTGTTGTCAGGAAACCTGCTTAAACACAATGGGGCATGCTGTCAGACATTGACTGTGTTGATATTTGGAGGCTGAGTCTGCTTGACGAAGCTGCTTTAGACTGGTATAAACTGTAAGCACCATTTTTTTTTTGTATCATAGCAAAAATGCTGAGTTATTGTGAGTATAACTGTGAACAGCTTCACGTGGGACTCCTGCACTTTTCTTTTATGCGGAACTTCGGCCACTACCATCAGCAGAGAATTGCTTAAATCCAATGACTCAATGCTGAATATTAAAAATAAAAGTTTATGAGTCAGATTTTAAAATACTTGTTTGAAAATAGGGGAAGGTGGAAATAATAAATAATTAAAATAAATAAGGTGGAAGTCACCTGAAAATCACTTAGAAATCACTAGGGAATCACACAGAGATCAAGTAAACACCTGGTGGAATTCACATAGGGTTCAAGAAATACCCCACACTAATCTGGTATCTACCAAGTGACCAGTCTCATTGTTGTGGCCGTAGGTTTTCACTGTACTTCGTAGAATAAACCAGGCTTAAGATCATGAATCATAATGTGAACAATTTTACATTATATATGAGATAGACATGGTGTTGTGTATTCAAACATCCACCCAACTTACCCCACTTCCAGCAGAGGACTCCCATTTAGGCTATGGACTTTCAACGACTTTTCTTTTTCTACCAAGAATGTCTTGTGACCATTCGCCGAGTCCTCTAACAAAAGAGTTGTTATGTAAAGTTAGGCCAGATTATGTGAACCCTGTTCCACTCTACTTTCTAGAAATAGGACCAATGTTTGGTTGTGATTCCCAGATCCCAAATCAAGTTTTAAAAGAACAGTTCAGGCTTAGGCCAGGTTTCTTAGTGCCTACACTACCTTCTCTTACCTAAGGAAAGGCTTGATGTTGCAAGGTATGGTCACCTTTCAATAATTATCTAAAAAAAATAATTAGTGAAGAGGTATAAGATTGTCCTAAATGTACTGTATGATGACACAGGGTTGGTGTTATTCATTTAATTTCTATCATAAATGCTTTCAAGAAAGTACAGTCTCAGAGGCATGTACCAGGTTCTCCATTCTTCTTTCTCATAGGAGTTGACAGCTTAGTTCCAATGGCTAAGTTGTCCAAAAGAGTTTCTGGCAACAAGAGCCATGCTGAACATTGGTAGACCTAGGTCCTGAGACTGGAAATTGTTACAAATTTAATGCTCTTGAAGTTCATGGTCTGGGCTTTAACCATGTCCTTTTAGGAGGTTCAAGCTTGGTTCAGATTTCCTCATTCTCTGTTTTATTTTTTCTTCCCTAAATAAGGTTTTTGCTTTGAGACAAGGACTTCAAGCAACATTTGTTCACAGAGAACAGGCTTTGAACTGTGGGCTTACGCCATACTTTCAGTCAATGTTGGAGAAAATCTTAAAACATGCTCTGGGCTAATTTCTCAAATCTACTTTCTGGAAATAGAGGTATGGATTGTAACTGCAACCAAAAACAACACACTGGATTCCAATAGAAAATGCAGGTGAGAGACAAGGTTCTAGGTTTCGAGACAAGACTCAAATTACATGAGGACAGATTTGCCCTGTGGTTTAAGATATCCTATGGACCAGTTTTCAGAAGATAAGCTTAGTGCCTTCATTTCCAGTCACACTTCTACTTTTCTTAGAAAAAGACAGGTCTTTTGATGTAGAAAAAGACAGGTCTTTTGATGTAAATCTTTCTTTGAAGGGATGAGTGCATATCAATGAGAAAATTCACTTCAACACTGAGAAATCATTAGTATGCATGGAATAGAAAGTGGGAATGACAGAATTTACACTGATCTCCAATCAAATGTCATGTTTACATTCCAACTGTATATGCGGGCAGTCAATGATTTTTAATTTGCCTCTACATTTTATGTTAGTCAGGGGAGGCAAAAGTCACACACCGCTGCATTCAAAATTGAGCCTGAGTGTGCTGTGAGGCAGCAAATGGATAGCAGTTGAAACCATAGCTGACATATTGCTTTATTGAAGGAAAAATCCTGAGTCACAGTGAGGATACCTCTTCACTTCAAAAAGTACGTCTGATTTAGAATTTTTCTATATCAAACCACACAGACTAATGATCTGCCAGATACTGGCTTATCCAATATGAAAAAAAAGCCGAGATACTGACATCAAGGAAATTCTTCAACATGTTCAGAAAAGGCTTGCAGTAGCCCTGCAAAGGAAAGTTAGGTGGCAATCCCCCGGAAATCTCATACCAAAAATTAGGGAATCTTGCAATACTCATGAGGCTTTCCTGCGGGATTCACGTGAGCAGAAAGAGACTGGCCTGAGGGTAACACACAAAAATCATGTGAAATTGGAGTGATGAGGTGGCACTCATTT
>CM052780.1:62650949-62685465 GCA_028533395.1 Rousettus madagascariensis
AACATGTTCAGAAAAGGCTTGCAGTAGCCCTGCAAAGGAAAGTTAGGTGGCAATCCCCCGGAAATCTCATACCAAAAATTAGGGAATCTTGCAATACTCATGAGGCTTTCCTGCGGGATTCACGTGAGCAGAAAGAGACTGGCCTGAGGGTAACACACAAAAATCATGTGAAATTGGAGTGATGAGGTGGCACTCATTTAAAATATTAGGCAAAGTGTAGGGGATCTATTTTCAGCCCTAAGTAATTTTCATTTATATTGGTATCATTATCAAGAAGAACCTACTCGAAGAGTAGAACTCTAAAATCTTAGCAAAAAGAACAAAAACAAAAACAATCCAACAAACAAAAACAACAACAACAACAACAAAAACTAAGAAACCAAATAAATACCTTTTTGTTTTTCCTTACTGGTTAACATTAAACATTCTGGGCATTACTTTCATTGACTTTGTATGAGACATTTATCACACATGAACACTGAACAAAGAGAATTAATAAAGTGTCCTCGTTGGCCACAGATAGGAAATGTGACTACCATATATTCCAGTTATTGGGTCAGGCCTACACAAATGAGTTAGACTGAAAATGGAGGAGGTATGATTATCCAAGCAACATCTGAATACTGCTAACAAAGGAAGGCAGAAAAGAATCAGGAGAGTAAAGTAAATTGAGAGATATTTATTGACCATATAATTAATATATGGACCACCATTAGGTGCTGGAGCATCTATGAATAAGACAGATTGCTTCATGCCTAGTCAATCAATTTATAGACTATAGTGGCAAGGAACATAGCAATTTGGACAAGATGTTTATGAAAGGTTGTATGTAATTAATTTTCCTGACTATACTTGTGTCTCGGTTTTGTTATAAAAAGTTCCAATGTGGGCACTAAATAATTGCTCAGTGAAATCTAGATTAAAACTGAACAAGTGAAGATAAAAATGTAGGTTGGTATTAAAAGAGTAAGTATTAAAAGAAAAAAATGTGAAAAAATTACGATAGGAATAATCTTATCAGTTTTTGAAAAGAAGCTAAAGGTTATTAGAAATCATATTGGTTATATTGACTACATTACAAAAGGTTCAGAGACATTGTTAAAATTTTGTATTCAGTAAAATAAATCTGTTGAAACTGGATAATGTAAATACCTGCAAATTATAAAAGTGAGATTATTTGCACTCACTTTTGAAAATAAAGTTTGATAGCCAGTGACCATGTTATATAATGAAATAGAGATTTTGAGATTCAAACAATGTGTTGTTGAAAATATACTTTTGAAATTAAGTATATAACATGGTACTAGGTACATAATGTGGCTACAATTAAGCAAAAAAAAAAGGAATTCAAATATGAATTCTGAGATGCCATCTAATCTAAGTGTACTTTAGTACACTTACAGATTTATAATAAAGCATGAATAAAGTAAAGAGCAGAAAGAAACATTTGGAAGCCTATGCTGTGATACCATCAGCAAAACGATAGCAACATTTTACTTTAGCAAGAGTTGAGGTAGCAAATTGTATCTATCTATCGTTTTCAGTACAGAAGGTGCTTTACAGACAAGTGTAAAGAAGTTTTTATGATATCTGGCAGATAATAAAGGAGTAGCATAGTGTGTTCCATTTTAAATTAAAAACAATGCAGGTGACAAGATATTATGAAAGGAGCATTTGCATGGTTTTAGGGCTGGAGTCTTAACGTAGTACTTCCTTAAAAGCTTCAGAAAATAGTACTACTCAAATAAGCACGCATTTAAACTAACACAATTTTATTAGGAACTTCAGGACTCCATCATGACAAAGAGGACAATAAAAAATTACTAATTTTCTCTAAACCTGTAGAGTTCTTCCACTAAGTTAATTTGCAACCACCAGGATTACAGTTTGTGTAATTTCTGCTGTGGCCATCAGTGTTTTGTGTACTCCATTGTTTCAATGAAGAGGGTAAGTAGATGTTTACCCAATGGGTATTTTCACCAGAAACCAGTCAAGTAGAATTTGAAATTAATTTCACTGTGAAATATTGTTTACCTAATATTTCACAGAAAAATGCCTTCAACTTCAATCTACTGGTAACTTTGTACTGAATCTTTCTAAAAATTCAGTTATGGTAACAAAAGTGATCCACACCCCACCCAGGAAATACTAAATATTCAATTCTGGAAGACTTCCCCTCCTCATATAGATATATTTTCATGACATTTGTTCAAAATTAATGCATCCTACTTTCAGCTTTTATTCATAATTATTACCTATGGAACTCTCTTTTCACTCCTCTGTACCATCCAAGAACTGTATTCCATGTCCTATCTTAGACAAACCCAAATAAACTTTAAAATCATAAATAATTATGAATGCCCAAAGAGCTACATCTATCATAAAAGACATTTATAGTGTTTAATGTGTCCTCAAACAGTGAAATTAGATGTACAATTAGCAATCGTAGTTAAGGAAATCTTTTAAGTTTTTTCTACTCATCATGGTTCACTAAGAATTGAATGGTTTGTGAGCTTCTAGGAATAAGTTCAGAGCTAACTCTTTCTCACTCATTCTTTGTTTTCCCTGCTATCTACAGCTTAGTTGTCCTCTGTTTTTCCCATTTGATAATTTAGATTGCCTGGCATAATTTTGATGGGTAGTCAAAAAATAGTTAATATATCTTTAACACTAACATAAATATTAAATATGTCATAAATGAATGAATGTTAAATCTGTTAAAGCATTTTTCAAGGAAATTATAAAGGCTTTTTTCAAGTACTTCAACAACCAACCATTATAGGAAATTGCTGTCAGTGTAGCAAGTGCTCAACATCACACCTTTCTGCTGCGCTGCTGTTCCTCCTCTCTGAATGCTACTAAACTTCCTGCTCCCTTAGACTTCCAACATCTGACTGAAGCTGTGATTTCTCAATTCTGACACTTTCTTTCTCTCTCTCTCTCTCTCTCTCTCTTTTTTTCTTTAAGTGGTAAGAAAGTACTAGAAGTCAGGTTTTTATTTCAAATAAACAGATACTATAGCTATAGCTATCACAGAAAACTGAAGGCAGCTAGGATGGGATGTGATCAACTCCCTTTTGACTGTGTTGATTTTAAGATGGGCCACATCCAAGTAAATATATTCAGGAAGCAACTGAATAACCTAAACGTGCTTAAACTATACAAATAATCTTTAAAATGTTCCCGCTGATATGAAGCAATATAATACTAGGAATTGGGACCAGATTATGGAGCCAGACTGCCTGGGCTTGAATCTCTGCACACCTGAAACCTTGGGCAAGTGAAATGTGACTCAGCTTCCTCTGTGGAATATGGGTAAAACACTAAGTTTTCCAAGGTTTTTAATAAATTATGTAAACTTCTGTACAAAAATGTCTTCCCCTCGTTAAAATAAAAAAGGTAGTCTACTTCCAAATTATCACAAACACTGTGACTTTCTGCATCATGTTCCATAAAAAGTGGAAGCAAATGTAACTCACAAAGAACAGGGGACTTTCAACAATCTATTTTCCAGTAGTAGGCTTCCAAGGCAAGTTCCTAAATCTTAAAGTATAGCTATTTATAACACAATTAGGAGTGACCAACTTTCTCTGACCTTAACTGTAATTCAGTAGATGCCATTTTCCTAACCACAGTAAGTCACCTCATATCTTTCAGCACGAAAATACACTCGACCTGAATAATAAAGACATCACCAAATGAATTAGAATAGTTGCTTTTCTTTAAATATTTTTATAGGGGAAGGGACATCTACTCAATTAGAGATCTTTTATTTTATTTTTTCCAACCTATCGCGTGATGAATTTATAGGGAATGGGCTCCAGCAGCTCAGGTTGCATTCCATTCATTCTCGGAAAGTGTGCTTCTCTTGGTGGAGCTGGATGGCATTTCGGTTGATCCCAAGTACCATTCTCTTTGGCTTCCTTCTTTTTTTTTTTTTCGATCATTTTCCTTTGCACATTTCAGGAAGCGATCTCAGGCCTTAGAGTGCTTAATATTCTCAATATGTCCATTAATTCTCTTGGTAAGAAACTTGCCCTTAACTTGCTTGTTGTGCACAACGATGCATACTGTTTCTAGGTAACATTGTATAGTCTTTCAGTTTTGCCGTGGTAGTGTTTGTGGGGCATTCCTTTTTGAACAGTGCCCATTCCTTTGATATCTGCAATATCATCTTTCTTGTAGACTCACATGTATGTAGTAAAACAACAACAACAACAACAACTTCATGTTTTCTAAAAGCCAATAGAACATATAGTGAGTGCCTTTCCTTCTTCCATTTGTGTTGTTCATTTTGGCAAATTACTGGAAGATGGTAATTCTCTCTGAAGGGCTGTTCTGATACTTCCATTCTGTGATTCTCTTCCTTCAAGATAGCAGAGTGGCTCTTCTTATTACCCTCATTCCCTCACAATGGCTATTTTTTTTTTTACAATCAATTCATTTATTTATCAATTTATTTAACAAATAGTTGTTAATTCACTTCACAAATATTCATTGAGCATCCATTACCTACTAAGTATTCTCCCAGCCATGAGGGTTACAGTAATAAAGAAATAGATCCTTGATCTCATAGACTTTAACCATACAATAAGTGGAGATTGACAATAAAAATTATTAAACTGATAAATATATAGCATTTAGGTAGTAATAAATGCTGTGGAGAAAACTAGAGTGAGGATAAAATACCAGAAGTGCAAGAAGTAGGATATTATAAAATATTCCAAAGTGCCCCACTCTTCGCTCAATTATATATGAGCAAATTTATTTTGAAAAATGAATATCAGGGTAAAATATTTTAATCTATTTAAAAAAAGAAATCATGTTTTCTATATAACCAATGTATTAAAATATCTTTTTTCCCTACTGTGTTCATAGCAGAATATACAGAATAATAAGATCCATTACATTATTAAAAGTATAATAATCCAATAAGATCATAAATAACTTGGTGTAACAAAATTGTATGAGTTTTATTGAAACAGAATTTTGAAGGCCTTTAGTACAGTAGAGGGCCATCTGAATTTATGGTGAGGGGTATAAGATGCATTGCCCCCAAATGTAATTGATTACAGAAACATTAGCTGTTAGGAGAATCTTAAAAAGAAAAAAGTCCTAGAATTTCAAGACATGCATCTAGGATAACACTGATGTCGATCAAATCTGGGACATGGTTTCAAACACACAGTATGTTATCACTTTTATGCATTACTCTTAATATAAATAGGTGCATGTTAAATCATAGTGCCTTTTAAAAAGAATTATTTTTCCTGCAATGTAAAGGAAATGACCAAGCAATCGTATTTTAATTCTCAATAAGTTTGGAATTAATAACATCATGGGTGTTGTCTTTGTGAATGCCCATCTGGACTATGAAACAGGAACCAGCTAGCTATGTGCTTTGAGTCCAAGCTGAGTCCTTGAAGTGGTCCTCGCCAATCTCCAAGTTCTTTCGAAAAGTAAGTGATATTATTTAAGGGAATGTTCAATAAATTGATAGTGTTCTGCTTATCATCTAATGAAATACATAGCTCTAAAAGTTCTCAGTTAAGAAGGTAGGAAGATCATGAACACTCAAAGATGTTTCCAGGTTATTTTAATTTCTGATAGATGACAATGCTGAGAGGATTTCATACTCTTGAAATGTCAAGACAATAACATGCTATTTTCATACTTTGTGTATAATATTGTAGAACACTGTCATTTTTTGAGTATGGTAGATAATTAACCTTATTCTTATTCTGCTGTGAGGTACTGGCTAACCCTCTGGAATGTAGTGTATCATTAATCGGTGTGTGACTGCTAGACACTCCCTGAATTGTGTGGTTTCTGGTATTTATGTTTTCTTAGAATAAAGATAAACACATGTTGAAATTAGTGACTGACATTTATCAACCGTTGTATGTTGCATTATATTTAATTAACACCCATTACTGTAACCCTCATGTTACAGTAATCACTAAAGTTTAAGTGATTTTCTAAAAATGACACTTGTCAGTAAATGAAAAGTTGAAGATACAGTCTCACATCTTTTAACTTTGAAATCTTTCTTCAACATTTCAGTTTAATATAGTTTAACCACCCAGAAAAGCAAGCCAAAGCCAATTTGTGAAGTGGACCAACACAGAATCTATGAGAGATTACCAATAATGGGATAAAGGCTATCTTTTTCCCATTCGTTGAGGGAAACTTAAGCAATCCATTTTTTTTTAAATAATCAAACCAATGTTTCTAAAATCAAGGAGACCGAGGAAAGCTAAATTTAATTTAACCATTAGAAAAAGCATGAAATTGGAAAAAGAATCTCAAACGTTTACCTTTTACTTTGAGGCCATTCCTGGACATCCTATCACAACACTCCATCAATCAGAGTTTTAGAAGGGGGAAGAAGAAAAAGAGGAGAGCCAGAGCAAGAGTACAATTACTTAAAATGCCAATGGAAGAGAACAAGAATCAGATTGATGTAAAAGGTAGAAGAGGTCTGAAAATTTTCCCATATGAGTTTAACTGATGATCATTAAAAATAAATCGCTCCTTTCCTTTGCTGATCTAGCTACACAGGTACAATAAAAACACTTTTTAAAAATCAGATTATATACAGTGTGTCTTTGGAATTAAAGGAATTATGTTGTTGTTTCATGATTAAACATCACTTGCATAATTAAGTGGTTTAAAAATAGCAGACCAGTTCTTTGAGTTTTTAAAATCTTAAAACTGCAGGAGATTATGTTTTTTATAAGATCTAAAGAGTCAAAAGGTTAGGGTCAGTCTAATTTACATTATGTAAACTACTTTGTTGCAAAAAAAAAACGTAACTAAAAGTTGATTGAAAATTATATTGTCATCTTTCTTTGAAACAAATGAATGGTTAAATTTAAGAAGAAAGTTTGGTAAATATTTAGGTTGTGGAACTTGATGATATTTTTTACCAAATAGCTCTGATTTCTAGGAATAGAAATATATTTAGTACTCATATATGAATATAATGCAGCTTGCTCTCATTACTGTAATGTGAATATAAATCTAAGGATAATAACAATCTACCTAATGCACACATATATCCTGATAAGTGCCCCTTTATGCATATAGAGGTGAGAGGGAATAGAAAATTCATAAATCATTCTCTCAAAAATTTATGAAGCCTAATGCTATTAATTGGTTTAATGCCTGATTCTTGAATATTGTTGTTAACATTTCGTGACTAACCGTTGCCTCTTCAGTCTGAAATACAGACTCATGTGTTTCTAGCATAGTTTTATTTAAAAATATGTCTGTCAATGGCCTATGATCAATTCCCAGTCTGTTAGCTATGCAAGTAAAATCATTATGTAAATTAAGGTTAATTGATTATTTAAAGGTCCATCCTTTCTTTCAAATTCGCTGCCCTATGGTTTTGAGCTTTACTCTATAGCATATGAATAAAGATAATAAACAGAATGAATTAAATTAATTAAGGAAGTATTCAATTGTGATGCCTATACCAAGAAATTGTTAATTAAGTCACTCACAAACTTTTACGACTATGCTGTAACTGAATTTAATATCTAAGTGAAAATTTAAAACTGAATAAAAATGTAGAACTCTTTTCCAAAATTTGACATCATCGGCATTGAAAACATTTTAATATTTTCACATGGGTCATCTTAAACATAAGTAAAGTTATAGACACTGTTACAATAAAATTCCATGTATCAAATATCCAGCTCAATATTATCGAGTCCTGGGAAATCTTTTTTTCTATACTTCCAATTGCTCCTTTATTTCATTATTTTGAAGCAGAGAAGAGACATAATATTTGACCAAAAATATTTTAATATGTATCTCTAAATATAAGAACTTTTAAAATTTAATCACAATACATTTCTTACTTGGCCCAAAATTAACAAAAATTCCTTCATATCAATAAATATCCTGTCAACATTTATATTAACATCTTATTCACATGAAGATCCAGTTAAGGTCCATCTATACATTGCAATAAGTTGATAGGTCTTTTAAGTCTTTTTAATCTATAGACGTCAGCACTGACACTTCTTTTTATTCATCTTGTTCAAGACAAACCAGATTTCTGATCTGAATACTGATGACTATATGTTCAGTGGCTCATTTCATGTTTTTCTGACTCCTTATTTTCTATAAATCAGCAGTTAGAAACAGAGTCCTGATTAGATCCAGGTTTTTGTTGTTGTTTTTAGAAATAAATCATAGGTGATACAATATCCTCTATCCTCAGGGGATCTACTTTCCAAGACCCTTGATAGTTGCTTGAAATCTCAGATAATACTTAACCCTATATGTATTATGTTTTTTTCCTATATGTAAGTACCTACGATAAAGTTTAGCTTATACATTAGCATAGTAAGGGAATAATAAAAATAACTAATAATAAAATAGAATGATTATAACAATACAATAAAAGTTATATGAATGCGCTCACTTATTTCAGGATATCTCTTGGTGATGCCTTCATATAGCCTCAGTGTTTTCTGGTGCAACACACTGCTGTCAATTGGAACACATTTTCTGTTTAGAGCTTCTGCCAACAAATGTAATGTCTTTCTCCTCTTAACTAAACACTTTTTATGCACTGTGACCATAACTTTCAGTGTGAGGTGCAACACAGCAAACCTAGCACAGATTTCTCTTCTTCACAATTTCATGGATAGATTTGCTCTTACTTTAGATTTTAGCATACGGTTTGTTTTCTTTCGTGATGAAGCAGGGAACTTTTACCTTTTTACTAAAAGGATTCACTTTATGACTTCTTTTGGCATATCCCAATTGCTAGCATCATGACAATTGCACTTTGCACCAATCATTAAGTAAAAAAAGTGTAACTTGAGCACAAGTACTATGAAACCAGGGAAGTTGAATGAAAACCCACAGGGCTACTAACTAATGAGTAGGCAGTGTACACAGCATGGAAACACTGCATAAAGGAGTGATTCACTACCTGTGTGGAATGGAGGAGGAGAGATTTCATCTTACTACTTAGAACAATGTGCGATTTCAAATTTATGAATTGTTTAAGTCTGAATTTTCCATGTCATATTTTCAAATGACAATAACTGAAAATGTGAAAAGTGAAATCAGGGATAAGGGGGGGGGGACTACTTTATGTACTATTTCTTTAAGGAGATATGACAAATCCCTTTGATTCTCCTTTTGTGATAGTAGCATTCACCGATTGTCATTTCCTACCAATTAATTCCTTTCATTTCTTCTGTGTTTATTGGCTAAACTATTTTTAGAAAGAGGAACCTCTCCATATGAAATAATCGGTTACCTGGAGGTCCTGCTGTCATAGTAAAGACAGGGAAAAGTATGTTGCTTTCCTTTGTGTCACTGGACTTCACAATAAAAAGTTGATTCACTTTCATAATCCAAATCTGACTAATGAGATAAATAGATTCGGTTTTATGAACCATCTAGATTCTGTTGAAAGTACTTGACTCTGCTGTTGTAGTTTGAAAAGAGAAAGAGACAATATGCAAACAAAATGGTGGGTTGTACTTCAATAGGTAAACAAATGAAGGTGATGGTGCTCCAATAAAATTTCACTTACTAAAACAAAGATGGGCCAGATTTGACCAAGGGACTGTAGTTTGCTGACTCCTCCTGAACCTTACTTTTACTTTACATAATATGCTTCATATCCTTTTTTATTTTCTTTTGGCTATTGTTTCTACTTCATCTCTACCTTTCCTGCATATCAAAGTTGAAGTAAATTTGTATTCTCACTGTTAGTATTGATAATATAGTCAGTCATATAGTTATTACTATCTTGTGTTCTAGGAGACTCTTCACAGCAGGCTCATAGTTTCAGCATTTCTTATGTTCATATACATTATTGAGAGTTCATCTGAGGCCCTTGTAATTGAACCTAAATTTGGCTAGATATTTTATATGAACTTTGTCCCATATTTTTTCTCTTTGACTAAATATATTACTCTATTTTCTTCCATTTTGAGGCATTAATGTCAAACGGTATAACTACAAACTGGTTTTCTCTGTAAATGCGTGTTGGACTGATATTGAGTGTTTAAAGTTTCCTGTTTTTTAAAGTCCAGTAATTTATTTAACATACCTCCATTTTGGCTATCCTGAGTCATCTTCTACTTATATATGATATGTCCATTCAAGTAGTATTTCAGGCAAGTTTTCTTGAATACTATATTTTAATATTTTTCCTGTTTCTTTAACTTGTTTTTCATCTTAGCAGACTCGTATTATATAAGTGATAAATCTCCTTTTACATTACTTTCTGTCTAATCTATTTAACATCTGTATTCATTGCATTTACATTTTAACATTTTTTATTTATGTTTTTTTTTCTAATTCTGATCTATGTTTTTCAGAGCATTTCTTTTTTTTCATAAATTAGCTCATTTTACAATACGAAGGTACAACTTTTATATTTTTAAAAAAAGGACTTTGTTTCCTTAGAGGCATTATTTTGCTTGCTATTCTCTTTTCACTTTGTGACTTTGACCATGATTCTTTTCTATCACTTGGGTTTAAATACAATTAGTCTTTACATTCTCTTAAAATGAAGGTGCACCAAAATAGCTTTTCTAATTCACAGCTCTAGAATACCTGTTTTAGTGTTTTATAGTGTTTAAAATATATATCCTTTTATTTTTGAAATCCACTTGCTTTTTTCTGTGCTCCCACTTTAATTGGATGAGTTATTTATTTATTTATTTTTGCCCTCTGATGTCTGTCCTGCTCAATTTATATTCTGCTCTCAATGTTTTCTCCTTAGAGTAGATTTTTGTGCCGTGACTGCTTTTCTATTAGTAAATTTTTCATTTAGTGTAGCTGGACATTTTCGAGGTTCACTGGTTCTCATGAAGAACCAAAATCCTTACATTTCCCTGAATATCTTGAAAAGTAGTTGTCATCACACTTGCTGATATTGTAGAGATTTTGTTTATGTCAGTTGTTTTCCACAACCACTCACATTCTGTGATTTGGAAGTTAGGTTACTGTTTTATTTAATTATAAATATTATCTGTAGGGTTTTGGTTTGATAATATGTTTTCCACTTCAATAAGTTTGTTTAAGTGAGGAGGACACCTAGCAGCAGAAGAATTTCCACAGAAATAACTATACAGGTTAATAATTTAGCCCAGTAATGGTCTATAGATATAGACAAAAGATAAAAGATTCCTGGGCAGAAATGAAGGACTATATTCCACCAAAAACTACTAGCAGGTGTATCAGCATAGTAATCAGCTGCTCTCCCTAAGCCCAAAACTTCACAGGCAAATTGTAGTGCCAGATAAATGTGCTCATGAGTGGAGTACTGCTAAAAGAACTCTAGATGTAGATAATCTGCCACTGTGATAGCAAGCGATAGCAAGCAATTATTAAATGAGAGATCAAGTAAATGCTGGACTATGTGATGCAAATATTATCTCACTTTTCAGAATTGCCAGATACAAGACAGTCCTGTGTCCCAGCTGAAAAATGTTCAGGGCATTGCCACTTTGGCACACTCAGCAAGATATATAGAACTACAAAAGGCCTAAGTTTACTGTCTCCCGATATTTGGCTATCCAAATCTCAGTCTGTTTGTAATGATGAAGGATTCTGGAAAATTCAAATATTGCATTGGCAGCTTAATCAAATTTCTCAAATTCCTAAATACAAACATTAAGCCAAGGATATTTGAAATATTTGTTGAATCAGTGGAATTTTTTCACAGTACGTGAATTTGAGAGAATGGGACCTATGTAGCCCTCTGATTTTCACATTGTGTTAGCTATTACCAAGTTTAGGATTGAGGTTTCATTCTATTGCGTTAAGTTTTTTAATCTAGGGCTTCTAGATACAGTTATCCCTTTCTGAACTACTGGCTTTTATCTTTTAAACTCCTTTAATCATTTTGGAAGTAGTGGGTAGCATAATTAATATATGATGAACTGAATAAATGAATGATGAATGAAATAGACCAAGTAAATGAAGAGAATTTTTAAAGAACAAATGTTCTAAGAGTCAATAAATAAACATAGAGAGAAAGGCTAAGTAATTTTGGACAACTAGTTCATTAGACTACTGCTAAAATAAAAGTGGTAAAATAAAGAGAAAATGTATCTCAATAAGTCACAAATATGACATCTCTCTTGTGTTGTTATTATTGCTGCTGTTGTTATTTTCTATTCAACATGCTCTAGACTTAGCACAAAACTGGCCATCAGTCCAGGACCTACAGAGATGGCTGGTGGTAGTACACAGTGCAGCATAGTACAGAAGGGTGAACAACTAACAAATGAGTGATCAGAGAAGACTTTTCACATGGGTTGACCTAAAAAAAGTTAAGGTGTACCTGCTCCATGAAGGGTCCCATTATATAGATATCTATAGTTTCATAGGAACTAGTTGTGATAGACAGGGAGAAACCAGCAAGGCCCATTTGATCTAAGTCCTCTCTGTATCCCATTGTTAAAGATGGCCCAACAAACATTTGTTTATAAAATATTTGATTTTCCATCTCCATGTGAATTGCTGTCCTGCCCTTTGAAGTTCAAAACCACAACTTCCCACTTCTTCTTAACTCAAAATGTCATATATGCTTTAACTACCCAATCTGTCATTGGGTCTCTCATTCTTATGGAATTCTTGTATTTACATGCATAATAAATGTAGTCATTTTTGTCATGTTTATCTCATGTTAATCAGATTTTTAGTCCAACCAGAAGTCCTTTGAAGGAAGAAGGAAAATTACTTATTCCCATGTATAGTGCATGCTCTGATGTTTTCTATCAAAAAATGGGGTTATAGTATCTACTGCACTATTGAACTTTACTTTTGACATTTATTATTCATATAAAAGTGCCATATTGTCCTTACTCTTAGAGCCTGTTATGATTGACTTGGGCTAAAATTTATGTAATTCTGACCTAGACTAATTAATAGAAACATAATTTTATACTTCTCAGTGATTGTGAATTGAATTACACTTACAAAGACATTTTATGAATTAAACATATGAAATGATAATAAAATGCTAGCCATATGGGCAAATCACAGAACTACTGCATTCTGAGATATAAATAGTAAATATATGTTCAACACAGGATAGTGGAATTGTGCTGTTTTTGATCCTGAAATCAAATATTACTTATTGTCTGTCGGAGCCAGCTGGCTAAAGTCGAACAGCACCTGAGAGAGGGGGGTGAAGCCTAAGAAAAAAGAAGATAGGAAAGAACTTTTTGGAGAGCATACAGTCAATGCTGCAGCCCCGAGTTTATTTAGCACAGCATGTTTATACCCTACAAAGCCCGTGAGAAACAAACACCCACGAGTATGTAACTAATTGCTGATATTCACTCAGGAAACTTTGTAGCTATCTTAACATACTCTTTCCCATGGTCAAAGGACATTCAGTTTCTCTCCCCCAAGCCAGGTGCACCTCCTCCCCAGCCAGAAGCCTGCACAGCTTGCCAACTTTGCAAAACTCCCAGCTTTACTGGCAGTTTAATTCTGCCTCAAAACAGCTCCCGACAATTATCCTTGATTACATTCCATAGATTAGTAATGACATTGTGGGTCCTCTTTAATCATTATTACTTTTTGAATAATGCTAGAGTTCTAACGTACAATTATGGAGCATAAAGATAACTTATATAAGAGACATGAAGACTTGGACTTTATTTAATATTTAATTATGCAGGAAAGATATATCTTATTTTGAGGAAAAATATTTTAAATTATTTTAATGGACACAGTGAGAGACTTACAAGAACAAAATAAACCAAACAATTATTATTTGTGTTCGTGTGTGTGTATACAAATATATAACCTTTCTTGGAGACTACTACCTTTTAATTCATTATTTTACTTACACAAATATGCTCCATTTGTTTTTGAAATATATGCAATATGAATCTGTTTTCTGTCACATGCCCCCTGAAACATTATTTTCATGCTTCAAGGATAATGCCAAAACTATGCATTAAATGAATATATCGAGTACTTGAAAGCATAGCATTTTTCTGAGTTACATAAAGAAATAAATAAGAGCACATAATTGCCTTCAAAGAGTTTCTATTCTGATGGAGAAGCTATGATGCTGAAGCATAAAAATAAGTGTAGCATGAAAGGAGTATGTGACTAATTGCTATCAGAGAAACAGTCATGCATGGTTTGAGTGTAAAGAAAATAAATCCTGCAGTGAACTAAATAGCTTACTGACTATAGAAGGAAATGGAAAGTTTATTTGAAGCAAGAACTGATTTGTTTAATGTAGTAGATTCTGATTAGGGATGGTGGAAGACAAATGAGAAACGATTGAGGGAGAACATTAGAAGACAAAGCTTTGAGAAAGAAAATTACAAGGTGAGTTCAGAGGACAGTGAGTAGCAGAGCAGTACCGATGAATTCATGAAGAAGAAAAATGGGAAACAGATAAGTAAAAGAAACTTCCTAAAACAGTGTTTCTCGAAATGTGTTTTTTTTAAATTACCTGATGTTAATCACTTGAGATGCTTGTTTAAAAATATTTGTTGTACTCTTTTTCTTAAACCTACAGATTAAAATATTGGGAAATAGAAAATAGAAATCTGAGTATGTAGGATAATAACTATATGTTTTCAGTTTTAGTTTTTCACAATAATTTGAAATATCAATGTAGAGAATATGTATTTACAGATTCTTTTTAGGGAGAAAAATAACAGTTCACTGTGTAGGGCAGCTTGGAAAGAGATAGATCAAAAGAAAAGTCTATGCTCAAACAAATATTGGGCAAGTATCTTAAGGTTTTCCAGATAAACAGAATTAATAGGTTTGATATGTAGATGATAATGATGATAGATAGATAGATAATGGATAGATAGATAGATAGACAGATAGATAATGGATAGATAGATAGATAGATAGATGATAGATAGATAGATAGTTGGTAAATGAAAAGACATAGACATAGATAAATTTATTTTTGAAAGATTGGGTCACATGATTACAGAGCCTTAAAAAGTGGCAGGACCATGATTGGCTGTCTGCAAGTTGGAGGACCAAGAAAGTTGGTGGTATAATTTCAGTCCAAGTCATACCCTGAGAACCAGGAGAATAAATGGAAATGGTATAAGCCCTAGACTGTGTGAAGGCCCGAGAAACAGGAATGCCTATGTCAGAGGGTGGAAGAAGATGCATGGTCAAGCTTAAGCAGAGAACACATTTGTTGTTTCTCCACTTTTTTGTGCTTGCTATTCAGGCCCTCAACAAATTTAACGATGCCCACCCACTTTGGTGAGGGTGAACTTCTCTACTCAGTCTACTGATTGAAATCCAAAATACTCTCACAGATGCCCTCGAAAATAATATTTCACCAGCTATCCTGGCTTCCCTTAGTGCGGTCAATTTAACATATAAAATTAATCATTATAGCTGTTGAGAGGGATAAAAAATAGAACATATACAAAAGAAAAGTTGATAGGACATGATGATTGGCGATGAGAAAGAAAGAAAACAAAGATAATTTTATTCTTTTGTCCCTAGGTGACATAAATTAAATCAAGAAAATAGTTGGAAATAAACTGAAAATTTAAAAGAGATTTGAGACTGGACGTATAGCTTTTAGAAGAAATCATAGAGAATGATTACTTGAGCCAAGGTATTGTTATGTAAAGGGTCACTAGCAATACATGGTATAAGCATGAAATGAAGTTTAATTTGGGAAATCAGGCAGAAAGGCATCAAAGAAAAGATAGCATCTCACTAGTTTCCCTAACCCATAGAGAGACGAACCTCATTGGTTCATATCCGATCACACCATGAGAAGAGCTAAAAGCAAAGTACTTACAATAGTATTGAAAGAGAATTTGGACATGAGGTAAGGAATAATGCATTGACCATGTAACAATGAGAGCTTCTTGGTCAAGGTAACATTTCCTAAAGCAAGAGAGCTGATAAAGCTAAGCAGTTTGTCACAGGGAGAGGCAGTTTAGCTCCATTGAGCCAACCCTAAACGAATGACCTACTTACATGTTTATCTGTCAAAGGAGATGAATGAATGAGCCTCCAGGGCCATCTAGCCCTGTCTCTCTGAGAGAACGGGCAGGAGGAAGGAGCAAAAGACTGAATTTGGAGAAGTCCTCCATTTAGTAAATGAGAGAAAGAAATAGCCACTGAAGAGATCATGGAAAAGAGCAGTTAGTTTCATAAATTAATGGCCTGTTAGCCAAAGAAGAGGAGGAATTTTAAGAGAGGTAGAGGATGGTGAAAATATCAAACATTACTGATGTTCTAGAAAATGTATGACTAAAAAAATATGTTTAATGACTGTCAGTTTGACCACACAATAACTACATTTAATGTCAAATAGTGACGACATTTCTGTGGAAGAAGCGGAGAAATTACAGTATGCAAAGAATTTCTTGGTTTCACCTCCACAAGACACAATTAACAATTTAATGTATTCTTAAATATTTCTTGATTTTCAATTTTTATATTTTGAGGCCTGCATTTCTGTTTTATTTACATAGTATATGAATCCAAAAGCACAAACAGAATTTTAAGTTTCAGAAATAGGAAACATAAATTTTGTTTGTCATTCTATTTAATCGTTATTCAAACACAAGTCTTCTCCAAAGCTAATTCATTTTTTATCCCCAGATACTTTTACAAATTCAGTTAATCAATCTTGTTTCTGTTTTGCTCTCTCTTGATATCTTGTACTGAATTAGACCCCTATGTAATATCTTAAAAATAATTGCAGACAACAATTTGTGGGAAATCATTATTTTAAGCTGTTACTTTCATTTTTAAAGTTTATTCTCAGTTATTAATTTACAGCTGATGCTTCTATTAAGATTCCATAACAGAGATTGCAATTCTTATATTTTATTAAAATACACAAGGCAGTTGGATACTCTAGCCAGTCCAGCATCTCAACTTAACTAACAAAAGATTCCCATTTGATGATATTCCATAAAGGTTAAGATATACGTGAGTGAAATTTAAGAGATAAAGAGAAATTTTATAAAACACATTTATTAAAAAATATTATAACTCAAATGAGTTTCCAGTGGCACAACTCAAATTAAAGGTTACCTTAATAGAAGAGACAAGGCAAGTACCTAAAATTTTAATGTAATAAATTGTTCATGTTCTCTTTGGTATCAGATACATCTGGGTTTCATACTCATCTTTGATCTTTCCTAACCTCTCTAAACTTTAGAATCTTTGACATTATATATCAGGATAAATATTATGACACCTCAGGGTGTTTGAAAATTTCCAGCAACATGATATCTGCAATAGACTTAACTAATTAGAACAACACCCAAATTGATGAGTTATAATTATTATTATATTTATTGTTATTACTAGCTATGATATGTTGGAATTCCATTCAAAAACAGAGCTCTCACATACAAAAAAAAAAATGCTTAATTATTGTATCTAGCATTCCATGTGTTTTTCTCTAAGTTCTTTGCATAACCAGTGGTACTAGTTTGGGGCATTTTAGAAAAACTTTCATATATTTTAGCATCTTTAAATTGGATCTTTATATTGATGATCAGACAATGCATGAACAAAAGCACAGACAATATTTCTCCCCAAGCTAATTGTCATAATAATATAGTCATCTACTTTGAAAAAGAGAAAATGTGAAAAATATAATACTTGATTAAGTTTTGAACATAAGTGGAATATTTGCATTTTATAATGTCTTTGGTACTTTGGGAGAGAAAAGTGCAAACTCTTTCTGTAGGTGGCAAGATATAAACTCTGTTCTCGGATATGGACTAAATTTGTCATTCCTAACTGTACTTGGAATGGTTATTTGTTTGGAAGCATACTAAAAAGAACTTATCAAAAGAATATTTGCTGGCTTGCAAAAAGGAAAAGTTGAATGGAGTCTAAGAAAGAACCAAAAAAAAAAAAAAACCAGATAAGCTTTAGCAATCTTGGTCAGAAACTCAGAATACTGCTTTTGGTGAGGGGGGACAGTACCATCAGGATACCTGGGATCATGGTCTTAAAACATAGGGGTCAAGTGTCTGAGGGGGAGCATCTGAGTAGACTGGGTTAAGACATTCATGTACCCCTGGCCAAGAGTGGAGTGCAGATCACTGTGATTGACAGTTTGACTAAGCATAAGGGTCATTTAGGGAAAAAATGGAGGGAAAAATCGAATTCGGTGTCCAAAATGAGGGAGGAAGGGATGTTTGGCAGATAAGCCAAAAAATTCTGCTTTACCCTTTCAAAAACCAATGTAGACTGGAACTGTCATTGACTGCAATATTTAAGTGGTATGTGTGGAGACAGACAAATCAAAAAAGTGAAATGCAGTTGACTTAAATATTTAGGTGAGCAATGTGGGGTCAAGTGTAGAGGACTGGCATATTACTTAAAAGTGATAGTGCTAGATTTCACTTTATATCATAATGAAAATTTTATTTTTATTTTTACTATGACTGATGCTTGGAAATTTAAATTGCTGACTTACTAGAACTTTGAAAAATTTACAAGTTTATGTTTCTTCAAGAATATTATTTTCTCTTAGAAATTTTGGAAAGATAAAAATTATGCTTGAATCTTAAGAAACTTGCAGGAACTTAAAAGCCCATATTTAACGAGAATCATTAAATTCTTCCTAAGGACTAAATTTAACATGTTCATTGCAATAGTAGTTGTAGTTAAATTGTTTCACTTTGCATTACCTCTAAAATTGCTGTAAAAATCTAATTATTATGTATGTTACATATGAGAAAACTAATGAATGAAGCAAAGCTATACAGATAAAAAATAATTAGATTGTGTTTTGCAAGTTTACTTCTCTCTGTAGACATTGCTTTTTGGTTAAATCTTCACAAGTAAATCACATATGGCTGAGGAAATACCTTCTTACAGACAAACAAGTAAGCAACTTCTTTTTATTTAGGAGGGAAATAATGTATGCTTAACTAGCATCAGCTGGGGGTTGTTGATGCAAAACCAGGAAAGATTCTCATGGTGTCTGCTCAGACTCTTTAGACACAAAAGATGATTTTTAGCAAAAGACATAGAAAGGAACCAGTGGTGTTTCATTTTTGTATATTATGCTATATAACTTCTGTTTTCACTTTGGCCTCTAGTCTTTCAATATATTTAACATTAACTTTTTCTTAATTATGAAAGTACCATCATTACATAAAATTAAGGAAAGACTTTAAAGAAGAAAATAATTTATAATCCTGTACTTTTGAATGCTTTTAATATTTGCATATTTTAAGTCCGCCCCCCCCCCCGTCTACATGTGCGCGCGCGCGCGCACACACACACACACACACACACACAAATACATACTTTTAATCACATATTTTTGGTTTTAAAATCTTGTTTTTTTGTTTAGTTTGTATAATATCAAAAATATTTTACATTATTCGATATTTTTCAAAAGCTTCATTTTAATGATTATTTACTGTTCTACCATGTGGAGGATTGTAATTTACTTTTCCCATATTCCTGAAAATCTAGTTTGTTTCACAAATGGCATTCAAAAGCAGCAGTTCTTAATGAGATCCTTGGCATAACTGTTTTAAAATGAAAAGTCTTTACTCAGATATATACTAGCCTTTTATGGAGATATGGTCCAAAATTTTCATAAAATTATTCAAATTTACACTTATACCTAATAAGGATAAATCAGTTCAGCTACTAAGTCACATCTTATAGATTAAATGATTATTCTTTTACTCTTTCCATAGGATTTAACATAATGATCAAAAAAGTTTGCGAGTATCTTAATATATACTAGATTGGAAAAAACACACACACCACTTCTGTTTCTTTTTACTCTCATACTACTACCATATTTACAACACTTCTAACATCAGATATATGGGTTTGCTACTCATCAAGCAATTCTCAGCAACACCAGCTGGGTGTCCTACAATTTAATTTAATTCTAATAGTAACTGGAGTTAGTACAGACCCACATTAAGGCTCAGTCCCAAAAGAGTGCCTCCTAATTCAGATGCCAATCATAACGACTAGGTCCTCAGAATACCCACAACTTTGTCTTTCTGAGTTGCCTGTAAATCAGAAGTTCCCACAATACCCCTTCTTGAATTTGGTCAGTTTCTAGAACAGCCCACAAAATTCAGGGGAACATTTACTTGCATTTACCAGTTTATTATGCACCAAAGGATACAGATAAACAGCCAGAGGAGGAGATACATAGGGTAAGACTGGGAAGCATCCTAGTTCAGGAGCTTCTGTTTTCATAGTGTTCACCCAACCTGGAAGCTCCCAAATTTCATATGTTAGAGATTATTATGGAAGCTTCATCACACAGGCATGATGGATCATTAGCTCTGTTTTCTGCTATTTTCCCTCTCCAGAGTGGGATATAGAAATGAAGCTTTACAGCTTCTAAATAATGACTTGTTTTTTCTGAAACCATCACCTATTCTAAAGTCCACCGAGGGTCATCTCATTAGAACCAAAAATATTCCTGGAAATTCCATGGGATTTAGGAGCTCGGTATCAGATGTTCCTATCATTCAAGAAATTAGAAAGATCTCAGGAGTTATGTTTTAGAAAATGAAGTCACAGCATAAACGCAGAACAAAATGTTCTCTGTCACCCCTATTTACAAGGTGTTTTAGGAACTCTTTGTCAGGAATCAGGACATTAATCCTTTTGGACCAGGACTTCTCCCTTATGATTTCATTTCACCTTAATTACTTTATAGTCTCAAGAATGAAGGCCATTATAATTCTTTCTGACTGTATGTGTGTGTTAAACTGCTTAAATGATATGAGTTACTAGTGTCAATGTACCTTTTCAAGGGCTTAGTACATTTCATATGCAAGATCCGATCTTTCGTTGTTGCTATCGGCTTGTATTTTCTTGTTATCTATATATTTTACCAAATTTACCAATCATTGCTTCTATGTAAGCAAACCAGTTTTGGGCTTAAAATATACTTTTGTTTTTAATTATATATCAGAAATACAGTTTATTTAATGGTTTATTTGAACATTATTTGTCTCAGCTACAGTTCTGTTTTTTAAGATAAAATGATTCTTAATAGGCTTGTAATGTCAGAATATTTTTACATCAAAAAGTTTATGGCGTGTGTCTTTTTTCTCAAAGACAATTGTCTTTTAAAATTAGTTTTCCGTACATTTGTAGTCTTGCAATGTAAACCAAAGAATGGATATTTAATACAGTACTTTTGCCAATAGTGCTTATATTACTATTTAATTTCTAGTTAAATAAAAATATATGTATTTTCTACTATATTATTTGATATTCTCTATAAAAACCCATATAAAAACAATTATTTTATAACTCAATACTATATCTTTTAAAATTTTCATGGCATTGGTTTCTTTCTCTTTCTGATAATAATAATGATGATGATGATGATGATGACGATGATGACATTACTAATAGTTTCTCTTCACCTTGGGAGTCAGTAAGCTCTGTGTCATATTTGAAATAGTGAAGCTACCATTTATTCAATGCCTTACATATATTTTCTCATTTAATATAGTTAGATATATATGATTACTATGTTATTGATGAGAAACTTTAGCTCACAATGGTTAAATAACCTATGTAAGTTCACACAGCATATATGTGGAATTACTGGTATTTGACCTAGGCTCTGGCTAGGTCAAAGTTTTTGCTTAACGTTTTTTGTTGCCTATATGTGAGACCATACAGTATTTACTTTTCATTTTCTATCTTATTTCCTTTAATACAGTACCCTCCAGATTCATTCATGTTGCCCTTTCTGCCCTTCATTTTCTAGATTACTTTTTGTATCACTAAGACATTCTTTTGTTTTGTGACCAAATCTGACACCTTTCTTAAAGTGAATAAGTGTAAATTCAACTCAAATAAAGGGGCATTCATTTCCACACATTTCAGTAACAGAGATTAATGATTTAATTCTAATAAAGGTTAATTTATAAATTAAATATTTAGTCAAATATTTTTAAATCAAGAGAAAAAACTATTACACAATCCATATTGAAAAGAAGTTGAAGACATGAAGAGCAACCAATTTAAAAAAACTGAGATAAATACATAAGTTAAATATACATATTATTATTATTAAGTTATTATGCATATAAAGTTTAAAACAGCCAAACCTGGCAGATAAAAATTTTAAAAAGAGTTTAGATAGATATTTAAGTACATACTATAATTATTTGTCCATAATCGTACTTGTTTCATAATCTATGGCATGGAAATGCTATCATAATTTTTATTCCATGATTTAGTTAGAGCTAAATTACATATGCTTACATTCTATATTAGTTGCATAACAGTTATAGACTGGAAAAATAATTGACATGGAAGCACAATATCTTATATTTTAATAATGTTGTTCGTTAGATGAATATATGATTAAAAAAAGCTTGAAAAACTTGTTTAATTGTTAAAAACGGTTAAATTATTAATAGGAATTTATATTCATCGACTATCCATAGTGTATAATATTGATCTAGATGTTTCCATAGATGTTAATTTTAGAGATTTTTTAATAACTTCAGAATTGAAATTTTAAATGATTATTTTACTGTACTCTCTCTGGAGTGTATGAAATCTGTATGTATGTATGTATGTGTATGTATATGTGTATGTGTGTGTGTGTGGGTGTGTGTGTGTGTGTGTGTGTGTGTGTGTGGGTGTATGTATTTTTCATGGTAGTCAAGTCATGGAAACACCTGAAATACCCTTCGATAGATCGTTTGCTAAAAAAGATGTGGTACATATATACAATAAAATGTTTCTTAGCCATAAGATAAGGTCAAATACTGCCAGTTGTGAAAATATGGATGGTCTTGAGATAATCATGCCACGTGCAATAAGCAAGACAGGAAACTTACCTGCCATATTATATCACTCTTGGAGGGTGTAAAACCGAAAGCAGAAAATGAACAAGATAAACAAACAAACTGATAGACGCAGATAACAGTTTAGTGGTTACTAGAAGGAAAGGGGCATAGTAGAAAAGGGTGAAGGGGTTTAAATATATGATGACAGAGAGTTTGACTTTGGGTGGTACACACAATGTAATATACAAATATTGGATTATCCAATTGTACACTCGAAATCTGTATAATCTTATCAATCAATGTCACCCCAATAAATTTAACTTAAAAAATAAATATGTATGTATATATTGTTTATGGCAGCTTCACCTACTTCATAAGGGGTTTATATATTTGTGTCACTTTTGTGTACTTGGTAATGTGTGTGAAGTATTTGTAAACATAAGCAGTTGAATTGTATCATTAAAATCATTAGAATTCAATACTGTACTGCCTATTAAATTAAGTAAAATGAATGACAAGGACATCAAAATTAAAAATATAGCAACAACTTAATATTATTATTGGTGCCAGAAGCATCATTATCAGTGTCCTCTGTGGATATTAGACTTCACATTTAGAAAGAACCTTTTTGATTTAAGTAATTTTTATTTTTTCAGAAAAAAATAAAGTACAATAAGCATTCCCTGCAGTGCATTTTTTAGAATAAATAGCCACCAATAAAAAATACATTATTTCATATCCTCTACGTCATACAGCAATAGTATCTATTGAGATTCAGGATGAAAATGATCATCCTCCAGTGTTTCAGAAAAAAATTGCCACTGGAGGTGTATTGAAGCTGCAAAAGTGTTTGCTTCTGTGCTAAGAATTAAGATATGAGCCAGTTAATTAAGATAGAAAACTACAGTAAAAGCAAAGTGCTTAAATTTTGCAGGTAAACTCTAAATAACCATGTTGTTTGATTTAACTGAGTACTTATTCCTACTTAAACCAAATCTGAAACTTGGAGATATATGAGTTTAATGAGCCAAACTAAATATGGATTAATTGTGAGGTGAGTACTAAGCACATTTGGGGGATTTATTTTTACTACAAAAAGAAGAACAGATTATTTATGATGTGTTATACTGAATATGATGTTAAAAATGTGTTTTCCTCATAAATTCGTATGCTTCTAAAGGATTTTATTCAAGGTAACTCCAAAGATTCTCATGATGGAGTTTCTACTGGCAAATATAAAGTTACCATTTTCTAATAGGAGAAATAATGTAACAAATTCTGAAAATACTTTTGCTGCAATAATTTTTAAATTCAAAATGCTAGCTGTATGAATGTAACACAACACTATGAATTTTAGTACTTTACTAAAATTTTAGAAAATGAGATATGTCAGAAATTTGCTAACCAACAAGAATTAAAAAGCAGTCGAACACTAAAGTTGCTAATTTTCTATTTTTTTCCAAATTAGTTATTATGAACTAAGTTTAAGAATTTTTAATAATTGAAGTTACATTAATTTGCAGTGGTTTTATTGCTAAGAAATTAATTTATAAATATCACTTGCATTTGAGGTAGAAATTTAGAAATCAGTGCATTTTAGTTTATAGCTAGTATGATTTGAGAATTACGTAACTCATTTTCGCTCTGATTAAATTTGAAATGGTGGAAGATTCCAGGCTTTGAGGCTAAATGCAGCATTTGAAAATGTTCACAATTAAAGATTTACTACTCCCATTCCCTTCCTCTTATCATTGTTCTACAAACACACTGAGCACATTGTTTTATCTGGGTTTTGGTTCACTGCAGTTCCTCTGCTTAGGCTATCCTCCTCATTCAAGATTCACTGAGGTTCTTATGTTGAGCAAAGTCAGACAGAGAAAGATAAATACCATACAATTATACTTATATACAGAATCTAAAGAACAAGATGAACAAACTACTTGAAAACAGACTCACAAATATAAAGGACAATCTGGTGATGGCTATAGGGTAGGGGGGTTAGGAGCTGGGAGAAAGTGGTGAAGGAATAAAAAGTACAAATTAGTAGTTGATAGATGGTCATGTGGATGAGGAGCATGGCATAGAAAATGTAGTTAGCACTACTGTTATGGCTATATGTAGAGCCAGAGGAAAGATAGAGGAATTGGGAATGCTTTATAGACTATATAAATGTCTAACCAAAGTGCTGTTTACTTGAAACTAATAATAAAATAAAATAATGAAAAAAAGATTTACTGAGGAACTAGATGTTTAAAGAGGCTTTTATACCACATACTACATAATATTTGTGTAATGTACAATTTCATCTACCATGCCTGCATGTTAACTTTTTAGTTCATCATGAAATGCATAATGATAAGTTTTAAATTCAAAATGGTGTTATGTGTAGTAAAGGGTAGAGAAAACATATAGAATTGACCAAGAAAAAGGAGACTGAAATATCAATGAATAAAATTATACTTACTGGCTTCCACTATGGATAGTGGATTAAGGGTGTTACTAAAAATCTGTTAGGGGAAAGGCAACACAATGAAAGTATTATTGAAATGAATGATCCAGTGTAAGGAATAGTAAGAGGTATTTGTATATGTGTATATATGTGTGTATATGTACATACACACACATATTTTCTGAAATGATAGCTCTAATGTTCTTAGAGATTGTTGAAAGTTAATTTTAGTAAAGATAAATTGTGTCCCTAGTATGTGTGAAAAATACAAAGAAAAAGAAAATAGACTATCCCTTTACCCTTAGACAATTAACATTCTAGTAAACTAGACCCCTAAAAAAGTAAATAAATAAGGCTTTTATATATACAAATATGTAAGGATTTAATATCTGACTCAAAAATGTGAAGGTTCATGTCACGGTCACATAATTCTTGGATGGCATCAAAAGGATAACGAACCACAGAGTTAATTTGGTAATATCTTCTATATTTACTATGGGTTAAGGCTGATAACTTATGACTATCTCCACCAAATTGATTTTCATTGGTCATAAGCAATCATTCATTTTAATTTCTAGATAAGGGAGAAAAAAATAAAGTGGTAATTTACCTTTTCAGGCTTTAATACTAGAATTAATATCAGTTAAAGGTATAGCTCTTAGTACATATCTGAAAGAATTAAAAGCATCAACCTGATCAAGTATTTGCATGTCAATATTCATGGCACTACTATTCACGGTAACTTAAAGTATGGAAACACCCATGAACAGATGAATGGACTAACAAAATGTGGTATATACATACAATGGAATGGTATTCAGTCTTTAAAATATATATGCTAAGTGAAATCAGCCAGACACAGGACAAATACTATATGGTTTGAGGATCCTAGTGTAGTCCAATTCATAGAGATAGAAAATAGATTGGTGGTTACCAAAGGCTATGGAGAGTGGATTGAATTTAATTTCTATATTTAGAAATACTAATAATACTTTTTAGCATTAATCTCCTAATGTCCTGTGTTTGTTAGTGCAGGTCTGTTCTCTAACAATTAGACATCAAAATGAGATTTAATAAGCAAATATATTGTTATGGGCTATTCCTGTGTGAGAGAAATGATGAGGAAGCAGGGTAAACCTTGAAAATACATGCCATGTGACCCCAAGTGAAAAAGAGGGAGAGAATAATATTAGCGTATTATCTTTTAAGCGACTACTCTATCATTTAAGTGATATTTTGCATGTTTACCAGGAAGTTCTCAATTCGTAGTGGGATGGCAGATAAGCCTTGTCCCTCCCAGGAAGGGACCTGACTAAGCATCTCTGCTTTTCTCATTCATTATCTGTAAGCAGCCCTTAGGGAACATGGCCTTTACCTAAGGCTTGAGACAGCAACAGGAACTTGGTCAATGTGCTTCCTATAGTTGGAGATCTGTGAGCCACAATCTCATTGCTACCGTATTTTCACATCTGATAAGAGGTTTTCCGTCAATGACTCATTTTGATCTTGTGGAAAATAGTTGTACTGTCATAGTCAGAAAATACAATTTATATATCTTTCATTTAATCCAAACAAAAATATCAAAATTCTTATAGTAATTCCAACTCATAACATTACTTTAGAATAAAGGAACTCTTCTGGGTCCAGTTAGCATTTGGAAGACTGAAATTTGCCCTCCATTTCAGGATGATGGACTAAGACTTACACACACTGGGATTTACTCGTCATCTGTTATAGAGGTAAAAATGATGGACAGGTCAAAACATCTGGAATAGATCAGAGAGTCTAAATGTGAATATTGATTTTGAATGGGAAATGCAGTATCTTACATAATTTACCAAAAATTTCAGTAAAGACAGTTGTTTACAACTTTTCCAAATAAATATGCTAGCAATATAGACATACCTTTAGTATTTATTTAAAATGGAAATGTATCAACATTGATTATTAAACTAATAAACTTTGCATGTCTTAATGCTACAAATGTTCATTTTTAAAGATTCATATTTTAAAAGTCATTTTCTATTAAAACAATTTCGAACATTTATTTTTATATAGAGAAAAGAGGCAAATGTACCTAACATTTTTATCCACCTCTTGAAGAAGTTGATAGTTTGCTAACTTTTTAAAAATATTGTCATTTCCAATTTCTAGTATTATTCAAACTTAATACAAACAATCCAAATAAGAATACTATATATATAAGTATCTTCATATCTTTTAAAAAAATTCAAATTTCTTGAGTGAAGAGCATAAGATTATCATCAGTTCCCTATTAGAGTAAATAATTCACCTTGTGTTCATTAATGTGAATTGGTCTTTTACAAATAATGCAAAATTTTAGACAGTTTATATTTAAAAATATATTTTTGAGTCGCTTCCTATTGAAGAATAAAAATAGAGTTGATTTTATAAAGAACTATAAATGACTAACAGTCCAATTTGCAAAACAGATAAAAAGCATAATTTAAAATACAGATAGACTATGAAAAATGAAAATAATTTTATAACAAGGACCAAAGGCAATGGCAAAAGAGCAGTTCTAGTTAACATCTCATATTCAAGAGATTTAAAATTGCCATATACGCTGAGGTACATTGCCATCATTCTTATCTAAACTGTACAGGTCTGGACTTAGGGATTTTTAAAAATTTATTTAGTTAAATTAGATTCGAGTACATAGTACATTGGTTAGACATCAATATAGTTAATAAAACGATCCCCCAATGGCTCCCTCCCTGCTCTGGCCCTCCACCTCACCATCATATTAATGCTAACTGCATTAATATTTAGTGAGTAAGTACACTAGTTCAGGGAGAACTATGAGTCTTGATGTTAAAAAATAAAGAAAGCTATCTGTAAACTACTACTATACTATAAAATAAATTCACATGCAGAGAACATCACTTGTTTGCTAAGATTGTTTTCTATTTTAATTTAGATTTATTCTCCGATATGAGAGATGACTTTCCCTGAAGGTACTCTTTTCTGCCTTTTTAGAGCACTACTAAAATCTTGCTACGAAGATAGTTCTTTTCACCCCTTTAACTACTGAAAGAGTGATCTTTACAAAAGACATTCCAAGGTATGGCCTCATACTACTACTAAATCAGAATCTTTCAGTATGATCAAAATAAATCTGAAAATTTTAATAAGTTCTTCAACTAATTCTTATGGTTTTCTAGTTTCAGAGCCAATGACTAAGAGATTGTAGATAAACGCTATCGAGAACAATAAATGAAACAAACAAAAACATAGACAGATGTAGCTTTCATATGGGTTTCTGAACTTGGGCAATTTTTTATGACTTTTGGACTTCTTTTCCTGTATTCAAGATGAAGAAACTTTATGGATTTGAATAGAAGCAAAACTCTTAGCAACAGTAAGCACACATTGGAAAAGATGTAAAAAGCAATGTCTAAGCATTTGATCCCTAATTTTCTTTTTTACAATCCATCTCAAGAATTCTGAAAGAGCTGGTATCTCTTTTCTTCTCCATATATATTGGAAACTATTTTTCTCAGTTAAATATGTAAGATTAAATCACCCTGATAATATTACTCCAAGGTTACAAATAATAAATCTAGTTAGGGTTTTCTTTTTTGATTTTTTAAAATTACCTCGTAGTAGATATAAAAACCATTTCTTAATTGGTACCGCTTTACAAATATCTTGAACCCTATCATGTCAACCTAAATTAGATTTTTCTCTCAGTAGAAAGAAAAAAAATAGAGCCCAATTGAATCCCAGTGTAGTTTTATAGCATCTGTTTACAAACACTTGTTTATGCTAAACCATGTGGCATTTAAAATACTTATGTGACTCATATAACATTTAATTTTATTGTTACTTCATGAACCCAACAATAAAGTAAATTTCAAATTGTAGAATAATTGTACCATCTATATGTAAAATGTAAAACCTGGGTCTAACATTTGAAAATTGCAAATTCTTTGATTTTTGGACTGCCATTACTCAGAGGACAAAGATGTTCAAAAGTATTTAATCGAGAGAGGCTTATTGTGCTCTATATTTTCAAATAATAATCAATTCAAAATGTTAAATGGATATCTATTAGTTTATTCATCCATGATATAATTAAGTGGTATTATATTGCATATAAATTCTGTAGCAGTTAACATTCCTGGGATGTACTTTATCTGCAAAGATGTCCTTCTAAATAAAAGATTTGAAGTCATTTCGATCCATTTTCTCCTTCCTAAAATGCAGCTGTTTGTATTAAATCCTTACAATGTTATATGATTCAGCAATACAAAGTAACAGGCCACAAAAAGGTATGGGGGAAGCTAAAGTATACATTATTAAGGAAAATAGCCAGTCCAAAAATATTAATTACTTATTATATGATTTAACTATTTATCTTTTGGAAAAGGCAATAGTATACTGACAATAAAATGATCAGTGATGGCAGATTCAGGTTATGGGAAGGTGAATAGATGAACAGGAGATTTTATTTGGTCACCCAAACTGCCCTGTATGATACCATAATTATGGACATATGACATTATGCATGGGTCTAAAGGCAGTACCACGTACAACACAAAGAATGGTCTCATGTAAACTGTGGACTTGAGTTAGTGATGTGTCAATATTGGTTCATCAATTGTACCAAATGGACCATATTAATGCAAGACATACTAGGGAAAACTGGAGGTGGGTGATGCACATGGAACGCTATACTTGGGTCAATTTTTCTTGAAACGTAAATATACTCTAAAAAACAAAATTCATTACTAATTAAAGATGCAGCTGTTTTACATGTGAGATTTAGGGGTGGTGAGGACAGTGCAAATATTAAGATAATAAAGTAATAAAATTTAAAAGTGACATCTATTAAAAGAAAGGGTTTTAATTGAATTATGATCCAATCTCCATTTAAGTTTTAAGTAATTTTTAATTTCAGTCAAAATTTGCAGGATTTATGAAAAATTGCCAATAACACTCCATGTGTTGTTCTTGGGGGAAAAACAGGAGCTAATGCTGTCATCAGGGATATGTCAGGAACATGGACATCAAACCCAACTCAGATAAGCCTTGTGGGGGAGTTTCTGGTGAAGGCCTCTGCCTCTCAGGAAGACATCTTTAAAATATGAAACCAGCTGGCTCTGCAATGTCTAGGTCCATATCTGTTAAAAATATAACCATTTCCTCTAACATGATCTTAGCAGTCCTTTCTTTGGACAGTGGGAATCCAGGTAATCTTTTGACTCTTAGGCTTCATCGCTAAAGCTGTATAGTTCCGCTACCTGTTTCAAGTCCCTTTTTTATTTTAACAAGCTTTTCACAATTATATCAGCAGTAAATAAAGCTTTAAAAAGTAGAATTTTTGAATTTCAGGCACTCAGTAGCACTTGTTTTACAATAGGTATTAGAAAGTTAATTGGAAGAGGGTTAATGATGCACAGTTTATTATAAGATAATGAATTACAGCTACAAGAATTACTAGCAAGAGAAAGACATTTCTAGGCTTTTAAGAAATCCTTTATATGGCCATAATTTTAGGATACTGAAATTAATCAATAGATTTGGATTATACTCAACAGGAAGAAAAGAGGAAATGGTAAATCACATTATATAACATTCAGAATGGTCGAACTGGAAAATACCTTTGAGATAATTTACTCTGAGCCTTATAAACTGTCAGGAAGCTCATAGATCAAGCCCGTAGATTAAACCAAGTCAGATGATGCTTTAAAAAGAAAACTTCCATTGCTTGACAAATGTTAAGTTTATGGAATTCACATAAATTCGGAATTTAGTTTCCACTTGAAGATCTCCCTGGACTTGCCTTACTGCATAGTAGTTACCCTTATTAAAAAGAACATGCAGTGTCCAATTCTTTATTTCATCCACTTTCTCTATGAATTTATGTTCAGTTCATTCTATTCAATTTTGTTATCTTTCTATCCTCTCTGCCATCTGATTTTATGGATCTTTACTTCTTTTTGCTTTGATTTGTGTTTAAATTATATGTGGCTCCAAAGGGAATATGTAATATGCCCTAATCATGTAACTGGTACTTTACAGGGCATAAAACAAAATAAAATGTGTACTGCCTGGCAACAAATAGAACTGAATTAAACTTTGGTCATCTAATGCTCATTATCATAGAGGCTCATTTAATTCTAGCCTGGAGAAAATTGCATTTTTATGGTATGTTTTGATTCTGGTAGAAAGAAGTATGTTGGAACAATTAAGACATGGGTTAATGAGGAGATATTTTGTCTAGAAGTAAATCTGTTTTAAATATATACTAACAGATAGAATTTTAATTGCTTTTGAATAGAAATTAGATTCAAATTCCTTCTTAAAGTATGACAGTTAATTTGTCTGGTATTAATCATTTCTATCCATAGTGTAGAAAAATACACATGAAATACTAATTTTAAAGTTTAAAGTAAAAGACAGCATTTTTATATGTTAAAGCTGAAAGTTCTTTGGCTGAAGACTATATATTTCTGTAATTTATAAGGATCAATAACCTAAATATAGAAAGAAAAAGTCTAGCTCTCATCTCACATAGTAATAATTCAGACAAATAAACAATTTAAGCAATGTCTAATTCTACCAGAAAAAAATTTGTTTATAAAAATTATTCCAGAATATGACTAACATAGTTTTTTATATCAGACCTAAACTGTATGCAATTTAATCTGTCCCACGTTAGCAATTCATTGGTCTTATTATTGAAGCCATGTGAATTAGCTATTTCTTGCACCATAACAATATTAGCATAAATTTAAAATGTTAAAAAACACATATATCATCTTGATGTTTCTGTAGGTTAGGAATTAGTCACCTGTATTCCTGTTTCAGGTTTGAAATGAGGTATTGGCTCACTGCTAGGGTTTCATTTGAGGCTTGACTAGAGAAGGGTACATTTCCGGGTCCATGTGGTTTTGGTAAAATTCAATTACTTGTGTGATATTGGAATGAGGGCCTCAGATCCTCACTGACTATTGGTCACACATCACCATCAATAGCCTGTCATGTAGACAATTTCATGTGTTCACTTAATTTAATCCAGCAAAGAAAATAGAGCCTATGTAATTGCTGAGGTGACATCCAATCTACTGTGCCAATTTCTATTGGTTAAAAACAAGTCACTCTCTGGCCTTCATGCAAGAGGAGAGGAAGACTCATAGGTAGGAACACCAGCAGGGGGAGATTATTGAGGGCCTTTTTAGAGAATGTTGTGTTTCCATAGCTCTCTAATTTTAACCCTTTTCAGGTTTCTCTTTCATAATCACCATGGCCATCCACTAAGCAAAGTGAACAATAGCATATTGTCTTAATGTCTCTTTATAATCTAAAATGTCGTAAACTGGATCTATTCATTAGCAAAGCAGTCCACCACAACCAACCTTGGTGTCACTTGTATAAGTGCCTTCATTTTGATGGTAGCCTACACTTATTTTTTGTTCAAAGTTAACAGAATTATGCTTCGTTCAGTTCACTGACACTATGACCATGACTAACTAAATTGTTTATAGCATATCATTGTGCTAGCTTAGATAATTTACTTAAAAATTGTCTAAACATGTTTTTCATAAAGTAGTTGGAAATCTTTGGAAGGAATAAAAATTGTAGATAAAGGAGAAATAACATAATGACATAATGACATAATGAGTTTACCAAACTTTAAGAACAGCAGCTTTTAAAATATGAGGCAAAGCTCAGGGGATCTATTTTCAACCTTAAATAATTTCATTTATGTTGGTATCATTATCAAGAAGAACCTACTCATAGAGTACAAACTTTTAAATCCTAGCAAAAAAAAAATACAAAACAAACCAACAAATGAAAACAACAACAGTAACAATAATAACAACAAAAGAAACCAAATAAATACCTTTTTGTTTTTCCCTACTAGTTAACATTAAATGTTCTGGACATTACTTTCATTGACTTTGTATCAGACATTTATCACACATGAACACTGAACAAAGAGAATTAATGAAGTGCCCTCATTGGCCAGAGATAGAAAATGTGTATACTATTTATTCTAGTTATTGGGTCAGTCCTACACAAATGAATTAGACTGAAAATGGAGGAGGTATGATTATCCAAGCAATATCTAAATACTGCTAACAAAGGAAGGCAAAAAAGAATCAGGAGAGTAAAGTAAATTGATATATATTTATTGACCATATAATTAATAAATGGACCACCATTAGGTGCTGGAGCATCTATGAATAAGACAGATTGCTTCATGCTTAGTCAATCAATGTATAGACTATAGTGGCAAGGAACATAGCAATTTGGACACGATGTTTATGAAAGGTTGTATGTAATTAATTTTCCTGACTATACCAGTGTCTCTGGTTTTGTTATAAAAAGTTTCAATGTGGGCAATAAATAATTGCTCAGTGAAATCTAGATTAAAACTGACCAAATGAAGATAAAAACATAGGTTTGTATTTTAAAAGTATTAAAAGAAAAAGACCATGTGAAAGAAATAACAATAGGAATAATCTTATCAGTTTGTGAAAAGAAGCTCAAGGTTATTGAAAATCATATTGGTTATATTGACTAGATTACAAAAGGGTCAGAGACATTGTTAAAATTTTGTATTCAGTAATCGTAATCTATTGAAACTGGGTAATATAAATACTTGTGAATTATAAAAGTGACATTATTCACATTCATAACTTTTGAAAATAAAAGTTATGATAGCCAATGACCCATGTTATATAATGAAATTGGGATTTTGAGATTAAAACAATGTGTTTTTGATAATATACTTTTGAGATTAAGTAAATAGCATCGTACTAGGTACATAAGGTGGCTACAATTAAGCAAAAAAAAAAAAGGAAATTCAAAAGAAGTATGATGCCATCTATTCAAATACCTATAGTACAGTTACAGCTTTATAATAAAGCATGAGTATAGCCCAGAAAGAAACCTTTGGAAGCCATTTGCTATGATACCATCAGCAAAATGATAGCAACATTTTACTTTAGCAAGAGTTGAGGTAGCAAATTGTATCTATCTATTGTTTTCAGTCCAGAAAGTGCTTTACAGACAAGTAAAAAGAATTTTTTATGATATCTGGAAGATAATAAAGTAGTAGAGTAGTGTATTCCATTTCAAATTAAAAACAGTGCAGGAGACAAGATATTCTTAAAGGAGCATTTGCATGTTTTGGAACACTATTTTTTTAGGGCTGGAGTCTTAATGTAGTACTTCCTTAAAAATGTGAGAAAGTTGTGTTAATCAAATAAGCACACACATAAACTAACACATTTTATTATGAAAT
>CM052780.1:62685965-62705763 GCA_028533395.1 Rousettus madagascariensis
AATAAAGTAGTAGAGTAGTGTATTCCATTTCAAATTAAAAACAGTGCAGGAGACAAGATATTCTTAAAGGAGCATTTGCATGTTTTGGAACACTATTTTTTTAGGGCTGGAGTCTTAATGTAGTACTTCCTTAAAAATGTGAGAAAGTTGTGTTAATCAAATAAGCACACACATAAACTAACACATTTTATTATGAAATTCATGACTCCATCATGGCAAAGTGGACAATACAAAAGTACTAATTTTCTCTAAACCCGCAGAGTTCCTCCACTAAGTTAATTTGCAACCACAAGGATTAGGGTTGGTATAATTTCTGCTGTGGCCATCCATTAGTGTATTATGCACTCATTGTTTCAGGAAATGAAGAGGGTGAGTAGATGTTTACTCAGTGGGTATTTTCACCAGAAACCAGTCAACTTGGGTTTGAAATTCATTTCAGCTTGAATTATTGTTTGCTCAATATTTTTCATAAAAATGTATCTTACTTCAATCTACTGGTAATTTTGGACTGAATCTTTCTAAATATTCAGTTCTAGTAACAAAAGTGATCCACATCCCACCCAGGAAATACTAAATATTCAATTCTGGAAGACTCCTCCTCCTCATATATATATTTTCATGACATTCCTTCAACATTAATGCATCCCACTTTCAGCTTTTAGTCATAATTATTACCTATAGAACTCTCTTTTCATTTCTCTGTACCATCCAAGACCTGTATTCTATGTCCTATCTTAGACAAACCCAAATAAACTTTAAGATCATAAATAATTGTGAATGTGCAAAGAGCCACATCTATCATAAAAGACATTTGTAGTGTTTAATGTGTCCTCAAACAGTGAAATTAGATGTACAATTAGCAATCTCAATTAAGAAAGTCTTTTAAGTTTTTTCTACTCATCATGGTTCACTGAGAATAGAATGGTGTGTGAGTTTATAGGAATAAGTTCAGAGCTAACCCTTTCTCACCATTCTTTGTTTTCCCTAATATGTACAGCTTAGCTGTCCCATGTTTTTCCCTTTCGATAAGCTGGACAGCCTGGCATAATGTGGGTAGTCAAAAAATAGTTAATATATCTTTAATAATAACATGAATATTAAATACGTCATAAATAAATGAATGTTAATTCTGTTAAAGCATTTTGCAAGGAAATTATAAAGGCCTTTTTCAAGTACTTCAACAGCCAACCATTATAGGAAATTGCTGTCAGTGTAGCAAGTGCTCAACATCACACCTTTCTGCTTCACTGCTGTGCCTCCTCTCTGAATGCTACTAAACTTCCTGCTCCCTTAGACTTCCAACATCTGACTGAAGCTGTGATTTCTCAATTCTAACACTTTCTTTCTCTCTCTCTCTCTCTCTCTTTTTTTCTTTGTAGTGGTAAGAAAGTACTAGAAGTCAGGTTTTTATTTCAAATAAACTATCACAGAAAACTGAAGGCAGCTGGGATAGGATGTGATCAACTCTCTTTTGACTGTGTTGATTTTTAGATGTGCCATATCCAAGTAAAAATATTCAGGAAGCAAGTAAGGAATCTAAACATGCTTAAACTATACAAATTATCTTTAAAATGCTTCCACTTATATGAGACAATATAATACTAGTAATTGAGACCAGATTATGGAGTCAGACTGCCTGGGCTTGAATCTCTGCACACCTGAAACCTTGGCCAAGTGAAACGTGACTCAGCTTCGTTAGTGGAATATGGTTAAAACACTACTTATTCCATGGTTTATTAGTAAATTATATAAAGTACTTACAATGCAACTCATTTTGTAAACTGCTATACGAAAATGTCTCCCCCTGATTGAAATAAAAAAGGTAGTCTACTTCCAAATTATCACAAACACTGTGACTTTCTGAGGTGTGTTTCAAGAAAAGTGAAAGGAAATGTAACTCACAAAGAACAGGGGACTTTCAACAATCTATTTTCAAGTAGCAGGCTTCCAAGGCAAGTTCATAATCCTTAAAGTACAGCTATTGATGACACAATTAGGAGTGATCAACTTTCTCTCATCTTAACTATAATTCAGCAGATGCCATTTCCTAACCAATGGACTATACTTTGTTGCACAGAAAACCACCTCATATCTTTCAGCAAGAAAAAACACTCAGCCTGTATAATAAATACATCACCAAGTGAATTACAACACTTGGTTTTCTTTACGTTTTTCTGTGGGGGAAGGGACATCTACTCAATTACAGGTCTTTTATTTTTTCCAACCTATCATGCGATGAATTCATAGAAAATGGGCTCCAGCAGCTCAGGTTCCATTCTTTTCATTCTCAGAAAGTGTGCTTCTCCAGGCGGAGCTGGATGGCACTTCAGTTGATCCCAGGTACCATTCTCTTTGGCTTCCTTCCTTTTTTTGATCATTTTCCTTTGCACATTTCTGGAAGCGATCTCAGGTCTTCGAATGCTTACTATACTCAATACGTACATTAATTCTCTGGGCAAGAATCTTGCCCTTAACTTGCTTGTTTACAACAACATATACTGTATACTAGGTAGCATTATAAATTCTTCCAGATTTGCCATGGTAACATTTGTGAGGTGTACCTTTTTGAACAGTGCCCATTCCCTTGATATCTGCAGTATCGCCTTTCTTGTAGATTCACATATACGCAGCCAAAGGAACAACTCCATGTTTTCTAAAAGACCAAGAGACTATATAGTGGGTGCCTTTCCTTTTTCCATTTGTGTTGGTCATTTTTATGAATTACTGGAAGATGGTGGTTCTGCCCGAAGGGCTTTTCTGATACTTTCATTCTGTGATTCTATCAGTTCTCTTCCTTGAAAATAGCAGAGTGACTCTATGTATTACTCTTTTTACTTCACAATGGCTATTTTTTAAATAATCAATTCATTTATTTATCAATATATTCAACAAATAGTTACTAATTCACTTTACAAATGTTACTTGAGCATGTATTACATACTAAGTATTCTCCTAGCCATAAGGGATAGAGCAATGAAAAAATAGATTCTTGCTCTCACTTTAACCATCCAATAAGTGGAAATAGACAATAAAAATTATTAAAGCGATAAATATATAGTATTTAGGTAGGAATAAATGCTATGGAGAAAACTAATAGGGAAAAAGGTTAAGTCAGACCAGGAAATGATGTAGACCATATTGTCCCACATTTTATTTGGCAGAGTTCAGTCACATGGCTCTATCTAGCAAGTGAGGCTAGCAAATGTACTTAAACTGTATTCCTAGGAGTAAGAGGAAACCAATGAGGAGGCTCAAGAACTCTCTGCTATGTACTTCTCCAAAACTCTTTGAAAGTATGACTATTGAGAAATGAGAGAGATGATTGATGAAGAAGATGATCATCAGCCTTAAAAGTTTTTAAATAGTTCATTCCAAGTTTTAAGACAAATTTAAGCCTATATACACATTTCGATTCAGTTATTCACATTCATTCAAACAGTAGTATCTTCTGCCAACACTTAAGATGACTTTTCTATCATGCAAATTTCTGGGTGCCTTCTAGAAAACAAAACAATCCTGTTCATTATCCAAGTACTACTGAATCCATTACAGCAATTCTATTGCCTCTTAACATAGGATCTTCATCATACATTGCAGGATGCAATGAGATTTCCAAATTGTCTTTATGTGTTAGACTAAGAAATGAACTGAGACAGCCAGTGCACTACTTGCAATTGTTACAAATGGCCTTCTCGAAGGCCAAAAATTCTTTCCCTCATGCTCAGATAACTGCTATTCATTTTAGAATGAAATAACTGGCTACTTGTTTCTTCTCTAAGGTAATAATATTATTAAAAGAATCCACTTTCAGTTAGTTGTTCTATGCAAAGAAAGTAAGAAATGGTAAATTAAGTATTTATTGAAAAAATGTTTTTGAAAGGTGGCAGTAAATAAAGACTACAAAAAAGTAAAAGAAAGCTAAAGGTGCAAAATGTTTTTGAAAGGTGGCAGTAAATAAAGACTACAAAAAAGTAAAAGAAAGCTAAAGGTGCAATGACCTTGGCCTTAGTGCTATGATGTTTTAGCTAGAAATATTAACGAGCAATATGATAGGGAAGACTGGAGGCATACTTCTTTTATTAAGGATATGAGCTGCAAATGGAAGCCCAGAGATAAGGCTCACGATTGGTTGAGTTTATTTAAAGGGAAACTATTCTGGACCATATGTTTCCTTCTCTTGAGGCTTCCAAGGAGTGGCTAGACATGGGGCAAGAAGTCTTGGAGAATGAAGATGGGAATTTTATTGGGCTGACACTGTAGGAAAGTTTCAGAGCCACCTCAAATTGAAAATACACTTTTAGTGAGTATCTCCTAGAATAACTGGTGAGAAACACAAGTGAGTTTTTGTTTATCTTGGTTCTTGAGAAGACCAAAATGAAGACATTCAAGGAAATTCTCAAAAAGCAGAAAACTGTATGTCCCATAGCAAAGAATTAGAGTCCACAGGTTATCATGCCAACAAAAAAGAAATAGATTTGGCAATAATATACATAATGAAGAAAATAGCCTTTCAAACAGATTGACCAGTAATTCTTATTGTTTTGAATATAGTCCATATCTCAAGGTCTTACATATGTATTATGTAGGATTTTCTCTATATTTAGATTACATCATTTAATTTGCTGCTTTTTATGAAAGAAGAAAACTAGATGGTTGAATTTAGTAAATGTTCCCAGGTGCATCACTTACCTCCTCCTACATTATCATAGCCCCTTTTCTAACATAAATTCTTAGGTAGTTTTTAGAAATTATCAGAGGAATAAAATCTAAATTCCAGAATATGATAAAGTGGTTTATTACATGAAATCTCAATTTCTCTTTAGTCTCAAATGGTATTATTGTATAACTTCTATTTAACTCTAGGTAGAATAAATTACTAAAATTTTCTGAACTCAATGCAGTTTCCCCATATACCTTTTTTATACTTCTGTATAGCTGAATCTTAGCATAGAAGATCCCTCCACATTTTTGCAGAGTGGCTAAACTCTAGTTTCCTTTGAAAAACAGTTCAAAACTACGCTAATCATGTGCAGACACAGCTAAATGTTTCTCTAACATGCTTCCACAGTGCCGTGAGCTTCTATTATTGTGTTTCACAGTGTACTGTAATTTCCAAATAGTTCTTCATGTCTGTCCATGGTCAAAAACCTCTGAAATACAATGACTGGCTACCTTTTAATGATATGTGCAGAACAATAAATCATTGTGAGAAAACTATCTCATGTGAGACCTAACATACTAATAAAATACATTAATGTTTTTACTTAGAGACAAAAATAAAACAATCATGAAAGAAAATTCTACTATGTTTTCAGGAGAGCATTCTAAATCTTTCTATCATTTATATTTATTTATGAAGCAATCCTAAAATACAGTAATTTTATTTTCATTATTTTTTCAATAAATTCTTCACTTCCTAAACACACACACACACACACACACACACACACACACAAACACACACACACACACACTATGGACTGAATTGTATCCCCCTAAAATTCATTTGTTGAAGCACTAACCCTAAATGGAACAATATTTGTTGGTGGGCCTTTAGCAGGGAATTAGGTTTAGATGGGCCTGGAGAGTGGGGTGCTTATCTTGACATGACTGCCCTTCCAGGAAGAGACAACAGAGAGCTTGCTTGCTCTCACTTTCCTGTAAGTGAGGACAAGTGAGGAGGCAGCGTTCTGTAAACTCTGAAGAGAGTCCTCACCAGAATCTGACCATACAAGTGCCCTGATCTCAGACTTCCGGTCTCCAAAACTGTGAGAAAATAAATATCTGCTGTATAAGACATCTGATCTGTGCTATTCTGTTATGGAAGCCTGACCTAAGTGTACACACTAACTCTATAGCTATACGATATAACATATGTACATAAATACATACATACTCTTTAATATTTAAAAGATTTTTAAAATCTCTTTTAATTTTCTTTTCTTTTCAATTACAGCTGACATTCAATATTATATTAGTTGCAGCTGGACAACATAGTGCTTAGACATTTATATAACTTACAAAGTGATCCTCCCATATGCCTAGTACCAGCACTATACATAGTAATTATGATATTATTGACCATAGACTCGATGCTGTACTTTACATCCCTGTGACTCTTTTGTAACTGCTAACTTGTCTTCTTAATCCCTTCATCTTTTTCACCTTTACCTTAACCCCTCTTCCCGTCTGCATTCGTAAGTTTGTCCTCTATATCTATTAGTCAGTATTTTTTTGTTTGATTATTTTCTTATTTAGATACTACATATAAGTGAAATCATGTGGTATTTGTCTTTCTAAGTCTGCCTTATTTCACTTAGCATAATGCCCTCTAGGTCCGACTATGTTGTCGCAAATGGTAAAATTTCATTTTTTATGGCTGATTAATATTCCACCATCTAAATGTACCATGTCTTCTTAATCCAGTTATCTTTTCATGTAAATTTCTATCACTGATTTTTTTAAAGTATCACTTTCGGTATCTGTCAAAAATTAGAAAATATAGAGTATCTGACAAAAAACTAAATGTCTACTTCTCAGTATTGAGATCATTAGTTGCATTTTAAACCTGAAAACAATGTTGTGTTTTTCAGGGATTGTTTTAATCAATTTTAACGAATCCGTTATTCATCAAAGCATTACTAAAACTGACATTCCTGGCACAAAATTGTCATTTTAACTATACTAACTTTTAAAATAAAATAAGGTTAATTTTCTAAAGCTTAATCTAGATTAAAAGTCTACCTTATGGGTAAATTCATATCACATCAATTTTCAGAGACCAAAACAAAAGCCTGATAGGAATTAAAACCTGTATTTGTCTTGTGTAAAGCGTGGAATTTTTCCAAGATGTAAGAATTTCCACTGAGCTACTGCTGGACATCACATATCACCATCATCAAGCAACGACCACCAACTTAGGAGTAATAAAAATTCACATTAAGAAAATTATTAACAAGAGCAAAATAAAGCATACTTTTACTGTGTATATGTTTAATCACTGCACTGCCTATTTATAGGAGAGGGAGCACTGCATACCCGGTGGCAAACATTGTACATATATTTTCATTTAATCTTCAGAATAATCCTGCCAGGTAAATGTTACTATTTTATTTGTCACAAGAGAAAACTCAAGGACATTGAGTTACTAAAGCTATGATAAAACATGTCAGTAAAACAGGAATATGATAAAATATCTCTCCATGATAAACCTTTCTCCACAATTCCACTGGTGCCTATACTGAAAACATTAGCCTCTATAAGTGCTGAACCTTATTTTAAATTTGTTAAATTCAGTCACATCTATAACAAAAAGTTAATTGGCTTCTTTAAAAAGGCAAATTAGTCTTTCCAGTGAAATAATTATATGTAGGATTACAGGGCAGTAATACTTAATTGGGAGGACAAAAGAAAAAGACCAAATTTTAACATGCTTTGATATACATACTCTTAAAAACAATTGTAACATGTAAAACACAGTTCATACTACAGAGCATAAATTGTTCAAATAATGCAAACTCAAGAAAAGCTTTAGTCTTAAGTTGAGATAGCTGTTACTAAATGAGCTGTTATGATTTACCACCTTCTCGATAACCTATATTATGTCAAAAAGAATGCTTATGTTTCTTTTAAGAAATGTTAATTTCAAAATGATGTGTTCCTCTGTAATAGAATTTTAGAAGCTGCACATTACTAGTCTTAATTAATTCAACCTAGTTCATGGAACCATAGGCAAGTGTCATCCAGAGATAAAGATTTACCTTTGGTTACAAATTTACAAACAGAACGAATATTCTAAAACAGTGATAAAATTATGTATGCCTCCCTTGTAAACTTTGTCCTTGATGAGAATGTTCATTTGTCCATACAGTTTCACTTTTGTAAAATATTGATAAAATAAGCATCAATAGCACATCATAGCATTCTTTTCAATCTCTTGCTGGGCTAAATATGCCAAAAGTATTAAGCTATAACACCTTTGGCCTTGGAGAAGGTGACTTCTTACTGAGGGTCCAACCACTACTACTGAGGTCACCTCGTTTTCAAGTCAGGTGATTCACATGTTGGCCATGTCCTAATGAAATTGAAAACCATCCTGTCAATTCCACACAACAATCTAGGTGATAACCATTTCTGTCAGCACCAGAGAGCCTATCTTGGGGTGGTACCCTAATCAACACTGCAGTATGTTATTTTGCCCAAATGAAACCTAGCTAAATTACATGACTACAGAACCTTAGGAAAATGTCAGATGTGACATTTCTTTAGACCATAGCCATTGAGTCCATTGCGTGTTCTGCACCAGCTGCCTGGTGGTAGACCATCACCCTGATGCTAAACCTATGTACACAGTTAGATTTCCTCCTGCCACCATGAGGCTCTGGTTGGCCCCGGTCTGTTGTCTGAGTTTCAGAATTTGTTTGGTTTCTTTTGCTTCTTTACATATTGCTCTCAGTCCTAAGTTCACATGGAAGTAACATCAGAGAAGCCCTGTATATTTCAATGACATTTTTTCTTTTATGTGGCATGCTTAGGGTCCAGTCAAAAGGGCCAGGGTCACTGCATGTTTATGTGAGGTGCTCTGCTGGAAAGTGGTAGAGGATGGAGTTCCAGGAAAATGCAGCCCTAATATTCCCAGGGCTGTTCGGCAACCACCCATCTTCTCAATAAGGCTCAGCGATTGCATGAGCCTCTGGGCCGAAGATGTCCTTCTGTGGCATTCGGGCAAATAGATTGAAGATACCGACATGAACTGAATGGTAAAAGAATAACACACAAAGCAGGTGAAACCAGCATCCCAGTAGGTCTGCAGGAGGCAGGAGGCGAGGCAGAAGCTCTGAGCCTTAGTTCACATGTGGTCTCCAGGAACTATAGGGCCATTGGAAAGTGCACCCCCTGTTATTCTCGTCAGCCCAGGGCTGAGTAGGGGGAATAGGTGGTGCGATTCAATAGCCTTAGCTGTATGCAGGAATACTGAACGGTCATTTGAAGTTCAGGACACACAAATGCAATCTTTGCTGGTGAATGAAGCTCATGGCTTAGGATTCCGTTATGGCTATTTTCATGAGGTTCGTGCCTTCAGTGCCAGCAGGGATGAAGAAATCAAGTTTCAGGACAGGCAGTGTTTAAAAAATGGTTGGGTGTTCTCTGTACATTGGGACCAGGCAAGCCAATATCCCGGTATTGAAGGGTCAGAAGTCATTGCCATACCCCACCTGGGAAATCAGCACCAGCCTAGACATCAGGGGACCTGTGGGGTAGGCGGTCATTTGGGTTCCAGTTCACTCCCTGCCAAAGCTGTACATTTAACCAATATTCATGCTTTCACTCCAACTCTCTGAGCTGACAAACAATGAAGACAAAATGACTCTGAGCTAGGCATCTTCCATTCTGGAGGTACTTCTTTCTCCCTGGGCCTGACATCACTTGGCTCTTGTTAAATGTCCAAACAACCCCAGGGTGTATGAAATCCCAGGGGGAGCTCTGGCCATGCAGGGGTCCATAGACATCAATTCAGCCTCTCTGAGCCCCTAGACCGGCACAGGTGAATAACCCAATATAAGCTCCTTTGTGAATAAATCACACCTGTTGTGCATGTACTTGATGTCGGCCAGGCCATGGGCTCTGCCTTCTACAAGCCTTTTGTTGTGTCTAACCATCATCCCAAAACCCTGTTCTTTTCCCTGACTCCCTCATTCCTTTTGCCTTCTACTATCAGCTTCCATCTTCATGCCTCAAGTCATGAATTTTCAAGCAGGCTGTTTCTCTTTTCTTTCAGGACGCTTTGACACTCACAGGTAATTCTACATTCCTTCACTCACCCATTCTCTTATCTGGAGTATGCCGACACTCATACATTCCTCAACCCACTCATTTAACAGTCTACTTCTGACCAGTTTTTTCCAATCCCCATCCTCTCCTTAGTCACTCTTGGCCCTCAGAGAAATGCTGTGAGAGCCATGAAAGCACCTAATTTCTGGGAGCAGGCCTGCCTTCATGCTCACTGCCTGGCCAGTTTAGGGCAGCCAGGGAAGGACTGGGTTCTGGGGAAATGGAGTGTGCTCATGTTTCAATCAGCCTGGCAGAGGGCTACAAAAGCGAGACCACGCATCCTCATTATAGGGATATGACCAGGCACACGCCGTTTTCTTAAAAGTAAGGCATGCGAGAGTGCCGAGGAGAATGTGGAAGGCCCAGGTCTTTAAAGCTCCAGGGCGAAAAACAAGGTGTCCTCAAGGGCCTGGGTGATACTATCATGAATTTGGGTGTCCCTTTGTCTCTGGGTGAAAAAGTGAAAGCCATGTACTGTCTCATTGCTCCTACTAACATATGAGATGTTTAGCTTTGCCACATATTTAAATGTCAGAGGATCTCAGTACAAATAACTTCCATGCTGGGTTTGTGAGGTTCCACACTCTGTGATTCTCGGTATGTGTTTGTGTGTGAGTGAGTGTGTGTATGTGTGTGCATGACGGATAGAGAAAGATGCATGTGACTGGATATTCAGGCAGGTAGAAATTAATGAATGTCCATATACACGTGCCTGTGTGAAAATTTCTTGACCGTCCAGTTGTTTTCAGGTATTTAAAAATGTTAGTATTTTATGCAAGTGTGAATAAGCATGTGAGCGTGAAGTGTCTTCTGGGTATCAGAACATTCAGATGAGTGTGAGGGAGTCATGTACCTTTTCTCCAGAGAGACCTGTAAACATTGGTCTGCGCCTGGTCTGAAAGAAGCGTGTAGAAAGTGAGGGGAATCCTCTCCAAGTTTGCCGGGTGGCCTGCTGTGGCTGGACTGTTTGGGGGAAACACGTTGGGAGGTGTGTACCTCTCAGACCGTGACGTCGTGGACCTCAATCCAATATGAACTTGGGCTCCGTCCAGGCTTACATCAAGGATCTAAATTTCAAGAAGTCCAAGGATGGAATCAAAGACCTCTGGCTGAATGGACTGCCGCCCACCTCACAGCCCAGGACCCTTAGGTGGGAGCTTTACGCACTGCCTGGGTACGGCCACCAGGGGGCCCGCAGCCTGCTCTTGCTGCTGGCCTGCCCAGGTTCAGGTCTGAGTCCACCTCAGAACCAGGGGCTCCTGCTGCCAGAGGGAGGGAACCCAGAGCAGCCTCCGAGGCCCAAGGAGGCCCAGTAAACCTCAGGCCAGAGTTGGGCCCAGGGCCCTGAATTGCGGGGTGGGGGCTGGCGGTGGTTCGTCTCACAGGCTTTTCTCCATAGTGAGTGGAGATGCTGTCCTCTGCTCCGAGGTGACCTCGGCCTTCATCCTAGACTCCCCCTGGTAAGGTTTTGGTGATTTTCAGGTGACCTGGGAACACGCTTCTCCCAGATGACATGCCTCTTCAGAGGCTGGCCTTGAAATCCGAGCATTCCCTGTCAGTCAGCCTTGCACAGGAGCACCCTCTATCACCCAGTCGCCATACAGTCGATCCGCTAGGCTCCATTCGTGCTTCCCCAGGCCCATTCTCAACCCCCACTCATAAAGTACCGGCTTTCACCCTTGAACCACTCTCAAGGGTTTTGCTCACAGAATCCAAGCATCTTGGATTGTTCCTTATGCATTCGGGAATGTTTCAGGCAGGAAGCAGAGCTGAGTTTCGGGCGGAGACAAAGACCCGGACAGGGCAAGAATATCCGACTGTGGGCTACTGCCTGGGTCCCAGGAGCCATCGTTTCACTCGACTCCCAGAAGACGGGGTTCTTCCCAGTACCCTTTGTCCTTGGCAAGAAGGGTCGTTTTTGCACAAAGCTTCCTTTTCGCTCCAATTTTGAGAAAATGAGCATTGAGTCAGCATCGCAGCTTTCTCTTCACGTCTCCACCCGGGGCTACCGAATCCAGAACACAGGACGCTGTAACACCTGCGGCTTCTGAAATGCCAACTTCCTACTCAGAGTCGAAGCCCTCCATTTTGAGTTCATCTCCTTTGTGAGGTCAGAGGATTCATATGCTCGACCGTGCTCCCATGAAATGGTCAAACACCCGGCCTGCCTGTTGTTATCACCTTCCTGTCACCTCACCCCGATGTCCTGTGCTACCATCCCTGTGACTCAACTGAAATCCACCCTCTCGAGTTCACATAGCGATCCATTTGCTCCACATTTCTGTCAGTGCCAGAGAGCCCGTCCCGGGGTCAGTGCCCTGAACCCTGCTGCGCTGTGTCATTTCGACCAAATAAAACCAAGCTTTAATTCGCGGCTTCCGAAGCTTAGGAAAAGGTGAGGTGTGCCAACCCACTAGTCAATAGCAGTTGAGTCCGTTAAGTGGTCAGTACCAGCTGCCCGGGGTTTGACCGCCACCCTGGGCTGACCCTCTGTACACATGTCGTTCCCTTCCAGCCACGCCGAGGCTGTGCTCAGCCTGGGTCTGTTGTCTGAGTTCCAGAATTCATTTTGGTTGTTTTGCTTCTGCACGTCTTGCCCTCCACTCCAAGTCCATGTGGGAGTGAAACCGTGAAGGCCCTGTTTCTTTCAATGACATATTTCCCTACGTTTGGCGTGCTGAGGGGCTGGTCGAAAGTGCCAGGGTCACAACATGTTCATATGAGGTGTTTGGCCAAAAAGGGGCAGAAGCCAGAGTTCCAAGAAGTGCAGTCCCGAAACGTCCAGGGCTTTGAGTCGACCATTTATCTTTGCAATAAGGACCAGCGTGTGCACGAGCCTCTGGGCCGAAGGAGTCAGCCTGTGGCCTTCAGGTAAACAGATGGCAGATGCTGACACATCTTGAATGGTGAACGTGTTCGATGCAAGGCATCGAGGCCGGCCTCCCATTGGGCCTGAGAGTGAATGGAGGGCCATCAGGCAGGAGGTGAAGCAGAAGGCCTGAGCCTTGGTTCTCATGCAGTCTCTAGAATCTGTGGGTCCAGTGCAGACTGCACTCCCTGACACTCTCATCTCCCCGGCGTGAGGCAGGGGAAGAGGTGGTGTGACTCAGAAGTGGGGGCCCTCCGCGGAGTGTGCTACTGATGGAGCCTCAAGGGTACGCGAGCATACTGAGCACTCACTTGACGTTCAGGACACACAGATGCAGCCCCTGTGGAGAAATGAAGCCCTCTGCTCTGGGCTCCGTCACAGCTGTTGTGAACAGCTTTCCGCCTTCAGTGCCAGCATGGAAGAAGACACCAAGTCTCAGGGAAGGCCCTGGCCAAGGCCGGCCAGGTGCCGCCTTTTGCCCTTGGGGCCACACGGGCCAGTGTCCCGGCATGGCAGGGTCGGGGATAGGTGCCCTGCCCCCACCAGGGAAAGCGGCCCCTGGACAGACAGTGGGGGATCTGCGAGGTAGCTGGCCATTTGGGTTCCCGTTGCCTCCGTACCATGACTTTCCAGTTCAGCAATATTCACGCTTTCTCTTTACGTCTGCGGGCTGACCACCAAGGGACCTCGCGCCACTCTTTACTGGGGCATCTTCCACTCTGGAGGTGTTTCTTTCTTCCAGGGCCCCTCTTCACTGGTGTCTTGTGCAATGTGCAAGCGACCAGGCCCAGGGTGTGTGAAATCCCAGAGGGGAGCTCTGGCTGGCCAGGGCGCACAGACATTAATTCAGCCTCTGTGGGCCCCTGGACTGGCACAGGTGAGTAGCCCAATTCGAGCTCCTTTGCGGGAGGACTAGCAAGCAAGAAATCACAGCTGTTGTGCATGCGCTTGATGTGGGCCAGGCCGTGGGCTCTGCCCTCTCCCCAGCCTTTTGCTGTGTCTAACCATCCCCCAAAGCCCTGCCCTTTTCCCTGACTCCCTCATTCCTTTTGCCTCCTGCTCTCAGATTCCACCCTCATGCCCCACCCCGTTCCATCGTGTGTGAATTTTCAAGCGGGCTTTTCCCCCTTTTCCTTCAGGGTGCTTGCACACTCCCAGGCAATTCTACATCCCTTCACTCACCCATTCACCCATCTTCAGCCCTCTGATCACCACTCCTACGTTCCTCGAGCGACCTATTTCACAGCCCACTTGTGGCCAGATTTCCACAAGCCCCATCCTCACCTAAGACACCCTCGCCCCCAGGCAAGGGTTGTGGGAGCTAAGAAAGTACCCAGCTTCCGGGATCAGGCCTCCCTTTGTACCCACGTCCCAGCCGGGCCAGGACAACCAAAGACTGGGGTGGGGGACATGGTGTGTGCTCATGTCTCATTCAGCCTGGCGGGGGGCTCAGAAAACGAGACCACATGTCCTTACTATAAGCATGTGACCGGGGCGCCCCCCTTTCGTCCTTGAACAAGACATGCCAGTGGGCTGAGGAGAGTGTGGAAGGTCCAGGCCTTTGGAGGCCCTGAAGTGAAAACTGAGGTGTCCTCAAGGGCCTGGCTGAGATTCTGTCGTGACCTTGAGTGTCTTTCTGTGCGGGTGAAACAGGGACAGCCACATCCTGCCTCGTCGCTCTCCCCGCCTTTGGGCGTTACATAGCTGTGGCATGCACATAAAGGTCAGAGAATCTCAGTTCAAATATGCGCCAAGCTAGGTATGTGAGGTACCACTCCGTGTCATTCCGTGTGCGTGTGTTTGCGTGCGTGTGTGCGTGGGTGCATGTGTCTGTGTGTGCCCTCTCCTCGGCCTTTTGCCGTGTCTAATCATTCCTCAAAGCCCTGTCCTTTTCCCTGACTCCCTCATTTTTTTTTTGCCTCCTGCTCTCAGATTCCACCTTTGTGCCCCGTTCTGTTCCAACGCATGTGAATTTTCAAGTGGGCTGTTTCCCTTTTCCTTCATGTTGCTTGGACATTCCCAAGCAATTCTACATCCCTTCACTCACCCATTCACTTATCTTCAGCCCCCTGACCACCACTCTTATGTCCCTCGAGCGACCTATTTCACAGCCCATCTTCGACCAGATTTCCACAAGCTCTCAAATCCACAAGGTGATCCTGTTGGTCCACATTTTCTTCAGCACTAGAGAGCCCTTCTCAGTTTTGGACTTTTACACGCATGGCGGTCTATAGTTTTTTTCCATGAAATCTATTGAAATACATGGCTTCAGAAGCTTACGAATAGATCATGTGCATCAACCCATTAAACCACTGCCCTTGAATCAATTGTATCTTCAGCACCTGCTGTTCGGGGTTTGACCATCACCCTGGCGCTGACCCTCTGTACACATGTTGGTTTCCTCACGCGATTATGAGGCCCTCCTCATCCTTGGTCTGTTGTCTGTGTTCAGATATCATTTAATTTCTTTAACTTCTTTACAAATTGCTCCCAGTTCAAAGCCCACATGGAAAAATGGAAAATTAGCAACTTTAATCTTTCCATGTTTATTTTGGTTAGCTAATTTTCTCATGTTTCTAAGTTTCTTAAATTTTAGTAAAGTACTAAAATTCATAGTGTTGTATTTCATATAGCTAACATTTTGAAATTAAAAAAATAATGCAGAAAAAGTAATTTCAGAATTTGTTACATTATTTATTTTATTAGAAAAGGACAACTTTACCTTTACCACTAGAAACTCCTTCATGAACATCTTTGGAGTTACCTGTATAAAATTTTTTAGAAGCATACCAATCTATGAGCAAAACACATTTTAGTATCTTATTTAGTATAACGCATCACAAATAATTTGTTTTTATTTTTTTAGTAAGTGTAAAACCTCACAATGTGCCCAGTATTCACCTCATAATTAACCTGCATTTAGTTTGGCTCATAAAATCATATATCTTCAAGTTTCAGATTTGGTTTAAACAGGAATAATTATTCAGTTAAATCAAACAACATATTTTATCTGAAAAATTTAAGTTCTTTGCTTTTACTGTAGTTTTATATCTTAATTAAGTGTCTCATACCTTAATTCTTAGTGCAGAAGCAAACATTCTTGCAAATTCCATAACCCTCCAGGGTAGAATTTTTTCTGGAACACTGGGGGATGATCATTTTCGTCCTGAAAAGCAATATATAATTTTGCTGTATGATGCAGAGGATATGAAATGATATTATTTCATTTTTATTGGTGGTTATTTATTCTAAAAATTGCACTGCAGGGAATGCTTATTGTACATTATTTTTTTCTGAAACAATTGAAATTGCTTAAAAAAAGCCATTTCTAAATATCATGTCTAATACCACAAAATCCACAGAGGACATTGATAATGATGCTTCTGGCACCAATATTAAGTTGTTACTATTGCTTTTAATTATAATGTCCTGGTAATTACTTTTACTTAATAGTCACTACCGTATTGTATTCTAATGATTTTAATGATATAATTTTTCCATTTATGTTTACAAACATTTCGTACACATTACCAAGTACATAAAGTGACACAGTTATATAAACACCTTATGAAGTAATTAAAATTGTCATGAACAATATATACATATATATTTTATTCCTTTTTAAATTAAATGTATTGAGGTGATATTTTAAAAGAGAGCATATAAATTTTAAGTGTACAATTTGATAACCCAATATTTGTATATTGCATTTTGTGTACCACCCAAAGTCAAATCTTCTCTCACCATTTATTTGAGTCCCTTTATACTTTTCTACTATGCCCATTTCCCTCTAATAACCACTGAACTGTTGTCTGTGTCTATCAGTTTTTGTTTGTCTTGTTCGTTTTCTGCTTTTGGTTTTACATCCTCCAAGACTGAAAAAATATGGTACATAACTTTTTCTGTCTGGTTTGTTTCATGTGACATGATTATCTCAAGATCCATCCATGTTTTCACAAGTGGCAGTATTTTACCTTTTTTTATGGCTGAGAAATATTCCATTGTATATGTGTAACACATCTTCTTTAGCCAGTATTCTGTCAAAGGGTATTTCAGGTCTTGGCTATCATGAACAATAAAGATATTTTATATATATATGTGTGTGTGTGTGTGTGTGTGTGTGTATGCGTGCGTGTGCGCGCGCGCACACACACACATATACGTATATATGTATATATATGTATTTGTATATATACATATATGTATGTATACATATATGTATATATACACATTTCATACACTCCAGAGAGAGTACAGTAAAATAATCATTTAAAATTTCAATTCTGAAGTTGTTAAAACACCTCTAAAATTAACACATATAGAAACATCTAGATCAATATTTATGTTTTTGATAGTCAAAGATTGTAAATTTCCTATAAAATAATTTATCCATCTTTAACAATTGAACTGAAGTTTTTCAAGCTTTTTTTTCACATATTCATCTAACAAACAACAATATTACAATATAAGATATCATGCTTCCATATCAATAATGTTTCAGTCCATATCTGTTATGTGACTAATATAGAATGTAATCATATTTAAATCATGGAATAAAAATTATGATATAATTTCCATGCCAGAAATTATGAAAACAAGTACAATCATGAAAAAAAAATTATAGTATGTACTTAAATATCTATCTAAATTCTTTTTAAAATTTTGTCTGCCAGGTTAGAGCAACTTTAACTTTATATGCATAATAACAAAATAATAATAAATATATATTTTTAACTTATGTATTTATCTCAATTTTTAAAAATTGGTTGCTCTTCATTTCTTTAACTTCTTTTTTCAATATGGATTGTGTATTCATTTTTTCTCTTTATTTGCAAAATGTTTGACTACATATTTAATTTGCAAATTAACTTTTATTAGAATTGAATCATTAATCTCTGTAGCTGAAATGTGTGGAATAGAATATTCTTTTACTTGACTTGGATTTATGTTTTTCCACTTTAGGTAATGTTGTCTACTTGGCAGGTGTCAGATTTGGTCATAAAACAAAAGAATGTCTTAATGATACAGTACCTAATCTAGAAAATGAAGGGCAGGAAGGGCAACATAAATGAACCTGGAGGGCACTGTGCTAAAAGAAATAAGACAGAAAACCAAAAGTAAATACTGTATGTGTTCACTTACAGGCAACAAAAAAAGTTAAGCAAAAACTATTGAGCCATAGCCTCGATCAAATATGAATAATTCCCCATATTTGCTGTGTGACCTTATATAGGTCATTTAACCATTGTGAGCTAAAGTTTCTCATTAATAACCTAGTAATAATAAATATCTAACTTATTAAATGAGCAAATACATGCAAGACATTATAAATGGTAGCTTCCTTGTTTTGAATATGACACAGAGCTTACTTACTCTCAAGGTGAAGAGAAACTATTAGTAATATCATCATCGTCATCATCATCGTCATCATTATTATTATCAGAAAGATAAAGAATATCAATGCCATGAAAATTTTAAAAAATCCTGAGTTTTAAAACAAAATGTTTTCATATGAGGTATTTTATAGGGAATATCAAATAGTGGAATAATATATTTTTATTATAAATAAAAATTAAATAGTAATAAACAATATTGGGAAACATGGCAAAAGAGCCTTATTAAATATCCATTCTTTTATTTACATGCAAAGACTACAAATTTACAGAAAACTGATTTTAAAACCTCGACAGTCTTTGAGAAAAAAACAGACACACACTATAAACTATTTGATGTAAAAATATTCTGACATTACAAACCTATTAAGAATTATTTTATCTTAAAATGCAGAACTGTAGCTGAGACAAAAAATGTTCAAATAAACCATTAAAGCAACTGTGTACTTTGGACATATAATGAAAACCAAGAGTATATTTTTAGCCCAAAGCTGTTTTGCTTACATAGAAGCAATGATTGATAAATTTGGTAAAATATATAAATAACAATAAAATACAAGCCAATAGCAACAACACAAGATTGGATCTTGTGTATGAAACGTACTAAGCCCTTGAAAAGGTACATTGACCATAGTAACTTATATCATTTAGGCAGTCTTGAATTGTCATACACATCCCCCCCACACACACAATCAGAAAGAATTATGATGCCTTTCTTTCTTGAGACTATACAGTAATTAAGGTTAAGTGAGATTATAAGGGAGAAGCCCTGGTTCAAAAGGGTTAGTGTCCTGATTCCTACACAGAGTTCCTAAAACACCTTTTAAATAGGGGTGACAGGAGAACATATTGTTCTGCATTGAGTCTGTGACCCCAGTTCCTAAAACATAGCTCCTAAGACCTTTCTAATTTCTTGAGGGATCAAATATCTGATACTGACCTCCTAAATCCCAGGGAATTTCCTGGTTGAAAAGAATATCTTTGGTTCTAATGAGTTGACACTTGGTGGGCTTCAGGATGGGTGATGGTTGCAAAAAGAATAATCATGTTTTAGAAGCTCTAAACCTTCATTTCTATACCCAACTCTAGAGAGGGAAAATAGCAGAAAATGCAGGTAATGATCGATTATGCCTATGTGATGAAGCTTCCATAATAATCTCTAAAATATGAAATTTGGAGAGTTTCCAGGTTGGCAAACACTACAGAAACAGAAGCTCTTGAACTACGATGCTTCCCAGTCTTACCCTATGCATCTCTTCCTCTGGCTATTTGTCTGTATCCTTTATCACATCCTTTAGAGCATAATAAACTGGTAAATGCAAGTAAGTGTTTCCCTGAATTCTGTGGGCTGTTCTAGAAACTGACCGAATTCAAGAAGGGGCACTGTGGGAACTTCTGAGTTATAGGCAACTCGGACAGAAAAAGTTGTGGATATTCTGAGGACCTAGTCATTTTGATTGATGTCTGAATTAGCAGGAAGTCTTATGGAACTGAGCCTTAACTTGTGGGGTCTGCACTAACTCCAGTTACTATTATAATTAAATTAAATTGTAGGATACCAAGCTGGTGTTCTTGGGAATTGCTTGATGAGTGTTAAACCCATACAGCTGATGTTAGAAGTGTTTTATGCATGGCAGTAGTGTGAGAGTAAAGGAGAAACACAAGCAGAGCATGTTTTTTTTTTCTTATATAGTATAGTCGCAAA
>CM052780.1:62706263-62806146 GCA_028533395.1 Rousettus madagascariensis
TGATCAAAATTATGTATTTGTGCATGTGTATGTATATATGTATGCATGTGTGTGTGTAGCCCTGGAGGCGGGGGGACTTAAAATATGCAAATGTTAAAAGCATTAAAAAAATACAGGATTATAAATTATTTTCTTCTTTATAGTCTTTCCTTAATTTTATGTAATGATGGTACTTTCATAATTAAGAAAAAGTTACTGTTAAATATGTTGAAAGACTAGAGGAAAAAGAGAAAAGAGAAGTTATAAAGCATAATATACAAAAATGAAAGAATATTGGTTCCTTTCCATGTCTTTTGCTAAAAATCATCTTTTGCATCTAAAGAGCCTGGGGAGACACAATGAAAATCTTTACTGTTTTGGCATCAACAAGCCCTAGCTGATGCTAGTTAAGCATACATTATTTCCCCCTAAATAAAAAGAAGTTGCTTACTTGTTTGTCTGTAAGAAGATATTTCCTCAGGCATATATGATTTACTTGTGAAGATTTAACCAAGAAGCAATGTCTACAGAGAGAAGTAACCTTGCAAACCACAATCTAATTATTCTTTATCTGTATAGCTTTGCTTCATTCATTAGTCATCTGGCACACAACATATTTAGTAATTAGATTTTTATAGCAATTTTAGATGTAATGCAAAGTGAAGCAATTTAACTACAACTACTACTGCGATAAACATGTTAAATTTAGTCCTTAGAAAGTATTTAAATAACTCTTGTTAAATAGGGGCTTTTAGTTCCCGCAAGTTTCATTAAATTCAAGCATTAATTTTATCTTTCTAAAAGTTCTGAGAAAAATAATACTCTTGAAGCAACATAAACTTGTAAATTTTGCAAAGTTCTAGTAAATCAGCGATTTAAATTCCCAAGCATTAGTCTTAGTAAAAATAAAAATAAAATTTTCATTATGATAGAAAGTGAAATCTAGCACTACTACTTTTAAGTAATATGCACTCCTCTATGCATGTCCCTACACTGCTCACCTAAATATTTCAGTCAAACACATTTCACTTCTTTGATTTGTCTGTCTCCACACATCCCACTTAAATATTGCTGTCAATGATAGTTCAGATTTACATTGGTTTTTGAAAGGGTAAAGCAGAATGTTTTGTTTTATCTACCAAAGATCCTTTCTTCCCTTATTTTGGATACTGAACTCTATTTTTTCCTCCATTTTTTTCCCTAAATAAGCCTTCTGCTCTTAGTCAAACTGTCAATCACAGTGACCTGCACTCCACCCTTGGCCAAAGGTACACGAATGTGTTAACCCAGTCTACTCAGATGCTCCCCCTCATACACTTGACCCCTATGCTTTAGGAACATGATCCAAGGTATCTTGATGGTACTGTTCTCCCCTCACCAAAAGCAGTAGTCTGAGTTTCTGACCAAGATTGTTAAAGTGTATCTGGTTTTCTTGGTTCTTCTTTAGAATCCATTTAACTTTTCTTTTGTGTAAGCCAGCAAATATTCTTTTGATAAGTTCTTTTTAGTATGCTTCCAACCAAATAACCATTTAGGTACAGTTGGGAATGACCAATTTAGTTCATGTCAGAGAATAGGGGTCATATCTTCTCACCTACAGAAAAAGTTTGCATTTTCCCTCACAAAGTACCAAAGACATTATAAAATGCAATTTTTTCACTTAGTGATCTAAACTTAATCAAGTATTATATTTTTCACATTTTCTTCTTTTCAAAATAGATGACTACATTATTATGACCATTAATTTGGGGGAAAATATTGTCTGTGCTTTTTGTTCATGCATTGTCCGATCGTCAAAAAAGATCAGGGTACTCACAGTTAAAGATTCTAAAATGTGTGACTGCTTTTCTAATGTGTCCCAAACTAAAGCATTGGTTATGCAAGGAACTTAGAGAAAAACTCATGGAGTCCTATAGACGATAATTAAGAGGAATAAATGAAGTACTCTTTATGTGATTGCTCTATTTTTAAATGTCATTTCAACATATCATAGCTAGTAATAAGAATAAATTTAATAGTAATAATAATTATAACTTTTTAATTTGGATGTTGTTCTAATAAGTTAAGTATATTGCAGATATCATTTGGCTTGAAATTTTCAAACACCCTAAGAGGTGTCATAATATTTATCCTGATATATAATGGCAAAGATTCTAATGCTTAGAGAGGTTAGGAAAGGTCAAAGATGAGTATGAAACTCAGGCCTGTCTGTTACCAAAGTCAGGAAACTTGAACAATTTATTACACTAAGTTTTTAGGTACTTGTCTTTTCTCTACTATTCTTTAAGGTAACATTTAGTTTGAGTTGTGCCACTGGAAACTCATTTGAGTTATAACATTTTTTGGTAAATCTATTTTGTAGAATTTCTCTTTATCTCTTGTCTTTCATCTCATATATACCTTAGCTTTTATGAAATATCATCAAATAGGATTCTTCCATTTGTTAAGTTCAGATGCTGCAGTGGTTAGAGTATCCAACTGCCTTGTGCATTTTAATAAAATATGAGCATAGCAATCCGTATTATGGAATCTTGATAGAAAGCATATGCTATAAATTACTAATGAGAATAGACTTTGAACAATGAAAGTGACAGCATTAAAATAATATTTCCCTTAAAATCTTGTCTGTAATTATTTTCAAGATATTACATAGGGGTCTAATTCAGTATAGATATCAAGAGGGAGCAAAACAGGAATAAGACTGATTAGTTGAACTTATAAAAGTTCCTGGGTTAAAAAATGAATTAGCTTTGGAAGAAGACTTGTGTTTTGAATAATGATTAAAAAGAATTGAATAATGATTAAAAAGAATGACAAACTAAATTTATTTTTTCTGTTTCTGAAACATAAAATTCTCAGTTTGTGCTTTTGGATTCATGTACTATGTAAATTAAACTAAAATGCAAGCCTCAAAATATAAAAACTAAAAATCAAGAAATATTTAAGAATATACTAAATTGTTAATTGTGTCTTGTGGAGGTGAAACCAAAAAATCCTTTACCTCCTGTCATTTCCCTGCTTCTTCCACAGAAAAGTTGTCACTATTTCACGTTAAATGTAGTTATTATATGGTCAAACTGACTGTCATTAAACATATTTTTTTAGTCATACATTTTCTAGAACATCAGTAATGTTTGATGTTTTCACCATCTTCTACCTCTCTTGAAATTCCTCCTCTCCTTTGGCTAACAGGCTATTAATTCACACAGCTAACTTCTCTTTTCTGTGGCCTCTTCAGAGGCTGTTTTTTTCTCTCATTCACTAAATAGAGGGCTTCTCTAAAATCAGTCTTTTGCTTCTTTCTCCTGCCAGTCTCTGGGAGAGACAGGGCTAGATGTCCCTGGAGGCTCAGTCAGTCTTCTCTTTTGACAGATAAACATGTAAGTAGGTCAGTGGATTAGAGTTGGCTCAATGGAACTAAATTGCATCTCTCTGTTACAATCTGCTTAGCTTTATCAGCTCTCTTGCTTTAGGAAATGTTACCTTGAACAGGAAGCTTCCACTATTATTACATGGTCAATGCATTTTCTCTTACCTCATGTCCAAATTCTCTTTCAATACTATTGTATGTACTTTGCTTTTAGCTCTTCTCATGGTGTGATCGAACATGTACCAATGAGGTTCATTTCTCTATGGGTTAGGGAAACTAGTGAGATGCTGTCTTTTATTTGATGTCTTTCTGCCTGATTTCCCAAATTAAACTTCATCTTATGCTTATACCATGTGAGGCTAGTGACCCTTTGTATAACAATATCTTGGCTTAAGTAATCACTCTTTAGATTTCTTCTAAAGTCTATATTCCCAGTTTTGAAACTCTTTTCAATTTTCAGTTTATTTATAACTATTTTCTTGATTTAATTTATGTCACCTAGTATCAAAAGAATAAAATTATCTTTGTTTTCTTTCTTTCTCTTCATTGCCAGTCATCAAGTCCTGTCAACTTTTCTTTTGTATGTGTCTTATATTTACCCCATCACACTGGTTATAATGATTAATTTTCTGTGTTAACTTGACTTCTAAGGGAAACCCAGATAAGTAATGAAATATTATATTTGAGTGTATCTGTAAAGGTATTTGGGATTTCAATCAGTAGACTGAGTAGAGAAGGTCTCTCTCACCAATGTGGTGGGCATCATCCAAATGCATTGAGGGCCTGAATAGTAAGTACAAAAATGTGGAGAAAAAACAAATGTGCTTTCTGCTTGAGCTTGACCATGCATCTTCTTCTGCCCTCTGATGATGGCATTCCTGATTCTTGGGCCTTCACACAGTCTAGGGCTTATACCATTTCCGTTCATTCTCCTGGTTTTCAGGCCATTGAACTTGGACCAAAATTATACCACCAACTTTCTTGGACCTCCAATTTGCAGATAGCCAATTATGGTCTTGGCACTTCTTAAGTCTCCATAATCATGTGAATCAATCCCTCAAAAATAAATTTATCTATGTCTTTTTCTGTCCATTTATCTATTATCTATCTGTCTATCTATATGTCTGTCTGTCTGTCTATCTTTCTGTCCACATATCTATCCATCTATCTCTATATCTATCTATCTATTTACTTATCTCTCATGTGTCATCTATTAGTTCTGTTTATCTGGAAAACTCTAAGATACTTGCCCAATACTTGTCCAGGAAAACACTATTCTTTTAAGATCTGTCTCTTTCAAACTGTTCTATACAATGACTAACCTTTGTCTTGTTAGTTCTCTCTCTGAAGAGAATCTGTAAGCACATATTCTCTGCATTCATATTTTAAATAATTGTGGAAAAAACTGAAAACATATAGTTATCATCCTACATACTCAGATTTCAATTTTCTATTTTTTTGATATTTTAATCTATAGGTTTATGGAAAAGGAATACCACAAATATTTTTAAACAAGTATCTCAAGTGATTAACATCAGGTAATTCGAAAACCGCATTTTGAGAAGCACTGTTTCATGATGTTTCTTTTACTAATCTGTTTCTCATTTCTTTTCTTCATGAATTCATTGGTACTGCTATGTTACTCATGGTCCTCTGAACTCACTTTGTAATTTTCTTTCCCAAAATTTTGTCTTCTAATGTTCTCCCTCAATTGTTTGTCATTCCCTTTCACCATCCTTAATCAGAATTGACTACATTAAACAAATCAGTTCTTGCTGCAAATAAACTTTCCACTTCCCTTCTCAGTCAGCAAGCTATTTAGTTCACCACAGGTTTTATTTTCTTTACACTCAAACCAGGCATGACTATGTTTCTCTGATAGCAATTAGACATATACTCCTTTAGTGTTACTACTTATTTTTATGCTTCAGCATCATAGCTTCTCCACCAGAATATAAACTCTTTAAAGACAATAATGTGCTCTTACTTATCCCCTTATATAACTCAGAAAAATGCTTATCCTTCTCAAGTACTAAATATATTCATTTAATGCATAGTTTCGGTATTATCTTTGAAGCATGAAAATAATGTTTCAGGATGCACGTTATAGAAAATAGATTCATATTACATATATTTTAAAATTAAATGGAGCACATTTGTGTAAGTAAAATAATGAATTTAAAATTATTAGTCTCCAAGAAAGGTTATATATTTGTATATACACACACAAACACATATAATAATTGCTTGATTTACTTTGTTTTTGAAAATCTCTCACTGGTTTCATTAATACAATTTAGGATATTTTTTTTTCTAAAAATAAGATGTATGTCTTTCCTGTATAATGAAGTATGAAATAAAGTCCAAGTCTTCATGTCTCTTTTATAAATTATCTTGATTCTACATAATTGTACGTTAGAACACTAGCATTAGTCAAAGAGTAATAATAATTACAACAGGACCCGCGATGCTATTACCAATCTATGGAATGTAATCAAGGATAATAAATAGTATCTGATCACAAGATCAAAAACAGTGCAATCCCACTATCGTGTGTTGTACATTTATTTTCCATTCCTAACTTAGAAGGCAGTAGTTCTGTATTTGGCCATATGTCTAGCATTTCATATGAGAAGTATATGAGAAGTATAAAATTGTTTCTATTAATTAGTCTAGGTCAGAATTACATAAATTTTAGCCAAAGTCAATCATAACAGCTCTAATAGTAAGGACAATATGATTCTTTTATGTAAATAATAAATTTAAAAATGTAAAGTTTAATAGTGAATAGACAACATGACCCCAGTGTAGGTGGGAAAAATTAATTTTCCTTCTATCTTTTAAGGACTTCTGATTGGACTAAAAATCCAATTAACATGTGATAAACAGGGCAAACAAATACCACATTTATTATCCATGTAAATACAAGAATTCCATAAGAATGTGAGACTCAATGACAGATTAGGCAGTTAAAGCATATATGACATCTTCAGCTAAGAAGAAATTGGAGGATTGTGGTTTTGGACTTCAAAAGGAAAACAGCAATTCACATGGAGATGGAAAATTAAATGTTTGATAAATAGATGTTTGTTGGGCTGTCTTTAACCATGGGATACAGAAGAGGACTTAGATCAAATTAGCCTTGCTGGTTTCTCCCTGTTTATCATAAATAGTTCCTATGAAACTATAGGTATCTACATAATAGGACACTTCATGAAGCCGGTACACCTTAACTTCTTTTAGGCAGTTTTGGGAGAAGTTCAGAAATTTTTCCTGAATCTTTAATTTTTTAAAATCTAATCAACTTAATGTACAAATGCCCCCAAAGGCATATTTTGGGATGCCAAATTCTGCTTCCTCTCAACATCAAACATAATTTGCTAGGTAATTTGTCTCTTGTACAAGCCAAGGAGAGTTCACTATTTTCCCCTGAAATAGATCTCCACCTGCATACTATTATCTCTATTTCTTTTCTCCCTCAGGATCTATCTCAAATTGCATCTCCTCCGAGATCACCTGCATAGTACCTGTGCTCCTGAGATGGAAACTGAGCAATACAAAATTGGATAATATTATATCCTTGCCTTTGAGAACTCACACGCCAGATGTATTTATTTCCCATGATACAGGAATGTTGGTGATTAAAGAAAGTTTCAAAAATGAAATGACTTTTAAACTGAGCCTTGCAAAATAGAAGTTTATCTGTGAAACAATGAAGAAAGGACATTTTAGAGGTAATAGTGCAAGCAAAAACAGCAAGGTGTAGTTATTCCTTGATTTTAAAGGAAGGTCACTCAAACAATTTGGAAGGTGAGAGACACAGTGACTTAGGAAATGCCAAGCTAAACAGGATCGAGACCCCAAGGAAAATGAGCAAATTAAACTTCTCAAGGTTCATTCTATTTATATTCTTGCTATGTGGTTCTTTCCCCCATATTTCTTTCTAATATATAAACTTAATATTGAAATTCATTTTTTGTCTCATTAATGGGAAGCTATTTTTATTTCTTCAGCATATTAAGCCAAAAACATGAGCAGCTTGTTGAGGATGGTCAAAATAGAATTGTCACCGAGAGAAAACTGTTCACTTTCCATTTGTCATGAGGTAAAAATAAATAAAATGATAAATAAATGAAAGGAAAAATAAATGAATCTAATGGCCATACTAAATCTTTGACAAAATATTAAAAAGATTAGTGCTGTCTTACTTTGTATTGAAGACCGGACCTTAATTATATAACAATAAACTTTGGAGGGTCAATTACTGCACTCATAAACAATATGAATGATTAATGTATGTAGGAGAAAGGTCTCATAATTTTCCTCCATATTTTTAATGGCTTAAATTAATTTTATGCTTATGTTATCCATAAAATGGCTCCAGTTTTCTATTTATGAAAATGTTGCTATTTGTGTAATGTATCTGATTTAACAAGTTTTAGCTCTTCTGTGCAGAGATTTTTATGCATAGTGACTTAGAAAATGGCAAGCAAAACAGAATTGAGAACCCCACTGAAGCTGAGAAAATGAAACTGCTGAACGTTTATTCTATGCACATTCCCTCTATGCGCTTTCCCCATATTTAATAAGGGGAAATGGGAGCTTTCTACCATGATGGACATAGAGGGTATTATGCTCAGTAAAATACCTCAGACATATAAAGAAAAATACCATATGATTTCACTCATATATTAAATCTTTAAAAAAGAATAATTAACAAATATAACAGAAACAGGCTAAAAGATACCAAAAAACCCCAAACATTTTGATGGTTGCCAGATGGAAGGAGGTGTTGGGGGGATGAGTGAATGGAGAGAAAGGATCAAAAGGAAAAAATTAGTAGTTACAGAATAGTCATGGGAATGTAAACTATAGCTAAAGGAATATAGTCAATAATATTGTAATGATTATGTATGTGTCAGAGGTTTATTAAATTTATTAGGGTGATGGCTTCATATATTAATGTCTAATCAGTATGTAGTAAACAAACTCAAATCATGATGCATGTCTACTGTAAATGAAAAGATTCTGAAATTCTTTAAAAAGTGGGAGTTTCAGATTGCATGGTTCTGTGGCTTTAATATCAATCAAATGTTACTGGTCTCAGAAACAGAATATAAGGTCACAAAAATATCTGTGAACCAGTGAATGAACCTTGAACCTTATTTTAAATCTCCAATTAAATCAGACAAAAATCACTAAGAAAAAATTAAATTGTTAACTATATTATTTAAACAGAAGTACTTGAGAATGAAAAAAAAGATACCACCTAAGTTTTGGCTACATTGCTTACTCTTAGTATAAGTTAAGGAGAACCAGTTTATTCATTCATTGACTCTTAAATATTTTAAATTTAATTGTCACTGGAAGCCATATAAAATGTTTTCCCCATGAAACATTACTTTCCTTCATATTACATTTAAAAAAAATTGTAATATAATCCAGATTCTAATTAAGAAAGTTAAATCATTGTCATCTATTCAGAAAATCAATTTTGGGAAGAATATTGCCTCAATGTATTTGGATTCATAAATATATTAATAAAATTCCATAACTGTTTAAAATTACATTTTCAACAAAGCTATTTTCACAATGGAATCATTTTCTTGGACAGATGAATTTGTTGGATTAAAATGTAATTTTTCAACTGTGTATATAAGATATCTGGAATGTTTGAGACAAAAATATCACAAAGGACATCATGGTATCAGTTCTCATAAAGTAATCTCTAAGTTTTAAAATAATAAAAACTTCAATAGAGTTTTTAAAACTGTGGCCACATGTTTATATTAGAAATATAAGGCCTTGAACATAACTGAAATGTTAGGACTGAAAAAAATGACATAATATTCTGCAATGTTGTTATTTAAGTTATACAAGAATGCTTTTGTAAGTCAGTGAATCATGATGAAGTTCATTAGCATAATTTGTCACAGACTCTCTGCTTGGAAGTGGAAAAGCCAAGAAAATAAAATATATTACATGTTGTACTCTACAACTAAACCACAAAATGAAATTAACAACATTGGAGTAGTTCCTTCTCCAATAGTTTGTTTTATTTTAATTGTTCTGTCTTTTATTCCTGATTGAAAGGCTAGTTATCAAAGCAAAACACAATGACTTATTTCTTGAAAGCTATTGGTTTTTTTTCTTCCACATATAATGATAATTATCATTTTACCATAAGAGAAAACTTGCACTTCACTTGTAACACTCAGTAAATCAAACTGAGCTATAAAGATGCACATTGATGCTTTCGTGCTACATAGACATATGAGATGTGGATGATTTTGTGGCAGTAATATTGACACAAGTTTCTTCTGAACACACGTTCCTAGAAGACTTTTCATGACCAATAACATTGTGTTCTGACCCCAGGAGATGTTTAGTTGGTCTGGAGAGACTGAAATCATAGACAGGAACAAAAAAGGATTCTTAATTTTGAAATACCATTTTCAAAATATGAATGCATTCATATTTATCTTTCATTCATAAAATGAAGAAAATTATTTAATCAAAAATAATGAATCCAAAAAATCACGAGTGCTAAAGAAGAAATTATAAATAGTTGACAGAAAGGGACCAGCAGAAGAGAAATAAAAAGTGAGACATTAAAAGACAAGAGGGTTGTGGCAAAAGACGGAGAAATCAGCCTTTACTTCCAGCTATGAATGTGGAGGGAGAGAAATCCTCCAAAACTCTTCAGAGTCCTGTAATATCGAGCACTGGTAGGTCTCTCCCAAACACATTCCCATAATTAAGACATTTTACAGGCTTTACTTGTTGTAACGACTACCTAAATTGTGGTAATTAAAAAGTGACAAGTCTGCTATGTCGTAGGAAGTATAGGGTGGTATATACGCTGTATATTTGCATACCAGTAGCCTGATATTCAAATCCCTTCTTAATGTGATCTTAACTTTCCAGACTCACTACTTCATGGACAAGCCTTTATTGAGTATATTCATGTGCTGTGCATTTTAGATATTGGGATATATCAAAACACATAGACAACAAACTCTGTCCTCATGGAATTTAAATTCATTACAAATATTTCGACTCTATTCTGCTTGCCAGCCACACTGAAATATCAGTATGCTTAATATGGACATATGAAATATAATCATAAAAGTCTTTTTTCTTTTCTACTATCTCCTGTATTCTCATAATTTGAGATAGTTTTTCCTTCTGTTGTCGAATGAAAGCTCCAGAAATTCCATGAGTTCTTAAAAATGTGGTTCTAGTTAATAGAAAGTACTATGAAGATGCTAAGTTTCAAAAATAGAAGATTCTCTAATTCAATACATCAGTCAATATTTCAAATTTTATTTAATGGTAAATTTGTTCTTTCTTCCAAGCTAAGATGTGTTCTTTGAAAGAAGAGGTTGTAATTGACTTCCTTTCTCTTCATCAACTCCAGTCCAGTTTACTAGAAGCAGCTTTTTTAACACTCAGGTTGCTATCATCTGCATTTAGGGACTAAGGAGAAAAGATCGGTTAGGTAAGGAGGAAATTCCAAATTAATTATTACTATTGTGAAGCAGTTGAACGTGCTGTGTGTCAGACCTGTGTTTAAAAGAGACATCATCCATGGGACACCTTCAGCCCCGAAAGTGATCTTGATTTGGACAGTATGTTTCATTGAATTCCATTTGATCACTTCAGGAGAAATTCAGCAATTCATCTCCAGCTTTTTCTGTTTGCATTCTCATCACTCCTCCAGGTGACCCTGCTAAAGAGGTTCCACAAAAATCTAGCATCTGCATGTATCTCAAATCTGGACCTTGGACAATATTCGCAGGGACTTTGCCTGCATAATTCTATGAGTACTGGCTTATTTTAAAGTATCTGTGATGCCCCTCTGCTCCAGCCATCAGAACAGCTTTTCAGCTCTTTAGTTTAGACTCTGGATTACATCATGGATCTCAGACAAGAATTCATTGAGTTCTCTGAAGCATAGGGACACAGTGGCCTTACTCCAGTTGCCAACATTACAATTGAGAAGAAAGTATGTATCCTCACAATATCCTTTTCTGAGGGCTTGAATATCTGGGGGATGAGAAAGAGAATGCAAATACTTTACAACTTTTTTTGGCCCAAAGCCATATTTTACACAAAATCACTTCTGCTGTCATTCACTTGACCTTTTACATCCCCCTTGAGAATATGGGTTTTAGAGTGATTCATTGTTGTGCTGTTTGTTCTTATTCTAAATATCTCCAATAATCTCTTTCTTGTACAGTTCTTTGTAATTTGGGGTTTACTGTATCTTGGTACTTTTTCTTAAATTTCTAATTTAATACTTCATCATTTCTAATATAAGCTGACTATGTTTGGAACTGTCCATTCAAACCTTTTCTATTCTTTCTTCAGGATACAGGTCAAGGTCAACCCATGTGAAAAGTCTTCTCTGATCACTCATTTGTGAGTTGTTCACCCTTCCGTACTGTGCTGCAGTGTGTACTACCACCAGCCCTCTCCATAGGTCCTGGACTAATAGTCGGTTCTGTGCTAAGTCTAAAGTTTGTTGAGTAGAAAATAACAACATCAACAAAACAACAACAACACAAGAGAGATGTCATATTTGTGACTTATTGGGATACACTTTCTCTTAATTTTACTACTTTTATTTTAGCAGTAGTCTAATGAACTAGTTGTCCAAAATTACTTAGCCTTTCTCTCTATTTTTATTTATCAATTCTTGGAACATTTGCTTTTTAAAAATTCTCTCTGTTAGCTTGGACTATTTTATTCATAATTCAAATATGATTAATGGAGTTTAAAAATAAAAACGATTAGTTAGGAAAGGGGAAAATTCTATCTAGAAGCGCCGAATTTAAAAACAGAAACCTCAGTTCTAAACTTGGTAAGAGCTAACAGAATGTGAAAATCAGAGGGCTACATAGTACCCATTCTCTCAAATTCATGTACTGTGAAAAAATTTCACTGATTCAACAAATATTTCAAATATCCTTGGGTTAAAGTTTGCATTTTGGAATCGATTAAGGTAACAATGTAATATTTGAATCTTCCAGAATTGCCCATCATTATAAACAGACTGAGAGTTGTCAAATATTGGGAGACAGTAAACCTTGGGCCTTTTGTAGTTCTATATATCTTGCTGAGTGTGCCAAAGTAGCAATGCCCTGAACATTTTTCACCTGAGACAAAGGAACGTCTATGTATCCGGCAGTTCTGACAAGTACAAGAGTGTATTACATAGTCCAGCATGTACCTGATCTCATATTTGACAAAGACTTGCCTACTAACACAGTGGCAGAATGTAAACATTTAGAGTTCTTTTGTACTGTACTCCACTCATGAAGAGATTTATCTGGACCTACAACTTGCCTGTGAACATTTGGAGTTTAGGAGAGCTGCATCGCTATGCTGATTACTATGCTAATACATCTACTAGCATTTTTTTTTTTTCGTGGAATAAAGTCCTTCATTTCTGCCCAGGAATCTTTTATATTTTATCAACATCTATGCAACTTTATTGGGCTAAATTATTAACCTGTATAGTTATTTCTGTGGAAATTCTCCTGTTCCAAGGTGTCCCCCTCATTTACCAACTTATTGAAGTAGGAAAATGTAGTATCAAACCAAAACCTTACAGATAATATCTACAATTAAATAAAGCAGTAACTTAACTTCCAAATCACAGAACGTGAGTGGTTATGGAAAACAAGCGGCATAAACAAAATCTTTACAATATCAGTAAGTATGATGACAACTACTTTTAAGGGCATTCAGGGAAATATAAGGATTTTTGTTCATCATGAGAACCAGTGAACCTCAAAGATGTCCAGCTGCACTAAATGTAATATTTGCTAATAGAAAAGCAGTCACAACACAAAAGTTCACATTAAGGAGAAAGCACTGAGAGCAGAATATAAATTGAGCAAGATAGACACAATGGGGAAAAAAGAAGAAGAAAAAAAGAAAAGAAAATGTATCCAATTAAAGTGGGAGCACAGAAAAAAGCAAGTCGGTTTCAAATATAAAAAGATATATATTTTAAACAGTATAAAAATACTAAACCAGGTATTCTAGAGCTGTGAATTAAAAAAGCTATCCTAGTGCACCTTCTTTTTTAAGAGAATGTAAAGCCTAATTTTATTTAAACCTGAACAATAGAAAAGAATTAAAGTCGAAGTCACAAAGTAAAAAGGAAATAGCAAGCAAAATAATGCCTCTAAGAAAATGAAGTCATTTTTAAAAAAGATATAAAATGTACCTTTATATTGTGAAACTAGCTAATTCATGAAAAAAAGAGAAGCTCCAAAAAACATGCATTAGAATTGTAAAGAAATCATAAATAAAAAAATGTTAAATCTAAATACAATGAATGAAAATGTTAAATAGATTAGACAGAAAGTAATGTAAAAGAAAGGAGAAGATTTATCACTTATGTAATACGTCTCCTAAGATGAAAAACAAATTAAGGAAACAGAAAAAAATATTAAAATATAGAATTCAAGAAAATTTACCTAAAATAATACTTGAATGGACATCTCATATATAAGCAGAAGATGACTCAGAATAGCCAATATGGAGGTATGTTAAACAAATTATTGGACTTTAAAAAACAGTGAACTCTTTGCAAACTCGACATTAGTCCAACACCCATTTACAAAGAGAGCTAGTTTGTAGCTACACCTTTTGACATTAATGCCTCATAGAAGAAGAAAATAGAATAATATATTTAAGTCAAAGGAAAGAAAACATGGGACAAAGCTCATACACAAATATCTAGCCAAATTTAGGTTCAATTACAACGGCCTCAGATGAACTCTAATAATGCGTATGAACATAGGAAATGCTGAACTTATGAGCCTGCTGTGAGGAGTCGCCTAGAGCACAAGATATAAATAATTATATGACTGATCATACAATCAATATTAACAGTGAGAAAACAAAAGTACTTCAATGTAGATCTACGGGAAAGGTAGAGATGAAGCAGAAGCATTGCTCACAGTAGAAAATATGCAAATAGCCAAAGGAAAATAAAAAAGGATGTGAAGTATATTACGTAAAGTAAAAGTAAGGATTAGAAGAAGAGTCAGCAAGCTAAAGTCCCTTGCTCAAGTCTAACCCATGCTTGTTTTAGTAAGTGAAATTTTATTGGAGCACAGTCATATCCATTTGTTTACTTATTGGAGTACAGTCCACCCTTTCGTTTGCATATTGTCTCTTACTCCTTTCAAACTACAAAAGCAGAGTTGAGTACTTTCAACAAAATCTAGAAAGCTCATAAAACCAAATCTATTTATCTCAGTAATCACATTTGGATTATGAAAGTGAATCAACTTAATATTGTGAAGTTTAGTGACATAAAGGAAAGAAACACACTTTGTCCTGTCTTTACTATGGGAGCAGGACCTCCACGTAACCAATTATTTCAAATGGAGAGGCTCCTCTTTCTAGAAATATTTTAGCTAATAAACACAGAAGAACTGAAAGGAATTAATAGGTAGGAAATGGCTATCAGTAAATGATACTATCACAAAAGGAGAGTCAAAGGAATTTGGTGTACCTCCTTAAATAAATAGTACATAAAGTAGTCCCCCCATATTCCTGATTTCACTTTTCAAGTTTTCAGTTATTGTCATCTGATAATATGACATGGAAATTTTCAGACATAAACAATTCAATCGAAATTCATCAGTTTCAAATTACACATTATTCTGAGTAGTATGATGAAATCTTTCCCCCTCATTCCACCGTGGTAGTGAATCAACTTTTTGTGCAGTGTCTCCATGCTGTGTACACTCCCTATCCATTAGTCAGTAGCTCTGTGGTTTTTAATTCAACCTCCCTGGTATCCTGGTACTACTTGTGCTCAAGTTACTCTTTTTTACTTAATGATGGCCCCAAAGTGCAATTGTCTTGACGCCAGCAAGTGGGATATGTCAAAAAGAAGCCATAAAGGGCTTCCTTTTAGTAAAAAGCTTAAAGTCTCCCGTTTCATCATGAAAGAAAAAAAACTGTATGCTAAAATCTATAGTAAGAACAAATCTTCTGTCCATGAAATTGTGAAGAAGGAAAGAGAAATTCGTGCTAGGTTTGCTGTGTTGCATTTCACACTGAAAGTTATGGTCACAGTGCATGACAAGCGTTTCATTAGGATGGGAAAGACTTTACATTTGTGGGCAGAAGCCATGAACAGAAAATGTGTTCCAATTGACAGCAACGTGTTGCACCAGAAAACACTGAGACTATATGAAAGCATCAGCAAGAGATCCCCTGAAATGAGTGAGCACATTCATATAACTTTTATTATGTTGTTATAATCATTCTATTTTATAATTATTATTCTTATTACTCCCTTACTATGCTAATTTATAAGTTAAACTTTATCATAGGTACGTATAGGAAAAAAACGTAGTACAAATAGGGTTAAGCATTATCTGAGGTTTCGAGCAACTATCAAGGGTCTTAGAAAGTAGATACCCTGAGGATAAGAGGATACTGTATCACCTATGATTTATTTCTAAAAACAAGAACAAAAACCTGGATCTCATCAGGACTCTATTTCTAACTACTGATTTATAGGAAATAGAGGAGTCAGAAAAATATAAAATGAGCCACTGAATATATTGTCATCAGTATTCAGACACTGAAAATCTGGATTTTTGAACAAGATGAATAAAAAGAAGTAACAGTGCTGAAGCCTACAGATTAAAAGGACTTAAAAGACCTATCAACCTATTGCAATGTATAGATGGACCGTATTTGGATCCCAATGTGAATAAAATGTTAATATAAATATTGACAGGATATTTATAGATATGAAGGATTTTTTGTTAATTTGGGGCAAGTAAGAAATGTATTGTGATTAAGTTTTTACAGTCCTTATATGTAAGAGATACATATTAAAATATTTATAGGTGAAATATGTCTCTGCTCTGTCAAAATACTGGAATGTAGGAGCAATCGGAAGTATAGAAAAAAAATTTCCTAAGACGCAATAATATTGAAGCTGGGTAGTCGATAGGTGGAGGTTCATTGTAATAGTCTCCATAATTTTATTTATGTTTAAGATGTTCCATGCTAAAGAGTAAAATGTTTTCAATGCTGCTGATTTCAAATTTTGGAAATGAGTTCTAAATTTTTCTTTTTAATTATTAATTTTCATTTAGATATTAAATTCAGTTACAGAACAGTCATACATCTTACTTTGCAATTGACTTCATTAATAACTTCTTGGTACAGAAATCCCAATAAAATATTTCTTTAATGAATTCAATGGGCAGCTAATTCTGAAGAAAAGATGAACCTGTAAAAAATTAATTAACCTTAATTTACATAACAATCTTATTTGCATAGCTAACAGACTAGGAATTGATTATAGACCATTAACATTCATATTAATAAATAAAACTGTGCTAGAAATACATGTGACTGTAATTCATTCTGAAGAGGCAAAAGTTAAACATGAAATGCTAGTAACAATATTCAAGAATCAAGGGCTAAACAAACTAATATTTGGCATTTAGTCTTCACAAATTTTTGAGAGGATAGTTCATGAATTCACTATTCTCCCTCACCTTTAATGCATAATGTGGCACATACAAGCATACATGTGTGCATTAGGTAAATTGTTATTATCCTTAGATTTACATTCAAATTATAGCAATGAGAGCCAGCCGTATCATATTCATATATGAGTACTAAATATATTTCTATTCCTAGAAATAGTCAGAGCTATTTGGTAAAAAAAAAAACAAGTTCCACAACCTAAATATTTACTGAAATTTTGTTTTTAAATTTAACAACTCATTTGTTTCAAAGGAAGTTGACAGAAACAGTTTTCGATGAACTCTTACATTTATCTTTATTTGCAATACGGTAGTTTACATATGTCAATTAGACCAACCCTAAACTTTTGACTTCTTAGATTTTATAAAAACGTAATTGTCTGCAATTTAAAGATTTTAAAAACCCAGAAAACTGGTCTGCTATTTTTAAACCACTTTATTATGCATGTGATGCTTATCATGAAAGACAACTTAATTCCTTTAATTCCAAAGACACACTGTGTATAATCTGATTTTTTCAAATGATTTGATTGTACCTGTGCAGCCTTCAATGCTAGATGAGTAAGTGAAGTTTGAAGTAAAGAAAAAGAGTGATTTATTTTTAATGATCATCAATTGTACTCAGATGGGAAATTTCATCATGCCTCTTCTACGTTTTATTCACATCTTACTCTCCTTTCTCTTCCACTGGCATTCATACATGTGTGTACAGTTGCTCTGGGGGTTTTCTTTTGTTCTCTTCCCTGCTGATCAATGGAGTGTTTGATAGGATGTCTAGGAATGGCCCTCAGAGTAAAAGATAAATTTTTCATATCCTGTTTCCCACTTCAGGCTTTTTCTGAGCCTCTATTCTACTAATGGTTAAATTAAATTTGACTTTCCTGAGTCTCTTAGATTCTAAAAGCATTGATGTGATTGCTAAAAAAATAAAATAAAATAAAATAATAAAAGTTGAATTGCTTAAGTGTAATGGAGTATTACTTCAATTAATGGTAAAAAGATAGCATTGATACCATTATTGGTAATATCACACAGAATTTGTGTTGGCCCACTTCACAAATTAGTTTTTACTTGCTTCTCTGTGTGGTTAAACTATATCAAACTGAAATATTGAAGAAAGATTTCAGAGATAAGAAAATGTGAGACTGAATCTTTAACTGTTCATTTACTGACAAGTGTCTTTTTAAGGAAATCACTTAACTTTTTCTCATCATGACTTTGTAAAGTGAAGATAATAATGTCATATCCTAGAACTGGGTGTGAATTAAATAAAATGTGACATATACAAGTTGATAAATGTTAGTTTTAAATTTTAACATGTTCTTTCCTCTATTCTAAGAAAATATGTAAGTACTAGAAACCACACAATTCAGGGAATGTCTAGCAGTCACATACCCATTAACAATCTACTACACCCCAGAGGGTTAGCCAGTACCTCACAGCAGAATGAGAATAAGGTTTATTATCTATAATACTCAAATAATGACAGTGTTCTACAGTCTTATACACTAAGCCTGGAAATGGTGTGTTATTGTCTTGACATTTCAGGAGTATGAGATCCTCTCAATGCTGTCATCTATCAGAAATGAAAATAAATGAGAAAACATCTCTGAGTGTCCATTATCTTCCTACATTCTTCACTGAGAACATTTATACAGATGTATTTCATTAGACGATGAGCTGAACATCATCGTTTTATTGAACATCCCTTAAATAATATAACTTACTTTTTCAAGGAACTCGAAGATTGGCAAGGACCATTTCCAGGGAGTCAGCTTGTACTCAAAGCACATAGCTGGTCCTTGTTTCATAGTCCAGATGGGCATTCACATAGATAACACCCATGATGTTATTAATTCCAAACTTATCTAGAATTAAAATATGATTTCTTGATAATTTTCTTTACAGTACAAAAAAATTAATTCTCTTTTAAATGCACTGTGATTTAAAAAACACTCATTTATGAGAGTAATGCATAAAGTGATAAAGTGATAACATACAGTTTTTGGAAACCATGTCCAGAAATGATCAATATCAGTGTTATCTTATGTGCATGCCTTGAAATTCTAGTGTTTTATTTTTTTAATTCTCCTGAAAATTAAAGTTTCTGTAATCAATTACATTTGGGAGCAATGCATACTATAGCCCTCACCATGGATTCACATGGCCCTGTACTGTACTAAAGGTCTTCAGGCATTCTGTTTTCAAGAAACTCATACTATTTTGTTTAACCAAGTAATTTATGATCTTATTAGATTATTATACTTTTTATGATGTAATGCATCTTATTATTCTATATATTCTGCTATGAACCCTTGAGGGAAAAACAGATAATTTAATATGTTGTTAACTTAGAAAACATAATTTTTTATTTTAAATACATTAAAATATTTTGTCCTGATGTTCATTTTCTAAAATAAATGTGCTTATATACAATTGACCAAAGAGCGGGACAATTTTAAATATTTTATAATATCCTAATTCTTGTTGTCCTGGTATTTTTTCCTCACTTTAGTTTTCTCCACAGCACTTATTACTACCTACGTGCTATATATTTATCAATTTAATAATTTTTATTGTCTATCTCCACTTATTGGACAAAGTCTATGAAGGCAAGAGTCTATTTATTTCACTGCTCTATCCCTCGAGACTGGGAGAATTCTTAATATGTCATAGATGTTCAAGAAACATTTGTGAAGTGAATTAACAACTATTTTTGAATAAAATGATAAATAAATGAATTGATTGTAAAAAAAAGTCATTGTGAGGTAAAAGATATGCAATACGTAGAGACGCTCTGCTATCTTCAAGGAAGAGAACTGATAAAATCTCTCTCTCTCTCTCTCACACACACACACACACACACACACAAAGTATCAGAATAGCCATTCAGGCAAAACCACCTGCTTCTAGTAATTTGCAAAAATGACCAACCCGAATAGAAGAGGAAAGGCACCTGCTATATGTTCTCTAGGTCTATTAGTAAACATGCAGTTTTTCCTTTGTCCACATAGATGCGAATCTACAAGAAAGGTGATATTGTAGATATCAAGGGAATGGACACTGTTCAAAAGAGAATGCCCCAGAAGTGTTTTCATAGCAAAACTGGAAGTGTTTACAATGTTACCCAGCTCGCAGTTGGCAGTGTTGTAAACAAACAAGTTAAGGGCAGTATTCTACACAAGAGAATTAATATATGCATTGAGTGTACTAAGTACTCTTAAGAGCTGCGATTGCTTGCTGAACATGTAAAGAAAAATAATCCAAAAAAGAAGGAAGCCAAAGAGAAAGATACCTGGGATCAACCGAAGGGCCAGCTTGCTCCACCCAGAGAAGCACACTTTGGGAGAATGAATGGTAAGGAACCTGAGCTGTTGGAGACCATCCCCTGTGAATTCATGGCATGAGATAGGTTTGAAAAAATAAAACAGAAGACCTCTAATTGAGTAGATGTTCCTACTCCCCCCAAAAATATTTAGAGAAATCCAACTGTCTTAATTCAGTAAGAGATGACTTTATTATTCAGGTTTAGTGTTTTTTCTGCTGAAAGATGTGAAGTAGTTTGCTGTGGAATAAAGCATAGTTCATTGGTTAGGAAATGGCATCTGTTGAAAGACAGTTCAGCTCAGAGAAAGTTGATCAATCCTAATTGTGTCATAAATAGTTATATTTTGAGGATTTTAAACTTACCTTGGAAGCCTGCTACTTAAAAATAGGCTATATAAAGACCCTGTTTTCTGTGAGGTACATTTGCTTCCACCCTTGATGGAACAAAACTCAGAAAGTAATAGTGTTTGTAATACTTTGGAACTAGACTACCTTTTAATTTCAACTAGGGGTAGATATTTATGTATAGTAGTTTATAAGATGTATGGCATTCTAAGCACGTTACATAATTTACTCATAAACCTTAGAGTAAGTAGTGTTTTACTTGTATTCCATAAAGGAAGCTGAGTCACAGTTCACTTGCCCGAGGTTCAAGTGTGCAGAGATTAAAGCCCAGGCAGTCCGACTCCCTAATCAGGTCTCCATCCCTAGTGCTATATCGCCTCATATTAATAGGTACATTTTAAAGCTGCTTTGTGTAGTTTGAGCACATTTTGGTTGTTCAGTTGCTTCCTGAATATTTTTACTTGAATGTGGCATGGATCTTACATTTAACATAGTCAAAAGGGATTGATTACATCCCATCCTAGCTGCCTTCAGTTTTCTGTGATAACTATAGCCATAGTATCTGTTCATTTAAAATAAAAACCTAGACTTCTTATATTCTCTTACCACTAATAGAAAAAGAAAAGAGAAAAAAAGCATCAAAACAGACTGAGAAATCATAACTCAGTCAGTTGTTGGAAGTCTAAGGAAGAATGAAGTTTAGTAATATTAAGAGAAGAGACACGGCAGCACAATAGAAACAAAGAAGAAAGCAATAAAAAAAATGTATGATGTTGAGCACTTGCTTCAGGGGCAGCAATTTCTTATAATGATTGGTTGTTGAAGTACTTGAAAAAGGCCTTTACAATTTCCTTGCAAAATGTTTTAACAGAATTAACATTCGTTTATTTGTTACATATTTAACATCATGTTTTTATGAAATATATATTAACTATTTTTTGACTACTCATATTATGCCAGGTCATCCAGCTTACCCAAAGGGAAAAACACAGGAAAACAAAGCTGAGACAATAGATGAAACGAAGAATGAATGAGAAAGCATTAGCTCTGGACTTATTCCTAGAGGTTCACAAACTATTGTATTCTCAGTGAACAATGATAGGTAGATAAAACTTAAATGATTTACTTACAATTGCTAATTGTATGTCTAATTTAATTGTTTGTGGAAACTATATAATACAAATGTCTTTCATCGTAGATGTGGCTCTTTGTGCATTCATAATTATTTATGATTTTAAAGTTTCTTCAGGTTTATCTAAGGTAGGACATGGAATACAGGTCTTGGATGGTACAAAACAGTGGAAAGAGATTCCTATAAGGCAGTAATTATGACTAAAAGCTGAAAGTGGGATGCATTAATTTTAAAGAAATGTCATGAAAACATGCCTAGATGAGGAGGAGAAGGCTTCCAGAATTGAATATTTAGTGTTTCTGGGTTGGGGGTGTGGATGGATCTCTTTTGTTACTATAACTGAAATTTTAGTCGGATTCAGCACGTAGGTACCAATACATTGAAGTTGGACACATTTTTATTAGAAATGTAGAGTAAACAATAATTCAAGCTAAAATTAATTTCAAATAAAAGTTGATGGGTTTCTGGTGAAAATAGCGACAGTAAACATCTCACCTTCTTCATTCCTCAATCAGTGGAGTACATAGTACTTTGATTGATAGTTGCAGGAGTAATTACATCAACCCAAGCCCTTCTGTTTGCAAATTCACTTACTGGAGGAGGTCAGCAGGTATAGAAAAATCACTAATTTTTTATTGTCCACTTTGCCGTGATGAAGTCCTGGATTGCTTAATAAAATGTATTAGTTTATGTGTGTACTTATTTGAATAATGCTGTTTTCTGAAAATTTTAAGGAAGTACTACATAAAAACACTGGCCCTAAAAACCTGTGTTCAAAATCATGCAAATGCTCTCTTAAGAGTATCTTGTCTCCTGCATTGTTTTTAATTTAAAATGGAACAATGGCTCTACCACTTTATTATCTGCCAAATATCATATAACATTCCTTTCACTTGTCTCTAAAGTACCTTCTGAACTGAAAGCAATAATAAATAGATGTCTCCGAGCCTTTTTGTAGTCTAGTCAATCTGTCTTTCCCATCTGATTTCTAATAACCTTTAGCTTCTTTTCCCAAACTGATAAGATTATTCTTATTGTTATTTCTTTCACATGGTCTTTTTCTTTTAATAATTACTCTTTCAATACTACCTTAGTTTTATCTTCATTTTCTCTGTTCTTCTAATCTAGATTGCACTGGGCAATTATATTATGCCTAAATTGAAACCTTTTATAACAAAAGCCAAGATTCAAATATAATCAGAAGAATTAATTACATACAACCTTTCATAAACATCTTGTGCAAATTGCTATGTTCTTTGGCACTATAGTCTATATATTGATTGACTAAGTGTAAAGCAATCTATCTTATTTATAGATGCTCTAGCACCTAATCATGGTCCATATATTTATTAATTATATGGTCAATAAATATATCTCAATTTACTTTACTCTCCTGTACTTTTCTGCCTTTTTTTGTTAACAATATTCAGATATTGTTTGGGTAATCATGCCTCCTGCATTCTCAGTCTAACTGGTTTGCATAGGACTGACCCAATCTCTAGGTTTTATGGATAGACACATTGCCTATCTCTGTCCAATGAGGACACTTAATGTATCCTCTTCCATCAGTGTTCATATGTGATAAATGTCTCATACAAAGCCAATTAAATTCATACCAGAAATTTTACTGTTTACTATAAAGGGGAAAAAAAGTATTTAACTTGGTTTCTTGGTTTTCGGGGTTTTTTTTTTTTTGGCTAGGATCTTAATGTTTGTACCCTGTAAATAGGTTCATATTGATAATGATACCAACACAAATGAAATACCTAAAGGTTGAAAATAGATCCCCTATGCTTTGCCTAAAATTTTATTTTATTATTATTTTTTAAAATGTAGACCTAGTGTTTATTTTTTCATATATTTAGATTTATTTATTTACTTTTTTATGGTGACATTAGTTAATGAAATCACCTCTTATAGTTAGATTTCTTTATGTCACCACATATTTCATCCACTTTACCCCATCTACCTCTCCCCTCCTCTAAGCCTGTACCCTCTGGCCTTCACTAGTCTATAGTCTATGTCCATGTGTCTCTGTTTGTTTGTCCTGTTCATTTGTTGCTTTGAGGTTTATAACCCATATATTAGTGATATTATGTGATTTTCAACTTTTTCTGTCTGGCTTATTTTGGTTAGTATGATTATCTCGAGGTCCATCCATGTTGTTATAAATGGCAGTATTTCATCTCTTCTTATGGCTGAGTAATATTCCATTGTATATACGTGCCACAGCTTTTTTATCCAGTCATCTATCGTAGAACATGTTGGTTGCTTCTATGTCCTGGCCACTATGAATTATGCTGCTATGAACATTGGTGTGCAAGTATCTTTTCGGATATGGGTTTTCAAGTCTTGTGGGTACATACACAGTAGGATTGCTGTATCATATGGTACATCAATTCTTAGTTTTTTTGAGGAATCTCTATATTGTTTTCCATACTGGCTGTATCCATTTGCAGTCCCACCAGCAGTGTATAAGAGTCCCTTTTCCTACACATCCTATCCAATATTTGTTATTACTTGTCCTGTTGCTTATAGCCATTCTAACAGGTGTGAAATGGTATCTCATTGTGGTTTTGATTTGCATTTCCCTAATAGCTAGTGATTTTGAGCATCTTTTCATATGTTTGTTGGCCATTTGTGTGTCCTCTAGGGAGAAGTGTCTGTTCAGATCCTCTGCTCATTTATTGATTGGATCATTTGTTTTTTGGTTGTCGTTATTGAGTTGTATGAGTTCTTTGTATATTTTGAATGTTAGGCCCTTGTTGGAGGCATTGCTTGCAAATATATGTTCCCATTCAGATAGTTGTCTCTTTACCTTGTTGATGATTTCTTTTGCTGAACAGCAGCTTTTTAGTTTGATGTAGTCCCATTCATTTATTTTTGCTTTTATTTCCCTTGCTTTTGAGGTCAAATTCACAAAATCCTCTTTAAGTCCAAGGTCCTTGACTTTAGTGCCTATGTTTTCTTCTTTGCATACTGTTTCAGGTCTTATATTCAGGTCCTTAATTCATTTGAGTTAATTTTGGTGTGTGGTGATAGACAACAGTTTAACGTTCATTCTTTTGTAGATGACTTTCCAGTTTTCCCAGCATCATTTATTGAAGAGGCTTTCCTTTTTCCACCTTATGTTTTTGGCTTTATTGTCGAAAATTATTTGCCCATATAAACATGGATTTACTTTCAGACTCTAGATTCTGTTCCAGAGGTCTGCATGTCTGTTTTTCTGACAAAAACATGCCATTTTAAATATTGTCACTTCGTAGTATAATTTGAAGTCAGGCAGAGTGATACCTCCAGCCCCGTATTTTGTTCTCAGGATGCCTTTGGTAGTTCTGGGTCTTTTATGGTTCCATACAAATCTGGTAATTTTTTGTTCTATTTATTTTAAAAATGCCAATGAGATTTTGATAGAGATTGCATTATATCTGTATAATGCTTTAGGTAATATGGTCATTTTAATTATGTTGATTCTTCCAATCCGAGAACATGGAATATCTTTCCATTTCTTTGTATCTTCTTTGATTTCTTTTAAAAGGATCTAATAATTTTCATTATATAAGTCCTTCACAAGTTTCATTAAATTTATTCTCAGGTATTTTATTCTTTTTGTTGCAATTGAGAAATGACACTTCATTATTAGAGTAGAGGAATGCTATGAATTTTTGAACATTGATTTTTGTATCCAGAAACTTTACTGTATTTGCTTATTGTTTCTACCAGTGTTCTTGTGGCGTCTTTAGGGAATTCTATATAGAGAATCATGTCATATGCAAATAGTGACAGTTTTACTTCTTCGTTTCCTATTTGGATGCATTTTATATCTTTCTGTTGTCTGCTTGCACTTGCTAGGACCTCCAATGTTATGTTGAATAACAATGGTGATAGTGGGCAGCCTTGTCTTGTTCCTGTTCTTAGAAGGTTTTTTAGTATTTTACATTAAGTATAATGTTGGCCAGGAGTTTCCCATATATGGTCTTTATTATGTTAAAGTACTTTCCTTCTATACCGATTTTATTAAGTTTTGTGATCATAAAAAGATTCCGTATGTTGTTTCTGCATCTAATGGTATGATCATATAATTCTTACTTTTTAATTTGTTTATGTAGTGTATCACATTAATCTACTTGCATATGTTGAGTCATCCCTGTGCCTTTGGGATGAAGCCCACTTGATTGTGGTGTATAATCTTTTTAATATGTTGCTTTTTCCGGTCATTAGCATCTTAATTAGAATTTTTGCATCTGTGTTCATGAAAGAAATTGGTCTGTACTTTTCTTTTTGTGTGTTATCTTTACCAGGTTTGGGTATCAGGGTAGTATTGGCCTCATAAAATGGGTTGGGAAGTTTTGCCTCCCCTTCAATTTTTTGGAAGAGTGTGAGGAGAATAGGTATTAAATCTTCTTTGAATGTTTGGTAGAATTCACTAGTGAAGACATCTGTTCCTGGACTTTCACTTTTTGGTAGGTTTTTGATGATTGTTTCAATGTCCATACAGCTGATCAGTCTATTTAGATTTTCCAGTTCTTCTTGATTCTATCTAAGAAGGTTGTATTTTTTTAAGTGCTGGCCCATTTCTTCTAGGTTATTAAATTTGATGTTATACATTTTTTTCATAATATTCTTGCATGGTCCTCTGTCTTTCTGTGATGTCAGTAATAATTTCTCCTCTTTCATCTTTGATTTTGTTTATTTATGTCCTTTCTCTTTTCTTTAGTGAGTCTAGTCAGTGGTTTGTCAATTTTAATAACCTTCTCATAGAACCAGCTCTTTATTGCATTTATTTTTTCTATTGTTTTTTTTTGTTCGTTTGTTTTCAATATCATTTATTTCTGCTCTAATTTTGATTATTTCTTTCCTTCTTCACTTGTTTTTCCTTTTCTAGTTTTTAAAGATGAAGTGTTAGGTTGTTTATTTGGGCTTGTTCTTGGTTTTGGAGATAGACCTGTAATGATATGAACTTTCCTCTTATAATCGCTTTTGCCATGTCCCAAAAGTTTTGACATGTTGTACTATTATTATCATTCATTTATATGCATCTCTTGATCTCTCTTTTTATTTTTTCTCTGACCCAGTTATTCTTCAGTAGCATGTCGTTTATTCTCCATGTATTTGTGGTTCTTCCCGCTTTCTTTCTGCAGTTGATATCTAGTTTCAAAGCATTATAATCAGAGGATATGGTTGGTATAATTTTAACCCTTTTCTATTTGTTGGGGCTATGTCTGTGCCACAAAATGTGTTCAGTCCTTGAGAATGTTCCATGTGCACTAGAGATGAATGTATAATCAGCTGTTTTGGGATGAAAGGCTCTGTAAATATCAATTATGTCCAGTTGGTCTAATGTATCATTGAAGGATGTTATTTCTTTGTTGATTTTTTTGGGTGGGAAGATGATCTGTCCATATCTGCCAGTTGGGTGTTGTTTCCTACAATGATAGTGTTTTCTTCTGCTTCTCTCTTTAGTTCTGTTTGTAAGCGCTTTATATATTTTGGTGCTCCCTAATTGGGAGTATTGATATTAATATGTGTTATGTCTTCTTGGTGCATGATCCTTTTGTCATTATGAAGTTTCCCTTAGTATCTATCTTTACCTTTTTTATTTTGAAGTCATTTTGTTCCATATTAATACTCCTACCCCTGCTTTGCTCTGAATACCATTTGATTGAAATACCATTTTCCACCCTTCGCTTTAAGTCTATATTTGTCTTCGGAACTGAGATGTATCTGTTGGAGGCAGCATATAGTTGTGTTTTGGTTTTTGATCCAATCTGCAACTCCATGCCTTTTTATTGGTGAGTTCAGTCTATTTACATTTAGGGTGATTATTGAAACATGAGGTCTTCTTATTACCATTTTATGTTTTGCTTTCTGGTAGCTCAGTATTTCCATTGCTTCCTTGTCCTTGTGTGTCTGTATTTTTGTTGTTGTTTTGGGTTTTGTGTGTTTCCCCTCTGATCCTTCTTGTTTTATAACACATACTTTAGTCCTATATGTTGAATATTCATTACTATCCTGCTATGGCAAATCTTTTCTTATTGTTTAAGGTCATAATGTACTGTTCTTAGGAAAGGCTGCACTCCTTTGTTTCTATCTGTGTGCTAGTTATATATTTATTTTTGTCATTGTTTTAAATAAGATGACCCCTTTCAGTATTTCCTATAATGCAGGCCTCGTAGTAAAAAATTCCCTGAATTTTTGTATGTCTGGTCTTTATTTCTCCTTCATATCGAAAAGAGAGCTTAGCTGGATACATTAGTCTTAGCTGGTAGTTCCTTTCATTTAATAATGTGAATATTTGATTCCACTCCTTTCTGGCTTATAAGGTTTGTGTTGTGAAATCTGAAGATGATCTAATAGGTTTTTCTTTATAGTTTACCATCTTCTTTTCCTGGCTGCCCTGAGAATTCTGTCTTTGTCATTGATTTTTGATAATTTTAATACAATGTGTCTTGAAGAAAGCCTTTTGGGGTTGAGATAATTGCGTGTTCTGTTGAGTTCTCAAATTCTAAGCTCCAGGTCATTCCTTAGATTTGGAAAATTTTCGTCAACAATTTCTCTGAAAATGCTTTCTTAATCCCTTGTTGCTTTTTCTCTCCTTCGAGAATGTCCAATATACTTACGTTTCCTCTCTCGATGTTATCAACCAGTTCTTGTATTCTCTGTCATCATTTTTCATTCTCTGGTTTTTCTCTTCTTCTGATTTATTTCTAGATTTTCATCTTTGAGATCACTGATCTTTTCATCCATTTGGTTGACCCTATTTCCGAGGTCCATTTTTCATCTCTTTCCGTGTACTCTTCATCTCCAGAAGTTCTATTTGATTCTTTTTGATAGTTTCACTCTTTTTGCTAAAAAATTCATTTTGCTGATCCAATTGTTTTCTTTTCAATTCCCGGACTTGTTGATATGAGTTATTTTGTATCTCTTTCAGTTTTTTCAGAAATGCTATCCTGAATTCTCTGCCACTTAAGTCGCATATTTCTACGTTTTTAAGCTTATTTTCTGGAGACTTTTCTCTTTTTCCTGTGCTGCCTTGCCACCTTAGTTGTTCATAGTGTTTAATGGACTATCTCTTCACCTCAGCATTAATGGACATGCATTCAGCTTTTTCTCCAGAAAGAAGATATTATAAAAATGTCTCTCTGTAGCCTTCAGAATGACCTTTTTTTATTATAGACCTTAAATCATGATTGGTACCTTCAGTCTCATTTCCTGTGTTAGAGACAGTTTGGGTGCCATTTGCTCAGATTGCCCTTGGGCTTCATAGTGTTCGGACTGTAATCATGCAATCTTCAAGTTGGGCCCCTGGAGCAACTCCTTACCAAGATCACAAATGGCATTATTTCAAATGGCCGGACCCTCTGCTAATGGTTAACACTTGGCCCAAGTGGAGGTTGATATTTAGGGCCAGATGGAAGCGATATTTCAAGGCTCTCTTCCTAAGACTAACTGGGCTGAAGTGGAACAAAGTGCTCCAAGGGGAGGAAAACACGCAGAAACTTTGTGGAAGAATCCCACATCCCATACTCCAAAAGCAAACAACTCTATTTCAGGCATAGAAACCTTTTGATTTCCACTTTAGTTGGAATTCAGCTCCTTGATATAAAGAAGCAAATTCAAGATGATGTGTCTGAATGGGCAGCTCAGACCTTGATGTTATCATTGAGGAGGTGATGCAATTCTTTGAATAACTAAAAACAACAGTCTTTGTTTTAGTAAATCTCAGCAATGCAGATCCAGGAATACTACAAAGCCCACCTATTCTATTACAGATCCTGAAGTTTTTTCATCCACTTCAGGATTATGCTGATACTTGAAATATTTAGGACATTAGAAAAAGTGCTGTCCTGCACTCAGAAAGGGGAAAAAAACCTTAAATTGTGATTGACCTAGGTGACTGATAATTGGCAAATCTGCCCCAGTATCTTTTATTTAAAATGCTTACATTCTTTTCCATGCCTTTGCAGGTGTAAATCTTCCACCAGTCTCTCCAGGTCTTGAGACAGGGGAGCCACCATGGCAGCAGCAGAGATGACATGAAGGGTCATCTGATTGTAACAAATCAGAAGGTTTGTTCACTAGGTTCACTGATTGTAACAAATGTACCACTCTGGTGAAAGATACTGATAGTGAGGCAAGGTGCCCACTGGGCAGGGAGTATATGGCAATTTTTTGTATCTTCTGCTCAATTTTGCTATGAATATAAAACTGTTCTAAGAGGGATTTGAAATTTTTGTGCTTAAGAATCTCTAACTTAATACAGATTTTTAAAAATCTACCAAAAGAAATCAGACATATGCTTGCTATGCTTACTGCACTAAGATTGGCATCTTTATTCCAATATTCAAGATGAGGAACTGTGGTTTTAAGTGTTAAATACCTTGCTCAGAGATCACACAGCAATAATAGGATTCGAATTTGTCTGTCTGAATTCATAATCTGAGCTTTGTTGCTAAACTATGCTCTTTGAGTAGAAAGTGTAAAACTCTGGCTTCTCTAAGACTTACTCTAGTTTGGGCCACTAACCTCATTCGTGTCAAATATTTAATTTGATTTCATGATTTTCATTGTTCATGATTTTCATTGTCCGAGATGGCTTATATCATTTAATTCTCAGCACAATCCTAGAACATTATTTTTATTAGCTCTTATTAAATGGTGAAACTGAGTCTGGACAAGCTTCAATTATTTGTCCAAGCTTGCATTTCAAAACTAATGTTATATGAAGTCAAAGCTCCTTTCAAAGTGACACATTTCTTGCAAGACTTGAAAGTTGCCTGATTTTGTATTTTCATTATCTACCTAAGAGGTATAAATCATAAAAATTGATATGAAATTATACTTTTAAGTTGCTATTTTTTTCTTTTTCATAAATTTTACCTCATTATAAGGAAAGGGACACCATGCTTTTGCTTGTAGAAACTTTTCATTAAGTAAAATGCATCGAGTGCCTTCTATCTAACTGAAATTCTATCAGTGAAAATTAGATTTCTTAGCCTCGTGGAGTTTATATGGAGTGGAAAATTGATGTACAATAAAAATATTAGATAATTCTTTGAAGAAAAATAAATAAAAGTTAGAGATTGAAGAGAGTTTCATCTCTTTTGAATAGCATAATCAAAGAAAGCCTACCCCATCAACGGACATTAAAGCACGTAAGAGATAGGCATAATTCTAAACTTTTCAGGTAATCAGCTATTATTTTGATATGGGTTAAACATACATAAACCACTTTTGAATACATAAACATGACACTGCATGATTGATACTCTAAGCACAAATATTGATAATCACCTCTTTCATAGGACACTTTATATGACAACCAAAGGTTAAATCTCATAAAATCTCCATAAGTCATTGTTATTAACACACATGCCTTTATTATAAGAGAATCACTCCTGTCTTAATCAGTGCCAGTTGTATTTTGACACATAATTACTAAAAGGTTAGTTATCTATCAGAAGTGGGAGATATTTTGCTAGAGAGAGGCAGACAAACAGTGACCATTGTCATCTGTCAACCTGAACTCAATAGAAGACAGAATAATCAATAAATAGCAATATAGAAATAATGAAATGATGGCAGGCTAGGTTAAGGTAGTTAAGAGTAAAATACAAAAGATATTTTAATAATGTTTGAGAGCATTCAGAATATTTGAGAACATGCAGCTTAATAAATAATCACCACTTTGAGTCAATGATAATATGTTCAATCATGTTCGCTGTAAATGGTTCAAAGGCAGAGGGCATGGCGTATATTTTAGAATAATTAAAAATATATATTGTTTAAAATGTATCATCTTTTTTTGAAAGAATAAACTTTAGGCATCTAGATACACCACTTTGAAAAATGGCATTCTCTAGACTAGAAGTTTTCTTAGATAATGAGCTATTTGAATATTATGAGGCTACAAATATCATGATTTATATTCAAATAATGTTATGATTTATTTCTTACATGCCGTATTTGAAGTTACATTGATACATCAGTGAAAGCATTCTGAATAATATCTTCTTATATCCAAGTTTCATTTACATTTGAAAGTATTCTCAGAATCTTCAAATATTTCAAATAAAGCTACCTATTTCAGGAAAAGAGCTAAATAAGGCAGTGTTTTAAATGTATGTGTAATCTAAACATTATAATGATTTAAATGATCCAATCCATTAAAAATTATAGACATACAAAAATAAATATATAAGTAAACAAAAATCCATTACTCAGTAAGATCTTCTATCCTTTTTCCACTAGAGTTGGGGGCACGTTAGAAACAATGAGTTGCATATCCAGCTGATTGACCATAGAAACATGAAAGAAGAAAAAAACAGAATTTGTTTCACTTTTGCTTATTAAGAATTTTATAATTAAAAAAATTTTATGTCTTTTCTTCTATGCATAGACAGTTTTAAATTTAGAAATAAATGATATCTTTGGTTATGCAATTGAGAACGATAGACTGTTGTTTACTTAGAAGTTACAGAATCCTAACGATTTTGACTTTTAGATTTTGTTTTTGTTTTTTGGTCATTTACTAGGACATGAGAGAAGGTTTTTTTGTTTGTTTTTTAATGTGTTCTTTAAGGACACTCAGAAGAATGAAAAACACAGCCTTTATATGTTATAAATATCATTTATTCATTGTGACTAGAAATCCAAGATATGACTACTTAGAATAATTCATTCCATGTAATCATCATAGAAACTCTTTACATCTGCTTTAGCCACCGTTATGTATGTGTAGATAAAGAGATATATAAATACAAACTTACATATGGGCTAAAATAAATTTGAACAGCTGTTTATGAATTTGTTCTATTTATTCAACATTTACAGAATTCTTTCTATTTTTATTTAGAAAAATGAAGAAAAGTAAAAGTATTTATTCTTTGCTTACAAGATACGCTTTACTTTTTGTCCTCAATATTCTACAGGCTTTAACTCATTTCATTCTAATAACTACCCTGTCAGGTAGTTATAATTATTATTCAAATTTTAAATAAGAAAACCGATAAAACAAAGAGATATTTAATAAGTTGGACCTGATTAGCACAGGCTGTCTGACTCCAGAACATACATACAATATAGGTATAAAAAATGTAAATTCAAATCACATATAGTCCTGCATGTATGTGATACACTATTAAAATTGTATAAATGCATATATGTCGGGACTATAAATTGAATATTATAAAGTATATTTATCACCATATAGCTAAACATAATTTGTCCTAGGGGATGATTTTAGGTTTACAAGTATTTTTGATATAGTTGCTCACAGATTCTCTATCAGAAGTCACAAACTCAGTGTCTTAAGGGACCAAGAGATAACCTAAATAAGTGAAGCAGACAAAAGTATGAAATGATAGAGATAAATAGAAATGAGCTTAAGACTTGTGTGAAGAGGTCAACTACTAATTCATCTCTAGTGAATATTACCATGTGGCATAACAGGTCCAGATTTGAAATATTTACAATTAGAAATTTTTCAAACTATTGTGTAAGGCCGATAATTATGTTTTGCAGTCTATACTAAACCAGGCATCTGTTCTACTACCAGCTATGAGCAAATAGTTAACAATGCCTGCTATAGCCCTGCATCCCTAACTCATTATAGATGTCTGGAATTAAACGTTTAAATTTTCCTTAAACATGTAGACGAATCTTGATAGTGTCTTCACAAAAAATGTATAACTTTATAGAAACGGGATTATCACAGTTTTTGTGTAAATTTCTTTTCTTATCCATTCTGAGTAAAACAAGAGAAATAAGTTATACAGAAATCTTTTTGTTTGTTTCTGTTCCTTTGTTTTTGTTTTTGTTCTTAGGAGTATAAACACATGGCCAAAATCTCTAGAAATATGTATACAATACTTACAAAATTGTTTTCTCCCTCTTATCCTCCCTTGCTTTCTTCTTTTCCTCCCACTTTCTCTGTCTTTTCTTCTTTTCTTATCTTTTTCCCTGTTTTCAACATTGAATCAAGGAATGTAAGAAAATGAAGTGAAATTTCTGGTCAAAAGCAAATGACCTGAAACAAATAGTAACCATAGAATGTTATCTCAACAAGAATTGATTCCTCAACCTCCTTTGTAGTTTGGCGGCACCCTGTGATGGAGTACTGATCAATGTAAAGTAAGTGCAAAGGAAGAAATAAGTATTCTTAAATCTATGTGAACCTACCCTTTCTCTCTCAATCCCTATCTGAATAAAGAAGTCGACGGAAAGGGCAAAAACACAAGTTAAAGGAAATTGAGTCTCTGAACCTCTATATGTAGAAAAGCTGACAAGAACATCACCCAACCACGTACATGCTCGTTGCTATGCTTTGTGAGAAAAAAAATCAGTCAACCATGGTAAACACTCATTTGTCATGCTGTTTGTCATGGATTTATTACACATGGGATCTATTACACATAGCTATTAGAGTCTTACTAGTTATAAGACAAAGAAAAACTAGAATGTTAGTTATACATGGATTCAGGGATTTAATAGAATTTACCCATGTATAAAAATGTGTTATGAGTTTTAGAAGCTCATACACAAGTAAACTTTTGTAATGCAGCAAAATTTGGCCTAGCAGATATAGGAACTCTATTGTTTGCCTTTTAAAAACAGTCAGTAATTTCCCAGAAAGATAAATTACTTGTTCAAAGGGAATTTATAATTTGTAAATGTGTTTAGGGACTAAATTCTGACTGAATTAACAAAATAATTAAGAATTAAAATCCTGTATATATGACACACACATATATATACACATATATATGTATATAAATGTGTTAAATTTATAATTTATCAAAAAGATCTCCCAATTTTAATAACTTTGAAAACATACTTTTGTATTATTTAGATATAAAAATTATGTATTTCTAATTTTTATTAAAAAAACAGTAGTCATACTGTACTTAACCCCCAAAATAGTCATCTCATACTTACCTGTTAATAGTTGCCTTTAAAATTTTAAATCTTTTTAAAGCATTAATATATGCTTTATGTAGAATGTACACACTTTTGACTATGCAAATGGAGAATAAGATTTTACAGTTTAAATTTTGATTTTTCAAAGAAATCCAACATTCCTGAATTCTTCTACCATCTATAGCAAAGATATTTAAATCTTTAAGATAACTAGATATCATTATGTTACTTTTCTAAGATAGCCTCTTTGCAAATAGTTCCAGAAATATTTATGACATTTTATTATACCAAATATTAATAAAATTGAACTTATATAGCATAATTTTTTAATGTTTTGTATAATAAACTATAACTTGCATTTTTGGAGCTATTTACAAATGTCTAACCACTATCCTGTATAATTGAAAAACTAATATTATTAAATAATATTGAATGTCAACTGTAATTGCAAAATAAAAAACTATTAAAAATTCTTATAAAATTACTTAATTTTTAATAATTATGTGTTGATTACTAATAAAAATGTTTAAGAAAATATTTCTATCATTGGAATCCATCTTCGTCTCTAGATATAGTCAAAAAAAGGTACAATTTTGAAGCAGGAAATTCTAAAAACAGAGATTGCCCATTTAAATGTTTTATTTCTAAGTCCTTTTAATTCTTCATCATAAACCTTGTATGTTTCTTTTTTCTCCCTATTTGTTCCCATATAGTTTAGACAACGTCATCCAATAGAAATACATAATCTGAGTCACAAGTACATACCAGATATAGTGAAATTAATTCAACAAAACATTGAACCTAATATCTTAAATATATTATTATTCCATCATGTAATCAATATAAAACAACCTATAAAGAAATAATTTTATAGTTTTTCATGTTAAATCTTATGTATTTTATACTTCTAGTACATTGCAATGCAATTAGGCCACCTTTCAAGTGCTCAGTGGCAAAGATCTAACATATTCAATCCTCTGATGATTCTCTATAGCTCTAGAGATCCTCATCATCTTCTACTTGGACTGGTGAATCTTTTAACTGGTGTCTGGTACAATCCCACTTTCCTTAAAAAAGAAGAGATGTTTTAATGGGCTTTTGAAATAAATGTGTATATTCCTTTTTGATACTATACCATGACACTACATTTGGAGAAGGAGCATTCTAGGTAGAACCACTTCAAAATCGCTAAAATAAGAGCATGTCTGGCTGTTTGAAATGCAATTTGACCAATGTTATCTAGTTTCAATGACTTAGAAGAAAAGCAGAAAATGAGGCTGTTGGAAGACAAATTATTGAGAGCTTCACGGTATTCTGTAATAATTAGAAAAATTTTCTAAAAACATCAAAATGACATTAGAAGGTTCTGAGCTAAGAAATAATAGGACCTGAATTAAATGTGAATCACTTTGGGTGTTGTATTACAACCAGAAGTTAGTGGATGGAGCAAGAGTGGAGACATTGGGGCAAGTTAATGAGTTCGTACAATAATATAGACAAAATATGATGGCGGTTTCCACCAAGTTGTAATAGTAGGAGTGTTAAAAAGGGTACAGATAATATGTAGATCTATGTTTATATGGGTATCTACATTTATAACTATATCTATATAACAACAGTATTTACTACGGGATTGAATGTGTGATTTGGGAGAAAAAGGAATCAAAAAATTTTTAGCCTAAGGAACTCCAAGGTGAGAACTAAGAAACAAACAGTGAGGTGAGAAGTAAACAAGAGAGAATGGTGGCCCGAGAGCCTAGTAAAGGTAACAGTCAGTCGCATGTTGCCGATGGTTCAAATAAGATGAAGACTGAAATTACGGGTATAGTTAGTAACAAGAAACAATTGATCATGTTTATGTAAGCAGTTTTAGATGTGTTGAGAGTGAAATTACAATAAAGAGGTTTTAAGAGTAGATGCTGAAAAATGAGTCAATTCTAACAATGATTTTTTTCTGGAAAGAGGAACAGAAACAGAGTGCTGGCTAGAATTAGATGTAGGTCAAGAGGGTTTTTAAAAAATGTTTTTTGAAGATTAAAAAAAAAGCATGATTATGAGAATTATCAAAGGAAGGAGGGTGATATTGATAATGTATATAAGAAACAGGAGAGCTACTCGAACAATATGTTAGAGCTGGTGAGCAGGGGACTGGATCTGTTGTACAGGTGGAGGTAATGGCTCCAGAAAAACACATAGAGAATCCGTCTAAAAGAATAGGAAATAAAGCAAAAAATGCTGGTGTAAATTCTGGTAGGTAGATGGATTTAGTGATAGGAGTGATAAGATCACAGCAATAGTGTGAGGATAGGAGTAAGAGTCAGGCAGTGAGAATAAAGCCTAGATTTTTAGGAAGGAGGAAGGGTGTAGAAATGGCAATGTGGTGCACTGTGAATCCTACTTTGCCAGTAGTTAGTAAAAGACTGTGGCAAACTAACATAGAAAAGCACAGAAAAACCATTACTTGAGAAGGCAGCAGAAGTAATAACCTCAAGGCAGGTCCAGATTTGCATTATGCCAGGTTTTATCTAAATTAAAAATCTTATCTTCACTCACTCTTACTAAACTTTTTTTCAATAGTTCCCTGTTGCTTTTAGGAAAAAGTTTCAATACTTTTTATATGACCTAAAGCTTTTATATGAACCAGCTACTTCCATTTTCAGGCCTGTCTATTATGTACTTTCCCTCTCTCACTCTTCAAGAATGGGTAAATATCTATTAGTTATTTAAACCTGCCATCATTTCTCTTCTTTCTCAATTTTGGCATGTTTTGTTTCTTCTACATAAAAGTCTTATTTCTCTCCATCTCTCCCTTTTCTTGACTTAAAGGATTTCTGATCTTATAAATAGTATTTTGCTAAGAAGTCTTCTTTGTACAAATATATTATAATTTATAAATGTATAACATTATGATTTCTTTGAATTAATTTTTCTAAATATATCTTGGATAATTTTAAAGACATATTTTATAAGTTACACATAAGTTTATAGAGTTCAAATAAAAATCCCATAAACTTCACATTGCTTGTGTGTGTGTGTGTGTGTGTGTGTGTGTGTATAGTTATAGTTCATTTATGTTTTTCATAATATTTAAGTATACTTAGTGAGCTTACCTGCCTTAAAGCATCACAATGTGTGTACCTTAAATAACAGGAAGATAAATAACATTATTTCACATAATGTTTATAGCTACTGATTTGATTGAAAATCTATGTCAACCATAATATCTTCTATGCCAAAAACCCTAGACTGGCCTTTGTTTATTCTATGCAGCTTCACTGTTATACATGAGAAAGTTCTGGCCTTCATACCAATCACAATCATGGTGCTTGGTCATCACCATTATCAAAAAAGAATAATATTTGATCACCGATGTCTGCATATACATATAAAGGTTCAACTTGTCTAGAGAACTAAATGAAGGACACCTTGAAATATACAGATTTAATAAGATGTAAAGAGCAAATGAGAACTTACACTTGATTCTGTCTTAAGAGATAGATAGTCCCAATAATAAATATAATTTTCACTAGATTCATCAGAGCAAAGTCCAAATAATGATAGAGATTCTATAGGATAGGTGCACTGGTCTTGATTATTTTGAATAAATATTAGTATCAAATCACCCTTGGGAATAAGCCACCACTGAGCTGTGTAGACTGAGAAAAAGCAGACTAGAAAGGTGATGTTACTGACTGAAGCCAAATATAACAGTCAAGGCTCATCAAAATAATCAATGGGGATTTTGATAAAAGATGAAAAAAATCATTCATTGAGACATAAACTTGCTTCAAAATATTTCCTTTTGTTTTCTTAATTACACAAGTCCTAAAAGTAGTTTAAAAGTAATTTAAAAATACTTTAACTTCTTCGGCTCAACTCTGTAAAGCATTTTATAATTTTAAGTAGCTGCAGCCAACTCTATTCAAAATGAGATTCACAGACCAAATAGATATCTAATGCTTATGACATCGATGTCACAGTCATACATAAAAACATATGATGTATTTCCCAAATGGCAAAAAAAGAAAAAAAAAATCTATAAAGCTGTATTTTTTATATCCTAAAGTATAGCTATCAACAACCTTAATGCAAATTAATCACGTTATAGAAATCCTATATCAAATAAATTTAACGCTTCAATGAGTTAAAAACACTGACCTCTGACTTGTATTTTATGTGCTCCCTTATCTGAAGCTTTTATCTATTACCAGTACATCAGCTTTGCCACTTAGTGATCAGTTGTGGTGACTTTAAACTAGAAGTAGAAAGTCCTCATAGCAATTTCGATTAGCCCTGTGTATGTTTCCACCACAAATCCTTCTTTTCCCTCTTTAATTGGTGGCATCATGAGTCTGTATGCCATGGCATTATAGTTACCAGTATCTTTATCGGTAGCCTAGGATGGGGGAACACACAGTTATAAATAATCAGGAAAAAATAACTTTTAGTAAAGGACTTATTTGTTTGTAAGAATGATATTCCTTGTATAGTAATAATACAACAAGAGTCTATTTTTTTTTATGGATATTATATAGACTTATAGACTTGATGTCCACAGAGTCGAATGGTTGTCGTAAGAATGATAATAACTACTGAACTGTGGATTAAAGGGCATAGACACTAACAGAGTCCAGTCCATGAATCAAGTGTTTTGACTGGCATATCAAATGGGTTTATCTCTGGGCTATGGTCCATGTTGGTTTAAAGATGAGATTGATTGTTTACCTAACCATTGTTTTGTGTATAAGCATAGTATGTGATTGTGTGTGTATATGCATGTTTGTTTTTTTTATCTAACCTATTTCCTAAAGGGTAAAACAATGAAATAAACATACTTATACCCCTAACGACAATAAGACAAATCAAAGTTCAGAGCTTTTAGCCAGTAATCCCAGATATGCATAAAGAGGTTTTAATGAGTTAATGCCATGTCATAATTTGAGAGGGTTGAAATACTAATCCAATGTCCTTTTTCATAATCTTGTATCCTGGTTAACCATATTTATTCCTGGTGGTAGGTGCTTATGACCTACATGTCAAGGTTTCTTAATATTTAGAATTCTTAAAAAGTAAATAGTTGCTTAATATAGGTTGTGTGTGTGTGTGTATGTGTGTGTGTTTAATAAAGCTGTGAATATAATATATTAGGCTTGCTATATAGTTTCTAATTCAGGGAAACTTATCAGAATGCCGATTTAAGAATTATTTCATAGTGAAATATTTAAAAACATAATTAATCTTAGTGAATTAATACAAAGCTATATATACCCTAGTCATGATACTACATATGTAAATGTTATGTTTGTATTACTATTTTTTATTATCTGATTATTCTTAATTTAACCAGTGACATTATTATTAAATATCATATATCAAGTATTTGTTTTGCCATTACAATACTAAAAGTTCTACAAAACTATCGTTTTTAATAAAATAAAAACTCCCAGAGGAATGTATTATTCTCCTTATATATATTAGTGCTGTACAATAGAATTTTTGCAATGATGGAAATGCTCTAAATATGTTCTAAATATGTCCAATACAGTAGCCAATTGTCACATATGACTATTGAACCATTGAAAGGAGGCTATTGTGACTAAGGGACTAAATTTTAGTTTAGTCTAATTTTTAAAATTTAAGTAGCCAAAGGTGACACAGTAAGTGGTAATGTTGGGATATAATAATGACAATAAGAGTAAATAATATAAATGTGTATTAACATGCAGCATGAGACTGACTCTCTAGCTTCAAATTTGATATCTGTGCTTAACCTGTTAGACAAAGTCACTTAAAAAATACAGATGTTTTAATTCAGGAAAAAGCATTTTTTGACTTTTCTAAGAAGATAAAATTCTCAGCTTTAGGATAGGACAAGCTCTGACTACCAACCAGCTCATTGCTTTAGATGATCTGGATGGTTTACATAATGACGGAGCTTAGTTTTGGTATAAGAGGAATGGTACTTAAATTTCAACATTAGGTCACATTATTAATAAAGAGAAAGCAAAAGAACAAAGAAAAAATAGTTATCAAAAGTTTTCCTTTTAAGTTATGAACTTCCGAGTTTTTATTCATTTAACAAAGCACAACATAAGAAATAAAAAAGTACATTCTAACTAAAGTTAAAATCAGAGTTTGAATCAGGTAATCAAAGACATTTCTTTTACATTACTATGAGCAAATTTGGGAAAATGCCAACTCACTTAAAGATTTGGTTCAATATTATCCTTTAACTTATGATTAACATGGTCATTTTCCTTAATATAAATTTTATTGTTAATGCAAAATTTATTGAGGTATAACAAACACACACCAAAAAATGCAAAAATCTTAAGTGTAGAGCTCAATAAATTTTGCAAAATATACATATCCATGGGACCAGCATCTGCATCAAGAATGACATTACCAGCATCCCAGAATGTCTTTTTTGTCCTTCCAGTCATAACTAGCTCTCCGAGGAAACCACTATCTTAACTTCGAGCATGATAGATTAGTTCTGTGTATTTTTAAACTTTATATTGATGTGGTCATAATATAAGTTCTGTTTTCTGTCTAACTTCTTTTACTCAATATTGTGTTTGAAATTCTAAACTTTTATATTTTAAAATAGACTCGGTAATACAACACAATCACATTAAGAAAAGAAAAGATGGTTACAATAGAATTATTGTGATTGCTTGGTACATTAAGCTTCTTGGCACAGTTTTCAGCTGTTAACCTAGAATTTCAATAAATGAGTAATTTCACTTTATACTATTGCTATTGCTAATTTATTAAATTATGGTAACAACAAAATAGTCATATTTTATTTTATCAGATTAAGGTGCTCTTTTAAACATACGTTTCCTGAAACAAAAATCATTTAATGCAAAATTTGGGTATTGAATTAATAATTGTAACATAGGAATATCTATTTTTAAATAATTTTTCATAGTATATTTGATACGAATTACCAAAAATGAGATATAAGATTTTTAAAAATCATGTTTACTGGACTTTTTTTTAAAGATATAAAACTGGACCTGTTGTTAGTAATGACTCCACTTCAAATTTCTATTTCTTTGAAGAGGCTTGATTCTCTTTGAAATCTCGAAGTCCTCATTTCTGAAAATACTTCTTGAGCATGGCTGACTGAATCATTAGCATTCTTTCCAATCTCCCTGCTCTCTCCCAAGTATATATAGTGGAATACAAGTAAGTTAAACTGTGAATGATAAAAATTCCAATAGGTACTATACTTTTAGGATTTTCAAGTTTAACATTGAGTCTATTTCATTTTTAACGAACAATGGATTTAAGACTGAAATCTATATATAAGATGTGACTGATAAATGCTGGGTATGTATATTACAATCATACACAGTTAACAATGCTCTTTTTATAAATCAGTTACAAAACATGATACATTAAAATACATAGCAAGTCACAAAATATACAGACAACAAAATTAGGAACCCAATTTTAAATCTGATTCAAGATGTGAACAAAGTAAGAGAGTTTCAGTGCAGAATGTATTTATATTTGTTTTCTACTTTTAAGAATTTTAATTTTACTTGTTTGTTTTTTGTATTGTGTTTTTGAAAGAGGTGGACTCAAAAGTCAAGTATGATTTAAATATAAGAGCTTTAGGTTTCTTTATAAAATGAGAAGAATGTTGATTAACAAATATTATTTTAAGATATTATATAGCTAAGTAGAGTATGATGTCATAATTACCTACATTTTATTATAACATTAAAAAATTACATTTTCCCACACATTTACCAATGAATATGCAAATTTGCTCACAAAACCAAGTAAAACTCATTACTTCACAAATAATATCCTAAGATCGTAACTCCCTCTATATAATGCATTAATCAAATTTTTTTCTTATTCACCTCAAGATGCATGGACTTTGCTCTCCTGATATATATTTTTCCTTTCTTTTCCTGTTTTCCTTATTGCTTCCTGGTCACTTTTGGATCAACCATGAACAACCTCTCTCTCAATTGAAATCCATGCATTTCTATGCAGTATCCATTTTACCCTTCTTTGTTCTTGAATACAATGAGGCCATAGGTATCTAGTTCTTTGTCTACCTCTGTAATTTCACCTTCTTTTCATATGAATTTTAATATTTATGTAGATGACACACCCAATAACCCATTTAAAATTCCTAGGTATGAAAAATCTTCAATCTTTGAACCTATTGACTGAATCATTTCAATTCAATTCTATAACTATAATCCATCCTTTTGGTTTATGGAGATATTGTTCCTAAGAAAACACTCCAGCTCTACAAGCATAAACTTTAATGTTAAATTTCTGACCACAACTTCCCATCGCTTTTTTATTTAGTTAAGACCCCTTTGACACTAACAGTGAATTTTAATTCCAAAGTATCTTCTCTGCTCTCGCTATTTCAGGGCTTACGTCTCTTCCTTCTCCATCATAGACTTCAAAGTCATTATGTTCTCATTTTGTTCTCCTTCCACACCTGGAACTTCTTCCTCTTGGATCAATTGAACCACCAACCTACTCTTGGGTGATGAAAGAGTAATGAAAGAAAATAATAATCAGGCAGACTAATGCTACTGTAAGTCCATGATCTCTGAGTGCAACTGTGCTTGTATTTATTGGAAAAATGGTGTTCTATATTCTTTGTCTTGCTCCAAAAGTTCACTCTTTTCTTCCTGCATATCTATTCAGCCTCCTCCAGGGAAGTTGTAATTTTCATAAAAACTGAGGATATCAGTGTAAAATAGCTCAACTTCTCAGCCTATAACTATAAAAGTACCTATATCTGGATTTATTGTCTTTCTTCAGATTTCAGAGGAATAAACTGACTCTTGTTTTCTGAAGTATCTTATGACTTCATCTGAATCTCTCCCATATCTTCCATGTTTAATGCTTCATCAGCTCAAGCTCTCTGTACTTCCAACCTTTTCCTCTGCAGACTATAAGACATCTATCTTTCTCTTATTAAGATGAAATTAGACTTTTATTTTACTCTATACCAACTTCTGACACTATTTTCACAATATTCATATCTATTTTTCACTGTTATGCTCCTCAGAAAATATTCCTACAATCATTGCCTCCAATTGTTCATTTCACAATCATTCCTTAACTGCAGCTGGAATCCTGTCACTATTGTGCCACTGAATCTGTTAAAGTCAATGGCTGAGATTGGCTCAGTCTCAGATCAATTATCAATCCAGTGTTCTTTAAACCACAAAGTCCATTTGCATTATTCACATTATTTCTGTGATTTATTGCTGATGCTGCAAGTTAGCATATACAGAACACTTATAGTTTTCTAAGTGTTATGTAAATATATGCATTATTGTATGACATCTTTTCATTGAGTAAATTTTATCATTATTTTATAGATGAAGAAATGGAGGCACAGAGAGAATAATAATGTACTCATAATCACACAGAGAGTTGATAGCACAGCTGGCTAGGTCTCGCTCTAAAACCACTACATTGAATATATCAGACTAAGTACCAGTACTAAAATCCCAATGAAAACAACATTAAGTTCTAGATTACATGTCTTAAAAACTCCTCCTAGAAATATCAAGGGTATAGAAAGACAATAATAAACAGCTGGGTCAAAAACTAAGTGAAGGCAAAAATACAAAAATCTTAGTGATGATGGGTTTCACTTAGAGGTTTTTGCTGATAAGTGAACTTAAAATTTAATTTATGAGGTCATGAATGGCCCAGAGGACAGGAAGCAAGCCTCAAGGCTTACTCATGGAAGTGAGTCTATAAAGATTTCCCTCCACAGAGTACAAAATTCTCATTATGAGGGCAAATGAAAAATCTATCTCCCCTTTCCAGCCACGACTGCCACACCACCCCAAAACTGCAAATAAAATTGTCTAGCTGAACCCTTGATTTTGAGTGTAGTGGAGAAAATCTTCTTTGAGAATTTATAATCAAATGCAAGCTCTCATTAGAGTTCGTATCCTTTATTCACATACCATAATTTGTTCAACTCAGGGAGAACCCATAATATTCTGAATTTGTAAATCTAATGGTCCTGAACTCTACCTAAATCAACAGAAACAATACAATTGAGAATTTGAGAACAGTGATCATCGACTGATAATGGCCTAAAATCCTCACAGAAGCAAGCACTTTTTTTCATCTTTAGTGAAATAGGCAATTAGTTGCTTGTATTGACATTGTACAATTCAATGAGTTTTTTTTCCAGTTATAGTTGGCATACAATAATATACCAGTTTTAGTTGTATAGCAGTGATCAAAGCCACATAACTCACCAAGTGATCACCCCACTGAATCTAGAACCCCTCGTCCCCTTACATACTTATTACATTATTAACTATCTTCCCCATGCTACACTCTACATCTCTGTGTCTTTTCTATAAGCATCCATTTGTACCTCTTAATCCTTTTGTCTTCTTTTCATCCCCTCCTACCCACTCCCACTTGTATCCCTCTAAATATTCTCTGTATCTATGATTTTATTTCCACTTTTGTTGTTGCTGTTGATGATTTCGGTCTTTAGATTCCACATGTACATGAAATCATGCAATATTTGCCTTTCTCTATCTGACTCATTTCATTCAGCACAATACACTCTAGATCCATCAAAATAATATCTTTTTCCATCCCCCTCCTTTTAGTCTGTGTGTGTCTTTAATCTGAAGTGAGTCTCTTGTAGGCAGCATATATAGGGGTCTTGCTCTCTTATCCATTCAGCCACTTTGTCTTTTGGTTGGAGTACTTAATTCTTTTCTATTTGAGGTACTTGATTGAAATGTAGTTATTACCATTCCTTATTCCTGGTTTTGATACATGTTTTTTCTTCTTAAAGAAGTCTCTCTAACATTCCCTGTAATACTGGCTTGGTGATGATAAATACCTTTAGCTTATTTTTGTCTGGGAAGCTCTTTATCTGTCCTTCAACTCTAAATGATAATTTTGCTGGATAAGCATTCTTGGTTGTAGATCCTGGGTTTGCATCACATCGAATATTTTGTGCCAAGCCCTTCTGTCCTGCATTATTTCTCTTGAGAAATCAGCTGCCAGTCTTATGGGTGCTACCTTGTAGGTAACTACCGTCTTTCCCTTGCTGCTTTTAAGATTGTCTCTTTGTATTTAACCTCTGGCATTTCAATTATGATGTGTCTTGCTGTGAGTCTCTTTGGTTTGGGGGACTCTCTGAACTTCCTGGGGTTACATGTCTATTTCTTTCACCAGGTTAGGAAAGTTTTTCACCACTATTTCTTTAAATAGCTCTTCAAAATCTTGTATTCCATTAGGTACCCCCATGACATGGATATTTTTACCTTTAATAGTGTCCCATAGGCTCCTTGAATTATTATTATCGTTTTGGCTTTTTTCTTCTTGCCATTCTGATTGAGTGTCCTTGGCTTTCCCATCCTCTATATAGGTTATTTGATCCTCTTCTTTATTCACTTTAGTTATTCCATTTAATATACTTCTCATCTCAGATATTGTGTTCTTCATTTCTGACTGGTTCCTTTTTCTAATTTCCATTTCTGTTTTAATGTTTTTTATCTCTTTGTTGAAGTTCTTACTGAATTCATGGACACTTTCCATAAGTTAATTGAGCATCTTTATAAACAGTGTTTTGAACTCTGCGTCTGTTAGCTTACTTAAGTCCGTTATTTCTGGATCCCTGTTCTGTTCTTTCATATGGTTTCTGCTTTTCTGTCTTCCGATTTTGGCTGCCTTTCTGTGTCTGTTTCTATGCACTAAGTAAACCTCTGAAGTCTCCCAGTCTTATTAGTGTGGCTCTGTGTGGTAAGTGTCCAGTGGCACAGACCTGAGAGGGGTTCAGCTACAGGCAAAATTGAGCCCCAGTCTGTGCCCTTCTGGGGCTACCTGTTAAGATTCAGCAAGCAATCCACAGATGTTGTAGGTGCCGCTCAGCAAGGGACTTAGAGATGACACACCTGGATGTGGCTTGGGTGGGGCCACAAATCGGTGGTTTTGGAGTTTCATGGAATCCTCTGAGCAGAGTGACCTCTATTATCCAGTTTGATGACATCTCAGTTATGGCAGTGCTGAGTCCGCACACTGGGAGCAGGGAGGGCTCAACAAAGAAACAATGGATACTGCTGGCACTTCTGTCCAGGAGAGAGCCTCATCTCCAGCCCTCACTCAAACAACTCAGTGTCCCCCTGTTAGTCCCTGGCACCTCCCGGAGCAGCCATGCCAGTACTGGTGCTCAGAGCGAGAGAGTCCGTTGACACAAAAGTTCGCTCGCAGATGCGGCCCCCATAAGAAGTGACTGTAGATGCTGTTGCTGCTGAAGCCCTGATCCCACTCAGGCACTAGGGACTGGGCAGCCTCACATCCTCACCTTGTTCTGCCTTCTGCCCATTGCAGGGTAATTTCTTAGATTTCTCCCTAGTTGTATCGCTTGTTCATCTAGATCCCAGGCAATTTTTCCTTCCTGTTTGCTCCTTGTTTCTGTCACAACTTTGATTTGGTCACCAGAGGGATGAACAGAACCTCTATCGTCTACTCCATTTTTTTCCACTCTGCAAGCACTTTTTCAATGAATCTTCCTCCAACCTATGACTCAAATAATTCTGACTTATAAGTTTCAAGAAATATGAAAAATAAGAATAAAATAATTCTTGAAGTAAACACAAAACAAACTACAATGAAAAAGAGTCTGTTGAGACAAACAAACAAACAAGAAAAGCAGTCATTCCCACAAAGACTTTAGGTATTTGAATTAGCTTGAATTAGCAGACAAAGGAGATAAAGCAAAAATGTTCAATATATTTTAATAAATAACAAAGTTTTAAAAAATGTGAATAAAGAATGAGAGACATAAATAAAAACTATCTTCTAGAAATAAAAAAATATATATAATTGAAATTAAAAACTCAGAGATGAAGTTGTTAGCAGATTAGGCAGAACCAATGAAAGGATTAGTTAACTGAATATCAGGGCAAAAGAAATGATCCAGAATGCTTTACAGTTACAAAGATAAAAAAATCTAAAAGCAACGTTAGACAGAATTTAAAATGAGAACGTTTAGCAAACATCTACTCAGAGTTTCAAAGAGAAGGAAGAATGGAACAAAATTTACCCAAACTGATAAAAGAAAGCTATACACAGATTCAAGCCTAATAAACTATAAACAGTGTAAACAACAAGTAAGCAATATCTAGGACCCACACATCATGTAGAAACCAGAAAACCCCTGTTTCTATCCCAAAAGAGGAGTCTTAGAAGTAGTAGACTGACAGTTGACTTCTTAACAGCAACATTAAATGATAAATGCAAGGGAATTAAAATCTTCAAAGTAAAGAGAGACAATAACTGTGAATTTAAACTTATAGCCCTAATGAAAATGTCTTTCAGAAATGAGTAAAATTAATACTTTTACAATAGCGGAAAGAGTTTGACGTAAAAAGATACCCATGGAAATTTATAAATTGTGTACTTCAAGTGAAAAAGAATGTGATTCCAGATAGAAGGACTAAGATATCGGAGGAAATGGAAAAGCAAAGAGAGTATTAAATATGTGAATAACTGTATATCATGGACTCTTCAGTACAACTATTATATCATTATGTGTGGTTAAAAAAATAAAATCCAGCACAATAATATAACACAATAATTGGAATGAAAGTGACTGTAGTTAAATAATAAGACTAAATAATAACGTTCAAGATGAAGGGGACATTGAATTTTTTAGGTATGTGTGCATTAAAATTTCTACGGTAACCCTTATTTAATAAAATAGAGTATAGAATGCAGTTGGCATTAATATGATGATGAAGTGGCGAGCCAGAGGAAGAAAGGAGTAATTGGGGGGATCATTTTATGAACATTATAGATGTCTAACCAATGGACTGCGTACTCGAAACTAATTTAAATAAATCAATTTATTAAAAAATAATTAGAGTGTATTACTTCTCAAATATGCTGGGGATACATGTGTTTAAAAAAAAAAAAACCTATCCCCCATAAGTTTTTAAAAGAAAAAAAACATGTAGGGGAAAAAGGATGATGTAAAACTAGAATGAAATGATAGGGAATAAAATCTATTATATCTGTAATTACAGCAATGTAATTCAATCTTTAGAACAAACAAGGTTAACCACACTGGAGAGAACACACTCTACTGTATTAAAGTAGGAAAGTGATTGAAAAGTTTATTTACATTTCAATTTATTTTCAGGTAGAATTTTACCACACCATTTTTTTTTTAGGTTGAAGAAGGGGAGGTGAAGAACCAATATTTAAATGTTTTGACAATATTGGAAGTTAGGCCTGATATATTCTGTGTGGCTAAGAAGAACCACTTTGACAGAAAACTACTTGCCTAGGATGTCATTACTTAAGCATGAGTAAAGCAGAACAGCCATGTGGTATTTTTAAAAATAAATTATTATGAATATGGCCTGTTCTGTTTCCTTAAAAACTTGGGAGAAAATTAATTCATAGAGATAGTCTAGTCTACAAAAGGGAAAAGTTAATAAAAATTATAAATCTATTCTATCACTTTTTAGATAGTAATAAAAGGATATTTCACAAGCTTGGATAAATGAATGCCTGAAAATTAAAGTTGATGCATAATGGAAAGTCTAAATAGATCCAATTTACTAAACACTCAATGTCATTTTACTGATTCCATTAGCTTCTTTGTAATCAAAGCTTTATACTGGGTTTCTGATAGTCATTATTACCTGGAAGAGCTGACTGTGGAAGATTTGATTCACTGACTTTTGTTCCTCTCAATGAGCAAAATCAGCAAAGTTACGTGTAGAGATGGTTTAAAAAAAAACAAAAGTTAGAAATGCATAATAAAATTATACTTGCTGTAATTATAAATATTTTTTAATAAAAGCTATGACACACATTTCTAAGACCTCTTCTTGAAATTTTAATACACACAGGTGCCCAACATTAAGAGAAAATCAACAAATAACTGCCTCTATCATACAGGGGAGTAGGTGAGCCCATTAATTTGTTAGTGGCCAAAATAACGGTTCCCTTCTATTGTGTAAATGAATACTATGGCTGCAGAAATATTAGGAGGATAATTAGCAATGTCCTAAGAAACTCTGAAGCCTGTTAAAGTCTATTAATACTAACTTTAACTCTACGTTCTCAATTAGACACAATTTTAGCATTTAACAACACTAAAGGCTCACTTTTTAAAAAATGTAGTGAAAGTGTTTTTGAATGTTGGGGTGAAAATACTCAAATCTCACATTTTCACAAACTAATGCCAGTATTTCAAACTGTGCTTACAAGAGGCAAAAAGAATAGAGGTTTTGTTTCTTAAACTACCTTAGGTTGGGTTTTCTGATTTTAGAAACTACAAAAATACCTTCCCTTTAAAGCCCTTAAAGACAATATATACACAACATATGATCAAATGTAAATGAGGAAAATATCAGATATATTGACCTACTTAAAAGGCTATTCAAGATTTGTGCAAAAAAGAAAGAGGAAAGAAATAGTTTAAATAAAAAAGCTAGCTTAGTGTTCGATTTTTTCATAAGTATCAAAAAAAGGTACCACAGTACAATGTTAATAATTTCTATTTTCAATATTTCCTTTAGTAAATAATTAAGTAAAAATTGATATAATTCAGAAATATTCTAATCAGCAAAATACAACTTTGCATAGAAGCAACAATTTAATAATGGTATGTAGACATACGACATAGTTTGAATTATGAAGACCTTTATAGGGGCTTTAGTTTTAGTTGATTAGAGCTAGAATGTGCCAGAATAAAGAGTTAATGAGAAGTAAGTTCTCTCTTAATTGAAAGAGTGGGATAATATCTATTTAAAAATTAAGAAACTGAACTGAAGAAAAGAAAAATGTTTTTTATTTTTTTTTAAAGTTGTACACTGAAATATTCTATATTAAAGAAGGTAGGAGAGTTCAAAATAAGAAAAACTTGCATTATGTAATTGACATTTTTAAAATTTATTTTTTATTTATAAAATATTTTGGAAAATAAATATTGTTACCTCAAAAAATAGTTGTTTTGTTCTTTCTTCATGATTGTTGATATAATGACTAATCATATATTCTGCAATGATGCTTTAAATGAACTCTAATTATTTGTTCAAACTTTCATTCATGTGGAAAAGATATAAATTGTGCTCTATTACATAGAAATAGTAGCAAAATATATGTATAATTTCCAGCCTTTTATTTGAAGAGAAAATTGTTTTTTGATGTTGATTTTGAATAAACAAAATGTTATAGATTTTTACTAGATGCTTACTTTTATTAAAATGTTTAAGAAATTTATAATTTGAAATAATTCTGCAGTTGTAAATCCTAAATCCTTCAGCACTCAAAGCAAATTAAATGATACACTCATTATTTTTAACTCTGTTTTTCTTACTTAGTTACATTCCATTCCATTAATACAAACCAAATTTAGTTGTTTTTTCCCCTTCAGCTCCCACCCTCTCATCTCTCTTCTGGCTGCCATCCTGTCCCTCTTTTTTTATTCCTTTTTTTCTTTTTTTGGTAAGTGCATCATAATCTATGGATCAAACTGAGCTAAAAATCCTCAAATATTTTATTTCACCTCTTGTTCCCTATTTCCAGTTCATTAGCAAGCCTTCTGCATCCTACCACTGAAATATTTCTCAGTTCAATAACTATCTATCATGCTGATGTGGCCCAATTTCAGTCTCTCATGTCTCATGTTTTTACTCCAGCAATAATTTAAAAATGACTGATAGCTTCCTCCTACCAGAAGATGGATTTTCAGACAAGTCTATTAAGTATTCTTAATGTGATCCCAGGTTACCATTCCAACTTCTTACCCTACATTTGCAGTTTCCCCAAACCACAGTGTCTAGTTTTTTCTGAACAATCTATGTTCTTTCATGATTCCAGTCTTTGTGCAGATGGATTCTTCTACCTCAAAATGTTCCTTGTCTGTTGGCCAGTCGATGTCCACTCCTGAAATACACTGTGGTGCTCACAGTGCACTTTCGCACACAGACACACACACACACACACACACACACACACACACACACACAGAATATATATAATACTGAATAAAGAAATCAAACCTCAGTTTAAATGACTACTTTTCTGAAAGCTGTCCTGAATCCTCTAGAGAGTGCTGCTTCCATCTACATGTTTTCTGTAACATTTACCTTGACATATTATAATATTTCTGATTCTCAATTACACACAAAATTTGTTCCTGATCATGTTTTGTTTTGTTTGTTTGTTTGTTTACAGTAGTATCATGTCCAGTAAATGGTCAATAATGTTAGGCTTGAATTTAGCAGAAGAAATAGAGATAAATATTTAGAAGTAACAGATGTGGGATCAGTTTTACCACCTATTAGTCTTATGAGCTTAGGGAAATAACTCTCTAGGTTTCAGTTTCTTATGTGTAAAGTGAGGAAAATAGGACATGCTGAATAAAATAGCTGGGAAAATGCAGTGCCTGCCACAAATTAAACAATCAAGATTAACTCTTGCCGTAACTATACTATTGCCATCACTATGAGTAGTTTGCAGCCATTTAATTTATCGGGTATTGCACATTTAAAGATTTATCTCTTTCTACCTTTTGCAGTTGACTCTAATAGTTCTGGGAGCAGGACTATTTTCTAATTCATCATTGTATCTATAATCCTAAGTGCCCAGTGCCTGCATATAAAATGTAGCTAGGAAATATTTGTGGAAAGAATCCCTCTGACACTTAGAAAATATACTTATTAATGTCTTTTTAATGAATGCTATACTTTTTTTTTTACTGATAGCAAAGTGAAAGCATCTAAATTTTTGTTGCATTACTGAAATAAGATGCTTATCAGAGACTAAACTAATAATTTTGAAATTTTTATCTAGAAACAGAATATTTAAGAATACAAATCAAATAGCTCTTATGTATATTACAGATAATGAAGACTGCACTGTTTATAATTATTAACATGTATTTTAGAATTATATATGGCCATGGCTTTCACCAATGTGCCAAAAACTTAAAATACAATCTTATTTTAATGTGTTAAACTGAACAGGTTATTTGACCTGAGACAAACTAATTAAATATTTTGAGAACACAGATTTATGAAGCAGGGTTCACCTTATATTTGCTTTGAATTTTAATTATTGTTCATTTTCCTATCTTTTAAAATTTTTATCACTTGTTTTACACATCAACTAGAAAAGTCTCTTTAAAATGGGTAGAAGACCTGAACAGACTTTTCTTCCAAGAAGAAATACAAAGGGTTAATATATACATAAAAAGATTCTCCACTTCACTAGTCATTAGGGAAATGCAAATCACAACCACAAGGGGATATCACTCGCACCTGTAAGAATGGCTACTATCAACAAGACCTGATCCTCTTTAACCTTATCCACCTCCCCTCTTCCCATCTTTCTCTATGATAACCACTAGAATGGCTATTATCAACAAGACAAGTAATAACAAGTGTGGAGAGGTTGTGGGGGAAAAGGACGTTCATACATTGTCCGTAGGAATGTAAATTGGTACAACCACTAAGAAAAACAGTATGGAGGTTCCTCAAAGAGTTAAGAATAGAATTACTATGTGGCTCAGCACTCCTACCTCTGGGTATCTACCCCCCGAATTGGTAAACATTTATGCATAAAGATACATGCACCCGAATGTTCACTGCAGCATTATTCACAGGGGCCAAGACATGGAAACAACTGAAGTGCCCTTTGATAGGTGATTGGCTAAAGAAGATGTGGTACATATAGACAATGGAAAAGGTGAAATACTGCCATTTGCGACAACACGGATGGATCTTGAGATGATCACACTAAGTGAAATAAGTCAGATGGAAAAAGTTGAGAACCATATGATTTCTCGTATGTGGGATGTAAAACTGAAAGCAACAAATGAGCAAGTCAAACAAACAAAAGCTTGTAGACACAGACAACAGTTTAATGGTTACCAGAGAGAAAGAGTGGAGGTAGGAGGTAGAATAAGGTAAAGGGGGTCAAATATGTGGTGACCAGAGAAAATTTGACTTTGAGTGGTGAACAAACAATGATACAGATGATGTATTATTGAATTGTACATTTGAAAACTGTATAATTAGTTAACCAATGACACCTCAATAAATTAAAAACCAGAAAAATATGCTATAAAGCAGGGTGGTCAATATTACAATTCTGTCTTGAGATAATATGGAAAAATATTAGTATTTACTACTGATGATTTTTAGATATCTTTTTATTTTTTGAGAATCTTATATGGATTAATAATAATTTATGAATCTATAATTGCAAAATTATTAAAACATTTTGCTTTCCCTTTTAAAATTTTCTAATCATTTCTATTTAATTATTCTTGGTTTGTGTTATTTGTAAAGACAAACAATTGCAACAACTTAAATGGCCAATAGTCCCTTTTTCCAGATTTATTGAGAAATAATTGACATATGTCACTATATAAATTTAAAACATATAGTGAGATGGTTTTATTTACACATATTGTGAAATGATTACTATAATAGGTTCAGCTTTGTATGATGTGTCTAATATTTAAGTATATTATTACTCCTTGCTGAATACAGAAATATCAGAAATGCAAATTAACTAAAATTATTAAAAACTATAATTATATCCATTTATAGTCCTCAATATCTTTATATGTGTTTTTCTATTTAAAATATATATACAAAGCATATATATAATTTTATGTATTCAGAATTATATATGGTTATACCATTTCTGTGGCTTTAAAAGCTACTATTTTCAGATATTAGCTAGGCATGGAGAATTTTTTTTGTTTAAAACAAAAGAGAGTATATTTCTATTTCAAACAAAACATTAGAGTAGGATTAAAAATTCTGATAATCAAGTAGTATTATTTTCAAAAATAGAACTATTTCTAAAAGATACATAAAATCTATAAATTATTGTAAAACCACCCCCAGATAACAGCAACATTCCCAAATTTTGAAAGATAGCTACCAGGTAACATTTATAGTTAATAAAATTGTTGGCTTTTATTTGTTTTGGCCATAGAACAGCATTGGCTAACCTGTCTTTAATCTAATTGCTTTTGGCTAGCCTGCTCTAATCTAAATAATTCTTCAGACAATGAAGAACTGTTATCGTCATGGTCATGATGATTAACTGCAGGTTGAATGTCAGAACTGAAAAAGAGTAAATTAAGATGTTTTTAAAGAAAGATTGTAGAAACATTAGAGATAATATGAGTATGTACCCAGTGACCTGCACTGGGCTTAGCACTTTATGCATAGAGTACCATTTACTTTTCTTAACTCTGGTAAATAGAAAAAACAAAAGCCATTTTGTAGATGCCACTTCTGAACCAGAGAAGGCTTGATAAATGACCCCAAATCACATCGTTGGTGATCAGATCTTACAAACTTTGACTCCAAGGCCATGCAGGATTTGTTGATAAAGTGATTGTACTGAGAGAAGTATGTGGTGGGGTAGAGATTTTTCCCAGGCTCCTTGCTTCATAGCAAGATGATGTATGTACTGAAATGATATATTTCATTGAAAATTGCAATTAATAGTTCTCATTTCTTTTCTCTTTCTGTGCAGATACTAGTAGAGTCTAGTAGAGATTAAATTAAGGGAAGTAGCTTCATCTCCACATCTCTTTTAGGACAAAGCAGAACACATACTCTGGCAATAATTTGTTCATATTCTTATCTTAGTGGTGCTGTTCCATCAAATGTTGAAAGATAATTCAATGTTTTAATTGCATTAGTGCTAATCAAATAAATGTAGGTGAGATTAAATTTTCACTGAGTTCTTTCCCATTTCTCATTAGTTATCCCTAGTGTTCATTATGATTATTAACATAACATAACATAACATTAATATGCTGAGGAGGTGCCAGAAAAGATTCTGTGTCATGCTGTGGTTTATTAAAGCCAGAGAAAGAACTGCTTCATTCCTCAACTTTTTAACAGATAATTCATTTTATAATCTTAGAAGGTAAAGTTTCTGCTGTCAAAGTTTTTTTTCTACTTTTTCTTTGAAAAATGGCACGTTTTACTATATCGATCTACAAGGGGGGTTTAACATTTTTAAATCACTGTCCTTTCCCAGTCTGGGATTGTTTTTATAGATAGCTTTAGTACAATTGGTGGGTTGGCAGAAGATGGCAGACTATGTAAAAGCAGGGTTCACCTCTTCCAGGTCCGCATTGAAATTACAACCAAATTATAAAATAATTGACGTAGAGAATCACTTGACGTCCAGCTGATTATAACACGTAGGTCTGATAATATAAAGAAGAAGCCACATTGAAGGCGGTAGGAGGGGCAAAGTCGCCAATCAAGCTGAACCTGCACCTGCGGATGGTGGAGGATCACTGGGAGGGAGAGAGAGGCTGCAGAGGCTCCCTGAAGGAGAGGGGTGTCTTGGTCTCATTTGGCAGCTCCCCAGCCCAGGGTCCAAGCCCAAGAATGAGGAGATTCCATTAACTCTGACTGTAAAAACCAGAAGGTATTCCAGCCGTCTGGGTGAGATGGAAGAAGACTGAAAGCCTGGACACCCCTTTGAAGGACCCACGCACAGGCTTTCTGACCTGCAGACATTCACCCGGGATGGTAGCAGTGGGTGAGAGGCTCCCACAGGTTTCATACCGAGAGAATCTGCTTTACTTGGCATCAGAACTGGGGCTGAAAGGGAAGCCACCATTGTGCTTAATTCAGCCCACCTAAAACTTGGGTGGATCTCGGGGATGTGTGGGCCGGTCCCAGACAGCAATTGGTCTTATAGTGCTCTGGGACTTCTGCGGAAATGCCTGAACCTTTACTGAAGTTGTAGCAAGACTGAGTCTGTATTAATCTGACTGTCATTGTTTCGCTGACACCCCATTTACCCTACCTACAAATTGCCCCAGACAGCCCATTGACAGTGAAGCACCACCACCCTTCCCCTCCCTCCAGATTCTCCCAATCCACATAGGCAACAATCTTAGGTTACCACAGAGCAGGCGCTGCATAGAAATCACTCATAGGCAGACCTCTGCTGCCTGCAAGAGTTGCAATATTGCCTCTGGGGAGAGCGGGCGTCTGTGGGACCACCCCAGAAGGTACCTGGTCTCACTGTGATCTATGACTACAGCAGTAAAGCCCCAGGCACAGAACTTGTAGCAAAACTGAGGCTGTATTAGCCTGACGGCCCTTGTCTCCCTGAGATCCAAACTTCACCCAAGCCAGAATGTGCCTGCACCCAATTGATTGGGAGCCTCCCCTGCCATGCTTGGCTCTGGGATTGCACACTCTTCACAGGCAACAAACCTTGGCAAGCACAGAGAGTGCATTTGAGGAAAACAGTTGTGGGCACATTGATGCCTGCACAAGCTGCAATATCTCTTGGGGGGATGGCAGGGATCTATGGGACTGCCCCAGGCAGCTGCTTGTCTCCATGTGATCTGTTACTACTGCAGATATGTGCAGACACAGAAATTGCAGAAAACTGAGGCTATTGGCTGACGACTCTTGATTCCCAGACCTCCTGTCCTATTCAATACACAAAGTGCCCTCTACAAGGTGATAGGAAGCTGCTGCTGCCTTGGAGTGGTGCATTCAGGCCCCAGGTGGGCAGCAGTTGATCTTGCTAGGATCGGAAACTTATACAGGGAACCACAGAGACAGCACTGGCATGTAAATTGACACTGCTGTGACAGGGGGAAATTTACTCAATAGACCCAAGAGACTCCTGGGGTTCCTGCACCATATCACCTAGAAGCTCTTCCAGTTTCAGAGACTTATGGGCAACTGACAGACAGTATCAGACCTGAAGGAGTACGGGTCCTTCTGCTAACCTGCCCTAGATCAGGGACAGGGGATAATTGGACCTCTGCTTACAGCATTGGATCTTCCACTTAACTATATATCCAGCATAGGCAACAACCATCTGTGGATCACTTTGTAGCCCTGAACAATTAAAAGCAGCAGCTGACCATGGCCTACTGGGGAGTGCCTCCCAAGGACCACAAAAACAATACACGTGCAAGCTGGCACAAGACTATGACAGAGCAACTCTTGACTAGCTCCATTAGTGGTAGGGTGAATCCCCTTCAGTAGGATGAGCACCTACACAGAAACTCCTACCCTCTAGGTGCAGCCAATTCCCACAATTAGTCAGCCTGAGCATTAATCCCATCCACTGATGTGCTAACAACAATAATGGTTGGCAACAACAGAAGACCACACATAACCCACACAAAGATCACATCCAGAGCCCCCAGCATAGGGGATCAGGGAGAGTGTGCTACTGGGTCCCACAGGACACCTTCCACTTTAGGCCATCCAGTCAAGGCTGAGAGATGAAACACATATTCCTGACATGTAGAAATGAGCACAAAGAGGAGAAGCAAAACAACAGGAGAAGACTCTGGAAAATAAGCTGCATGAAATGGGGCCATGTAACCCACCCGACACAAAGTTCAAAAGAATGGTTATGAGGATGCTCAATGAACATAGCAGAAGAATGGATAGCACAATGAGAACCTCAACAGAGAGATAGTAAGCATAATAAAAGACAAAATAATCATAAAAAGGAAGCAGACAGAAATAAAGAATGTAATAACTGAAATGAAGAACACACTTGAAAAATTCGACAGGAGAGTGGACAAAGCAGAAGATCAAATCAGAGAACTGGAAGACAAGGTAGCAGAATACACTCCAGGAGAACAAGGAAAAGATAAAATAATTTTTAAAAAATGAGGATAGTTTAAGAGGCCTCTGGGAAAAAAATGAAGCATAACAATATCTGGATCATAGGAGTACCCAAAGGAGAAGAGAGAGAGCCATGGCTTGGGAATATATTTGAAGAAATGATGACAGAAAATTTTTCTAACCTGGCAAAGGAATTAGACATACAAGTTCAGAAAACACAAAGTGTTCCAAACAAGAGGAATTCAAACAGGCTCACACCAAGGCACATCATAATTAAAATGCCAAAGGTCAAATACAAAGATAGAATCTTTAAAGAAGCAAGAGAAGGGCAGCTACTACATACAAGGGTACCCCCATAAGAATGTCTGCTGATTTTTTAATGGAAACTGTGCAGACCAGAAGAGACTGGCAAGAAATAGTCAAAGTTATGAAAAACAAGAATCTACAACCACGACGAATACGCTACCCACCAAGGCTTTAAAATGGAAGTTGAGACAAAGAGTTTCCCAGACAGCTTAAGGAATTCATAACCAAAAAGAGAATGGAAAAAACAAATATGAATAATAAAATGGCAGTAACTATGTACCTATCAGTAATCACTTTAAATGTAAATAGATTAACTGCTCCAATCAAAAGACGCAGGGTAGCCAAATGGATAAAAAACGAGACCCATCTATATGCTGTCTACTAGACATCAGCTTTAGATCAAATAACATTCACAGACTGAAAGTAAAGGGATGGAAAAAGATATGTCACGCAAATGGAAATTTGAAAAAAGCTGGGGTAACGATACGTATTCAGATAAAATAGACTTTAAAACAAAGGCTATAATAAGAAAAAAGAAGGGCATTACATAATGATGAAAGGTTTGATAATTCAAGAGACCATAACTTTAGTAAACATATATAGGGGCATCTACATACCTCAAGCAATTATTGCCTGACATAAAAGGAGAGATCAATAGTAAGAATTTACCATTCCACTGACACCAGTGGATGGATCTTTCAGGCAAAGTATCCACTAGAAAACATTGGGTCAAAATGACACACTTCATCAGATGAATTTAATGGATATTTTCAGAGCATCGTACCTCTAAGTAGCAACAAACAAACAAACAAACAAGCAAAATCATTCTTCTCAAGTGCACATAGAACATTTTAAGGATAGACCACATGTTAGGACACAAAAAGTCTCAGTAAATTTAAGATGATTGAAATCATATCAACCGTCTTCTCTGATCACAATAGTCTGAAACTGGAAATAGACTACAAGAAAAAAACTGGAAAGTACACCAACACATGGAGGCTTAATAACATGCTACTAAACAATGAATGGGTTATCAATGAGATCAAGGAAGAAATCAAAACATATCTAAAGACAAATGAAAATGAAAACACAATGACTCAAAAATCTATGGGACATAGCAAAAGCGGTCCTAAAAGGGAAATTCATAGTAATACAGGTCTACCTCAAGAAACAAGAAAAAGTTCAAAAAAACCATCTAACCTTACACTGAAAAGAGCTAGAAAAGGAACAGAAAACAGAGCCCAATGTGAAGAGAAGGAAGAAAATAACAAATATTAGAGTAGAAATAAATGAAATAGAATCTAGAAAAACAATACAAAAGATTAATGAAACCAAGAGCTGTTTCTTTGAAAGGATAAACTAAATTGACAGACGCTTAACCAAACTTATCAGGGACAAAAGAGAGAGGACTCAAATAAATAAATCAGAGATGAAAGAAGAGAAATATCTACAAACTCCACAGAAATACAAAGGATCATAAGAAAATACTATGAAAAATTGTATGCCAACAAATTGGGACAATCTGGAAGAAATACATTCGTAGAAATATACAATCTCCTAAGAAATGAGTCAAGAAGAAACAGAAATCTGAACTGACTGATTACCATCAATGAAATAGAATTGGTAATCAAAAATCTCCCAAAACAAAGTCCTGGACCAGGTAGCTTCATAGGTGAATTTTACCAAATGTTCGTAGAAGAATTAACACCTTTTCTTCTCAATCTATTCCAAAAACTTCAAGAGTAAAAAAAGCTCCCTGACTCCTTTTGAGGCCATCATTACCATGATTCGAAAACCAGACAAAGACATTACAAGAAAAGAAAACTATATGCCGATATCTCTTAAGAACATTGAAGCAAAAAACCTCAACAAAATATTAGCAAACTGAATTCAGTAATACATTAAAAACCATTATATGCCATTATCAAGTTGGATTTATTCCTGGAATGCAAGGTTGGTACAATATCTGCTAATTAAGGTGATACACCACATTAAAAAATCGAAAGATAAAAACCATATGATCATATCAGTAGATGCAGAAAAAGTGTTTGACAATATCCTGTATCCACTCTCAGCAAAGAGGGATATAAAAAACATACATCAACATAATAAAGATTATATATGACCTAAAGCTAATATCATACTCAATAGGGAAAGGCTAAAAGTGCTTTTCTTGAGATCAGGAACAAGATAAAGATGCCCACTTTCACCACTCCTCTTCAACATTATGTTGGAAGTTTTAGCCACAGCAATCAGAGAAGAAAGAGGGACAAAAGGTTTCTGAATTGGAAGAAAAGAAGGAAAACTCTTGCTATTTGCCAATTACATGGTACTATATAGAGAGAACCCTGAAAATTCCACCAAAAACTGTTAGAACTGATCAATGAATTCAGTAAAGTGGCAGATTACTAAATAAATATTTAGAAGTCAGTGGCTTCGTTATACACCAATGATTAACTTCCTGAAAGAGAAAGTATGAAAACAATTCCATTTACAATTGCATCAAAAACAATAAAATACCTGGGAATCAAATTAACCAAGGAGGTAAAAGACTGTTCTCAGAAATCATAAGTCATTGAAAAAAGAAATGGAAAAGAATACAAATAAATGGAAGCACATACCGTGCTCATGAGTAGGAAGAATCAACATCATTCAAATGGCCATACTACTACCCAAATCAATCTATAGATTCAATGCAATCTCTATCAAAATACCAATGACATTTTTCCGAGAGCTAGACCAAATAATCCTAAAATGTATACGAAACTATAAAAGACCCTAAACAGCCACAGTAATCTTGAGAAAAAATAACGAAGTTGGAGGTATCACACTATCTGTTCTCAAACTATACCACAAGGCAGTAATAATCAAAAGAGCATGGTATTGGCATAAAAACAGATACATTGCACAATGGAACAGGATAGAAACCTGAGAAATGAATCCATGCCTATAAGCTCACTTATTATATGACAAAAGAGCTAACAATATACAGAGGGGTAAAGAGAGTGTCTTCAATAAATGGTGTTGGGAAAATTGGACAAATACATGCAAAAAAAAAAAGTAACTGGATCACCTTTCATACTGTATACAAGAATAGTCTCAAAATGGATTAAAGACATAAACATAAGACTTGAATCCATAAAAAGTCTAGAAGAAAACATAGGCAGTAAACTCTCTGATACTGCTAACAGTAATTTCTTTTTGGATATATCTTCCTGGGAAAGGGAAACAAAAGGAAAAAAAAATAGGACTATATCAAACTAAAAACTCTTTGCACAACAAAGGAAACTGTTATGCCCCGATTCGGAACCCCACGAGCCGCGAAGGAAGCAACTGCCGATGCAATCACACAAGGGAGTTTATTAGCGAGCTAGCTCGGACCCAACTCCATACACAGCCAAAGCAGTATGCAGGAGAAGGGCCCCTTCCTTAATCTTACAGACATATTTAAAGGGAAAAACCACAAGCTGGGGTGACAGGTCTTGGTGTTGCAGGATTGGTAAGTCAAATTTGACCTTTACAGATATTGGTGGCCAGGTAGCCACAGGGGAGGTCTAACTAGCAAACAATAGAAGGGGAATTCCAGGGCCATTCTTACTGGTTGACTACATCTGGTATGGAAGGTGGCTACCGTTCCCATCGCGTTCCTATAGTGATAGTCAAACAGTAATTTCCAGGAACTGGCTCAAAATAGAGGCCTGTCACAAAATAGAGTTACTTTGGTTCTTCAGAAACCATCGACAAAACAAAAAGACAACAAACTGATTGTGAGAAGATATTCACTAATGATACATCTGATAAAAGGTTAATTTAATATCCAAAATATAGAAAGAACTCATACGACTCAACAACAACGAAATAACCCGAATGATCCAATTTAAAATTGGGCAGAAGATCTGAACAGATCCTTCTCCAAAAAGACAATACAGATGACCAATAGACATATGAAAAAATGCTCAAGGTCACTAATCATTACAGAAATGCAAATTAAACCACAATGCAATATCACTTGCCACCTGTCAGAATGACTATCATCAATAAATCAAAGAACAAGTGTTGGCGAGGATATGGAGAAAAGAGAATCTTCATACATTGCTGGTGGGATTGTAAAGTGGAACACCCACTTTGGAAAACAGTCTGGAGGTTTCTCAAAAAATCATAAATTGATATACCTTTTGACCCAGCAATTGCAGTTCTGGGTATTTATTCAAAGAAAAACAAAACAATAATTTGGAAAGATCAATGCACTCTAATATTCATGGCGAAACAATTCAGAATAACCAAGATATGGAAGCAACCTACATGTCCATAAACAGACGATTGGATAAAGAAGTTATGGTTCATATATACAATGAAATATTAGCCATTAAAAAAAATGAAATTTTACCATTTTCAATGACATGGATGGACCTAGAGCTTATTATGCTGAGTGAAAAAAGTTAGAAAAAGATAAATATCACATGATTTCACTTTAAGGTGGAATCTCAGGAACAAAAAGAACAGAATAATCAAAAACTGACTCACAAATATAGAGGACAGATTGGTGATGGACAGCGGGGCTCGGGGCCTGAGGGGCTGAGAGAATGCATTGTAGGTTTAAAGAAGTACAAATTAGTAGTTGATAAATGGTCATGGGGATGGGGATAACAGCATAGGGAATGCAGTTAGCATTAATATATTAGCTATTTGAAAAACCAAAGGAGATAAGGAGCAATTAGGGGGTTGTTTGATAAACTATAAAAATGTTCAACCAATGTACTGTATATTTGAAACAAATAAAAAATAAATAAAAATAATACAATAAAACCATTTGTTGAGTGAATGATTGAGCAGGTACAATAGAGAAAATCAAACTTACAAAAAAAAAAAAACAGGAAAAAAAGCAGTTTTACTGACTTGTTGATTATTTTCATATTTTATTCAAGAGAACTTCAAAACTTTCCCCCCACTTCTCAGATATGTTAATTCCTAGAAGATAGCCTCACTTAATTTTATAGTTTGCTATGATATAGTGTAATCAGGACCAACCCCCAATTTATCCTTTTTAAAAATATTCTTTTTAAAACTTTTCTCTGGTAAATTGATGCTGGTTCTATCTGAAGGCTGTAACTTCTGTGAGTTGTTCTGTTAGGGTTTGTGTCTCAGAACCTCACACTTGTTTATGCAGAGATTATTTCTTTCTTAAATTTGTTAAGCTTTCTGAAAGGGAAATACCAAGTTAGAAATAATTATTTACTAGGAAAATATGTACAAAAATACTCAAAATGCAATGTTAAGATAATGCCATTTAATTTAAACATATAAATATGTTTCAAAAATACCAATCTACCTGATCCTTTTTAATACAAGAGAAGTATGTCATTTAATTCAAGGAAGTTGTAGTGGTGATACTGATTATTTCTTAATGGGATAAGATTTTAGTAAAAATAGTATTTAAAGATAGAATTGGCATAGTCATTACATAATGGAGAAACTGCTCACATTTACTGTCAGCATTTATAAATATTGCTTATTCTGTCATTAAAGTAAGAGAAAAAAATTAGTATTCTATATTCATGCTAAATGTGAATTCTAGAAAGATAAGTCCACTATTTAGCTTCAAGGGCGATGATAAAATATCTAAGCATTCAACAGAATGGTGTTTTTAATAAAATATGCACTGTGCATGCTGAATTAGAATATTTCGAGTCTGAGATGACCATTATCTGATGGGTTAAAAAAGAGAACTCTTCCGATAAAAGAGCTAACAAGAACTGTGAACATTTATTGAGAGATTTCAGGGAGCCAGGCACTGTACTCAGTGCTTCATATGCACGTTTCCATTTATCTTCATAAGAACTTTGTTAGATAGTATTGTCATCAGTGGCAGACCTGGTGTCTAGATAATTTAAGAAATTTGTCCAAGGTTATTCAAACCAGTAGTGGTTAAAAGATAAAAATGAAGGTTTGCCTTTATTATTATGCTTTGGAAAAGAGAAAGATATTGACTTCAATAGTAAAACTTTGTTTTGATGGCCCTTATATTTTGAATTCGTTAACCTTATTCTCTATGATGTTAGGGTTTAGCATATTTATCACATTTGATTAAACTTTCATCAATATTGTAAAAGTGAAAAGTTCCCTAGTTCCTTCAGTAATTAACAGAGGCAGGAGCTACCATTCATTTCCTGCCTATAGATGTTTCTTTTTTATTGATCGAGTGATTGATTGATTGATTGACTGATTGCATCTTTGGTCTCAGCCTCATCTCACGGTCTAATTTTAGCTCAAATCTTCTAAAATATTAAAGCCACAAGGAGCCTCTCCCTCAAAAGTGGTTACTTCAGAATCAGCTGGCCTTGCCCTGCTCAGATGTTACTCCTGCAGTGAGTGTGTTCTGAGCTCACTGACAGGGTTTTCTGTGTCTGAAAGGCACACTGTTCTTTTCCTATGATACCTGTTCTTTGCTAAGTGCCTAAGTCCTTCTTCTAAGACCTCAGTCTTGTCTTCTTCTGCTTATTCTTCTTACCCAGCTCAGATTCCTCATGAGTGCTCTACAGTATAAAACAGCAGAAAGGCCTCTGTCTGTACTCATGTGTCCTTCAAGACTCATCAATCTGTGAACATATAAGTGATCTGTGAATATGATCACTCAATTTTCAGGTGATAAACCCACTCTCTTGTTTCTAATTCTGGATTCTGAAACCTCGAACCAGATAAACCCATGTGCTTTTTCATCCTAACTTGCATTCCTTCTGTCAACCCAATCTTCCAGATGTAACTTACAATAATTGATTGCTGTCATCTCTCAGTCACTGATACCAGTAACATAGTGCTTCATCTTCCCAAATCATGCTTTTTTTGCTAGAAATCATAACAAAACTATGTAGCATTGTTTCACCAAGCATTAAAAGCAGATAATTCCTTAATATTAACTAAACAAAAAACTAACAAAACAATATGAAATCCTCCATTTTGTCAAAATTATTTTATTATACCTTCCACGAAAAACTTAATGTCACCAGAAAGTTGAATAACTTTCCTTTTGTTTCTATACCTTTAAGAGCTTTATAAACATTTTGATAATTTTATTTTTCAAATTATGTCTCTGGAATTAACTAGTATCTAATCAAATAGAACATTATCAGTCTCCCACTCAAAAGAACTATTCTGATTGGATTTGTTTTTCCTTTTTTAGTATTTTATATAAATTAACTTAGAAAATTTGGATTTTTTTCCAAATAAATTTATTCACATTATATTTCTAAGATTCATCCTAATCATTGTCTGCAGTCATATTCATTTTCATTGCTCCACAGAATCCCATTGCACAAATATGCTCTGGTTAATGTATCTTATGTACTATTGAATGATATTTAGGTTGCTTTAAATTTTTGATATAACAAATACTGTACATGTCTACACAAAAATGAGTGAATTTTTTGTACATGTCTTTTATCAGCACATGAGTAGAAATTCTGAGTAAGGGGATATACATATGTTCACACTTAACTGATGATGTCAAACTGTTTGCCAAAATGTAGTATGAATTTCTATCTCACCAGCAATATCTGAGAATTTCAGTTGTTTTGAATTTGGTTTTGTTTGTCTTTTTAAAATAATTAATTAATTGATTGATTGATTTGATAGTGATATGGATTAGCAAAATCCAGTAAGTTTCATCTGTACATTATTACAGTTTTATACACACACACACACACACACGTGTGTGTGTATGTGTGTGTGTGTATATATATATACACACACACATATATATATATATATATTTACACTGTGTTCACCTTCAATAGTTAGATTTCCTTCTCTTACCACATATTTGTTCCCTTTTACCCAGTTTACCTCTCCCCTTACCCCATCTCCCTACCCTCTGGAATCCACTATTTTATTACAGGTCCATAACTCTCTGTTTATTCAGTTCGTTCATTGCTTTTAGGTTTATATCACACATATAAATGATGTGATTTTCACATTTTTCTCTTTGGCTTACTTCACTTAGCATGATTATCTCGAGGTCCATCCACGTTGTTGCAAATGGCAGTATTCATCACTTCTTATGGTTGAGTAATATTCCATTATATATATGTACCACAGTTTCTTTATCCAATCACCTATTGTAGGACATTTCAAGTGCTTCCATGTCCTATTCTCTATTAATAATGCTGCTATGAATATCAGTGTGCAAATATCTTTTCAAATATGAGTTTTCAAATCTTCGGGGTAAATACCCAGGAGAGGAATTCCTGGATCATATAGTAGATCAATATTGTCTGTCTTTTTTATTTTAAACCTTCTGATGAACATGTAGTACTTTCTTGTGGTTTATTTTACAATTCTCTAGTAGATAATAATCTTGAATGCTTCTCTCTCTCTCTCTCTCTCTCTCTCTCTCTCTATATATATATATATATATATATATGAATTTCTTTTTCTTTTTCTTTCTCTTTTTACATGTTACTGGGATCCTAAACAGACATGATCATCTATGAAAAAAAATCCTGGGAATAAATAAAATGACAGAAATACAAAAGAGCTGTAAGTTTACAAAAACTAGTGTAGTTACCACATCAAGTTTCAGGAACTACTTAACTTTTTGGGATTTATTATTCTTATTCATTAGAATGTATTTTGGCAAAGCAAGAAATTTCTTTGCCCGTTTTTGAAAAAAATAACATTAAAGAATTATTCAAGTTTTTAGATCTACATTGACTTACGAGCTAACCAAAGTAAATTCTATTCTTATTATATACATAATATTGCTCCCAACTTACTGGATTCATTAATGCAAATTAATGTAAATTAATTAGAACTACTAGGGAATCTCCTAGTTTTTATGATATATTTGGAATTAATTTTTTTCATAGTACGTTTTAAATAAATCTAGCACTTTATTCTTCTTATAGACAATATAAATAGCAGTTCAAAATAAAAATGTATTTAGAAAAGTATGAATAAAAATTTTTAAAAGGCTCATTTTAATCCTTTTTGCTTAGATTTGTGTAATAGTGTCAGTTCAGTAGAATACAAAATTAACTGGAGGTTTAAGAAATTACAGGACACTTTCAGACAAAAGTATTTCTTATTTGACTGAAAAATCTTTAGGATTGTGTCTTGCAATGTAGTCTGCACTTTCAAAAAAATTCAGAGATTTTTAAATTGAGTTTCAATATTCCAGACAGATCTCTACCAGATGATGCTAAATACAGTTCTTGAAACATAATATAGGCAAGTACAAAAATAATCATTTTTCTACAACATATAAAAACTGCTTACATGAAATGAAAGCATGACTCAAAAGATAATATTCCATATTATACTCTGAGAATGGACCAAGAAAGGAAGCTTTGTGGAAAAATGTACAATCTTGTCGAGGACAATGGGTACTGGGGAGGATCCTGTCTCCTAGGAGATGGCTGAATGATGGCTCTGGGGACCGAGGCAGTTCCTGACAGTTGAATATTCCTGCCTTGTCAGGCTATTTACCTCAGCCTGAAACTCAGCTCTGCTTCCCACTGAAATGATCCTGAATCCATGAGAAACAATCCAGGATGCTTGGATTCTGTGAGAGAAGCCCTTGTAAGAGGTTCAAGTGCAAATGCCAGTCCAGTATGAGACAAGAATGGGAGTGGGGGAAGGCAAAAGGGGCTTAGCAGATAGAGTATACAGTGATGAGTGATACAGAGTCCTCCTGCGCACAGCTGCTTGATAGGAAATTCTCAAATTTCTAGGCCGGCCACACTATCCAAAACCCGCTGGCATGCTTTGCTCTAGGACAAAAGGGGGTATGCCTAGTTGCATGCCTATAGTAAGGACATGTGGTCTCGCATTCTGAGCCATTTGCCAGGCTGAAAGAGACATGAGCAAACTCCATGTTCCCAGAACCTAGTCCCTGACTGCCCCAACCTGGCTGGGCAGTGGGCATGAAGGCAGGCCTGCTCCCAGAACCTAGAACTTTCTAGAGTCCCACAGTCCAACTCTTTGGTGCAAGAGTGTAAGGTGAGGTGGAAAACTGACTGGAAGTGGCCTGTGAAATAGGTGGATTGAGGAACATAGGAATGGTTGTCAGAGGGCTGAATATGGGAGAATGGGTGAGCAAAGGAATGTAGAATTGCCTGGGAGTGTCAAAGAAACCTGAAGAAAAAGGGAAAAGGCCTGCTCAAAAATTCACATGCGTTGAAATGGGAAGGGGCATGAAGGTGGAAGCTGAGAGTAGAAGGCAAAAGGAATGAAGGAGTCAGGCAAAAGAACAGGACTTTGGGGTGATTGTTAGACACAGCAAAAGGCTGGGAGAAGGGAGAGCCCATGGCCGGGCCAACATCAAGCGCATGCACAATAGCTGTGATTTATTGATAGCTAGTCCTCTCGCCAAGGAGCCTTAACTGGTCAGCTCACCTGTGCCAGTCCAACGGCCAAGGGAGGCCGAATTGATGTCTATGGGCCTTGCCTGGCTATAGTTCCCCCTGGGGCTTTCCAATGCCCTGGGCCTGGTTGTTTTGACATTGCCCAAGAGCCAAGCGAAGAAAGGAACAGGGTGAAAGAAACTTCTCCAGAGGGGAAGATGCTGGACTCAAAGAGTGGCTCCTGGTCCCTTGTTTGTCAGACCAGAGACTTGGAGTGAAAGCATAAATATCGGTGAACTGGGCAGTCATGGCAGGGAGGGAAATTGAACCTAAGCCCACTGCTGTCTGACAAGATGCTGATGTTCCAGGAGGGATCTGGACAGTGACTCCGAACATCCAATGTCGGGACATTAAACAGCCTGATCTCCCCAGTGAAAGACGGTACCTGGCCAACTCTTGGCCAGGGCCTTTCCTGAGACTTGGTTTCTTCATTCCTGCTGGCTTTGAAGGTGGGAAGCCAGTGATAAGAGCAGTGAAAGAGCCCTCAGCAGAGGGCTTTATTCATCAACAAAGGTTACATTTGTATGTCCTGAAGTTTAAATAAGTGCTCAGTATTCCTGCATTCAGCTGAGCCTCCATCAAAGCACACTCTGCTGAGGCCCCCCACTATGGAGTTGCACCACCTCTTTCCCTGCCTCGGCCCCGAATAGATGACAGGAACAGGATGTGCATTCTCCACTAGCTCCAGAGTTCCTGGAGACCACATGAGAACCAAGGTTCAGGCCTTCTGCCTTGCTGCCTGCCTGAAGGCTATTCATTCCCTGCAGGCCTACTAGGAGGCCGGCCTCACCTGCCTTGTATCGAATTCTCTCACCATTCAAGTCATGTTATCATCTTCAATCTGTTTGCCTGAAGGCCACAGGCTGACTCCTTCGGCCCAGAGGCTCGTGCACATGCAGTTTTTATTGTGAAGATAAATGGTCAACTAAAATCCCTGGATATTTCGGGACTGCATTTTCTTGGAACTCCAGCTTCTGCCACTTCTCGGCAGAACGCCTCACATAAACATGCTGTGACCCTGGCTTTTTTGGCTGGCCCCTCAGCCTGCCAAAGGCAGGGAAATAAATCATTGTAAGATACAGGGCCACTCCCATGTTGACCTGGAATGAGGGCAAGAAGTAAAGAAGCAAACCAAAATGAATTCTGAAGCTCAGACAATAGACCGGGGCCTACAAGAGCCTCAGGATGGTGGGAAGATAATGACATGTGTACAGAGAGTCAGTGTCAGGGTGAGGATCAAACCTTGAGCAGCAGGTGCTGAACAAGCAAAGGACTCAACGGCTGTTGCCTAATGGGTTGGTACGTCTGACATTTTCATAAGATTCTGTAGCCACATATTTCAGCTAGGTTTTATTTGGTCAAAATGACAGACCACAGCGGGGATTATGGTGCCTACCCTGAGACGGGCTCTTTGGTGCTGACAGAAATGTGGATCAACTGTATTCTGGTGTGGACTTTACAAGATGGTTTTTAGTTTCATGAGAACATGTCCAAGACATGAATCACCTGATCTGAAGTCGACTTGAGCTCAATAGTAGGCGTTTGACTCTCAATAAGAAGTTGTCTTCTCCAAGACCAGAGGTGTTACAGCATAATGCTTTCGGCGTGATTAGTCCAGAATTGAGAATTGAAAAGAATACTATAATACTCACTTGATGATTCTTTTATCAATATCTTACACAATGAAAATTTATAGACAAATGAACATTCTCTTGAGGACAAAGGTGACTGGGGAGGCACACGTTATTATATCGCTGTTTTAGAATACTTGTTCTCTTTATAAAATTGTAATCCAAAGGTAAATCTGGATCTCTGGACAACCCTTCACTATGGTTCCATGACCTAGGTTGAATTAATTTAAACTAGTAATGTTCAGCTTCTAAAATTATATTACAGAGAAACACATAATTTTGAAATTAACATTTCTTAAAATAAACATAAGAATTCTTTTTGACGTAATATAGGTTATCAAGAAAGTGGTAAATCATAACAGCTATTTTATTAATAAATAATGTACAGCTATCACAACTTAAGACTAAAGCTTTTCTTGAGTTTGCATTATTTGAACAATTTATGCTCTGTAGTATGAACTGGGTTTTACTCATTACATTTGTTTTTAAGAGTATATATATCAAAGTGTGTTAAATTTTGGTTTTTCTATTTTTCCCTCCCAATTAAGTAATCCTGTATATAATTAATTCACAGAAATATTAATTTGCTTTTTTAAGAAACCAGTTAACTTTTTGTTATCGATGTGACTGAATTTAACACATTTAAAATAAGTTTCAGTCCTTATAGAAGCTCATGTTTTCAATGTAGACACCAGTGGAACCGTAGAAAGAGTTTATCATTAGAGAGATGTTTTATCATACTCCTGTTTTACTGGTATTTCTTATCATAGAGTTAGTAACTCAACGTCCTTGAGTTTTCTTTTGTGACCAATAAAAAGTAACATTTACCTGGAAGAATTATTGTGAAGATTAAATGAAAATATATGCACAATGTCTGCCACCTGGTATGCAGTGCTCCCCCTTTTGTAACCAGGCAGTGCAGTGATTAAATATGTACATAGTAAAAGCATGCTTTATTTTCCTCTTGTTAATAATTTTCTTAATGTGAATTTTTATTAACCCTAAATTGGTGATTGTTGCTTTTGATGATGTCAATACATCATCAAAATGTTCAGCAGTAGCACAGTGAAAATTCTTATCTTACATCTTGGATAAATTCCACACTTCACACAAGTGGAATATAGGTATTAATTCCTATCAGGTTTTATAATACACAAAAGCTTTTATTTTATTTTGGTCTCTAAAAATTGATGTGATATGAAGTTATCCATGCGGTAAACTTTCAATTCTAGTTGAAGCTTTTCTAAATTAACATTATATTTATTTTAAAAGTTAATATAATTAAAGCGATAATTTTGTGCAAGGAGTATAGTTTTAGTAATGCTTTGATGAATAATGGATCCATTAAAAATGACAAAAATAATCTTTGAAAAATACATTATGTTTTGGGGTATCAAATGCAACTGACTAATGATCTTGATATTGAGAAGTAGACATTTAGTTTCTTTCCAGATACTCTATATTTTCTACTTTATGACAGATATCTGAAATGACACTTTCAAAAACAATCAGTAGTATAAATTTTCATCAAGAGATGACAGGATAAAGAAGACATGGTACGTTTATATGATGGAACATTACTCGACCATAAAAAATGAAATTTTATTGTTCGTGACTCTATGGATGCGCCTAGAGTGTATTATGCTAAGTGCAAAAAGTCAGACTGAGAAAGACAAATACCCCATAATTTCACTTATACATATTACCAAAAGAAGAAAATAATCAAACAAAACAGAAGCAGACTTATGGATACAGAGGACAAACTTATGGATGCCAGATGAGAAGAGTGGTTGGGGTACAGGTAAAAAAAGATGAAAGAATTAAGAAGACAAGTTAATAGTTACAAAATAGGCACAGGGATGTAAAGGATAGCATAAAGTCTATTGTCAATAATATTATAATAACTATGTATAGTGCCAGGTACTAGACTTATGGCAGGGATCACTTCATAAGTTACATAAATGTCTAAATGCTATGTTGTACACCTGCAACTAATATAATATTGAATATCAGCTATAATTGAAAAGAAAAGAACATTAAAATAAAAATAGATTAAAATTTTTTTTAAAGATTAAAGTGTGTATATGTATTTATGTGCATATATTATGTCATATAGCTATAGAGTTACCGTGAGGACTTAGTCAGGTCAGGATGCCATAACAGAACAGCACAGATCAGATGTCTTATACAACAGAGATTTGTTTCTCACAGTTTTAGAGACTGGAAGTCTGAGATCAGGGGACTTGCATGGTCAGATTCTGGTGAGGACTCTCTTCAGAGTTTACAGAACGCTGCCTTTTCACTTGTCCTCACTTACAGGAAAGTGAGAGCAAGCAAACTCTCTGTTGTCTCTTCCTGCAAGGGCAGTCATGTCAAGATAAGCACCCCACTCTCCAGACCCATCTAAACCTAATTCCCTGCTAAAGGCCCACCAACAAATATTGTTCCATTTAGGGTTAGTGCGAATGAATTTTAGGGAGATAAAATTCAGTCCGTGATGTGTGTGTGCGTGCGTGTGTGTGTGTGTGTGTGTGTGTGTGTGTGTGTGTGTTTAGGAAGTGAAGAATTTATTGAAAAAATAATGAAAATAAAATTTTTGTATTTTAAGATTGCTTCATAATTAGATATAAATGATAGAAAGATTTAGAATGCTCTCCTGAAAACATAATAGAATTTCCTTTCATGATTGTTTTATTTTTGTCTCCAAGTGAAAACATTAATGTACTTTTATTAGTACATTAGGTCGCACATAAGATAGTTTTTTCACAATGACTTATTGTTCTGGACATATCATTAAAAGACAGCCAGTCATTGTATTCCATTGTATTCCCAATACACTGTGAAACACAATAATAGAAGCTCACAGCACTGCGGAAGCATGTTAGAGAAACATTTAACTGTGCTTGCACATGATCAGCATAGTTTTGAAGGAAAGTAGAGTTTAGCCACTCTGAAAAAATGTGGAAGGATCTTCCATGCTAAGACTCAGCTATACAGAAGTATAAAAAAGGAATATGGGAGACTGCATTGAGTTCAGAAAATTTTAGTAGTTTATTCTACCTAGAGTTAAATGGAAGTTATGCAATAATACCATTTGAGACTCAAGAGAAATGAAGATTTCGTATGATAAACTACTTTATCATATTCTGGAATTTAGATTTCATTCCTCTGATCATTTCTAAAAACTACCTAAGAATTTATGTTAGAACAGGGCCTATGATAATATAGGAGGAGGTATGTGATGCACCAGGGAACATTACTACACTCAGCTAACTAGGTTTTTTCTTTCATAAAAGGCAGCAAATTAAATGATGTAATCTAAATATAGAGAAAATCCTACATAACACAAAACAATAAGGATTACTGGTCAATCTCTTTGAAAGGCTGTTTTCTTCATTATGTATATTATTACCAAATGTCTTCCTTTTTTGTTGACATGGTAACCTGTGGACTCTAATTCTTTGCTATGGGACATACAGTTTTCTTTCTACTTTTTGAGAATTTCCTTGAATGTCTTCATTTTGGTCTTCTCAAGAACCAAGACAGGTGAAAACTCACTTGTGTTTCTCATCAACTCTTCTAGGAGATACTCACTAAAAGTGTACTTTTAAATTGAGGTGGCTCTAAAACTTTCCTACAGTTTTAGCCAAATAAAATTCCCATCTTCGTTCCCCAAAACTTCTCACCCCATGTCTAGCCATTCCTTGGAAGCCTCAAGAGAAGGAAACATATAGTGCAGAACATTTTCCCTTTAAATAAACTCAACCAATTGTGTGCCTTATCTCTGGGCTTCCATTTGCAGCTCATTTCCTTAAGAAAAGAAGTATGCCTCAGTTTTCCCTTTCATATTGCTCGTTAATATTTCTAGCTAAAACATTGTGGCACTAAGGCCAAGGTCATAAATTTCATAAGGGCATTGCACTTTTAGCTTTCTTTTTCTTTTTTGTCATCTTTATTTACTGCCACCTTTCAAAATATTTTTTCAATAAATACTTAATTTACTATTTCTTACTTTCTTTGCATAGAACTACTAACTGCAAGTGAACTCTATTAATAAAGTTGTTACCTAAGAGAAGAAACAAGTAGCCAGTTATTTGGTTCTAAAATTAATAGCAGTCATTTGAGCACAAGGGAAGAATATTTGACCTTTGACAAGAACATTGGTAACAATTGCAAGTAGTGCCCTGGCTGTCTCAGTTCATTTCTTAGTCTAACACATAAAGGCCATTTGGAAATCTCATTGCATCCTGCAGTTTATGAAGACGATCCTATGTTAAGAGTCAATGGAATTGCCATAATGGATTCAGTAGTACTTGGATAACGAACAGGATTATTTTGTTTTCTAGACGGTACCCAGAAATTTGCATGATAAAAAAGTCATCTTAAGTATTGGCAGAAGATACTACTGTTTGAATGAATGTGAATAACTGAATCGAAATGTGTATATAGGCTTAAATTTTTCTTAAAACCTGGAATGAACTATTTAAAAAATTCTAAGGCTGATGATTATCTTCTTCATCAATCATCTCTACCATTTATCAATTATCATGCTTTGAAAGATTTTTGGAGAAGTACATAGCAGAGAGTTCCTTGATCTCCTCATTGGTTTCCTCTTACTCCTGGGCATACAGTTTGACTACATTTGCTAGCCTCACTTGCTAGAGAGAGCCATGTGACTGAACTCTGCCAAATAAAATGTGGAACAATATGGTCTGACTTAGCCTTTTCCCCTATTAGGTGTGTAAAATGGAAAAAACAAAAACAAAAACAAAACTCAGGAAAGCTTGTGAGCCATATGTTGACGATAGTAGAAATATAATATAAAAGTACCTTATGCCCCTCAATCACAGCTTGGAGAATAGTCACCTAACTAGCAATGTCCTCAATGAACTGTTATGTGAGATGAAATTTAGGGACTTTTTTCACCATGATAGCTAATAGCTAATACCATTTCAATTATAAAGATTGTCATCATTTTATTAGTATCAACAAGTAATTGCATAATATAGTAATCCTTATAGAAACTTTCTCATTATATTGCAATATTTCCTAGTTTGGCATTTTAAAAATAGCGTTCATGGTATAAAATGTGTGTGTGTGTGTGTGTGTGTGTGTGTGTGTGTGTGTGTGTGTGTGTGTGTTATAAATTCAATGACTAGCTTTGGCAAAATACACACTGTTCCAGATTGTCGTGATGGCTAACGCAGTGTCTTTCCTTAAGGAAAAAAAATAGAATGATTTGTTGCTGCAAATTTCATGTCTCCTTTCCTCTCTTATTTTTTTTCAAATCCATTTCCCTCCGCGGGAGATGCCAAACTCTGTTATCAATTCTCAATTATCAGAATGATCTCTTGTGTTGGAATTCAGGATGGCATAATATACCACATACATTAATGCTACTTGGTGTAAGGATCATTTGAGGTAAAAGCAACTTAAAGAACAAGTGCAATAAGGACATTCTATCTTCTCTTTTCTTCCTGGAAACAGAAGATCAAATGTCCCTGTGAAAGATGCCCTTCCTGCACAAAGAGAAAACAAATTCTTTAACAGGGAGTCAAAGCCAAGCGCTATACAAAGAGGCCTTGTTAGAATCATTCTTGTCTCCCTTTAGCCTCCCTACATAGTTTAATTATTTTCTACAACTCTCTCTGTTTTTGTTCAACTTAAAATAACCTGTAAGTTCTCTCATATCTTTGGGTCTTCATTTCCTTATGAGAGCTCCCGTGGCCTACAATGTTTATATAACCATGTATGCTGTCTCCTATAAAGCTACCTGATGTCATTTTAATACTTAAGTCTAGCCAAGAAATTCTAGAAGAATAGAGGTAAAAGTTTACCTCTCACACAAAATTGTTTCTGGTGGAAAAACACCCTCTTCATATGATCAAATTTTGGTGAAACACAAATTTGTAATGTAAGATTTCTGTTCTTTGTAAGGTGTGGGAGGAGGATGCTCATGAGTTACACATGGAAGGTAAGTAGCATTGTGAGCTGAGGTTTGGTATTTACAACTGAGGAATATCTTAATTTCAATACAGATTTTTTAAATTACTTAGAAAAACTAATTTTCAACATATGATTAAGTATTAAAGAGAGGTTCTAAAGTATTCATTTGGTTTAGAACTTTGAACTGAATTCTTAACCTAAGCATCTCTGTTGACCCAATAATTTTTTTTTTTGTTTGCAATGGCCAGTCATTATTAAATCTTGAAATCTCAGAATGAAAATGATCAGTTAGATTAGGTTAGGCTGCTGCAAATACAAACTCTTACATTTCAATGATATAAACAACAAAGAAACAAGTATGTTGGGCTCATGTGACAATCTAAAATGAGTGTTTCTGTGTAATGCTGGCTCCTCTGCATGCTGTTCTTCCATGTATTCATTCAGGGATTAAGGTCAATTTAGCACCTTCATTTTTAGCATTCTGTTTCCAAATAACTTCAATGATTGTCATTTCAGTCCATGGAAAGGGAAAAGTTGATATCCAGAGATTTTCCAAACCAAGTGAGGTGAAAGTTGCACATTTTACATCAGCTCACATTTTATCTTGAAAATCCTGGTGAATGTTCACACTCAGCTTTGAAAAAGCAGAGGAATGCTAATCCTTGTTAGGCGGCTATGTCTAAGTTCCACCTCTATTACTGAGGAAAAAGAAAAATGGTGTTTGTCGAGAACTAGCACATTAAAAGTGCAACTTTAGACACATTATAGATTTTGATCATTGTAGATATTTTAAAAGAAGTTGGTTTCTATTAAGAATACAAACTATTGAGTACATGAACTAATGGTATAATAATACTACAGAAAGATTTAAAAATATATATTAGGAAAATGGAATACATTCTTTTTCAAATAATAAGACAATATGTTTTTCCTTCAAATTTAAAGCAAATATCAGATGAACTTGTTTGGATGTCTTAAACCATTTCAAATTATTTCAGCTTATCAAGTACTGATATCACATATTTCAAAGTAAACATTTCTGGACTTCACGCTAAAGTTTGGCTAATTGATTACAAGTAATTGCCTTCTCCATTTTCCAGAGAAGTATAATCGCCTTCGTGACAAAAGTAAAAGGAAAAAAATGTGAAAAATAAAGCACAGCAGAGTGTAAATCAGAGTTATGAGATGTAAACTAGCTTGTGGAAGCTATCAAAAAGACTTGAGAGGTGGCATGAACTAGTTTGCAAATCATTTTCCAATATATCTGTCCCACCTAGACAGAGATACAAAATCCATTAGTCTTTTTCTAAAATTAAAAAAATTTAAACATTGAATTACTGATCCCTACTTGGTTGCTGGAATATAGCAATAGAACTGTTATATTTTCTAAAATTATTATGAATATCAAAGTAAACACTTCAATATTTACAAAAGGAAAATCCGATTGGGTTGCCAGCTAACTTTTTGGTGACAGATAATTAGTAGGTTAGCTTACCAAAGCAAAAGTAGCAAAACAACAGAAAATCAAACCTTCATTTTACATACTTATTTATGGTGTCTTTGTTTTCATACTTAAAAACTTCCTTTCTGCTAATGGTTCTTTGAAAAATAAATAAATAATGGAGTTGGTAAAATTAGTCAAGGATTTTACAAAGACCACCTTAAACATTAAGTGAACTAATTTCGCTTGTCAAGATTACAACAGAAAATTCTGACATTATTTTTCTTGTTTATAACTTATAATATTGGGATATTTCTATATATGTGTAGGAAAAAAATTGATTTTTGTATTTTATCAAGTCCTGTGAACTAAAGTTGCTTCTTCTTGCTCTGGTTTCCAGTAATTTTTTCTGGGTCTGAGGAATCTCATAATGGGAAACTAATTTGCCCCCTACAGATATATGTTTACTTTTTTAAAGGCCAGCTTGCAGTGATTCTTAAGTATGCACTTGTTTCTCTTTAATCCTTATGGAAATTGTCACAGTTGAAACAGACTCATTTCTGTAACTTCATGACCTCTTTTAAGCAATCTTTACTTGAGTCATTGAATTAAGTTAAATGAAAGATCAAAGCATTATCTGCTGTATCTTTCATTAAATGATCATCTACATTTCCAGGATGCACTGAGTTCCTCTTAAAACTTTTGAAAGTCTATAACTCTTCAGACAGTATAGTATTGATTTATATTATTAACTTATTATTAATATATTATTTATTAATATCTTATATGATTGTAAACATTATTTAGAAGCATATGCAACACACGATTTCAAAATTGTAACTAATACTGATTTTAATGCATCATTCCGGTTTTATTTGGTTCTTTCGGGTTTCTTTTTGGACAAGGAAATATCAGTAATTTCAGTGCCTTTGAGTTTGTATGCCCAGATAATTATTTATTTATTTTTCCTTTCTTCCCTTTTCAGGAAACACATTTCTTAAGGAGTTAAGTGGTTAATGACATTTTATTTATCTTTTGTTATTGAAACACCCCTTCTTTCTCAAAATCATCACCAGATGGCTTCAATTTTTTTTAATGACTTCTGTACAAGTATTAGCCCCTCCCTCTCATAAATAAGCCTTAATTTCAAGTTATTACCCTTCAGGCAATTAAGAAGTTTCTTTATAGCTATATGGAATCTCATATCTTAATTTAAACTATTTTCTTCAATTTGATTTTCACTGGAATTACAGAAAAATAGGTTAATCTTACTCATCAACATTCTGATCTTAGGGTCATATCATATAATGGATGAAATATATCATAGAAATCATTTAGTCAGCATAATAATTTAATACTTGATTTTTCTAATCTTCTTATCTCAATGTCCACTAGTCTCTTTTTAGAAACTTACTTTACTGTTGGGAGGAATTCCCCACCCCCCCAATACTTGAATATATGTGAAAGTGGGTACCTCAGTTTTTATGCCGAGATTATTATGACTATCTTTATTCTCTTCCATTACTTTCTATGCACTGCCCTCTGAGTCTTCATCAATTTTAGCATTTGCTCCCTCTTTTAGGGAATAGGATTGTGTGGGGGAGGAAAAATCATTCTCCTTGGACCTTCTGAGTTCTTAGTTGAGACTCTGTAATAAAAAACAGATTAACAGGAGAAAAACAAATACAAATTTATTAATTTGTATATTTTATGTATACATGAGAGATACCTAGGAAAAATGAGTAACTCAAAGAAGTGGCTGTAGAATTCAGGATTAAATATTATCTTAACAGAGAAATGGAAGAGAGGAGTATAAGCCTTTTAGTGAACAACCAAAGTGACTCCATCTTAGGTATAAGACTCCATTTTAAGCACAAGCCAGTTTCTGGAAAAGCCGCAGAAAGACGATTACCCCACCCTAGACTCAGCCAATCAGAGCAACTATGGAAAGTAACTCTCCAAATTCCCCGCCTTGTTCCTTGGCACCATCACCCAGCCAATCCTGCTAAGTGACAAGCTTGTTGTACCAATCCTGTAAACACCAAGACATCGTTCCCCATGCTTACGATTTTTCCCTTCAAATACCCCTGAAGCCCCATGTTTGGGACCGCCTCCTACTCACTGCTGCATCGGTGTGCGGACTGCAGTCCAGACTCGAGTTTGAAATAAACTCCCTCTTGCTCTTGCATCGGTGTCGGCTTCTTGGTGGAGAGTAAATAGCCTTTTGGAAAGATAAATGGATTCTTATAGGAGATAGGAGATCTGACAGTTTGTGACCAAGTTTATCTGGGCGTTGTGTCCACTTCTAGTCTATCGTCCAGTGATAAGAGTCAATCTTTGTTAGTTGATGAAGCTCCTAGGGAGAGAGGATCTATGACAATTGAGTTCTTTTTGGAGGTAAGGGGAGTTCAGAGAAAACCTCTCCCTGAAGTTGCTGTTTTGAAAGTGCCTAGAGCTCAAAGTAATCAACATATCAAAGTGGCATATTTTGGGGTGGCATGTCCTAAACTTCTACTGTTGTAATTTAGGGTGGCATATTCTGATATTTTTTTCATTGAAATTGAATGAAAATCTTTGGTTAAGACAGATGTGACAAATAATGTTTTCCTATTTATTATTAGAAGATATCTTGGCAAGGATTGGGCTCAGTGGGAAAGAGAACTCTGTGCACCTTGTCATGTCTGCCTCTGATGTGGAAGGAAAGAGTGATAGTAACCATGTAGCTGTTGACCTGAGGGAAATATTAATTGGAGTTTCTAATACTAGTTTAAAATATCCTGTAACATATTGTACTCTTCTACATTGTAATAATATTTAAGTAATGGTATATTATAACCCTCAAGGTTTTCTTAATCATTTGTCTCTACATACATTAATATGTATTAAATCTATTCAATTTATTTATCTTAATTATTATATGTCAATGTATGTTAATACCTATATTATATATATTAAAGTTCCATGTTAATATAGTTTCAATTTCTTCATCTTTATTTCCCCAGAACTCTTTTTGTAAATATTTATGAATACTTTTAACTTAATTTCTATATCTTGAAATACTAATACTAATGTTTAACATTAATCTCCTAATGTCTTGTGTTTGTTAGTGCAGGTCTGTCGTCTAACAATTAGACATCAAAATGAGATTTAACAAGCAAATATATTGTTAGGTGATACTCCTGTGTGAGAGAAATGATGAGGAAGCAGGATAAACCTTCAAAATACATGCCTTCTGTGTTTTGAAGGTTTACCCTGCCCCAAGTGAAAAAGAGGGAGAGAACAATCCTAGCTATCTGGTGGAAAATAGTTGCATTGTCATAGTCAGAAAATTTGTTTTATATATCTTTCATTTAATCCACACAGAAATATCAAAATTCTAACAGTAACTCAAACACATAATATTACTTTAGAATAAAGGAACTCTTGTGGGTCCAGTTAACATTTGGAAGACTGAAATTTGCCCTCCATCTCAGGATGATGGACTAAGACTTACACACATCGGGATTCACTTGTCATCTGTTTTAGAGGTAAAAATTATAGAAAGGTCAATACATCTGGAATAGATCATAGTGTCTAAATGTGAATATTGATTTTGAATGGGAAATGCAATATCTTACACAATTTACCAAAAATTTGATTAAAGACAGTTGTTCACAACTTTTCTAAACAAATGTGCTAGCAATATAGACATACCTTTAGTATTTATTTAAAATAAAAATGTATCAACATTGATTATTAAACTAAAAAACTTTGCATATTTTAATGCTACATATGTTCATTTTTAAAGATTCATATTTTAAAAATGCATTTTCTATAAAAACAAATTCAAAATTTTATTTTTTATATGTAGAAAAGGGGAAAATGTACCTAACATATTTTTATTCACCTCTTAAAGAAGTTGATATTTTGTTAACTTTTAAAAAATATCGAGTCATTTTCAATTTCTAGTATTATTCAAACTTAATATATGAAATCCAAAATAAGAATACTATACATATGAGTATCTTAACACTTAAAAAAAATTCAGATCCTCTGAATAAAGAGAGTAATCTTATCAGTTCCCTATTAAAATAAATAATTCACCCTTTGCTCATTAATGTGAATTGGTCTTATAAGAAATGACAATGCAAAATTTTAGACAGCTTATATTTTAAAATATGTTTTTTGAGTCATTTTCTATTGAAGAGTAAAAATAGGATCGATTTTACAAAGAACTAATAGTCCAAATCCTAATGTGCAAAAACAGAGAGAAAGCATGATTTAAAATCCAGATAGACTATGAAAAATGAAAATAATTTTAGAACAAGGGCCAAGGAAATGGCAAAAGAGCAATTCTAGTAAACATCTCATATTCAAGAGATTTAAAATTAGCTTATACACTGAAGAACATTGCCATTATTTTTATCTAAATTTCACAACTTTGGACTTAGGGATTTTTAAAAATTTATTTATTTAAATTCATTCCAAGTACACAGTACATTGGTTAGACATTAATATAGTTAATAAAACAATTCCCCCAATTGCTCCCTCCCTCCCCTGGCCCTCCACCTAGCCATCATATTAATGCTAACTGCATTCCCTCTGCTGTTGGACTTAGGGATATTTAATGAGTAAGTACAATAGTTCAGGGAGAACTATGGGTCTTGATTTTTAAAAATGAAAAAAACCTATCTGTAAACTATTACTATAATATAAAATAAATCCACATGTTTGCTAAGATTGTTTCCTATTTTAATTGAGATTTATTATTTGATATAGGAGATGACTTTTCTGAAGATAAGCTTTTCTGTCTTTTTAAAGCACTAGTAAAATCTTGCTATAAACAGTTATTTTTGCCTCTTTAACTTTAACTGTTGAAGGAGTGATCTTTACAAATGATATTCCTAGATCTGGCCTCATGCTCTTACTAAATAAAAATCTTTCAGTATGATCAAAAAAATATGAAAATTTTAATAAGTTCTTCAGCTAATTTTTATGGTTTACAAGTTTGAGAGCCAATGACTAAGAGAGAGTAGATAAACTCTATGGAGAACAATAAATGAAATAAACGAAGACATAGACAGATGTAGCTTTCATATAGTTTTCTGAACTTAAACAATTTTTTATAACTCCAGGGCTTCCATTTTCCTGTCTTCAAGATGAAGAAACTTTATGGATTTGAATAGAACCAAAACGCTTAACAACAATAAGCACACTTTGGAAAAGATGTAAAAAGCTGTGTCTAAACATTTATTCCTTAATTTTCTTATCTACAATCCATCTTAAGAATTCTGGGAGATCCGGTATCTCTTTTCTGTTCTATGTCTGTTGGAAACTGTTCTTCTCATTTAAATATGCAAGATTAAATCACCATGATAAAATTATTTCAGGTAACAAATAATAGGAGATCTAGTTGATGTTTTTCTTTTTTCCATTTTCATTAAATTACCTTGTAGTAGATATAAAAACTATTTCTTAATTGGTACTGCTCTACAAATATATTGAATGCTAACATGTCAAACTGAATTATATTTTTCTCTCAGTGGAAAGAAAGTAATAGAGCCCTACCTCTACAGAGCATCTGTTTACAAACACTTATTTATGCTAAATCACATGGCATTTAAAATAATTATGTGACGCATATAATGTTTATTTTTATTGTTACTTCATGAACTTGCCAATAAAGTAGATTTTAAATTGTAGAGTAATTGTGTCATCTATACGTAAAATATAAAACTTGGGCCTAACATTTGAAAATTGCAAATTCTTTTATTTCAGTACTGCCATTATTCAAAGGACAAAGATGTTCAAAAGTATTTAATTGAGAGAAATTTATTGAGCTCTATATTTTCAAACACTAATAAATTCAAAATGGTAAATGGGTATCTATGAATTAGTTTATACATCTGTGATATAATTAAGTGGTATTATAATGAATATAAATTCTGTAGCAGTTAACCTTCCTGGGTTGTACTCTGTCTGTAAAGATTTACTTCTAAATAAGAGATTTGGAGTCATTTTGATCAATTTTCTTCTTCCTAAAATGCAGCTATTTGTATTAAATCCTTACAATGTTATATGATTCAGCAATAAAAAGTATCAAGCCACAAAAATGTATGGAAGAATCGAAAGAATATATTGTTAAGAAAAAAAGCCAGTCCAAACATATTAATTACTATATGCTTTAAACTATCTATATTTTGGAAAAAGCAAAAGTATACTGACAATAAAATGATCAGTGATGGCAGATTCATGAGATGGGAAGATGAATAGATAAAGAACAGGATATATTATTTGGTCACCAAAACTGCCCTGTATGATATCGTATGGTGAATATATGATATTATGCATGTGTCTAAACTCAGTACCACGCACAACACAAAGGATGAAACCTCATGTAAAAGGGGGACTTCAGTTAGTAATATGTCAATACTGGTTCATCGATTGTACTAAATGGACCATATTAATGCAAGACATTAATACTAGGGGAAACTGGAGGTGGGTGATGCACATGGAACTCTATACATAGCTCAATTTTTCTTGAAACCTAAAACTACTCCAGAAAACAAAGTTTATTACTCATTAAAAATATGCAGCTGCTTTACATGTGAAATTTAGGGGTGGTGAGGACAGTCCAAATAGTAAGATAATGAAGTATTTAAATTTAAAAGTGACATATTAAAACTGAGGGTTTTAATTGAATTATGATCCAGTCTCCATTTAAGTATTAAAGTAATTTTTAATTTCAGCTAAAATATGTGGGATTTGTGTAAAATGGCCAATAATACCCCAAGTGTTTTTCTTGGAGGAAAAACAGGAGCTGGTGCTGCCATCAGGGATATATCAGGAACATGGGTATCAAACCCAACTCAGATAACTTTTTGGAAGAGTTTCTGGTGAAGGGCTCTCAGGAAGACATCTTTAAAATATGAAACCATCTGTCTCTGTAATGTCTAGGTCCATATGTGTTAAAGATATGACCATTTCCTCTAGCATGATCTTAGCAGTCCTTTCTAGACAGTGGGAATCCAGTTGATCTCTTGAGGCTTAAGCTTCATCACTAAAGCTCTATATTTTCACTACCTGTTTCATGTGCCTCTTTTATTGTAAAAAGTTTTTCTCAATTATATCAGCAGTAAATCAAACTTTAAAAAGTAGAATTCTTGAATTTAAGGCACTCAGTAGCTACTTGTTTTAAAAATACATGTTAAAAAGTTAATTGAAGGTGGTTAATGATGCACCGTTTATCATAAAATAATGAATTACAACCGCATGAATTAATAGCAAGAGAAAGATATTTTTAGGCTTTTAAGAAATCTTTTATTTGGCCATAATTCTAGGCTTCTGAAATTAATCAATATATTTGGATTGTATGTAATAGAAAGAAAAGAGGAAATGGTAAATCACATTATATAACATTCAGAATGGTGGAATTGGAAAATACCTTTAAGATCGTTTACTCCAAGACTTATAAACTGTCAGGCAGCTCATAGATTAGGCACATAGATCAAACCACATCAGGAGATGCTTTAAAAAGAAAAGTTCTATTGCTTGCCAAATGTAAAAGTTTATGGAATTCACATAAAATTTGGAATTTAATTTCCACTTGAAGATCTCCCTAGACTTGCCTTACTGCATAGTAGTTACCCTTATTAAATAAAACTTGCAGTGTCCAAGTCTTTATTTCATCCAGTTTCTCTAAGAATTTGTTTGGTTCGTTCTATTCAATTTTGTTATCTTTCTCTTCTTTCTGCCATCTGATTTTATGGATCTTGACTTCTTTTTGCTTTATTTTGTATTTAAATTTATGTGGCTCCAAAGAGAATATGTAAGATGCCCCAATCATGTAACTGGTACTTTACAGGGCAGAAAACAAACTAAAATGTGTCCTGACTGGCAACAAATAGAACAGAATTAAAATTTGGTCATCTAATGTTCGTTATCGTAGAGGCTCATTTAATTCTAGCCTGGAGAAAATATCATTTTTATGATATGTTTTGATTCTGGTAGAAAGAAGTATGTTAGAACAATTAAGACAAAGGTTAATGAGGAGATATTTTGTCTAGAAGAAATTTAGTTTATGAAACTTATTCCAGAATATGACTAACATGTTATCTTATATCGAACTTAAGTTGTATGCAATTTAATCTGTCCCAAGTTAGCAATTCATTGGTTTTATTATTGAAGCCATGTGAATTAGCTATCTATTGCAGCATAACAATATTAACACGAACTTAGTATGTTAAAAAACACATATATCATCTTGTCGATTCTGTAGGTTAGGAATTAGTCACCTGTATTCTCTGTTTCATAATCTCATACAGGTTTGAAATGAGGTATTGGCCACTGCTAGGGTCTCATTTGAGGCTTGACTAAAGAAAGGTACATTTCCAAGCTCATGTGGTTTTGGTAAAATTCAGTTACTTGTGGGATATTGGACTGAAGGCCTCAGTTCTTCACTGTTGGTCACACATCACCATCAATATCCTGTCACGTAGACAATTCCATGTATTCACTTCTTTTAATCCAGCAAAGGAAATAGAGTCTACGTAACCACTGAGGTGACATCCCATCTACTGTGCCAATTTTTATAAGTTAGAAAGAAGTCACTCTCTGGCTTTCATGCAAGAGGAGTGGAAAACTCAAAGGTAGGAATACCAGCAGGGGGAGATTACTGAGGGCTTTTTTTAAAGACTATTGTGTTTCCATAGCTCTCTAATTTTAACCCTGTTCAGGTTTTTCTTTCATAATCACCATGGTCATCCACTAAGCAAAGTGGCCAACAGTATATTGTCGTAATGTCTCTTTATAATCTAAAATGTCGTGCACTGGATCTATTCATAAGCAAACCAGTCCATCACAACCAACCTTAGTGTCACTTGAATAAGTGCCTTCCTTTTGATGGCAGCCTACACTTATTTTTTGTTCAAAGTTAACAAAGTTATGCTTTGTTCAGTGCACTGACACTATGACAATGATAAAATAACTTGCTTATAGAATATCATTGTGCTATCTCAGATAATTTACTTAAGAAGTTTCTAAATATGTTTTTCATGAAGTAGTTGGAACTCTTTGATTGGAAGTGATAGAAATCATAGATAAAGGAGAAATAAAAGAGAATTTATTTTTTTTCCCCAAATGATATGAATAGTTTACCAAACTTTAAGAATAGCAACATTTAAAATATTAGGTAAAGTGTAGGGGATTTACTTTCATCCCTAAGTAACTTCATTTATGTTGCTATCGTTATCAAAAAGAACCTACTTATAGGGTACAAACATTAAAATCCTAGCCAAAAAAAAACCACACACACATAAAACCCCCCCAAGAAACCAAATGAACACCTTTTTGTTTTTCCCTAATAGTTAACATTAAACATTCTGGGCATGACTTTTATTAGCTTTGTGTGAGACATTTATCACACATGAACACTGAACAAAGAGAATTAATACAGTGTCCTCACTGGCCCAGGATAGGAAATGTATCTATCCATATATCCTAGTTATTGGGTCAGTCCTACACAAATGAATTAGACTGAAAATGGAGGAGGTATGATTATCCAAGCAATTAATAGCTGAATACTGCTAACAAAAGAAGACATAAAAAAATCAGGAGAGTACAGCAAATTGAGATCTATTGTTTTTTTTTTTTTTACCATATAATTAATATATAAACTACCATTAGGTGCTAGAGCACCTATGAATAAGATAGATTGCTTCACATTTAGTCAATTATAGACTATAGTGCCAAAGAACATAGCAATTCGGGCAAGATGTTTATGAAAGGTTGTATGTAATTAATTTCTAGACTAGTGTCTCGAGTTTTTATATAAAAGGTTTTAGTGTAGGCATGATATAATTGCCCAGTGCAATCAAGATTAGAACTGAGCAAATGAAGATAAAAATGTAGGTTGATATTAAAAGACTATTAAAGGAAAAAGACCAGGTGAAAGGAATAACAATAGGAATAATCTTATCATTTTGTAAAAAGAAGCTAAAAGTTATTAGAATCAGATGGGTTATATTAACTAGAATACAAAAAGGCTCAGAGACATTGTTAAAATTTTGTATTCAGTAATCTAAATCTATCGAAGCTGGATAATATAAATACCCGCGAATTATAAAAGTGAGATTATTTGCATTCACTTTTAAAAATAAAGTTATGATAGCCAGTGACCCACGTTATATAATGAAATTGAGATTTTCGAGATTGAAACAATGTGTTGTTGAAAATATATTTTTGTAATTAAGTAAATAGCATGGTACTGGGTATATAATGTGGTTATAGTTAAGAAAAAAAGGTAACTCAAAATAAATATGAATTCTGTGATACCATCTATTCAAATACTTACAGTACAGTTACAGCTTTATAGTAAAGCATGAGTAAAGACCAGAAAGAATCATTTGGAAGCTATTTGCTATGATAACATCAGCAACATGATAGCAACATTCTATTTTAGTAAGAGTTGAGGTAGCAAATTGTATCTATCTATTGTTTTCAGTCCAGAAGTCACTTTACAGACAAGCGAAAAGAATTTTTTATGATATCTGGCAGATAATAAAGTAGTAGAGTAGTGTGTTCCATTTTAAATTAAAAACAATACAGGTGACAAGATATTACAAAAGGAACATTTGCATGGTTTTGGGGCTGGCATCTTAATGTAGTACTTCTTTAAACACTTCAGAAAATAATGTTATTTAAATAAGTACACACATAAATGAACACATTTTATTATGTAATACAGGACTCCATCATGGCAAAGTGGACAATACAAAATTACTAACTTTCTATAAACCTGCAGAGTTCCTCCACTAAGTTAATTTGCAACCAGAGGGATTAGGGTTGGTGTAATTTCTGCTGTGGCCATCAATCAGTGCATTGTGTACTCCAATGTTCCAGGAAATGAAGAAGGTGAGTAGATCTTTACTCAGTCAGTATTTTCACCATAAACCAGTCAAGTAGAATTTGAAATTAATTTCACGGTGAAATTTTGTTTACTCAATATTTCTCATAAAAATACATTCAATTTCAACCTATTGATAATGTTGTACTGAATCTTTCCAAAAATTCAGTTCTAGTAACAAAAGTGATCCACACCCCACCCAGGAAATACTAAATATTCAATTCTGGAAGACTTCTCCTCCTCATATAGATATATTTTCATGACATTTCTTCACAATTAATGCATCCCACTTTCAGCTTTTAGTCATAATTATTACCTATGGGATTCTCTTCCCTCTCTTCTGTACCATCCAAGACCTGTATTCCATGTCCTATCTTAGACAAACCCAAATAAACTCTAAAATCATAAATAATTATGAATGCCCAAAGAGCCACATCCATGATACAAGACATTTATAGTATATAATGTTTCTTGAAACAGTGAAATTAGATGTACAATTAGCAATTGTAGTTAAGTTAATCTTATAACTTTTTTTTACTCATCATGGTTCACTAAGAATAGAATGGTTTGTGAGCTTCTTGAAATAGTTCAGAGCTAACTCTCACTCATTCTTTGTTTCCCCTACTATGTACAGCTTAGTTGTCCTCTGTTTTTCCCTTTTGATAAGCTGGATGGCCTGGCATAATGTGTGTAGTCAAAATATAGTTAATATATATTTAGTAAATGAATGAATGTTACCTCTGTTAAAGCATTTTGAAAGGAAATTATAAAGGCCTTTTTCAAGTACTTCGACAACCAACCATTATAAGAACTTGCTGTCACTGTAGCAAGTGCTCAACATCATATCTCTCTATTGTGCTGCTGTGCTTCCTCTCTAAATGCCTTAATTATGGGAATGGAATTATGGAGAGGCTTCCCAGTGCTTGATATTACAGGACTCTGATGAGTTTTGGAGGATTTCTTTCCCTCCACATTCATAGCTGAGAAGTAAAGGTTGATTTCTCAGTCTTTTGCCACAAACCCTCTGATCTTTCATATTCCCAGTTTTTACTTCTCTTCTGATGGTCTCTTTCTGTCAGGCATCCATAATAATTTCTTTAGCTCTTATGATTTTTTGGACTCTTTATTTTTGATCAAATAATTATCTTCATTTTATGAATGAAAGATAAATGTGAATTCATTCATGTTTTGAAATGGTATTTCAAAATTATGAATCCTTTTTTGTCCCTCTCTATGATTTCTGTCTCTCCAGATCAACTCAACCTCTCCTGGGTTCAAGACAGAATCTTATTGATCATGAAGTCTTCAAGGAACCTGTGTTCAGAAGAAACTTGTATCAATATTACTGCCACAAAATCATTCACACCTCATATGTTATGTAGCACAAAAGCAACAATGTGCATCTTTATAGCTCACTTTGATTTATTGAGTGCTACAAGTGAAGTGCAAGTTTTCTTTTAGGGTAAAATGATAATTATCATTATATGTCGAAGAAAAAACCCACAGCTTTCTATAAATAAGTCATTGTGTTTTGCTTCGATAACTACCCTTTCAATCAGGAATAAAAGACAGAACAATTAAGATGAAACATAAACTGATAATAGAACTATTTCAAAGCCGATTTCATTCTGTGGTTTAGTTTTAGAGTACAATATGTAATACATTTCATTTTCTTGGCTTTTCTACTTCCAAGCAGAGGGTCTGTGACAAATAATGCTAATGAATCTTAGTCATAATTCACTGCCATACAAAAGCATTCCTTGTACAACTTAAATAACAACACTGCAGAATATTATGTTATTTTTTTCAGTCCTAATATCCCAGGTATGTTCAAGGCCTTATATTTCTAATATAAACATATGGCCAGAGCTTTAAAAACTCTATTCAAAACTTTTTTATTTTAAAACTTAGAGATTATGACAACTGATACCATAATGTCCTTTGTGACATTTTTGTCTCAAACATTCTAGACATCTTATATACACAGTTAAAAAATTACGTTTTTGATGCAAATTTATCTGTCCAAGACAATGATTCCAATATGAAAAATAGCTGTTGAAAATGTAATTTTAAAATGGTTATGGAATTTTATTAATATATGTATGAATCCAAATACATTGAGGCAATATTCTTCCCAACATTGATTTGCTGAATAGATGACAGTGATGATCTGGTTTACCTTTCTGAATTAGAATATGGATTATATTATGTATTTTTAAAATATAATATGAATGAAAATGTTTCATGGGGAAAATATTTTATATGTCTTCTATTGACAATTAAATTTAAAATATGTGTATAAAATATGTATATGTAAGGAATAAGTAAACTGGTTCTCTTTAACTTATACTAAGAGTAATCAATGCAGCCAAAACTTAGGGGTTATCTTTTTTTTTTTTCACTCTTAGGAACTTCTGTTACTTTTTCTTAGCCATTTTTGTCTGAATTTAATTTGAGATTCAAAATAGAGTTCATCACTGGTTTACAGATATTTTTGCAACCTTATATTTTATTTCTGAGACCAGTAACATTTGATTGCTATTAAAGCCCCAGAACTATGCAATCGGAAACTCTCACTTTTTTAATGTAATTTTTGATTACATTAGACATACATTATTATATTAGTTTCAGGTTACTACATACTAATTAGATATTAATATAATATATGAAGCAATCACCCCAATAAATCTAATACCCATCTGACACATATATAATTATTTCAATATTATTGACTATATTCCCTTAGCTATAGTTTACATCCCCATGACTATTTTGTAACTACTAATTTTTTCCTTTTGATCCCTCCCCTCCATTTCCCCATTCTCCCAACACCATCTGGCAACGATCAAAATGTTTGGGGTTTTTCTGTATCGATTAGCCTGTTTGTGTTGTGTTTGTTAATTATTATTTTTTAAAGACATTATATAAGTGAGTTATTTTACTGAGTTATTTTACTGAGTTATTTTACTGAGTATAATACCCACTATGTTCATCATGGTAGAAAACTCCTATTTCAATAGAGGCAAACTATGTCTTATTACATATGGGGGAAAGCGCCACGTAGAAGGAATGTACACAGAATAAACCTTCAGCAGCTTCATTTTCTCAGGTTCAGTGGGTTTCTCAATTCTGTTTTGCTTGCCATTTTCTAAGTCACTATGTATAAAAAACTATGCACAGAAGAGCTAAAACTTGTTAAATCAGATACATTACACAAATAACAACATTTTCACAAATGAAAAAGTAGAGCCATAATATGAATAACATAAGCATAAAATTAATTTTAGCCATTAAAAATATGGAAGAAAATATCAGACTTTTCTCCTACATTCATTAATCATTCATATTGTTTATGAGTGCAATAATTGACCCTCCAAAGTTATTGTTATATAATTAAAGTCAGGTTTTCATTACAAAGTAAGACAGCACTAATCTTTAATATTTTGTTAAAGATTTAGTATAGCTGTTAGATTCATTTCATTTATATTCACCTCATAACAAATGGAAAGTGAACACTTTTCTCTCAGTGACATATTCTATTTTGACCAGCTTTAACAAGCCGCTGACATTTTTGGTTTAATATGCTAAAGAAATAAAAACAGCTTCCCATTAATGAGACAAAAATAAATTTCAACATTAAGTTTACGTATTAGAAAGAAATGTGGGGGAAAGAACCACATAGAAGGAATATAAATAGAATGAACCTTCAGAAGTTTCATTTTCTCACCCTCAGTGGGATTCTAGATCCTGTTTAGTTTGGCATTTCCTAAGTCACTGTGTTTCTCAGTTTCCACATTGTTTGAGTGATTTTCCTTTAATCTCAAGGAATAACTACACCTTGATGTTTTTGCTTGCACTATTATCTCTAAAATGATCCTTCTTCATTGTTTCACAGATAAATTTTTATTATACAAGGCTCAATTTAAAAGTCTCATTTTTGAAACTTTCCTTAATCATCCATATTCCTGTATCATGGGAAACAAATACATCTGGCGTGTGAGTTCTCAAAGGCAAGAATATAATATTATCCAATTTTGTATTGCTCAGTTTCCATCTCAGGAGCACAGGTACTATGTTTGGAATCTCAGAGGAGATGCAATTTGAGATGGATCCTGATGTAGTAAAAAGTAGAGATAACAGTATGTGATGGAGAAGATCTATTTTAGGGGAAAATAGCGAACCCTCCTTGGATGGACAACAGATAATTTACCTGGTAAATTATGTTTGATGCTAAGAGGAAGCAGAATTTGGCATCCCAAAATATACCTTTTGGGGTATGGTGATTTTAGGCTTACTAGATTTAAGAAAATAAAGATTCAGGAAAAATGGACTTCTCCCAAAACTGCCTAAAAGAAGCGTCCTATTATATAGATACCTATAGTTTCATAGGAAGTAAGTATGATAGACAGGGAGAAACCAGTAAGGCTCATTTGATCTAAGTCCTCTCTGTATCCCATTGTTAAAGATGGCCCAACAAACATTTGTTTATCAAACATTTAATTTTTCCACCTCCATGTGAATTGCTGTCCTGCCCTTTGAAGTCCAAAACCACAATCCCCACAATTTCTTCTTAGCTGAAGATGTCATGTATGCCTTAACTGCCTAATCTGTCATTGGGTCTCTCATTCTCATGGAATTCTTGTATTTACATGTATAATAAATGTGGTCATTTCTTTGCCCTGTTTATCTCATGTTAATTGGATTTTTAGTCCATCCAAAAAACCTTAGAAGGTAGAAGGAAAATTAATTTTTCCCACCTACAATGCATGCTCTGATGTTTTCTATCAAAGAAATGGGGTCATGTTATCTCTTGCTCTATTGAACTTTACTTTTTGACATTTATTATTTATATAAAAGAATCATATTGTCCTTACTCTTAGAGCCTGTTATGATTGACTTTGTCTAAAATTTATGAAATTTTGACCTAGACTGATTAATAGAAACATAATTTCATACTTCTCAGTGATTGTGAATTGCTTTATACCTACAAAGACATTTTATGAATTAAACATATGAAATGATAATAAAATGCTAAACACACTGCCTTCTAAGATAGAAATGTTAAATATATATACAACACAGGATAGTGGGATTGTGCTGTTTTTGATCCTGAGATCAGATATTACTTATTATCCTTGATTACATTCCATAGATTGGTAATGGCTTTGTGGTTCCTCTGTAATTATGATTATTCTTTGACTAATTGTAATGTTCTAATGTACAATTATGTAGAATCAAGATAATTTATATGAGACATGAAGACTTAAACTTTATTTTATATTTAATTATGCAGCAAAGACATATATCTTATTTTTAGAAAAAATATCTTAAATCATATTAATGGACACAGTGAGAGATTTATAAGAACAAAGTAAACCAAGCAATTATTATATGTGTTTGTGTGTATATACAAATATATAACCTTTCTTGCAGACTAGTACTTTTTAAGTTATTATTTTACTTACACAAATATGCTCCATTTATTTTTGAAATAACTGTAATATGAATATATTTTCTGTCACATGCCTCCTGAAACATTATTTTTATGCTTCAAGGATCATGCCAAAACTATGCGTTAAATAAATATATTGAGTACTTGATAAGCATAAGCATTGTTCTGAGTTACATAAGGGGATAAGTAAGAGGACATCATTGTCTTCAAAGTGTTTATATTCTGGGGAGAAGCTATGATGCTGAAGCATGAAATAAATAGTAGCACTAAAGGAGTATGTGGCTAATTGCTATCAGAAAAACATAGTCATGCCTGGTTTGAATGTAAAGAAAATAAAACCTGTAGTGAACTAAATAGCTTGCTGACTGCGAAGGAAGTAGAAAGTTTATTTGAAGCAAGAACTGATTTATTTGTTTAATGTAGTCAATTCTGATTAGGGAAGGTGGAAGAGGAATGAGAAACAATTGAGGGAGAACATTAAATGACAAAGGTTGGGGGAAGGAAATCACAAGACGAGTTCAGAGGACAGTGAGTAGCATAGCAGCACCAATGATTTCATGAAGAAAAGAAATGGGAAACAGATAAGTAAAAGAAATGTCATAAAGCAGTATTTCTCAAAATGTGGTTTTAAAATTACCTGATGTTAACCACTTGAAATGCTTGTTTAAAAATATTTGTTGTACTCCTTTTCCTTAAACTTACAGATTAAAATATCGGGAAATAGAAAAGGGAAATCTGAGTATATAGGATGACAACTATATGTTGTCAGTTTTAGTTTTTTCACAATTGTTTGAAATATGAATGCAGAGAATACATGACTATGTTTCTCTGATAGTAATTAGGCACATACTCCTTTAGTGCTGCTACTTATTTTTTCTCTCTCTTTAGGGAGAGAAATAACTGGACAAAGGTTAGTTCAGTGTGTAGGATATCTTGGATAGAGATAGACCTTAAAAGAATAGTCTATGCCTGGACAAGTATCTTAGGGTTTTCCAGATAAACAGAACTAATAGTTTTGATACATAGACAACACATGATGATAGATAGATGATAGATAGATAGATGATAGATAGATAGATAGATAGATAGATAGATAGATAGATAGATAGATAGATAGATATAGATAGATGATAGAAAGATAGATGATAGATTTGATTGATAGATAGATAGATAGATAGATAGATAGATAGATAGATAGATAGAGATAGATAGATAGATAGATAGATAGATAGATAGATAGATAGATAATAGGTAAATGGACAGAAATAGACATAGATAAATTTATTTTTGAGGGGTTGGTTCACATGATTACAGAAACTTGAGAAATGGCAGGACCATGATTGGCTGTCTGCAAGTTGGAGGCCCAAGAAAGTTGATGGTATAATTTCAGTCCAAGTCCAATGGCCTGAGAACCAGGAAGGTGAATGAAAATGGTGTAAGCCCTAGTCTATGTGAAGGCCCAAGAACCAAGAACACCATTGTCAGAGAGCAGAAGAAGATGCATGGTCAAGCTCAAGCAGAAAGCACATTTGTTGTTTCTCCACCTTTTTGTATTTACTATTCAGACCTTAACAAATTTAGATGATGCCCACCCACACTGGTGAGGGAGACCTTCTCTATTCAGTGTACTGACTGAAATCCCAAATACCTTTACAAATGAATTCAAAAATAATATTTCAACAGCTATCTGGGCTTCCCTTAATTCAGTCAAATTAACACATAAAATTAATCATTATAGCCAGTGAGATGGAGAAAATATAGGATATATACAAAAGAAAAGTTGATAGGACATGATGACTGGCAATGAAGAGAAAGAAAGAAAACAAAGATAATTTTATACTTTCGATCCTAGGTGACATAAATTAAATCAAGAAAATAGTTGGAAGTAAACTAAAAATTCAATAAAGTTTCAAGACTGGCTGTATACACTTTGGAAAAAATCATATAGTATGATAACTTAAGCCAAGGGATTGTCATGCAAAGAGTCACTAGCATCACATGGTATAAGCATAAAATGAAGTTTAATTTGGGAAATCAGGAAGAAAGGCATCAAAGAAAAGACAGCATCTTACTAGTTTTCTGAACCCATAGAGAGATGAACCTCATTGGTACATATCCACTCACCCCATGAGAAGAGCTAAAAGCAATGTACTTACAATACTATTGAAAGAGAATTTGGATGTGAGGTAAGGAACAATGCGTTGACCATGTAATAGTGGAAGCTTCTTGGTCAAGGCAACATATCCTAAAACAGGGAAGCCAATGAAGCTAAGCAGCTTGTAACAGGGAGAGGCAGTTTAGCTCCATTGAGCTGACCCTAATCCAATGACTGACTTACTTGTTTATGTGTCACAAGAGAAGAATGACTGAGCCTCCAGGGACATCTAGCCCTGTCTCTCCCAGAGACTGGCAGGAGAAAGGAGTAAAAGATTGTTTTGGAGAAGCCCTCCATTTAGTGAATGAGAGAAAGAAATAGCCACTGAAGAGGCCATGGAAAAGGGCAGTTAGCTGCTTGAATTAATGGCCTGTTAGTGAAAAGAGAGAAGGAATTTCAAGAGTGGTAGAGGGTGGTGAAAACATCAAACATTACTGATGTTCTAGAAAATGTATGACTAAAAAAATATGTTTAATGACAGTCAGTTTGACCACACAATAATTACATTTAATGTCAAATAGTGACAAATTTCTGTGGAAGAAGTAGAGAAATGACAGCAGTTAAAGGATTTCTTGGTTTTACCTCCACAAGACACAATTAACAATTTAGTGTATTCTTAAATATTTCTTGATTTTTTAGTTTTTTATATTTTGAGGCCTGCATTTTAGTTTAATTTACATAGTATATTAATTCAAAAACACAAACTGAAAATTTTCTGTTTCAGAAATAGGAAACAAATTTACTTGTCATTCTTTTTAATCATTATTCAAAACACAAGTGTTCTTCAAAAGCTAATTCATTTTTTATTCCCAGGAACTTTTATAAGTTTAATTAATCAGTCTTAGTCCTGTTTTGCTTCCTCTTGATATCTGTACTGAATAGATCTCTATGTAATATCTTGAAAATAATTGCAGACAAGAATTTAAGGGAAAATATTATTTTAATACTGTCGCTTTCATTTTTCAGAGTCTATTCTCAGATATTAATTTAAAGCCTATGCTATCTATTAAGATTTCATAATAGAGATTGCTATGCTTATATTTTATTAAAATGCACAAGGCAGTTGGCTACTCTAGCCAGTCCAGCGTCTCAACTTAACTGGTGGAAGATTCCCATTTGATGATATTCTATAAAGGCTAAGATATACATGAGATTAAAAATGAGATAAAGAGAAATTCTATAAAATATATTTACTGAAAAATGTTATAACTCAAATGAGTTTCCAAGGACACAACTCAAATTAAAAGTTACCTTAATAGAATAGTAGAGAAAAGGCAAGTACCCCAAAATTTAATGTAATAAATTGTTCAAGTTTCCTGAGTTTGGTAACAGACAGGCCTGGGTTTCATACTCATCTTTGATCTTTACTAACCTCTCTAAGCATTAGAATCTTTGACATTATATATCAGGATAAATATTATGACACCTCTTAGGGTGTTTGAAATTTTCAAGCAAAATGATATCTGCAACATACTTAACTTATTAGAGTGACACTCAAATAAAATGTTGTAATTATTATTATCATTATTATATTTATTATTATTACTAGCTATGATATGTTGGAATGACATTTAAAAATAGAGCAATCACATACAAAAATTGCTTCATTTATTTCTCTTAATTATCATCTATAGGATTCCATGTGTTTTTCTCTCAGTTCTTTGCATAACCAATGGTTTTAGTTTGGGACACATTAGAAAAGCAGTCATAGATTTCAGAGTCTTTAAATTTGAGTACCCTGATCTTTATTGATGACCAGACAATGCATAAACAAAAGCACAGATGGTATTTCCCCCAAAACTAATGGTAATAATAAGTCATCTATTTTGAAAAGAAGAAAATGTGAAAAATATAATACTTGATTAAGTATTGATCTCTAAGTGGGAAAATTGCATTTTGTAATGTCTTTGGTACTTTGGGATGGAAAACGCAAACTCTTTCTGTAGGTGGATAGATATGGCCCCTGTTCTCAGATATGGACTAAATTGATCATTTCTAACTGTATTTGGAATGGTTATTTGGTTGGAAGCATACTAAAAAGAACTTATCAAAAGATTATTTGGTGGCTTGTGCAAAGGAAAAGTTGAATAGAGACTAAGGAAAGACAAAACAACAAAACAAAACAAAACAAAACAAAACAAAACAAAAACAAATAAGCTTTAATAATCTTGGTCAGAAACTCAGAATACTGCTTTTGGTAAAGGGGGACAATGCCATCAAGGCACCTATGATCGTGTGCCTAAAGCACAGGGGTCAAGCATCTGAGTAGCCTGGGTTAAGACATACATGTACTCTTGGCCAAGGATGGAGTACAGACTACTGTGATTGACAGTTTGACTAAGAGTATAATAAGGCTTATTGAGAAAAAAAAATGGAGGATAAAAATGGAGTTCAGGGTCCAAAATAAGGGAGGAAGAGATATTTGACAGATAAACCAATAATTTCTGCTTTACCTTTTCAAAAACCCATGTAGATTCCTACTGTGGTTGACTGCAATATTTAAGTGGGATGTGTGGGGATAGACAAATCTAACAAATGAAATGTGGTTGACTAAAATATTTAGGTGAGCAGTGTGGGAACAGGTGTAGAGGAGTGGCATATTACTTAAAAGTGATAGTGCTAGATTTCACTTTCTATCATAATGAAAATTTTATTTTTAGTTTTACTATGACTGATGCTTGGAAATTTAAATAGCTGACTTACTAGAACTTTGAAAAATTTACCAGTTTATATTGCTTCAAGAGCATTATTTTTCTCTTAGAATTTTTAGATAAAAATTATGCTTGAATTTTATGAAACTTGCAGGAACTAAAAGCCCCTATTTAACAAGAGTTCATTAAATACTTTCTAAGGACTAAATTTAACATGTTTATTGCAGTAGTAGCTATAGTTAAGTTGGTTTACATCTGAAATTTCTATAAAAATCTAATTATTAAATATGTTGTGTGCCAGATGACTAATGAATGAAGCAAAGCTATACAGATAAAGAATAATTAGATTGTGGTTTGCAAGGTAGACATTGCTTCTTGATTAAATCTTCACAAATAAATCATTATGCCTGAGGAAATATCTTCTTACAGACAAACAAGTAAGCAACTTCTTTTTATTTAGGGGGGAAATAATGTATGCTTAACTAGCATCAGCTAGGGCTTGATGCAAAACCAGGAAAGATTCTCATGGTGTCTGCCCAGATTCTTTCGACACAAGAGATGATTGTTAGCAAAAGGTATAGAAAGGAACCAATGATGTTTCATTTTTGTATATTATCTTTATAACTTCTGTTTTCTCTTTCTCCTCTAGTCTTTCAATATATTTGCCCTTAACTTTTTCTTAATTACGAAAGTACTATCATTACATAAAATTAAGGAAAGACTATAAAGAAGAAAATAATTTATAATCCTGTA
>CM052780.1:62806646-63147999 GCA_028533395.1 Rousettus madagascariensis
AGAGATGATTGTTAGCAAAAGGTATAGAAAGGAACCAATGATGTTTCATTTTTGTATATTATCTTTATAACTTCTGTTTTCTCTTTCTCCTCTAGTCTTTCAATATATTTGCCCTTAACTTTTTCTTAATTACGAAAGTACTATCATTACATAAAATTAAGGAAAGACTATAAAGAAGAAAATAATTTATAATCCTGTACTTTTGAATGCTTTTAACATTTGCATATTTTAAATCCCCCCAAGGCTACATACTCTCTCACACACACACACACACACACACACACACACACACTAATACATAATTTTGATCACAAATTTTTGGCTTTAAAATCTTTTTTTTTTTTTAGTTTGTGTTATATCAAAAATATTTGACATCATTAGATATAATTCAAAAGCTTCATTTTAATGACTATTTAATGTTTTATCATGTGGAATATTGTAATTTACTTTTCCTGTATTCCTGAAAATCTATTTTGTTTCACAGTGGCATTTGAAAGCAGCAGTTCTTAATGAGATCCTTGGAGTACATGACTGCTCTAAAATGAAAAATCTTTGCTCGTATGCCTACTAGTCCTTTTTATGGAGATATGGCCCATCATTTTCATAAAAATATTCAAATTTACACATATCTAATGAGGATGAATCAATTCAGCTACTAAGTCATATCTTATAGATTAAATGTTTTTTTACTCTTTCCATAGGATATAACATAATGATCAAAAAATGTTGTTAGTATCCTAATACATACTATATAAGGAAAAAAAACACTCCATTTGTGTTTCTTCTTTACTCTTACACTACTACCATACATACAATACTTCTAACATCAGATATATGGGTTTGCCACTCATCAAGCAATTCTCAGCAACACTCCCTGGGTGTCCTACAATTTAATTTAATTCTAATAGTAACTGAAGTTAGTGCAGAGCCCATATTAAGACTCAGTCCCAAAAGACTGCCTTCTAATTCAGATGCCAATCAAAACAACTAGGTCCTCGGAATACCCACAACTTTGTCTTTCTGAGTTGCCTATAAATCAGAAGTTCCCACAATGCCTCTTCTTGAATTCGATCAGTTTCTAGAACAGCCCACAGAATTCAGGGAAACACTTGCATTTAACAACTTATTTTGCACTAAAGGATGTGATAAAGGATACAGATAAATAGCCAGATTAAGAGATACATAGGGTAAAACTGAGAAGCATCCTAGTGCAAGAGCTCCTGTTTCTGTAGTGTTCACCACCTCGAATCTCTCCAAATTTCATATTTTAGAGATTATAATGAAAGCTTCATCACATAGGCATGATTGATTATTAACTCTGTTTTCCGTTATTTTCCCTTTTCAGAGTAGGGTATAGAAATGAAGGTTTAAAGCTTCTAAATCATGATTGGTCTTTCTGCAACCATCATCCATCCTAAAGCCCACAAAGGGTCATGTCATTAGAATCAAAAATAGTCCTATTACCCAGGAAATTCGTTGGGATTTAGGAACTCAGTATCAGATGCTCCTATCACTCAAGAAATTAGAAAGGTCTTAGGAGCTATGTTTTAGGAACTGGGGTCACAGCCTAAATGTCAGAACAAAATGTTCTCCTTCGCCCCTATTTACAAGGCGTTTTGGACCAGGGCTTCACCCTTATTATCTAAGTTAACCTTAATTACTTTATAGTCTCAAGAAAGAAGGCATCATAATTCTTTCTGATTGTGTATGTGTTGTGGGGGGATATGTATGACAATTCAAGGCTGCCTAAATGATATGAGTTACTACGGTCAATGTACCTTTTCAAGGGCTTAGTAAATTTTATATGCAAGATCCAATCTTTTGTGGTGCTACCAGCTTGTATTTTTTTTTAATTTATGTATTTTATCAAATTCACCAATCATTGCTTCTGTGTAAACAAAACAACTTATGGCTTAAAATATATTTGTTTTTAGTTATATGTCAGAAATGCATAGTTTATTTAGTGTTTTATTCGAACATTTTTTTTGCCCCAGTTACAGTTCTGCATTTGAAGAAAAAATGATTTGTAATAGGCTTGTAATGTGTCTGTTTTTTTCTCAAAGACTGTTGACTCTTTAAAATGAGTTTCTGTAAATTTGTAGTCTTGCCATGTAAACAAAAGAATGATATTTAATAAGGCACTTTTGCCATGTTTTCCAATAGTTTATTATTATTTAATTTCTATTTAAAATAAAAATATATGTATTTTCTACTCTTCGATATTTCCTATAAAAAAACTCCATATGAAAACTATTTTTTTTATAACTCAATACTGGGATTTTTAAAAATTTTCATGGCATTGATATTCTTTCTCTTTCTGATAATGATGATGATGATGATGATGATGATGATGATGGTATTATTAACAGTTTCTATCCACCTTGAGTGTCAGTAAGCTCTGTGTCATATTCAAAATAGTGAAGCTATCATTTATTCAATGCCTTACATGTATTTGCTTATTTAATCTAGTTAGATATATACAATTATAAGTTATTAATGAGAAACTTTAGCTCACAATGGTTAAATGACCTATGTAAGGTCACACAGCATATATGGGGAATTACTGACATTTGACCTAGGCTCTGGCTCAATAGTTTTTGCTTAATATTTTTTGTTGCCTGTAAGTGAGAAAATACAGTATTCGTTTTTCATTTTCTGTCTTATTTCTCTCAGCTCAGTGCCCTCCAGGTTCATTTATGTTGCCCTTCCTGCCCTTTATTTTCTAGATTAGGTACTGTATTATTAAGACATTTTTTTGTTTTGTGACCAAATCTGGCACCCAACAAGTAGGAGACATTTCTTAAAGTGGATAAACATAAATTCAAGTCAAATAAAAGGAAATTTGTTATACACATTTCAGCAACAGAGATTAATGATTCAATTCTAAAAAAAATTTAATTTAGAAATTAAATATTCAGTCAAATATTTTTTAAATCTACAGGAAAAACTAATGCACAATCCATTTTGAAAAGAAATTAAAGACATGAAAAGCAACCAATTTTTAAAAACTGAGGTAAGTACATAAGTTAAATATATATATTTATTATTATGTTATTATGCATATAAAGTTAAAGATGTCTGAACATGGCAGATAAAAATTTTTAAAAAGAATTTAGATAGTTATTTAAGTACATACTATGATAATTTTTCCATAGTATGACTTGCTTTCATAATTTACTGTATGGACATTCTATCATAATTTTTATTTCATGATTTAGTCAAAGCTAAATTAAATATGATTATATTCTATACTAGTTGCATAACAGATATGGACTGAAACATAATTGATATGGAAGCATGATATCTTATATTGTAATAATGTTTGTTAGATGGATATATGATAAAAAAGCTTGAAAAACTTCAGTTCAGTTATTAAAAATAGATAAATTATTTTATAGGAAATTTACAATCATTGATTATCAACAGTGTAAATATTGTTCTAGATGTTTCTATACATGTTTGCCGGAAGCCAGCTCCAGCCAAGTCCAGGGCTGAAGGAAACGTGGAGTTGGTGAAGGAAAAATGACAAGGAGAGAGCCTTGATGCAAGGCGGTTTTATTTTTTTTTCTCAGAAATGTAGAGACACAGGGTTTTTAAGCCCAAAATCCTATTCTTCATTCTGTCTAAACACAAAGGTCTATTTTTCTTCTATTCACTACCTGTCAACTCACAAGTCAGGTGTGTAAGCGGGGGGGTACAGAAGCAGAAAGCTTGTTTAGAATGTTACGTTCCTATAAACAAAGGCCTATGTTCCTATAGCAATAGTCAAACAGTAATTTCCAGTAAGAATCATTTTTTCAGCCACTACATTCCTCCCCTGGCCTTTGCAGGCGTAACAGGGGCCTTCCATGTAAGCACTGACACAGTGGCCTGCTCAGAAAACAAATCTTGCTTTCTCCTTTGATCAAGTTGTTTGATTAATTCTTTATTACTCATATTTCTTCGTGCCCCATTCTTGGAAAAGTTGCCTTTTCCACTCCTAAAGATGGAACAGTAATCAAAAGCAATGCATTAATTCCCAACATAGACAATACAGAAGAAGGCAACAAGCACAGATGATTCTAGCATCATTTGCTTTGCAAGCAATGCTTCACTCAGGGTGTAACTGTGTCAAACAGCTTGAGGTCTGTGGCCTGTGGCACATGTTAATTTTAGAGATTTTTTAATAACTGCAGAATTGAAATTTTAAATGATTATTTTACTCTACTCTCTTTGGAGTATATGAAATGCATATATATATATATATATATATATATATATATATATATATATAGACATATATGTGTCTATACATATATATAATATCTTTATTGTTCATGGTAGCCAAGACATGGAAACACCTGGAATACCCTTTAATAGATGATTGACTAAAGAAGATGTGGTACATATGTATAATGAAATATTACTCAACCATAAGAAAAGGTAAAATATTGCCATTTGTGAAAATATGGACGGATCTTGAGATAATCATGCCATGTGAATAAGCCAGACAGGAAAAAATTGCATACCATATTATTTCACTCTTGGAAGATGTGAAACTGAAGACAGAAAATGAACAAGACAAAAAAAACCTGAAAGACACAGACAACAGTTTAGTGGTTACTAGAGGGAAATGAGCATAGTAGAAAAGGGTAAAGGGGCTCAAATATATGGTGATGAAAGATTTGATTTTGGGTTGAACACACAATGTAATATACAAATATTGGATTATCTAATTGTACACTTGAAATCCATATAATCTTATAACCTATGTCACCCCTATAAATTTAATTAAAAAATGAAATATATATGTATATATTATTTAAGGCAGTTTCGATTACTTCATAATGTGTTTATATATTTGTGTCACTTTTGTGCACTTGGTAATGTGTGTGAAAAATAAACAGTTGAGTTGTATCATTAAAATTATTAGAATATAATACTGTAGTGCCTACTAAATTATGTAAAATGAATTACCAGGACATCAAAATGGTAGTTACCAAGGGCTGTGAAGGGATTGATAAGTTATCGTTTAATGGTCACGGAATTTCAATTTGGGGGGATGAAAAAGTACTAGATATAAGTGGTGGTGATGGTTTCAGAACAGTGCAAATGTACTTAATGTAACTGAATTGTACTTCAAATGGTTAAAATGGTAACTTTCATGTGAAATATATTTTAGCACAGTAAAAGAAAAATTACAAAGGTGGGGAGGAACATCATCGATATTGTTAGAACATGAAAACCGTTATTTTCAAAGCTGTTATTTGTTGGTGGTATCCATTTTTCCTAATTTGGTTTGAGTGTGAATCTTGTATTCACACTCAAAAGCAGATTTGTGTTACTGCATTTATATTTCTTGATTATATAATTGTGGTTTTGGACATTTATTCCCCAACACATCATCAGTGATATCAGTACCAGTTGCAACAGTTTGAAGTGGTACTCACTGTGGGGACATACCTATGCTCTCAGCCTGCAAAGAGCATGTGTCAGAAGGCCCCAGAAGATTCTCATTTACCCTTCTTTGGGGGCAAGCCATTAGTTGAATAACACTAACTGAAGTCTCCTATTCTAATGAAAAGTGGCTGATCAATTTGGTTACATCAGAATAATAGACTACTGTTACAAAGATGTTATAAATGATTAAGGGACAAGGAAATATTTACAACATATGTTTTTATTCAGAAACAGTGTCCAGAATGTAGAAAGAATTTTTTGAAAGCAGCTATTTGGCCAACATAAACAAAATTAAAAAGTCATGTATATTTGTCATATTACTTATAATTTTCTGTGTTAAATAAAAAAGATTGAACTTAACCTTAAAGCATTAACTTTTTTGTTCCTCTTGGGCCTTTAAGAAATAGTCATCAATACATATTCCTTATATATAGCAATATTTGCCATTTATTTGCCTTTACTTTTTGAGAACCATAAAAAATTCCTTTACTTATTTTAGTTTATAGAATTTATTTAAATAGATAAGCAAATAAAAGAAACCAACAAATAAAAAATACATCTAATTACAAGATAAGTGCAATTATTCCCAATTGTATTGTAAAAACGAAGCTTAGTAAAGTTGGGTAACTTTCCAGGTATCACTCAGCCAGTGAAGACAGAATTTAAAGTTGGATCTATCATAGTTCAAGGCCTTTCTTATAATATCTATACCATTTGTTGCTTCCCATGAGAAGGGAGGATTGAAATCCCAAAAGTAGAATGTTGACAGAAAATAACAGAATATATCAAGTTTCTACTTGAACATTTAGAAAATGATTTACAAGGCGACTAAATGCTATTCAAATTGAGATGTCCTATGTGAACTATGATCCCTTCAGTTAAGGTAGTAAGTTGGATCTGGTTTTAGGAACACCTTTCAACTTATTAACCAACTTTTCCAGTTTATTACATGTCATCTTAACTGCAACAATTAACCTAATTTAATGCAAATAAAAGGAGAGGCAAAATATGATCAAGTTTAATTTTTAAAATCTCTTATATTGTCCCAGAAGTTAATGCAAGAAAGATTAATCTCTCCTTCTACAGTTGCAGATATGAAAAACTCAGTTTCATTAAAATTGAGTTAAAACGTTGGCTGCATGTCTCCTGGATGTCAAAAAGACTATGAACATTGTGTTCTTGAGTTATTAAAGAAGACATATTTAAATTTATTGACAAGACAATAATATTTTTAAAATCATCAAGAAAGGGAGAGTTTTTGATGCTCACAAATCTCTAATTCTTTATCACATTTCCTAAATAAGTGTGAAATGGTGACAAGAGGTTTTAGGAGGATGTTGCTATTGATAGAAAAAAAAAACCATAGCCACTGTTAGAAAATGTAAATTTCCTTAGTGGCAAAAGTGTAGAAATATGCAAGGGTAACAATGCAGAGACATTATAATTTGTTTATAGACAGAGATTAGGGCTTCTGAGGGCTTCTAGTCCCCAGTTCAAGCCTGATGATTTGAGACTGATGGAAGGAAAATAATTGTGGCACATTCATGTGTTTCTCCAATGTATCATCTTTTCCTAGGCCAGACTCACTCCTGGCTCATGTCAAAAGTGGTACTGAAAGCAAACTCTTACCATATGTTTGCACAATTCAGGAGGTAGAATTTTTCCTCTACTCTTCTAAGTTCTTACTGGTCTAAGAATTAGATTGACATGAAAGAATAACAGAAGAATCTCAAATTTGATAACGTTTGTACATAAGGAGATCTCATAGATATGGGACCTATGGAAATGACCAAAGCAGGCAGCCTTTTTACATTTTAGAGGACAAAACAATAAATTGATGAGGATTTCACAGGACAAAGAAATTTGGGTTTGTGTGCTTAATTAGCAAGGAATAAGTTGACTTTGGGCTTGGGGTAGTACATCAATTAAAAAAAACAAGGTTTGTTTATCCAGGGTTCTCAGCCCTGTATTCTCTACCTCTGATGCTAAAGATGTTTCTACTTCTTTCTGGTGCAGGAATGGTACCTTTCTGCTTTCAGAGGGACATAGGGAATCAGAGTGTCCTTTTTATGCTAGCTGCTTTTTACATAACTTTAATTCAAAATATCAATACACCACTTTGGCATACTTTGGGGAGCTCACATGAAGGTCCAATAATGCTGTGCTAGGTCCTCTAAATACTACTCAGGAAATTAACTCATTTATTTCCCTCAAAAATCCCATGAGGTAGCTACTATGATTATTCTCAATTTACAGATGAGAACACTGTGTCCCAGAAACAAATGTGTCCTGCCCATGGTGTACAACTAGTCCGTGGTGAGGCCAGGACTCACAACTATGTATCCTGGCCTGGAGACTATGCTCCATGTCTCCCAGGTGGAAGAACACTGGGCTGGAGTCAAATTATTTGGATTCAGGCCCAGATCTGCTCTTAAATCTCTACAGGATGCTATATTTTATTATTCTGGGCCAGAATTGTCTTCTGTTATGCAAATATTCCTTTAGAATTATGAATCCTTGACCGACTTTAACCATTTCTGATAGTGTGTATGTTATTTACCCTAGGAAACTAATGGCCCGGGGGAAAAAAATGCCAAGTGCATTAAAAATACTATTGTATTTGAGAGCTACATTTTAAAATTCAAATAGTCTAGATTACTTACTTTTGAAATCCAAAGCATCTTTTATGTATTACAGATTTTGTGGTCTATGTCACTTAAAGCTAGTGTAATATTTTGTGATAATTTTCTTCCTAGTTGCTGTATATAATGGAGATATAAAAAAAGACCAGTCTAAATTAAAGTCTTATTACTTTTGATCCTCCTTTGCCAACTATAGGACATCCAGCTTTATATAAACTCTTCTCATTGTTTCAAGAGAGTAGCAGTATCTCTTAGGATATCTTCCTAACCATGGTTTTCTGCATGAGTGCCATGTCCTCTGACCTCATATAGTTTGTACCTTGAACAAAGTGAATATACATAGGTGTCTGAGGTTTCATTGCCTTCTCGGCCTTGACCCTATAACTGAATTACCGTGCGTCTGATTTGGCGCTTAACCACGTTATACTCTTGTCATATCTATGTGTCAATTTTCTCTACTAGGATTCAAATTTCATCTAAACAGGTGCCATGTTACCCTATAAACTGAACAACTCAAATTGATGTTCATTTAAAATTTTATATGTTCATTTATTTTTATATATAGCCATGTCTTTTAACCTATTTGATCAAGAATTTCCATGTAATACTTGAATTAATTATTTATTTTTGGATAAGTCAAATATTCTTTCAATTACTTTGTTGGGCCTGATTGCAATACTAAGAATAACTTGACCCATCACTTCCCTAGAAATGTCCTTCTTGTCAAGATTAGGAGCTTAGCTTTGATAACATCTTTGTAAAAGTTATGCATCTATCAGTTTTTTTTTCATTTCTTTAACCCTGCTGGAGAAACCAAATGTCAAGAAAATTGTATTTGCCTAACAACTGATATGTTTTTGTTATATGGTCACAGCCTATGCTGTTTTTCTTTTGATCTACTGGAGCTGCAGAATCAAATATTGGATTCCTCTCTGCAATTTTACAAGTTGAACGCAATACACATATATTATGATAATTTTTTCTTTGGTCTCCGTTACAGTCTTTGCTTTCTTTCCCTTTAGTTATTTTTTATTCTTATATATTATGTAATTTTAGAATAGACTTCAAATCTAATTTGAAATTCTGTGGGGTCTATGCAAACAGATGACTACTAAATACTCTGTTTCTAAGAGTCTGAGCATTTTAAGTCTACATTTTCCCCCTGTATAAGTTGAGAGCTGTGAGGTATTAGCATCAGTTTCTGATATATATTTGCCTTTATTGGTCTGAACAAGTACAAATTTTAGTTTTGTCGCTATTAGCATGAGTGGGCAAACCAGTCTGTTTCTGTAGGTACAAATGAAGTGATCAGATAAGATAATTTTGCATATTTAAGTTTTACACTGTTTCTTTTACTCTTCCTTTTCTCTACACAAATCAGTTTTTTTATTGTCAAAGAAGGGAGATCGCAAACCATTTCATTGATATAGTAGTAATTCAATTTATACTTGTTAGTTTGAATGTAATCTAATTCAGAATGCCTTAATTTTGATTACTTACAATAGAAATGGGACTATTTTTTCCAAGCTTATATATAGAGAGAGAATGAGGAAATTTAGGCCCTTCGAAGTAGATGAAAAGTGGTTCAACTAACTGAAAATTTCTTTAAGTAAAAAGTTTGAGAACTTTTTTACATGGTTTAAGTCCTTGGACATACTACATTAGGAAAAATAGTTTATTTGCTGAGTGGCCAAATCATTTTTCCTTTCCTCAGTTCACTGACAGTGCATATATTTCAAAGTCCGATTACACTGCAGATGCATTAGAAACTTATTTAATACCTGCATGTCTTTCAGATGATTAAATGTGTAACAATCCAGAGTATGATATGGAATATTATCTTTTGAGTCAAGCTTGCGTTTTGTGTAATAGTTTTTATATGTTGTAGAGCAGTGCTAATTTTGTGTACTTTCCTATCTTATGTTTCAAGAACTGTATTTAGCATCATCTGATAGAGATTTGTCTGGAATATTGACACTCAACTTAAAAATCTCAGAATTTTTTTGAAACTGTGGACTGCATTGCAAGACACAATCCCAAAAATAATTCAGGCAAATAAGAAATACTTTTGTCTGAAAATGTCCTGTAATTTCTTAAACCTCCAGTTAATTTTGTGTTCTACTGAACTGACACTATTACACAAATCTTAGCAAAAAGGATTAAAATGAGCCTTTTAAAAATTTTTATTCATACTTCTTTTTCTAAATATATTTTTATTTTGAACTGCCTATTTTTATCTCATATAAGAATAAAGTGCTAGATTTATTTAAAGCAAGTGAAAGAAAATTAATTCTAAATATATCATAAAGAATGAGAGACTTTTTTTACATGGTAATAAAACCAGTAAGCCTGGAGCAAGATTATGTATATAACAAGAATAGAATTTACATTGGTTAGTTCGTAAGTCAAAGTAGAATTAAAACTTCAAAGAGAGTTTAAATTAAAAAAAAAGAAAAAAACAGGCAAAGTAATGTGTTGCTTCACCAAAACACATTCTAATGAATAAGAATAATTAAACTCAAAAGATTAAGTAGGTCCTGAATCACGAAGTGGTAACTACACTAGTTTCTGTCAACTTACAGCTCTTTTGTTTTTGTTTCATTTTATTTATTCTCAGGATGTTTTTTCATAGATGATCATGGCCTTTTATAATCCCAGTAACATATAAAAAGACAAAATCAATGAAGTTCATAGTAATTTGAAATATTCTATTACCACCGGAACCCAATAGACCCCAAGATATGCTACAAATTTAAAATCAAAGATCTCTACAGTATGTAAAAAACTCTAACACATTGATGAGTGATAGAAAATAAAGTTCACAAGATCAAAATAAAATACAGGACTAAGGTTGGAATAGGCAAAAAAAGAAAAATATACATATGTATATATATTTATTTATATATATTACAAAAGTTGTACATGTCTATACTAATACATCTATATATTTATATTTATAAATATATGTATATACATATATATGGAGAGAGAGAGAGAGAAGAATTCAAGATTATTAACTACTAGGGAATTGTAAAATAAACCACAAGAAACCACCACACATTTGTCAGAATGGTTAAAATAAAAAAGACAGGCAACATTGATCTACCATATGATCCAGCAATCCCTATCCTGAGTATTTACCCCAAAGACTTGAAAACTCAAATACTCATAGAAGCATTATTCACAGAGGGTGGGACATAGAAGCAACCAAAGTGTGCTACGATAGATGATTGGCTAAAGAAGCTGTGGCACATAAATAAAATGGAATATTACTCAGCCATAAGAAGGGATGAAATACTGCTATTTGAAACAACATGAGTGAACATTATGGTAATCATGCTAAGAGAAATAAGCCAGACAGAAAAAGTTGAAAATTACATGATATCGCTCATATGTGGGATATAAATTAAAGGCAACAAACAAAGAGGACAAACAGAGACTCATGGACATGGACAATAGTGTAGTGGTTTTCAGAGGGTAAGGGGGAGAAATAAGGGGAAAGGTAGATTGGGGAAAAGGGGTCAAATATGTGGTGACAGAAGGAAATCTAACTATGAAGGTGAACACACAATGTAAAAATACACACACACACATATAAAAAGTTAAAAAGTACAGCTGAAATTTATTGGATTTCATTAACCAATCTCACCATGAAATTAATTAATTAATTAATTGTTAAAAAAGACAAAAACAAATTAGAAACAACTGAAGTTCTCAGAGATTGCTGATTAGATATAAATTAATACCACACTTTGGCAAACAGTTTGGCATCACCTGTTAAGTGTGAACATATGCATATCCTCTTACTCAGAATTTCTACTCAAACAGAAATGTACTCATGTGTTGATAAAAGATAAGTACAAAAAATTCACTCTTTGTAGTGTAGACATGTACAACATTTGTAATATCAAAAAGTTACAACAACCAAAATGTCAATCAATAGCACATAATGCATTAACCGTAGTATACTTCTGCAATGGAATTCTGTGGAGCAACGAAAATGAATATGACTACAGGCAATGATTCGAATGAATCTTACAAATACACTGTGAGCAAATTTATTCCAGAAAAAAAAATCCAAATTTCCTAAGTCAATTTATATAAAGTACTAAAAAAAAAAGAAAAAGAAAAAACTAATCTAATCAGAATAGCTGTTACATTGAGTGGGAGACCGATAATGTTTTATTCTTTGACCTAGATTCTAGTTAATTCCAGAGATATAATTTGAAAAATAAAATTATCAAAATGTTTATAAAGCTCTAAATCTATAGAAACAAAAGGTAAGTTATTCAATTTTCTGCTGATTTTAAGCTTTTCATTGAAGATATAATAAAATGACTCTGACAAAATGGAGGAGTTCATATTACTTGAGCAATATGTGATTGGTATCAGAGACTGAGAGATGACAGCAATCAAGTATGGTAGGTTAGATCCGGAAGATGGGGTTGACAGAAGGAATGAAAGGTAGGATGAAAAGCTCATGAGTTTATCTGGTTTGAGGTTTCAGAATCCAGAATTGGAAGCCAGAGAGTGGGTTTATGACCTAAAAACTGAGTGATCATATTCACAGATCACTTATATGTTTACAGATTGATGAGTCTTGCCAGACACATAAGTACAGACAGAGGCCTTTCTGCTGTTTTATGCTGTAGAGCACTCATAAGGAATCTGAACTAGGCAGGAAAAATAAGTGGAAGGAGACATAACTGAAGTCTTAGAAGAAGGACTTAGGCACTCAATAAAGAACAGGTGTCATAGGAAAAAAACAGTGTGCCTTTCAGACACAGAAACCCCTGTCAGTGAGCTCAGAACATACTCACTGCAAGAGTAAGTAACAGCTGAGTAGGGTAAGGCCAGCTGATTCTGAGGTAACCACTTTTGAGGGAGAGGCTCCTTGTGGCTTTAATATTTTAGAAGATTTGAGCTAAAATTAGACCGTGAGATGAGGCTGAGACCAAAGGTACAATCAATCAATCAATCAATCAATCAATAAAAAAAGGAACATCTCTAGACAGAAAATGAATGGTAGCTCCTGCCTCCATTAATTACTTAGGGAACTAGTGAACTTTTCACTTACCACAATGTTGATGAAAGTTTAATCAAATGTGATAAATATGCTAAATCCTAATTTCATGAAGACTAAGGTTAATGAATACAAAATATAAAGGCCATCAAACAAAGTTTTACTATTGAAGATGATATCTTTCTCTTTTCCAAAGCATAAAAACCAAGGCAAACCTACATTTTAATCTTTTAACCACTCTGGGCTGGATAACCTTGGACAAGTTTCTTAAATTCTGTAAGCATCTGGTCTGCCTCTGGTGACAATACTATCTAACAAAGTTCTTATGAAGATAAATGAAAGGCGCATGAAGCACTGAGTACTGTGCCTGGCTCCCTGAAATCTCAATAAATATTCACAGTCCTTGTTAACTCTTTTATGGGAAGGGTTCTCTTTTTTTTCTATCAGATAATTGTAACCTCAGACTCAAAATGTTCTAATTCAGCATGCACAGTGCATATGTTATTAAAAACACCTGAGTATTCTATTGAATACTCAGATATTTTATCATTGCTCTTGAAACCAAAGTAGACTTATCTTTCTAGAACTCACATTTTGCATGAATATCGAATACTAATTTATCCTCTGATTTTAATGGCAGACTAAGGAATATTTATAAAAGCAGACAGTTAATGTGAGAACAGTTTTTCCATTATGTAATGAGTCTGCAAATTCTATCTTTGAAATACTATTTCTACTAAAATCTTATCCCATTGAGAAATAATCAGTGTAAGCACTTCAAATTCCATATTTTCAAAGACATAGTTCTCTTATAATCAAAAAAGATCAGAATGATTGGTATTTTTGAGACATATTTATATGTTTAAAATAAATGGCATTTTCTTAACACTGTATTTTGAATATTTGTACATATTTTCCTTGCAAATATTTATCGATAATTTGGTAATTCCCTTTCAGAAAGCTGTAACAAACTTAAGAAAAAATAATCTCTCCTTACACAGGTGTGAGGTTCTGAGAGACAAACCCTAACAGCACAGCTTGGAGAAGTTACTTCCTTCAAATAGAACCAGCATCAATTTACCAGAGAACAGTTTTAAAAAGAATATTTTTAAAAAGTTCGAATTGAGGTTTGTAGTCCCGATCACACTACACCATAGCAAGCCATAAAATTAAATAAGGCTATCTTCTAGAAATGAACATGTCTGAAAAGTGAGAAAAGTCTTGAAGTTCTCTTAAATAAAATTGGAAAATAATCAACAAGTCAGTAAAATGACTTTTTTCTTTTTTTTGCCTTATGTTAAGTTTGATTTTCTCTATTGCAGCTACTCAATCATTCACTCAACAAATGGTTTTACTTTATTATTTTATTTGATTAGTTTCAAGTATACAATACATTGGTTAGATATTTATGTAGTTTTTAAACCTATCCCTCTAGTTTCTCCTTCTCCCCTCTGGTTTTCCACCTAGCCAACATGATCATGCTAACTAAATTCCCTATGCCAGGCTCCCCATCCTGTACTTATTTAACCCTTCACCTCATTATCTCAGCTCCTTAACCCTTCATCCCCTCAATCTATCACCAAATTGTCCTCTATATTTTGATTAGTTTGTTCTTTTAATTCCTTAGATTCTACATAAAAGTGAAATCCTATAGTACTTATCTTTCTCTGTCTGACTTATTTCACTCAGCATAATAACCTCTAGGTCCATCCATGTCGTTGCAAATGGTAGGATCTCATTTTTTTAATGGTTGAGTAATATTCCATCATATACGTGAAGCATAACTTTTTTATCCAGTGGTCTGTTGATAGGCATTTAGGTTGCTTCCATATCTTGGCTATGGTGAATTGTGGCACCATGAATGTGGGGGTACATAGATCTTTCTGAATTATTGTTTTGGTTTTCTTTGGATAAATACCCAAAAAAACAAATGCTGGGTCGAAAGGTATATCCAGTTTTAATTTTTTAAAAGCCATCCAAACAGTTTCCATAGTGGCCATAACAATTTTAATTCCACCAGCAATGTATGAGGGTTCCATTTTCTCCTCAACTGCGCCAACACTTGTTGTTCTTTGATTCACTGATGAAAGTCATTCTGACAGGTGTGAGGTTCTATCCCATTGTGGTTTTTATTTCATATTTCTGATGATTAGTGACTTTGAGCATCTTCTCATATGTCTATTGGCCATCACTATTTCCTCTGTGGAGAACTAACTCCTCAGATCTTCTACAAAATGTTTAATTGGATTGTTTTTTTTTTCTTGCTGTGTTTGAATTGTGTGAGTTTCTTTATATACTTTGGATTTTGACATAACAAAAGGATGGTGAAGGGGAGACTCCATGGCCTGACTGAATTCAACTGCATGGACAACAGATGTTTTTATTGGTAGATAGCCCTCAAGCCAAGGAGTATTAATCTGGCAAGTCATTTGTCCCAGTCGTCCCAGTCCAGGGTCCCAAAGAATTGAATTGATATCTATGGGCCCCTGCCCAGCCAGAGCTCCTGCCCCGGGCCTGGTTGCTTGGACATTGCATAAGAGCCAAGCAAAGACAAGCCCAAGGAGAAAGAAACACCTTCAGAGGAGAAGATGCCCCATTCAAAGAGTGGCTCCTGGTTTCTTGTTTGTCAGCTCAGAGACTTGGAGCAGAAAGCATGAATACTGATGAACAGGACAGTCATGGCAGGGAGCGAACTGAAATGGCCGGCTACCGCTCAGTTCCCCTGCAGTCTGGCTAAGTGCTTATTACCCAGGTGGGGATGGGGCAGTGACTCCTGACCCTCCAATGCCGGGAGATTGGCTGGCCTGGACCCCAGGGTGAAAGAGAGCACCTGGCCAGCTCTTGGCCTGGTATTTCCCTGAGACTTGGTTTCCTCATCTCTGCTGGCATTAAAGGCAGGAAGCCGGTGATAACAGCCGTGATGGAGCCCTGAGCAAAGGGCTTTATTCATAAGCAAAGGTTGTATTTGTGTGTTCTGAACTTCAAATGAGTGCTCTGTATTCCTGCATACAGCTGAGAGTCCATCAATAGCACACTGTGCTGAGACCCCCCACTACTCGGTCACACCACCTCCTCACCAGCCACAGCCCAGGGCAGATGAGAGGAGCAGGGTGTTCACTCTGCACTGTCTCAAGTGTTCTTGGAAACTGCATGAGAGCCAAGGATTAGGCTTTCTGCCTCACCTCCTGCCTGAGGGCCATTAGCCACCCGCCTACTGGGAAGCTGGCCTCACCTGCCTTGCATTGAACTCTTTCACCATTCAAGTCATGTCAGCATCTTCAATTTGCTTGCCCAAATGCCACAGGCTGACTCCTTCAGCCCAGCAGCTTGAGCAGCCACTGGTCCTTATTGCAAAGATGGGTGGATGCCATCTCCAAGATGGGCTCTCTGGTACCAATAGAACTGTTGATTAACTGGATCATTGCATGAACTTGATGGGATGTTTTCAGTGTGGCCACAGAGATTGTAGCAATATACATTGGTGTAATTTGAGAGGACGTTGAAAATGACTGGCAGTCTGGGTATATGACCTTTTCATGAGAACATGTCCAACACATGAATCACCTGATTTGAAAATGAAGTGAACTCAAAAGTAGGGGTTTGACTCTCCATTAGAAGGAGGCTTCTCAAAGGCCAGAGGTGTTACAGCTTCCTACTTTCTGCATGAGGTATCCCAGAACTGAGGACTAAAAGGAAAGCTGTGAGACTCACTTGATGCTTCTTTTATCAATATTTTATAAAATGAAGCATTTTAGGCAAAAATAAATTCTCATCGAGGCAAAGGGTACTGAGTAGGCACACATAATTTCATCACTGTTTGGAATAATTAACCTGTTTGTAAAATTATAACCCAATGGTAAATCTGGATCTTTGGATGACCCTTGGTTATGGTTCCATGATCTAGGTTGAATTACTTTACATTAGTAATGTGCAGCTTCTAAAATTATATTACAGAGAAGCACATGATTTTGAAAACAATATTTCTTAAAATAAACATTCAAATTCATTTTTACATAATATAGGTTATCAAGAAAATGATATATTATAGAAGTTCTTTTAGTAATAAATAATATACAGCTATCACAACTTAAGACTAAAGCTTTTCTTCAGTTTGCATTATTTGAACAATTTCTGCTCTATAGCATGAACTGGGTTTTACATGTTGCAATTGTATGTTGTAAGAGTATGCATATTAAAGTGTGCAATTGTATGTTGTAAGAGTATGCATATTAAAGTGTGCTAAAGTTTAGACTTCCACTTTTGTCCTCCAGAGAAAGTATTTCTGCCCTATAATCCTTCATATAATTAATCCTTCATATAATTAGTTATCAATGTAACTGAATTTAACAATTAATGGTGTCAGCACTTATAAAGGCACGTATTTTCAAAATAGGCACCTGTGGAATTCTGGAGAAGAGTATATTATTGGAGAGATAGTTTATCATATTCCTGTTTTACTGTTGTGTTTTTTTATTATGGAGTTAGTAATTCAATTTCTTTGAGTTTTCTCTTGTGACAAATAAAAATAATAACATCTACCTGGCAGGATTATTATGAAGATTAAATGAAAATATATGTACCTTACACTAGTATAATGTCCACAACCCAGTATGCAGTGCTCCTCCTCCTTGTTTTCAGTACCAGAGAGGATTCGAAACTCTCGAGTGCAATTCATGGTCCGGCTTTGAAATTACACTCTGTATTCATTGCACGGGCAGGTATTAAAGCAATGGCAACTAGTATACATTTCCAAAGCGCTCTTTGACACTCATGCGGCACAGTTTTCCTTTGTCACAGAGAACTGAAAGCATATTTTCATGTATGTGGAATGACTGTGAATCATTATGGGAAATATTTCTGTTGAGTTTTGTTTACAAAATGTGTTCTCAGTAATCCCAACCAAATTGAATAATAATTGTGATTGGGAATTCATATGGAAATTCAGAGCCATCTTCATTAGTTTGTTCAGAGAAGGCACTGACACACTGGTGCAGCTTTAATGCTGGGATCCAAAATGTACTTCTTTGGGAAGTTAGATCGCTCTGAACCATAATGTTTGATGCAAAGCCTTTGAATTGAGAAACTTATATTCCAAAAATTTCTTTGTACACAGAGTGTTCCAGTGGCATCCTGAATGTGAGATCTAGATTGGCAACTGGCATCACTTGCAAGAGAATTCTAAGAGGTGACATGAAAATTCCCCACAGTGCAACCATCTTCCAAAATCTATAAAGTGTAGAAGAGAATGGGAGAGACTTGCACTTTCCTTGATGTAAATTCGTACCAAGCGGGATCGGCAGAAGGTACATGCTGAGGAGACTAGAAATCTTTATGCTCATTATGATGGTACTGTGCTCAATGTATAGGAAATCTCAATCCAATAGACAATCCTTTGCAAATGGCAATGAAACACTTTATCGAAAGCCTATGTTCCGTAATCCAGAACAACGATTACTGATTTGGTGTTAACATAGGTATATGCCATGAAGTCTGAGTCCGCACACAAAATGATATATTGAAAGTGACCCTACCCAGAAACACATGACATATCTTTTTAATTTGATCACGCTCTTTTTCCTACTCTTTTAGTCCCCTGAAAAACTGAAATTTGCTCTGTCATGAATGTAGCTGTATTTATGATTCGACTTGTTTTTTTGAAACTCTCAAGTGCAGTCCACGGCCCTTGAACTTACTCTCTTTATTTGTTGCATATGCAGGTCGTAAAACAGTGGCAGCCAGTTTATCATTTCCTAAGTGCTTCTTTGACACTTATGCGACACTTATGCGGCACAGAATCATGATGGGAAATGTTTCTGTTGAGTTTTGTTTGCAAACTGTGTTCTTAGCAATCCTGATCCACAATCGAACAGTAACTGTGATTAGGAATTCACAACAAAATTCATGTCTATCTTTGTAAGTTATTTCAGAGGAGACACTGATACACTGGTGCAGCCTTAAAGCTGGGATTCAAAGTGTGCTTCATCAGGAAGTTAGATCACTCTGAACCATAATGCTTGATGCAAAGACTTTGAATTGAGAAACTTATATTCCACAGACTTTCATGTTAGCATGGCACTCCAGTGGTATCCCGTATGCAAGTTCTAGATTAGTGACTGGCATTACTTGAACTATAGTTCTAAGAGGCAACTTGAAATTTCCCATCAGTGCAGCCACTTTCTACTCTTCCAACATCTGCAAAGAATAAAAGAGATTTGGCAAAACTGGTAGTTTTCTTGAGGTAAATTCATATGAAGCAGGTCATGCAGGAATGCCTTGAAAGAGAGGGTACATGCTGAAGAGACTTCAAATCTTTGTGTTCATTACTATTTTACTGTGCTTCAATGTATAGGACATCTCAATTCATTAGAGACAGTCCATTGCAAATGGCAATGAAATACTTTTTCCAGTGCCAGTGGTCAGTAATCCAGAATTCTAATGAATGATTTGATGCTAGTATTGGTTCATGCTGAGAAGTCTGAGGCCACACTCAAATAATATATAGGAAGTGACCATGGTCCTATCCATTAATTCATGACATACATATTTGATTTGAACATGCTCTTTTCCCACTGTCCAAGAACCCAATGAATCTCAAAACCATTGTCATGAATGTAACTCTGTTTATGATGTAACTTGTTTCAGTACCAAAGAAGAGGGTTGGAAACACTCTTTCTAGATCCATGGTCCTTGAACTTACACTTTATACTCATTGCATAGGCAGGTCCTAAAACAGTGGCAGCTTGCTTGCCATTTAAGGGGTTTCTTGACACTTATCCTGCACAGTATTCCTTTGTTGAGGAAAACTGACAGCACCGTTTCTTATGTGTAGTATGATTAAGAACTGTGATGTATCCATCACAGTTTTGCTTGCAACCTTTGTTTGCAGCAAGGCTGACCCATAAATGAACAGTAAATGTGATTAGGAATTCATATGATAATTCAAGGCCATCTCCCTAAGACATTTCAGAGGAGGCACTGGCTCTCTGGTGGAGTCTTAAAGCTGGGTTCCAAAGTATGCTTAATTGGGAAGTTAGATCACTCTGACCAATGATGCTTGTGTCAAAGCTTCCGAATTGAGAAACTTATATTCCATAGGCTTTTGGGTTGGCATGGTGCTCCATTTTCATCTTGTATGTAAGATCTATGTTGTGACTTGAATTACTTGCAGTTGAGTTCTTAGAGGCGACTTGAAAATTGCCCTTAATGAAATGACCTACTAGTCTTCCAACATCTGAAATCATAAAAGAGATTTGGGAAAACAGGCAGATTCATTGAGGCGAATTTGTACCTTCCAAGATCAGACAACAGTGCCTTGGAAGAGAGGGTATATGCTGGAGATTTCAAATGTTTGTGTTTATTACTATGGTCTGTTTCGATATACAGGAAATTTCTATCCATTAGTGACTGTCCATTTTAAATGGCAATGAAACACTTTTTTGAATTTTTGTGTTCTGTATTCTATAAGTCCAATGAAAGATTTGGTGCTAGTCTGAGCTTACCCAGTAATCATGTCATAAATTTTGGATTTGAGAATGCTCTTTTCTCCACTGTTCTAGACCCTAGTAAAACTCAAATCTATTTTAAGTATCAGATAAGATGTTTGGAAACATTCTTACCAGCCCATGGGCTTTGAATTTACACCCTGTACTCATTGCATAGGCAGGTACTAAAACAGTGGCACCTTGCTTGCCATTTCCAAAGCAAATTTCTGATGATTATCCAGCACAGTGTTCCCATGCTTAGGAGAACTGAAAATACACTTTCTTGCATGTAGTATCATTAGGAACTGTGAAAGGAAATGTTTCTCTTGAGTTTTGCTTGCAACCTGTGTTCTCCGCAATGCTGATCCATATATAAACAGTAAGAGTGATTAGAAATTAAAATGGAAATTTAAAGTCCTCTCCGTAAGACATTTCAGAGGAGACACTGACACACTGGTGGAGGCTTAAAGATGGGTTCCATATTGTGCTTAATTGGGAAGTTAGATCGCTCTGACCAACAATGCTTAAGGGAAAGCCTTTGAATTAAGAAACTTATATACAGTCTTTAGCATAGGCTTAGTGCTCCAGATGTACCTGTATGCAAGTTCTCGGTTTTGTGACTTTAATTACTTGCAGTAGAGTTCGAAGGGGTGACTTGAAAATTCCACTTACTCTAGCCACTTTGTACTCTTCCAATTTCTACAAAATGTAAAAGAGATCTGGGTAACCCTACATTTCCTTGTGGTAAATTCTTACCAAGTGGGATCAGGGAGCAAAGCTTTGGTAGAGAGGGTACATGCTGAAGAGACTTCAAATCTTTGTGTTCATTACTATGGTATTGTGTTTCAATGTACAGGTAATCTGTATCCATTAGAGAGTGTCCATTGCAAATGGCAATGAAACACTTTTCGAAAGCCTGTGTTCTGTAATCCAGAATTCCAATGTATGAGTTGGTGCTAGTATTGGTACACACTGTGAAGTCTGAGGACACACTTAGAATGATATATACGAAGTGACTGTGATCCTACCCAGTATCATGTCATTCATTTTGAATTTGAGCATGCTCTTTTCCCCACATTTCTAGACCCCAGTGAAACTCAAACCAATTCTGTCATGAATGTAGCTCTGTTTATGATGCAACTTGTTTTCAGTAGCAGCGAAGCTGGTTGGAAACACTCTAGAGATCCAATGTCCTTTGACTTACAATCTGATCTCATTGTACAGGAAGATACTAAAGCAGTTGCAGCTTGCTTTTAAATTCCAAAGCCCCTATTCAACTGTTATCTAGACCATCTTTCATTGCTGAGAACTACTGTTGCCACAGTTTTTTGCATGTGGTATCATTACCAAAAGTGATGTGAAATCTTTTTCTACAGTTGTTGCTTACATCCTGTGTTCTCAGCAATGTAGTTTCTCAAACAAACTATAGATGTAGGAATGCATGTGAATATTGAGGTCCATATCCCAAAGTCATTTCAGATGAGGCACAGACATACTGGTGAAGCTATAAAGCTGGATTCCAAGTATGTTTTTCAGGAAGTTAGATCACTCTGATCAATACTGCTTGAGAGAAAGCATTGAGGAACTTTTATTCTGCAGGCTTCTGTTGTGGTGTGGTATTCCAAATACATACTGTACGACAAGATGTAAGCTGTTGATTGAATTGCTTACTCTATTGTTTTAAAAAGCCAGTTGAAAACTCCCGTTAGTGCAGTGAACTCCAACTCTTCTGAAGTGTACAAAATGGAAAGCAATTAGGGAAAATTGGCAGTTTACCATGTTGGAAATTCATATTAAGCAAGAGAAGGCAAAAAGTTTAGAAGAGAGTTTCTATATCAAAGACTCCTTAAATCTTTCATATAAGAAGAATACTATGGTATTACAATGTGATGTTTACTTCTCTGTCATTATCAAAGACATTGACCCATCAAACTTTATGAAACACGTGTCCTGAAGCATGTGGTGTGTACCTCCTATTTGCAAAATGTTTTGAGTATTGTGCTAATGAATGCTGTGAAATCCAAGCCAGCCCTCAAACATTAGTTAGAGAGTGAATATCTCACTTACCTCTCATGCATGTATACCTTTTTTTAGCACACTTGTTTCCCTGGTGCTTGCTTGGAATGGAAGCCCAATACATTGTGTCAATAATGTAACTAAATTTTTGTCATGACTTGTTGTCACTACTATTCAAAGAGACTAGTTGCAGACACTCTCAGATCAGAGGTCTTCACCTTCAAATCTTGTAATCTTTGAGCAAGCTGGTAATAAAAGTTTGGGAATCTACTTTCATTTACAGTGTTCATTGCTGGATGAAACAACACAAATGTCTTTTGTGTAGTATCATATTTAAACATGGCAAGGAATATTTCTGTTTATAATAATTACCTGGCCAGCTGTGTCATCAACATCGTGATTCCATAAATGAAGAGCAATTGTGTTTTAGAATAAAAGTGAATATTGAACGCTGTACCACAAACATGTTTTAGATGAAGCACTGACACACTGAGTAGTACCAAAACTGTGTACATCTGAAACTCCATCAATATCAGAGTCTGCAGAAGTCACCCCACTACTGAGTCTCACTACCTCTTCCCCAGAGTTAGTTCAAGCCAGGCGAAAGAAACAGGTTATACACTCTCCACTGAACCCACTATTCCTGGAGACCACATGAGAACCAAGGCTCAGGATTGTTTTTTTGCCTCCTACTTGGAGGCTATCCTCACCTGCCATGTATTGAACTCTTTCTGCATTCAAGACATATCTTCAAGTGCATTCTGTTTGCCCTAAGCCACACCCTGTTTCTTTCAGCCCAGTGGTTGGTGCAGCCACTAGCCCTTGGGAATTTTGGGGCTGCGTTCAGCCTGGAACTCCAGCCTCTGCCACTTACAGGCTGAACATCTCAAATAAACATTCTTTGACCCTGGCCCTTTTGACTGGTTCACAAACAAACCAAGATAAGTAAAATAGATTGCTGAAAGGAATAGAGCCTTTCTGCTTACACTCCCATGTGGACCTGGAACAGAGGGCAAGACTTAAAGCAGCAAAACAGATGAAAGTAAATTCAGAAACTCAACATCAGACTGGGGACGACCAGAGCCTCAGGGCAGCAAGAAGACAACAATAAATGTAAAGTGTTTCAGTGCCAGGGTAGCAGTAAACAGGCAGCTGGTGCTGAGCTCGCAACAGACTAGACGGCTGTTGGTTAATGAGTTTGCACACCTCAAATTTTTCTAAGGTTCTTAAGCGACGTTTTTAAGCTAGGTTTCATTTGGTAACAATAACAGACTGCAGCAGGTTTTGGGGAGCCAAACCCGAGTCAGGCTCTCTGGCGACAGAACTGTGGACAAACTAGTTTGGTCTGTGGACCTAACAGGATTATTTTCAGTAGAGTCACAGAGATGGTAGCAAAGGACGTTGCTGTAAGGTAAGAGAAGGTTGAAAATGACCGGCAGACCAGGTGCATGACTGTTTCATGAGAACATGTCCAATATTTGATTCCCTTGATTTGAAAATGAAGTGAACTCAAAAAGGATTAGACACTCAGTGAGAAGTCAGTGTCTCAAAGGCCAGAGGTGTTACAGCATAATACTTTCTGGATCAGGTAGCCCATAATAGATAAATGAAAAGAAAGCTATGGTGCTCACTCGATGCTACTTTTCTCAATGTTTTACAGAAGTGATGCTTTTTAGAAAAATAAACATTCTCGAGGACAAATGGTACTGGGGAGGCACACATAATTGTATCACTGTTTGGAATAATTGTTCTTTCTTTGTAAAATTGTAACCCAAATGTGGATCTCTGGATGATCTTTGGTTGTGGTTCCATGACCTAGGTTGAATTAACTTATACTAGTAATGTGCAGCTTCTTAAATTATGTTACAGAGTAAGTATGTCTGCCCTATAATGATGAATACAATTAATTTACTGTAAAAATTAATTTGCTTTTATAAGCAAACCAATTAATGTTTTACTATCGAAGTGAATGAATTTAACACTTTTAAAATAAGTGTCATTACATATACAGGCACATGTTTTCACTGTAAGACCAGTGGAATTGTGGTGAAGAGTTTATCATTGGAGAGTTGTTGCATCATATTCCTGCTTTACTGGTAATTTTTTTTATCATAGAGTTAGTAACTCAATTTCCTTGAGTTTTCTCTTCTGTCAAAAAAATAAAAAACATCTACCAGGCAGGATTATTGTGAAGATTAAATGAAAATATATGTACTTTACACTAATACAATGTCTGTCACCTGGTATGCAGTGCTCCCTCTCCTGAAACCAGATGGTCGAGTGTTTAAAAATATGCGTAGTAAAATGGTATTTTATTTTCTTCTTGGCAATAAGCTTTCCCCCTAAGGTTTCAATTATTTATTTATTTTTTTAATTGAAGAAATGATTTAAATTTTTTATTTTCCCCATATACTTCCCCCCTCTCCCCTCCCCTCTGGTAACCACTAGTCCATTGTCCATGTCCATGAGTCTCTGTTTGTTTGTCGTGTTCATTTGTTGCTTTTAAGTTTACTCTATGTATAAGTGATATCCTGTGATTTTCAACTTTTTCTGTTTGGCTTATTTTGCTTAATACGATTATTTCAAGGTCCATCCACGTTGTTGTTCAGTAATATTTCATTGTACATATGTGCCACAGCTTTTTTCTCCAATCATCTATAGTAGGACACTTTGGTTGCTTCCATGTCCTGGCACTGCGAATTATGCTGCTATGAACATCGGTATGCAAATATGTTTTCGAATATGGGTTCTCAAGTCTTTGGGGTAAATATCCAGTAGAGGGATTACTGGATCATATGGTAAATCAATTCTTAGTTTTTTGAGGAAACTCCATACTGTTTTCCATAGCGGCTGTACCAATTTGCAGTCCCAACAGCAGTGTATGAGGGTTTCTTTTTCTCCTCATCTTCTCTAATATTTTTTATTATTTGTCCTGTTGATTATAGCTATTCTAACAGGTGTGAGATGGTACCCCATTGTGGTTCTGATTAGCATTTTCCTAATAGCTAGTGATGTCGAGCATCTTTTCATATATTTGTTGGCTATTTGTATGTCCTCTAGGGAAAAGTGTTCATGTACTCTACCCATTTATTAATTTGATTGTTCATTTTTGTTGTCGTTGTTGTTGTTATTGAGTTGTGAAATTTCTTTGTATATTTTGGATGTTAGGCCCTTATCAGAAGCATCACTTACAAATATTTTCTCATTCGGATGGTTGTCTCTTTACCTTGTTGACGGTTAGTTAATTTTGGTGTGTGGTAATAGACAACAGTCTAGTTTCATTCTTTTGCAAGTAGCCTTCCAGTTTTCCTAGCACCATTTATTGAAGAGGCTTTTCTTTTCTCCACTGTATGTTTTTGGCTTTTTTATTGAAAATTATTTGCCTACATAAATATCGGTTTACTTCTGGATTCTCAATTCTGTTCCACTGTTTTCCTGCCAATACCATGCTGTTTTGATTATTCTCACTTTGTAGTATAATTTGAAGTCAGGCATGGTGATATCTCCAGCCTCCTTCTTTTTTCTTAGAATGGCTTTGACAATTTGGGGTCTTTTGTGCTTTCATACGAATCTGATGATTTTTTTGTTCCCTTTCTTTAAAAAATGCCAATGGGATTTTAATGGAGGTTGCATTAAATCTACATAACGCTTTAGGTAATAAGGTCATTTTAACTATGTTGATTCTTCCAATCCAAGAACACAGAATATCTTTCCATTTTTTTGTATCTTCTTCGATTTCTTTTAATAGGGTCTTGTAGCTTTCATTATATTGTTCCTCATGTTTTGTTAGATTTAATCCTAGGTATTCTTTTTGTCGTTAATTGCAAAAGGAATTATTTTTCAACTTCTTTTTCTGACATTTTGTTATTAAAATATATGACCGCTATGGATTTTTGAACATTGATTTTGTATTCAGAAACTTAACTGTATTATCTTTCTCTTGCCTGATTGTACTCGCTAGGACCTCCAATGTTATATTGAATAACAGTGGCCATAGTGGACATATTTGCCTTGTTCCTGATCTTAGAGGGAAGCTTTTTAGTTTTCACCATTAAGTGTAGTGTTGGCTGAGGACTTGTCATGTATGGCCTTTATTATATTAAGGTATTTTCCTTCTATACTGATTTTGTTAAGTGTTTTGATCATGAATCGATGCTGTCTCTGTCGAAGGCTTTTTCTGCATCTATTGATATGATTATATGATTCTTATTTTTTAATTTGTTTATGTGGTATATCACATTAATCAATTCGTGTATGTTGAACCATCCTTGTGCCTTGGGATGAAGCCCACTTGATATGGTATATGATCTTTTTAATACATTGCTCTATTTGATTTGCTAGTATTTTATTTAGGATTTTTGCATCTGTGTTCATGAGAGATATTGGTCTGTGGTTTTCTTTTTCTGTGTTATTTTTACCAGGTTTTGGTATCAGGGTAATTTTGGCCTCATAAAATGAGTTGAGAAGTATTGCCTCCTCTTCAGATTTTTGGAAGATTTTGAGGAGAATAGGTATTAAATCTTCTTCGAATGTTCAGTAGAATTCACTAGTGAAGCCATCTGGTCCTGGACTTTTACTTTTTGGCAGGTTTTTGATGATTACTGCTAATTGGTCTACTTAGATTTTCCAGTTCTTCTTGATTCAGTCTGGGAAGGTTGTATTTTTCTAAGTACTGGTCCATTTCTTCTAGGTTATTAAATTTGGCATTATATACTTTTTCATAGTATTCTTGTAAGATCCTTTGTATTTCTGTGGTGTCTGTTGTAATTTCCCCTCTCTGACCTCTGATTTTGTTTATTTATGTCCTTTCTCTCTTTCTTGAGTGAGTCTAGCCAGGGGTATGTCAATTTTATTAACCTTTTCAAAGAATCAGCTCTTCGTCGCATTTATTTTTTCTATTGTTTTTTGTTTGTTTTCAATTTCATTTATTTCTGCTCTAATTTTGATTATATCTTTCCTTCTGCTGACTTTAGGCTTCATTCATTCTTCTGTTTCTAGTTGTTTTTTTTTTTAAGATGAAGCATTAGGTTGATTATTTGGACTCATTCTTGTTTTTGGAGGTAGGAATATAAAGATATGAACTGTCTTCTTATGACAGCTTTTGCCATGTCCCAAAAGTTTTGATATGTTGTCTTATCATTATCATTCATTTTTATGAATTTCTTGATCTTCTTTTTATTTCTTCTCTGACTCAAGTATTCTTCAGTAGTATATTGTTTACTCTCCATGTATTATGGTTCTTCCCACTTTTTTTTACAGTTGAAGTCTAGTTTCAAAGCATTTTGATCAGAGAATATGGTTGGCATGATTTTAACCCTCTTACATTTGTTGAGGCTATCTTTTTGTTCCAGTTTGGTTAATCCTTGAAAATGTTCCATGCGCACTGTATAAGCAACTATTTTGGCATGAAAGATTCTGTAAATGTCAATTATGTCCAGTTATTCAAATGTGTCATTTAAGGATGTTATTTCCTTATTGATTTTTTGTTTGGATGCTCTCCCCATACCCAACAGTGGTGTATTTAGGTCCTCTACTATGATAGTGTTTTGGTCTGTTTTTCTCTCTTTAGTTCTGTTAGTAATTATTCTATATATTTCAGGATCCCTGATTGGGAGCGTAAATATGAATAAGTGTTATGTTTTTTTTTTTGGTGCCTGATTCCCTTTATCATTATGAAGTGTCTCTCATTATCTTTCTTTACTTTTTTATTTTGAAATCTATTTTGTCTGAAACTAACACTGCTACTCCCACTTTTCTCTGAATGCCATTTGCTTGAAATATCATTTTCCGCCCTTTCACATTGAGTCTATATTTGTCTTTGTTGCTAAGATGTGTCTCCTGGAGGCAGCATATGGTTGGGTTTTGTTTTTTGATCCATTCTGCAACTCTGCCTTTTTATTGGTGATTTCAATCCAGTTACATTTAGAGTGATTATTGAAATATGAGGTGTTTTTATAGCTATTTTATCTTTTGCTTTCTGGTAGCTCACTGTTTTCATTACTTCTTTGTCCTTGTGTTTCTGTTGTCTTTATTTTGGTTGGCTTTTGTATGTTTTCTCTCTGTTTCTTCTTGTTTTATGTTATATAATTCAGTTCTGAATCTTTGGTATGTGGTTACCATCATGAATATGTAAAGGATAATTATATTTATACAGTCATTCATTTTCTTTTGTGTGTGCCACATCTTCATTCTCCTTTGAAAATTTGCATCTTTGAATTCTTCCCTTTTCAGTCATTGTTGTCTCAGTTTATTACTATCTTGCTATAACAACTATCTTCTTATTTTTAAGCTTATAATGCCCTGTTCCTAGTAAGGGTTGCACTCCTCTGCTTTTTTCAGCTTCCTAGTCATAATTATGTTTTTCTTTTTTCCATTTTGTTTTAGGCGAGCTACCCCTTTCAGCATTTCCTGTAGTGCAGGCCTCATAGTGGAGAATTTCCTCAATTTTTGTATGTGTGGTAAGGTCTTTATTTGTCTTTCATATCTAAAGGAGAGCTTAGCTGGATATATTATTCTAGGCTGGTAGTTCCTTTCATTTAATAGTTTAAATATTTGATTACACTTTTTTCTGGCTTAAAAGATTTGTGCTGAGAAATCTGACAATAATCTAATGGGTTTTCCTTTATAGGTTACCATCTTCTTTTCCCTGGCTGCCCTGAGAATTATGTCTTTGTTATTGATTTTTAATAATTTTAATACAATGTAGCTTGGAGAAGTCCTTTTTGGGTTGACAAAGTTCTTGTATTTCTCTTTCATTATTTTTCATTGTTTTTTCTCTCCTTCTGATTTATTTCTAGATTTCTGTCTTTAATATCACTGATCCTTTCCTCCATTTGGTTGACTTTATTTTCCAAGCTTGCGATCTCATTTTCAACTCTTGCAGTGTGTTCTTTATCTCCAGAAGTTCTATTCAGTTTCTATTTGAGGGTTTCAATCTCCTTGCTAAAGAACTCATTCTTCTCATCTAGTTGTTATTTCAGCTCCTGAATTTGTTGATATGATTCATTTTGGATCTCATTGAATTTTTTCAGAAGTGCCATCCTGAATTCTCTGTCATTTAAGTTGCATATTTCTATGTCTGTAAGCTCCTTTTCTGGAGATTTTTCTCTTCCTTTCTGAGATATATTGTCACCTTGGTTGTTCATGGTGTTTAATGTACTATTTTTCCACTTGGGCATTAATGGAAGTATATTCTGCTTTTTTTCCAGAAAGAAGATTTATTATATAATAGTCCCAAGCCTGTTGCAAAGAATGTGTTTTTCTTTTGGTTTCCAGAAAGTGAGATCTAAGTCTTTTGGATCTCTGTTTCACATAAAGTCTTAATAATGTCTTTTTTTTTTCTTTTCCTTATAGATGTTTAATCACACTCACTACCCTCAGTCTCGGTTCCCATCAATGTTAGCAACTGTTTTGGTAGCATTTGCTCAGATTCCCTGGAGCTCCGTGGTGTTTCATCTAGGAGGGCATGGGATGAAGGGCCTTCTGGGTTGGGGGATGGGGGCTGCGGCTCAGTCTTGGTTCTGCAACCACAGCTGGTAAAAATCAATTGTGTTTCTCCGCTGTCCCCCACTTGTCTGCCTTCTGCCCTGATAACTGGGCACTGCCCCCAGCTGCAAGGAGCTCACAGCTCTCCCAGGCAGGGCTGTTCAAGGATGTTACCTCACCTTCTCCTCTCCCCCTCCTCCTAAAGGGAGCTCCAGCTGCAAGAAGCAAATTCTTTGTTTCTCCCAGTTATTGTATTCCAGAAGTTTTTCAAACATCAATGGAAACGAAGAACTATATAAATAATAAAATACACTGTGAAACAATAATAGAAGCTCACAGGACTGAGGAAGCATGTTAGAGAAACATTTAACTGTGTCTGAACATGATCAACATAATCTTGAACTGCATTTCAAAGGAAAGTAGAGTTTAGCCACTCCACAATAATGTAGAAGGATCTTCCATGCTAAATACTCAGCATATACAGAGTATAAATAAGGAATATGGAGAATGTATTGCTTGGAGAAAATATTAGTAATTTTTCTATCTAGAGCTAAATTGGAAGTTACACAATACTAATTGAGACTCAAGAAAAATGAAGATTTCATATATAAGACTACTTTGTTATAGTCTTAAATTTAGATTTCATTCCTCTGATCATTTCTAAAAACTACCTAAAAATTTAAGTTAGAGCAGGGGTTAAGATAGTGTAGGAGAAAGTAGGCAATAAATCTGGGAACATGTACTACACTCAATTAACTAGTTTTCTCCTTTCAAAAAATGTTGTCTTTATAATATCTAAGCACTAAATTATATTATGTAACCTAAATAAAGCAGAAAATTCTACCTATCACATATGTAAGCCATTGACATGTAAACTGTTTTTAAAACAGTAAGTATTATTGGTCAATCTCTTTTAAAAGCTATTTTCTTCATTATCTATGTTATTACAAAATCCCTGCCTTTTTTTGTTGACATGGTAACCTGTGGGCTCCAATTCTTTGCTATGGAACATATAATTTTCTACTTTTTGAGAATTTCTTGAATGTCTTCTCAAGAACCAAGATGGGTGAAAACTCATTTGTGTTCCTCACTAACTTATTTATGAGATACCCACAAAAAATGAACTTATTATTTGAGGTGGGTGCCGGAGCCAGCAGGCTAAAGTTGAACAGCACCTGAAAGAGGGGGCTGAAGCCTAAGATAAAAGAAGACAGGAAAGAACTTTCAGGAGGGCATACAGTCAATGCTCTGCCCCCAAGTTTATTTAGCACAGTATATTTATACCCTACAGAGCGGTGAGAAACAAACACCCACAAGTATGTAACTATTTGCTGATATTTACTCAGGAAACTTTGTAGCTATCTTAACATACTCTTTCCCATGGTCAAAGGACATTCAGTTTCTCTCCCCCAAGCCAGGTGCACCTCCTCCCGAGCCAGCAGACTGCACAGCTAGCCAACTTTGCAAAACTCCCAGCTTTATTGGCAGTTTAATTCTGCCTCAAAACTGCTCCCAACAGGTGGGTCCAAAACTTCTTCACAGTTTCAGCCCCCCAAAATTCCAGTCTTTGTTTTCCAAAACTTCTCGCTCCATGGCTAGCCATTCCTTGGAAGCTTCAAGAGAAAGACAGTGCAGAACACTTTCCCTTTAAATAAACTCAACCAATTGTGAGCCTTTTCTTTGGGCTTCCATTTGCAGCTCATTTCCTTATTAATAGAAGTATGCCTCCAGTCTTCCCTATCAAATTGCTCATTAATTTTTCTAGCTAAAACATTGTGGCACTAAGACCAAGGTCATAGATCTCATCAAGGCATTGAGCTTTTAGCTTGCTTGCTTTCTCTCTCTCTCTCTCTCGCTCGCTCTCTCTCTCTCTCTCTGTTTCTTTCTCTCTCTTTCTTCCTTTCTTCTCTTTTCTTTTTTTCATTCTTCCTTTCTTCCTTTTAGTTGTCTTTATTTATTGCCACCTTTTAAACATATTTTTTCAATGAACAATTTTACCATTTCTTATTTTCTCTGCATAGAACTACTAACTGCAGTAGATTCTATTAATAAAGTTGTTACCTTAGAGAAGACACTAGTAGTCAGTTATTTGGTTCTAAAATTAATAGCAGTCATTTGTTCTCCAGAAGAACATTTGTAACAATTGCAAGTAGTGCCCTGTCTTAGTTCATTTCTTAGTCTAACACATAAAGGCAATTTGCTAATCTCATTGCATCCTGCAGTCTAAGGAGAAAATTCTTCATTAAGAGTCAATAGAATTGCCATAATGGATTCAATAGCACTTTAGTTTTAGTAATGAACAGGATTGTTTTTTTTTTCTAGAAGGAACCCAGAAATTTGCAAAATAAAAAGTCATCTTAAGTATTGGCAGAAGATACTACTGTTTGAATAAATGTGAATACTTGAATCTAAATATGTATATAGGATTAAATTTGACCTAAAGCATGGAATGAACTATTAAAAGAAAAAAAAAACTAAGGCTGATGATTATTTTCTTCATTAATAATCTCTTTATTATTTATCAATTATCATGCTTTGAAAGATTTTTAGAGAAGTCCATAACAGAGAGTTCCTAGGCTTCCTTATTTGTTTCCTCTTACTCCTAGGTATACAGTTAGACTACATTTCCTAGCCTCATTTGCTAGATGGAGCCATGTGACTGAATCTGGCCAATAAAATGTGGAACAATATGCTAGGCATCATTTCCTGGTCTGACCTAACCTTTTCCCCTGTTTGATGCATGAAATGGCAAAAAAATCCAGGAAACCTTGGGAGCCATATGTTGACTATTGTAGAAATATGACATAAAAGGAGCTTAGGCCTCTGAATCACAGCTTAGAGAATAGCTACCTAACTAGAAATGCCCTTAAAGAATTGATATTTGAGCAAGAAATTTAAGGCCCTATCTACCATGTTAGCTAGTACCATTTCAACTAACAAAGTTTGTCAAGATTTTATTAGTATAAAACAACTAATGGTATAATATAGTAATCATTTTAGAAACTTTCTCATTGTGTTGCAATATTTCCTAGTTTGTCATTTTTAAAGCGACAATCATGGTAGAAAACATCTATGCTTTTCTAAAAAAAAATTTATTTATTTAAATGTTTCAAGTATACAGTACATTGGTTAGACATCTATAATGTTCAAAAACGATCCCTCCAATTGTTCTATGCTTATATATATATTTTTATATGTTCGAAGACTAACTTTGGCAAAATTCTTATACACTATTTCAGATGGCTGTGATGAGCAACATAGTCGCTTTCCTTAACAGAAAAAAATAGTGATTTCTTGCTTCAGAATTCATATCTCCTTTCCTCTCTAATTTTTCAAATCTATTTCCTGCCTCAGCTAGATGCATATAATTGCCAGAGATGCCAATCTCTTTGATTAATCCCCGAGCATCAAGATGATCCCTTGTATTGGAATAGAAGGGTGGCAGAATATGCCACACATATTTATGCAACCTTGGTATAAGGATTATTTGAGCTAAAAGCACTTTAAAAACAACAAGTGCAAGAAGGGCATTCTAGTCTCCCCTTTTCTTCCTGGAAGCACGAGATCAAAAACCCCTGTGAAAGATGCCCTTTCTTCACAAGGAGAAAACAAATTCTTTAACAGGGAGTCAAATGTATACAAACAGGCCTTGGTAAAATAATTCTTTTCCCCTTTTAGCCTCCCTACATAGTTTAAATATTTTCTACAACTCTCTCTCTTTGTTCAATTTCATATGAAAGCATATAGGTTCTGTCATTTCTTTGAGTCTTCAACTCCTTATGAGCCATGTGACTGAATTCTGGCTCCCATTGCCTGTAAAGTTTATATAACTATGTATGGTGTCCCATGTTAATCTATCCGATGTCAGTTTAATACTTAAGCCTAGCCAAAAACTTCTAAAATGATAAAGGTTAAAGTTTACCTCCCATACAAAATTGTTTGAGGTGGAAAAATTTTTATTATAAATTTTGAGGAACACAAATTTATAGTGAAAGATTTCTGTTCTTTATAAGTTGTGGGAGGAGGATGTTCATGAGTTACACGTGGAGGACAGTCATCCAAGATAAGTAGCATTGTGAGCTGAGGTTTGGTATTTACAACTAAGGAATGTCTTAATTTCAATAGTGACTTTTTGAATTCCTTAGGAGAAACTAGTTTTCAACGTATGACTAAATATTAAAGAGAAGTTCTAAAGTATTTGTTTAGCTTAGAATTTTGAACTGGATTTTTAACTTAAACCCCTCCCTTGACCCAATTATCTTATCTTATTTTTAAAGTAGCCAGTCATTAAATCTTTAAATTTCAGAATGAAATGATTAGTTAGGCTAGGTTACTCTGCTGCAAAAAGAAACTCTTATATTTCAATGGTTTAAAGAACAAATAAACAAATATGTTAGGCTTGGGTGACAGTTTAAAATGAATGCTTCAGGTTGATGGTAATTCTTCCACATGCTGTTCTTCCAAGCAGTCATTCAGGGACTTAGGCCAATTTAGCACCTTTCATCTTTAGCAATCTGTTTCAAAATAATGTCAATCATTGCCATTTTAGTCCATGGAAAGGAAAAAGGAACAGAAATCCACATCTGGACATTTTCTGAATCAAGTGAGGTGAAAGTTGCAAATTTTACATCAGCTCACATTTTACCTTGAAAAGGCAGAGGAATGCTGGTCCTTGTTAGGCAGCTATGTCTAAGTTCCACCTCCATTACTGAAACAAAAAAGGAAAATCGTGTTTGTGAAGAACTAGCACATTAAACATGCAACTTTAGACATATTGCATAGATTTCGATTGCTGTAGGTATTCTAAAATATGTGGAGTTCTATTAAGAATATACTATTGGGTACATGAACTAATGGTGTAATAGTACAGAAAGATTTTTAAATATATATTAGGAAAATAGAATACATTCTCCCTCAAATAATAAGAGAATAAATACATTTTTTCCTTTGAATTTAAAACAAATATCAAATAAACATTTTTTACATTTTAAATCATTTCAAATTATTTCAGCTTATCAAGTATTAATATCACATATTCCAAACTAAACCTTTCTGGACTTCAAGCTAAAGTTTGGCTATTTCATTACAATTAATTGCTTTCTCCATTTCCAGAGATGTATAATCGTCTTCATCACAAAAGCAAAAGAAATAAAAGTAAAAAATAAAGCATGGTGAAGTGTAAATGAGAGTTATGAGGTGTAAAAAAGCTTTGTAGAAGCTATCAAAAAGACTTGAGAGGTGGCATTTACTATGTGCCAAACATTTTCCAATGTACCTATCCTATCTAGACAGAGAAACAAATTCCACTGGAATTTTTCTAACATTAAAAGCATTTAAGCATTGAACTACAGATGCTTGGCTGCTAGAATATAGCAACAGACCTGTTATTATATTTTCTAAAATTATAATAAACATCACAGTAAATACTTTGATATTTACTAAAGGAGAAAAATCTATTCTCCTTTAGTTGCCGGCTAACTTTTTGATGACAGATGATTAGTAGATTGGCTTACCAAAGCAAGAGCAGCAATACAACAGAAAACCAAATCTTCATTTTGCATACTTATTATGTCTCTGTTTTCATATTTAAAAACTTCCTTTCTGCTAATGGTTCTTTAAAAAAGAAATAATGAAGTCGGTAAAGTTAGTCAAGGATTTTACAAAGACTACCCTAAATATTAAGTAAACTAATTTAATTTAGCTTGTCATGATTAGAACATAAATTTATGATATTATTTTTCTTGTTTATAATTTATAATATTGGGATATTTTATATGTGCAGGAAAAAGATTTGGTTTTAGTTTTTTCTCAAATCCTGTGAACTAAAGGGGCTTCCTGATGGTCTGGCTTTGAGTAATTTTTAAGGGTAGGAGGAATCTCATAATGGGAAAGCAATTTGCCCCAATCAGATATAGTTTTACTTTTATAGTGGCCAAATTTACAGCACTTCTTAAGATAAGTATGCACTTTGTTCTCTTTGGTTCCTAAGGCAGTTGTCATAATTGAAACAGACTCATTTAGTTAATTTTATAACCTCTTCTAATCAGTCTTTACTTGCGTCATTTAATTAGGATAAACAGAGGATCAAGACGTTATTTGCTTTATCTGTTATTAAATGAACATCTACATTTTCCAGGACACACTGAATTCCTCTTCAAATTTTTGAAAGTATATAACTCTTCAGACAGTATAGTATTTATTTATATTATTAATTATAGTATTAATATATTATTAACATCTTATATAAATAGAAACAACATTCCCATTATTTAAAGGCATATACATAACACACAATTCCAAAATTGTAACAAATATTTATTTTAATATATCCTTCCTGTTTTATTTGGTTCTTTCAGTTTTCTTTTTTGACAAACAAGGAACTATCAGTACTTTACTGCCTTCAAGTTTGCATGCCCAGATAATTATTTATTTATTTTTCCTCTCCTTTTCTTGAAACAAATTTCTTAAGGAGTTAATGATTAATAGCATTTTCTTTATCTTTTGTTATGGAAACACCACTTTTTTCTCAAAATCATCTTCAGGTGGATTCAAAATTTTTTTTTTGCAATGAATTAAGTTCAAGTATTAGACTGTCTCTTACATAAATAAGCATTAACTTCAAGTTATTACCATTCAAGCAATTAAGAAGTTTTTCTATATCTATATCCAATCTCATATCTTAATTTAAACCATTTTCCTCAATTTGATTTTCACTAGAAGTAGAGAAAAAGAGATTAATCTTATTCATCAAAATTCTGTTCTTAGAGTCATGTCATGTAATGAATGAAATACGCCATAGAGATCATTTAGTCAGCACAACAATTTAATACTTGATTTTTCTAATATTCTTACCTCAATGTCCACTAGTCTCTTTTAAAAAACTTACAGTTGGGAGAAATTCACCCCTTGATGTTCAGAAAGCTGTGAAAGTTGGAAAGTCAGTTCTTATGCTGAGATTATTATGACTATATTTATTCTCTTACATTATTTTCCATGTTATTCTCTTACATTATTTTCCATGTGCTGTCCTCTGAATCTTCATCAATTTTAGCATTCACTCCTCTTTTAAGGAGTATGACTGAGGAGGAAAATTCATTGTCCCTGGACCCTTCTGAGTTCTTAACTGAGACTCCGTAACAAAAACAGATTAACACAAGAAAAACAAACACAAATTTATTAACATGGTATACATTATGTATACATGGGGATACCTAGGAAAAATGAGTAACTCAAAGAGGTGGCTTTAGAATTTGGCATTAAATATTATCTTAATAGGGAAAGGGAAAGGGGTACATAAGCTTCTTAGGAGAGTAAATAGTTTTTGAAAGATAAATGGGAGATCTGATAGTTTGTGACAAAGTTTGCCTGGGTGTCCTGTCCACTTCTAGTCTGTTCTCTTGTGATAAGAATCAATCTTTGCTAGTTGATGAAGCTCCTAGGGAGAGAGAGCTGTGACAATTGAGTTCCTTTTGGAGGAGGCTCTTTCTTTAGGTAGAAAGGGAGAGTTCAGAGAAAATCTCTCCCTAAATTTGCTGTTATAAAGAGCCTATAGCTCAAAGTAATCAATATACCAAAGTGGCAAATTTTGGAGTGGCGTGTCCTTAACTTCTACTGTTGTAATTTATGGTGGCATCTTTGTCTACCCTTCAATTGAAATTGAACTAAACTCTTCGGTTAAGACAGATGTGACAAGTAATGTTATAGGATATTTTTAACTAGTATGAGATACTCCATACTAGTTAAAAATATCCTATAACATATTACACTCTTCTACATTGTAATAATGTTTATAATAATGGTATACTATAACCCTCAAGGTTTTCTTATTCATTTTTTGTCTCCACATAAATTAATATGTATTAAATCTATTCAATTTCTTTATATTCATTTTATATATCAATTTATATTAATGCGTTAATATATCTTAAAGTTCTATATTAATATATTTTCAATATCTTCATCTTTACTTTCCCCAGAACTCTTTTTGTAAATGTTAATGAATACTTTGATTTTAATATATATATTTAGAAATACTACTTTTTAACTTTAATCTCCTAATGTCCTATGTTGGTTAGTTCATATCTGTTCTCTAACAATTAGACATTAAAATGAGATTTAATAAGCAAATATTTTGTTAGGTAATATTCCTATATGAGAAAAATGATGAGGAAACAGAGTAAACCTTCAAAACACATGCCTTCAGATACCAAGTGAAACAGAGGGAGAGAACAATCCTAGCCTGCTATGTCTTTTAAGTGACTATTCTGTCATTTATGAGATTCTGCATGATAGTCAGAGAGTCCTCAATTCATAGTGAGATGGAAGATAAGTCATGTGTCTCCCAGAAAGAGACTTGCCTTAGCATTTCTGCTTTTCTCATTCATTATCTGTAAGCGGCCCTTTGGAAGCATGACCTTTACATAAATACAGCAGTAGACTTCAGCAGACAGGGACAGGAACCTTGGTCAAAATGCTTCCTATAGTTGGAGATCTGTGAGGCACAATCTCATTGCTACCTTATGTCTATATCTGATGAGAAGTTTTCAGTCAATAATAACACATTTTGATCTTGTGGAAAACAGTTGTACTGTCATAATCAGAAAATACATTTTATATATCTTTCATCTAATCCAAACAGAAATATCAAAATTTAATAGTAATTCAAACACATAATATTACTTTAGAATAAAGGGACTCTTGTAGGCTGTGTTAGCATTTGGAAGACTGAAATTTGCCCTCGATCTCAGGATGTTGGAATAAGACTAAGGATTCACTTGACATCTGTTTTAGAGGTAAATATCATGGAAAGGTCAATACATCTGGAATAGATCAGAGAGTCTAAATGTGGATATTGATTCTGAATGGGAAATGCAGTATCTTACACAATTTACCCTAAATTTGATTAAAGATAGTTGTTTACAACTTTTCCAAACAAATGTGCTAGCAATATAGACATACGTGGAATATTTATTTAAAATGAAAATATATCAACATTGATTATTAAACTATTACATTTTGCATGGTTTAATGCCACACTTATGTTCAATTCTAAGGATTTGTATATTTTACAATGCATTTGTTATAAAAACAAATTCAATTTTTTTATTTTTATATACTGTAAAGAGGTAAATGTACCTAACATATTTTTATTAACATCTTGAACAAATTGATATTTTGTTAACTTTTAGGAAAAATATTGAGTCATTTTCAATTTCTGGAATTATTCAAACTTTATACATCAAATCTAAAATAAGATTACTATACATGTAAGTATCTTAACATTTTTTTTTAAAAAAAAATTCAAATCCTGAGTGAAAAAAGAAATCTCATCAGTTCCCTATTAAAGTCAAAAATTCACTCTCAGCTCATTAATGTGAATTGGTCTTATAACAAATGACAATGCAAAAATTTTATACGGTTTATATTTTAAAATATTTTTCGAATTGCTTTCTATTGAAGAATTAAAATAGAGTTGAGTTTATAAAGAACTATAAAGAACTAACAGTCTATCTGCTGTTATTCAAAAACAGAGAGAAAGTATAATTTAAAATCCAGAAATTCATCTTTATTGACTATGGAAAATGAAAACAATTTTATAACAAGGGCCACAGAATGGTGAATGAGCAGTTCTAGTTATTTCATTATTCAAGAGATGAAAATTATCCTGTACACTGAAGAACATTGCAATCATTCTTATGTAAACCACACAGTTTGGACCTAGGGATTTTTAATCAGTAACTACAATAGTTCAGGGAGAACTATTTGTCTTGATTTTAAATAATGAAAAAAAGCTATCTGTAAACTATTATTACAATATAAAATAAATCCACACACAGAGAGCATCTCTTGTTTGCTAAGATTGTTTTCTATTTTAATTTAGATTTATTGTCAAATATGAGAGATGACTTTACCTGAAAATAACCTTTTTTGTCTTTTCAGGGCACTACTAAAATGCTGCTACAAAGATAGCACATTTTGCCACTTTAATTATTGAAAGAGTGACCTTTTACAAATGATATTCCTAGGTCTGGCCTCATGAGCCTACTAAATCAGAATGTTTAAATATGGTCCAAAAAATTTTAATAAGTTCTTCAGCTAATTCTTCTGTTTTAAAGTTTGAGAGCCAACACTAAGAGATAGTACATAAACTTTACTGAGAACGATAAATGAAACAAACACATAGACATCCTTAATGACAGATGTAGCTTTCATAAAATGTAGATTTCATGTCATTTTCTGAACTCGAGGAATTGTGTACAACTCCAGGGCTTCCATTTTCTTGTCTTCAAGATGAGGAAACTTCATAGATCTGAATAGAAACTAAACTCTTAACATTAGTAAGCACACTTTGGAATAGATTTAAAAAGCAGGGTCTAAGCACATGATCCTTTCTTAATTTTTTATCTACAATCCATCTCAAGAATTCTGGAAGAGCTGGTATCTCTTTTCTGCTTTATGCTTATTGGAAACTGTTTTCCTCAGTTAAATATGTAAAATTAAATCACCCTGATGAAATTACACCAAGGTTACAAATAATGAGTTCTATTTTGTGTTTTTTTTCTTCCTATTTTCATTAAATTTCCTCATAGTAGATATAAAAACTGTTTCTTAATTGGTAGTGATTTGCAAATATATTGAATACTAACATGTAAAAATAAATTAGATTTTCTCTCAGTAGAAAGAAAATAATATAGCCCGATTGAATCTCAGTGTAGTTTTATAGCATATATGAAACCATAGGGCATTTAAAATAATCATGTGACACATATAACATTAATTTTTATTGTTACTTCATGAACCCAATAATAAAGTAAATTTTAAATTGTAGAATAATCATTTCATCTATATGTGAAATGTAAAAAGTGGCCCTAACATTTGAAAATTGCAAATTCTGTTATTTTAGTACAGCCATTATTAAAAGGACAACGATCTTTAAAGGCATTTAATTGAGATAGGTTTATTGTAGCCTATATTTTCAAAATAAAATTAATAAATTTGAGATGTAAAACTGATATCTAAGAATTAGTTTATGCATCCATGATAAAACTATGTGGTAGTATCTTGCACATAAATTGTGTAGCAGTTAACTTTCCAGGGATGTAGTTTATCTGCAAAGAATTATTTCTAAACAAGAGATTTGGAGTCATTTTGATCAATTTCCTTCTTCCTAAAATACCACAGTTTATAGTAAATCCTTACAATGTTATATGATTCAGCAATAAAAAGTGTCAAGCCACAAAAAGGTATGGGGGAAGCTCAAGTATATATTGTTCAAGAAAGAAGCCAGTCTAAAAATACTACCTACTTACTATATGATTTAAATTATTTATATTCTGGAAAGGTAAAAGTATACAAACAGTAAAATGATCAGTGGTGGTAGATTCGTGGGATGGGAAAGATGAATATATGAAGAACAGATTTTATTTAGTCACCAAAACTGCCCTGTATGATACTGTAATGGTGGACATATGACATTACACATGTGTCTAAACTTGGTACCACATATGACACAAAAAATGAAGCCTCTTGTAAAATGTGGATTTTAGTTAATTGTGTATCAATATTGGTTCAATTGCACCAAATGGACCATATTAATATATCAATAATAGAGGAAACTGGTGTTGGGTGATGCATATGGAACTCTATACTTGGCCCAATTTTTCTTGAAACCTAAAACTACTCTCAAAAACAAAGTTCATTAATCTTTAAAAATTTGTAGCTGTTTTATGTGGGAAATATAGGAGTGATGAAGACAGTGCAAGTGGTAAGATAATGAACTAATGAAATTTAAAAGTGATATATGTTAAAACTGAGAAAATCAATTGAATTATCTAGTCTTCATTTAAGTATTAATTTATGTAATTTTGAAATTTCAGTCAAAATTTGTGGGATTTAAAATTGCCATTAATGGCCCAAAGTTTGCTCTTGGGGGAAAAATAGGAGTTAGAACATGGGCATCAAACCCATCAAACCCATCAGATAAGCCTTGTGAAAGAGCTTCTGGTGAAGGCCTTTCTAGAAGACATTTTTAAAATATGAAGCCATCTGTCTCTGCAATGCTCTAGGTCCATATCTGTTAAAGATATAACCAATTCCTCTAGTATGATCTTAGCTGTCCTTCTGGACAGTAGGAATCCAGGTGATCTCTTGACTCTTAAGCTTAATCATTAAAGCTGTATAGTTCTACTACCTGTTTCATGTGCCACTTTTATTATAAGTTTTTTCTAAATTATATTAGCAGTAAATCTAGTTTTAAAAAGTAGAATTCTTGAATTTCAGACACTCAGCAACTATTTATTTTGAATTAGGTGTTAAAAAGTTAATTGGAAGGTGGTTAATGATGTACTGTTTATTATAAATAATGAATTACAACTATATGAATTAACAGAGAGAGATATATACACATATATACATATGTAAAAGGATATGTGTGTATATATACATATATGTATATGTACATATATATGTATATACATATATACATAAAAGGATATATATACATGTGTATATGTGTGTGTGTATGTGTGTGTGTGTGTGCGTGTATAAATAAAGCCTTTTTAGAAATCCTTTATTTGGTCATAATTCTTGGCTTCAGAAATTAATCAATAGATTTTGATTATACTCAACAGAAAGAAAAGAGGAAATGGTAAATCACATTATATCAGACTCAGAATGGTAGAACTGGAAAATACCTTTCAGATAGTTTACTCTAAGACTTACAGATTGTCAGTCAGCTCATAGATCAAGCACATAGATCAAACCAAGTCAGATGAAGCTTAAAAAGAAAAGTTCCATTGCTTGTCAAATGTAAAAGTGTATGGAATTCACATAAAAATTTGAATTTACTTTTCACTTTAAAATCTCTCTGGACTTACCTTATTTCATAGTACTTATCCTTATTAAATAGAATATGCAGTGTCCGTTTCTTTACTTCAGCCACTTTCCCTATGAATTCATGTTCAGTTCATTCTATTCAATTTTGTTCTCTTTCTATCCTCTCTGCCATCTCGTTTTATGGATCTTGACTTCTTTTTGCTTCATTTTGTATTTAAACTAAATGTGACTCCAAAGAGAATATGTAATATGCCCCAGTCATGTGCATAAAACAAAATAAAATGTGTGCTGCCTGGCAACAAATAGAACAGAATTAAAATTTAGTCATGTAAAGCTCATTATCATAGAGGCTCATCTAATTCTATCTTGGAGAAAATTACATTTTTATGGTATGTTTTGATTCTGGTAGAAAGAAGTGTGTTGGAACAATAAAAACAAAGGTAATGAGGAGAAATTTTGTCTAGAAGTAAATCTTTAAAACATTTACTAACAGGTAGAATATTAAATAATTTTTGTGTTATAAATTGGGTTTAAATTCTTTTTTAAATTATGCCAATAGATTACACTTTATTCCTCAGCAAACCACCTTACAACTTTCAGCAAGGAAAACCACCTGAATAATAAAGACATCACCTAATGAATTAGTACAGTTGGTGGTTGTCTTTAAATATTTCTTTGGGGGAAGGGACACCTACTCAATTAGAGGCCTTTTATTTTATTTTTTTCAAACCTATCATGTCATGAATTCATAGGAAATGAGCTACAGCAGCTCAGATTCCTTACCATTCATTCTCACAAAGTGTGGTTCTCTGAGTGGAGCAATCTTGGCTGTTAGAGTGCTTAATATGCTCAATGCGTACATTAACTCTCTTGTGTAGAATATCGCCCTTAACTGATTTGTTTACAACAATGCCAACTGTTAGCTGGGTAACACTGTAAATCTGTCTAGTTTTGCTATGGAAACATTTCTGGGGCATTCCTTTTTGACCAATGCTCTTTCCCTTGATATCTGCAATATCACCTTTCTTGTAGATTCACATGTATGTGGCCAAAGGAACAACTCCATGTTTTCTAAAAGGCCTAGAGAACATATAGCACGTGCCTTTCCTCTTCCGTTTGTGTTGGTCATTTTAGCAAATTACTGGAAGTAGGTGGTCCTGCCCAAATGGCTGTTCTGATACTATTTTTGTGTGTGTGATTCTATCAGTTCTTTTCCTTGAAGATAGGACAGTGTCTTTACTCATTAACCTCTTTTCCTCACAATGAATATTTTTCACAATCAATTTATTTATTTATCAATTTATTCAACATATTTGTTAATTCACTTCACAAAAGTTTATTGAGCATCTAGCCATGAGGGATAAAGCAATGAAAATATACAACCCAATCCTCACAGACTTTAACCATCCAATAAGTAGAGATGGACAATGAAAATTATTAAACTGATAAATGTATAGTAATTAGGTAGTAATAAATGCAGTGGAGAAAATTAAAGTGAGGAAAAAATACCAGATGTGCAAGAAGTAGGATATAATAAAATATTCTTGCTTGTTCCTCACTCAATTATAAGTAAGCAAATCTATTTTTAAAAATGAATATCAGGGCACAATATTTTAAGCCATTTAAAATAAAATATATTTTTAAATAACCAACATATTAAATTATCTGTTTTTCCCTCAAGTGTTCTTAGCAGAATATACAGAATAATAAGTTGCATTATATCGTTAAAAGTATAATAATTTAATAAGATCATAAATGATTTGGTGAAACAAAATTGTATGAGTTTCTTTAAAAAAAGAATTTCTGAAGGCCTTTAGTACAGTAGAGGGCCATCTGAATCCATGGTGAGGGGTATACTATGCATTGCTCCAAATTGTAATTGATTACAGAAACATTAACTGTCAGAAGAATCTCAAAAAAAAAAATCCTGGAATTTCAGGGCTTGCACTTAGGATAATATTGATTCGATCAATTCTGAAACATGGTTCCAAAAGCCAGTATGTTATCACCTTTATGCATTACTCTCATTATAAAGAGGTGTTTTTTAAATCACAGTGCCTTTTAAAGAGAGTTATTTTTCCTTGTAAAAAAAATGACCAAGAAATTATATTTTAATTCTCAATAAGTTTGGAATAACATCATGGGTGTTATCTATGTGAATGCCCATCTGGACAATGAAACAAAGACAAGCTATGTGTTTCAAATCCAAACTGACTCTCTAGAAGTGGTCCTCATCAATCTTTGAGTTCCTTCAAAAAGCAAGATGTATTATTTAAGATATGTTCAATAAATTGATAGTGTTTTGCTCATTGTCTAATGAAATGCATATGTCTAAAAGTTCTCAGTGAAGAATGAAGATCATGAACACTCAGAGAATTTTTAGCATTTATTAAAATTTCTGTTAGATGACAATGCTGAATTTCATACTCCTGAAATGTCAAGACAATAATATGCTATTTCAGACTTTGCGTATAATATTATAGAACATCATCATTATTTGACTATGTTAGATAATAAACCTTATTTTCATTCTGCTGTGAGGCATTAGCTAACCCTCTGGGATGCAGGATATTGTTAATGGGTATGTGACTGCCAGACCTTCCCTGAATTGTGTGGTTTCTGGTACTTATGTATTTTCTCAGAATAGATGAAAACACATGTTAAAATTAATGACTAACATTAATCGATACATATATGTCACATTATATTTAATTCACATCCCTTTACAGGAAATCAAAATTTTTATCTTCACTTTACAAAGACATGATGAGAAAAGGTTAAGTGATTTTCTAAAAATGACACCTGTCAGTAAATGAAAAGTTGAAGATTCAGTCTCTCACTGAAATCTTTCTTCATCATTTCGGTTTGATATACTTTAACCACACAGAGAAACAAGTCAAAGCCAATTTGTGAAGTGGGCCAACACAGATACTGTGAGACATTACAAATAATAGGATGAACACTTTTTTTTCTCATACTCCTTTGCAATTAAGCAATCCATCCTTTTTTTTTTTTTTTTGCAATCACACCAACAGCTGTAGAATCTAATTTAATTTAATTTAATTATTAGTAGAATAGTGGCACAGAGAAAGCATGAAGTAGGAAACAGGATATGAAACACTTACCTTTTACTCAGCAGGCCATTCATTCCTGGACATCCTATCAAACACTTCATCGATCAGCATTTTTAGAAGGGGAAAGAGGAAAAAAGAAGAGAGCCAGAGCAAGTGTAAAATCACATATGAATGCCAGTGGAAAAGAAAGGAGAGTAAGATGGGAGTAAAAGAAGAGGCATGATAAAATTTCCCATCTGAGTTCAATTGATGATCATTAAAAATACATTACTATTTTCCTTTACTTCAAATCTCACTGATCCAGCATTGAAGTCTGCACAGATACAATCTAATAGTTTGAAAAAAATCAGATTATAAACTACGTGTCTTTGGAATTAGAGGAATTAAGTTGTCTTGCATCATTAAGTATCACTTGCATAATTAAATGTTTTAAAAATAGCAGGCCAGTTCTTTGAGTTTTTAAAATCTTTAAACTGTAGACAGTAATATTTTTTATAAAATCTAAGGAGTCAAAGGTTATCATTAGTCTAATTTACATTACATAAACTACCTTATTGCAAATAAAAATAACTGTAAGAGTTCATCAAAAACCGTATTTGTCATCTTTCTTTGAAACAAATGAGTAATTAAATTTAAATGAAAAGTTTGGTAAATATTTAGTTTGTGGAACTTTGTATTTTTTTACTAAATAGCTCTGATTTCTAGGAATAGAATTATATTTAGTACTCATATATGAATATAATACAGTTAATCTCATTCCTGTAATTTGAATATAAATCTAAGGATAATAACAATTTACCTAATGCACACATATATCCTTGTATGTTCCCCACTATGCATGTAGAGGTGAGAAGGAATAGTGAATTCATAGACTATCCCCTCAAAAATTCGTGAAGCCTAAATGCTAATTATTACTTGTTTTAATGCCTGATTCTTGAATATTGTTACTAACGTTTCATGACAAACCTTTGCCTCTTCAGTCTAAAATACACTCATGCATTTCTAACACTGTTTAATTTAATATGCCTGTTAATGGCCTATAATCAATTCCTAGCCATTAGATATGTAAATAATATCATTATGTAATTTAAGGTTAATTGTTTCAAGGTTTATCCTTTCTTCACAATTAGCTACCCATGGTTTTGAGCTCTACCCCATATCATATGAATGAAGATAATAAAAAGAATAAATTGAATTCATTAAAGAAGTATTTTATTGTGATTTATGTACCAAGAAGTTATTAATGGAAGTCACTTGCAAAGTAAATTTCATGACTATGCTGTAACTAAATTTAATATCTAAATGAAAATTAATAATTGAAATAGAAAAAGTTTAAAACCTGTTTCCAAAATTTGACACCACCAGCATTTAAGACATTTTAATCTTTTAGTATGGAATATCTTAAACATAAACAAAATTATGGAGACTGTTACTATAAACCTCCATGTATCAAATATGCAGCTCAACATTATCAAGTCCTAGGAAATCTTTTTCTCTATACTTTCAATTGCTCCCTCATTCCATTCTTTTGAAGCAGAGCAGAGACATATTTCACCTGTAAATATTTTAATATAACTTTAAAAACTTAATCACAATACATTTCTTACTTGCCCCCAAATTAACGAAAATTCCTTTATATCAATTAATATTCTATCAATATTTATATCAAAATTTTATTCACATCAGTATCCAAATAAAGTTCATACATTGTAATTGGTTGATAGGTCTTTAAAGTCCTTTTAATCTATAGGCTTCAGCATTGTCACTTCTTTTTTTCACCTTGTTCAAAAAAACAGATTTCTAAAGTCTAGAAACTGATGATTATATGTTCAGTGGCTCACTTCATATTTTTCTGTCTCCTCTATTTCCTATAAATTGGTAGTTAGAAATGGAGTCCTGATTAGATCCATGTTTTTGTTGTTGTTTATTAGAAATAAATTGTAGATGATATAGTATCCCCCTTATCCTCAGGGTATACACTTTCCAAGACCCTTGGTAGTTGCTTGAAACCTATGTGTACTATGTTTTTTTCCTATAGCTATATACCTATGATAAAGTTTAACTTATAAATTAGCACAGTAAGGAAGTAATAAGGATAACTAATAAAAAATAGAATGATTATAACAATATAATAAAAGTTATGTGAATGTGTTCTTATTTCAGGGGATCTCTTGCTGATGCCTCAGTGTTTTCTGGTGCAACATGTTGCTGTGAATTGGAACACATTTCATGTTCATGGCTTCTGCCCACAAATGTAATGTCTTTCCCATCTTAATTAAACACTTGTCATGCACTGTGACCATGACTTTCAGTGTGAGGTGCAACACAGCAAACCTAGCACAAATTTCTCTTTCTTTCTTATTTCACAATTTCATGGATAGAAGATTTGTTCTTACTGTAGATCTTAGCATACAGTTTGTTTTCTTTCATGATGAAGCGGAGGACTTTTACCTTTTTTTTACTAAAAGAAAGCACTTTATGGCTTCACTTTGGTATTTCCGAATTGCTAGCATCGCTATGATTATACTTTGGGGGCATCATTAAGTAAAAAAAAAGGCAACTTGAGCACAAGTACCATGATACCAGGGAGGTTGATCTGAAAACCCACAGGGCTACTAAGTGACTAATGGGTAGAGAGTGTATACAGCATGGAGACATTGCACAAAGTGTTGATTCAAATCCTGGGTGGGATAGTGGGGGAGAGATTTAATCATGCTACTCAGAACAATGTGCAATTTAAAACTTATGAATTGTCAATTGAATTGTTTATATCTGAAATTTTCCATGAAAAGTGAAACCAGGGATAAGAGGGACTACTTTCTTTAAGGAGGTACACCAGATCTCTTTGGCTCTCCTTTATTATAGCAGCAACCACTGATAATCATTTCCTACCTATTAATTCCTTTCAGTTCTTCTGTGTTTATTAGCTAAAATATTTCTATAAAGAGGAACCTCTTCACATCAAACAACTGGTTATCCAGAGGTCCTGCTCCCATAGTAAAGGCGGGGGGGCGGGGGGGGAGTATATTTCTTTCCTTTAAGTCACTGGACTTCAAAGTAGAAGTTGATTCACTTTCATATCCCAAATATGACTACTGAAATAAATAGATTTGATTTTATGAGCCACCTAGATTCCATTGAAAGTACTCAACTCTGCATTCGTAGTTTAAAAGGAGAAAGAGACAATACACAAACAAAAGGGTGGGCTGTACTCCAGTAGGTAAACAAATGGATGTGACTGTGCTCCAATAAAATTTTACTTACTAAAACAAGCATAGGCTGGACTTGACCAAGGTAGTGTAGTTTGCTGACTCTTGTTCTAATCCTTACTTTCCATAATATGCTTCTCATCCTTTTTTATTTTCCTTTGGCTGTTGTTTGTACATTTTCTGCAAGCAATGCTTCTGTTTCATCTCTACCTTTCCCGTACATCTAAATGGAAGTAACATTGTTTTCTCATGGTTAATATTAATAATATAATCAGTCATATAGCTATTTGTACCTTGTGTGTCTGGAGTCTCCTCAGAGCAGGTTCAGCATTTCCTATGTTCATACACATTATTTAGTTTATCTGAAGCCCTTGTAATTGAACCTAAATTTGGCTAGATACTTTATATGAGCCTTGACCCACATTTTTTTCTTTGACTTAAATATATTGCTCCATTTTCTTCTCCTATGAGGCGTTACAATAAAAAGGTATAACTACAAAATGAATTTCTTTTTAAACATGTGTTGGACTTATTTCGAGTTTTTCAAAGAGATTACTTTTTTTTAAAGTCAATAATATATTTAACATATCTGGAATTGGAAGGTCGGGAGTCAACGACCTGCCCCCACCTGGAGAACCAGCACCTAAAGGTCTGTGGGGCAGCGGGCAGGGGTGCTGCCTGGCTCACCTTGGCCCTGAGTGTCCAGGTCCCAGAAATTCAGGCTCTAGCCCCAGGCCTCTTGACTGAACAGGAAGAGAACACGAGCCAATTTTTCTGGCGTCCTGCTCCCCCTTGGAGCTTCTTCTCTGTCTCTTTCTCTATTGTTGCTTGGCTCTTCTGCAGACTGGCCCGCTCCAGGCCCAGGCCACTTGGGAACCCCTTGAGGGGAGCTACGGGCTGGAAGGGGTGACTGGACTTGGGTTCACCTTCTCAGGGCCCTGTAATTGGCACAGGTGAGTTGCTCAATCAACGTTCCTTGGAAGCGGGACAAGCCGTCAATTAATCACAGCTGTTGCCCATCGAATTAATTAGGGCCAGGCAGGGGAATCTCTTTTCCTTCTTTCCTCTGGTATGTCTTCCCATGACACAGCAGCCCCACACTTTTTCCAGATAAACCATTCCATTTTCTTTCTCCTTTCAGCATGCAAGTCAAAGCCCAGGACCCTTCCACCTTTTTCGGCCTCCAGGCTGCCCATTCCTTACCTCTGCCATGATTTTGTACCCATTTGCTGCCAATTCGACTGCCCTCCCATCACCCATTTAACCAGTGTCCTTATCCCATTGCCATATCTATGATCCTCACCTACCTGATCCAACACAAGCAGCCCATTCTCCACCTCCCACACCCTCACCCTGGACAGACTATAGGTTCACAGCAGGGCTTTGGACCACCAGCAAGCACACTGTTCCTTGGGCTTTGGATGTTGTCAAGCCCACTGCTAAACCAGGCTGGGGCAGCCAGGGACTGGGCCTTGGGGGCAGAGAGTTGGATATCATTTTATTATGCATGGTGAGCACCTCAGAAGTTGAGAAACATGTCCCCTCCTACAGCTATGGAGCCAGGGATAGTCCCATTCTTCCTGCGACCAGAAAATCAGAAGACGAAAGAGACTGAGCACATGCAAGCAGAGCACAGAGAGAAAGGCCTCTGTATGTCTTGAGTGCACAGCTGGGAAGCCTCCTTGACTTCGAGAATCTTCACATGTCTGTATCAAATAGGCACAGCCTCATTTTCCCAGTCGGGAAAATGGTAATTGGACCTGTTGCAATTACCTCAATCTCTAAAGAGCTAAGTACAAATAGGTTTCTGGCTGGGAGGAGAGAGAGAGAGAGAGAGAGATGGTTCTGTGATATCCAGGCAGGTGGAAATATGTGAGTGTGTTGTGAGTGCCGTCGTATGGTTTCACTTGTGTTTAATAATGTGGGTGCATTGTGCATGGACTTGCATAGGAGTGCAAAGCTACGCGTGTGCCTCAAGAAACTTTTGGGGGTATTAATGTCTGGCAGAGTTTGTGACTGTGTCATATATGTTCCCCAGAGACATCTGTCAACATTTGGTTGGGCCTGTATGTGATGGCCATGTGTCCCAAAGGAGGAGAATCCTCTGTCTCATTATGATTGTTTTCTGGGTGACAGATGATTGTTGGACCCCTAATGGTGAACTGTCTTTATCAAACTGTCTCGTCTGTGTGCTTGCCCCTTAAAACAAAGCAAACAAACAAACGAAACCTTGGAATGCATCTGTGCTTCCACTGAGAATCTGCATTTCAAAAGAGTCAAAGTAAGGAAAAGAAATCCACCCAATAAGATCCCCCCACCTGTACACACCTGAGCCCAGAATCATTATGATGGAGCTTCATGCACTGTCTCCCCACAACCATTTGGTGGCCTGCTCAGCCTGCTCAGCTCAGCATCCAGGTCAGGACCAGAGCCTCCTGTCCTGAGGACATGGCTGACACATCCACTAACAAGAGCCAAGGGAGGTCCAGTCCACCTAAGGCCACAGCTCAGCCCAGGGCCTAGATGGCTGAGGGGAGGCCTGGCTGTTGCATCTCTCAGATGTTTTCCTCATTAGTGAGTCAAGAACCTTTCATTTGCTCCAAGGTTACCTTGTACTTCATCCTTTCCTTTTTTTGCTTCATGTATGGAATTTTTCGTGACCATGAAAAAGGTACGAGAAATGACACACATTTCCAGTGGCTGGCCTTAACTTTTGAGGATTCCAGACAAGTCAGCATTGGGCCCAGAGACTCTGCGGCACCGAGCAGCCACCAGCTGAATCTCAGAAACCTTTCTCCCTCCACCACCTTACTTCTCTTTTGATGTCTGAAAAGAATTGACCCAATTATCCATTTCTGAGGGTTGGCCTCAGGGAATGCCTCGTATCCTGTACTGTCCCTTAAGGAATTTGGATTTTTTTATGTGGAGCAATGATGATAGAGTTTCAGAGAGAGAACATCACCTGGATAGAGTAGGGTTATAAAGTATTTGGCATCTGCCTGGGTCCCCAGGAGCCCTTCTTTAGCCTGAGGCCGACAGAACAATTGGCTCCCAAGTATCCTTGTTCTAAACAAGATTGTTCATTGTTCTTCAAGGTTGACCCTTGTGAAAGCTATGGAGAAAGGACTGGGGGTCCCTTTGTCAGGAGAGTCACAGTCGTCTTTTCCTTTCCCTATTTTTTGCTCCTTTGTTCCAGAATGGATTATCCTGTCCCTCTTCCCGCTCCCGAGGAGCCAACTTCTCACGGAGAGTCAGACACATCCTTTGGGAGTCCTTCTTATTTTCAAAATACAGGAAGAAGTTGATGGACACCCTTTCAGGAAACACAGAGACAACTGTGCTGCCGACCCATTTCAGATGACACTCAGATAACTCCAAAATCTTTGCTCTTCTGTTCTGCAAAAAGATGGTAAATGATCCCATTGAATCCAAACAAGGTTCCAGTGTGTCCATAAATCTGTCTTCACGAGAATGCAAGACTAGGGTTTGGTGCCTCCAATCCTGCTGCGGTCTGTCCAGTTGACATAATGAAACCTCGTGGGGGTATGTGGCTTAACACCCTTACCTGCATGTCGGGGTACTGCATTCTACTCCATCGTTGGTCACCTGTGTGGGATGCTCAGCACCCGTGGCCTGGTGTGCCACAGTCTCCCAAAGGCTGAACCCCTTTACACACATGTCATTCTCTCCCTTCTGCCCTTAGGCTCTGACCACACAGTTCTCATGTCTAAATCTCTAAATTGGCTTCTGTTTGTTTGCTTGTCGGTGTCTTGCTCTCCTTTTTAAGTCCACATGGGAGAAAAATCATAATGGTGCTGTCCCTTGCGGTCTGACACAGTTCCCTTCCCTTGATGGGGTGGGGGACTCCTTGAAAGGGCCAGTCACAAAATGAATGGGCGAGTTTAGGAGTTCCTAAGTGGCAGAGGCCTGTGTTCCAGGCAAAACGCAGCTCTGAAATTCCCAGGGCTCTCCGGAGACCTCTTGTCCCTGGCCTATATAATAGTGGCTGGACTGGCCCCTGGCCCATAGGGGACAGCTTATGGCATTTGGGCAAATAGAATACAGATGTGATCATGATTATAGAAGCCAATGCATGGCTACGAAGGATGGCCTCCCAGCAGGCAGGCAGCTAATACCTGACCCCTGGCAGAGGACAGAGCAGGCACCCTGAGCCTCAATTCTCCTGGGGTCTCCAGGAGCACTGAGTTCTCTGGAGAGTGAAAAGCTGGTCCATCAGGTACACCCAGGACTATGACTGGGGATTAGGTAGTTACCTACACTCCTGGAGGCTCCTGGAGGGGTCAGCTATTGATAGAGCCTCAGCTGTATGCAACAGTCCTGACCTGCCGTTTTTAGTTCAGGACCCACAAATGGCACACTCACAGTGAAAGCCCAGGATGAGAGCCGGCCTTTTTATGTCAATCGCCCTGAGAGCCAGGCCTAGAATTTGGAGGTCTAAGACTCATTGCGCTGACCCCACCTGGAGAACCAACACCTATCTAAACCCCTAAAGGTCTACAGGGAATCCGGCAGGGGTGCAGCCAGTCTTACCCCTGCCTTGAATGTCTGGGTCACCATTATACATGCTCTCACCCCAGGCCTCTTGACTGATAGAGAAGTGAATGCAACCCACTTTTTCCTGCCTTCCACTCCTCCCTGGAGCTTCTTCTCTATCTCTTTCTCTGTCGCTGCTTGGCTCTTCTGCAAACTAGTCACCACCAGGCCCAGGGCACCTGGAAACCCAAGTGAGAAGCTCTGGACAGATAGAGGTGACCGGACAGGGGTTCAGCTTCTCTAGTCCTCATGATTGGCACAGGTGACTTGCCCAATCAATGCTCCTTAAAGGTGGGACGAGCTGTCGGTTAATCATAGTTGTTGTCTTTTGAATTGATTAGAGCCAGGCAAGGGTCTCTCTTCTCCTTTCCTCTGCTGTGTCGTCCCTTGACACAGCAGTCTCACACTCTTTCTAGAAAACCCATTCCATTTTTCTTCTACTTTCAGTATCCAAATCCAATCCCAGGACCCTTCTACCTTCTTCAAATACCATGCAGCCCATTCCCAACCTCTTAAGTTTCCGTACTTTCTTGCTGCCAATTCTACTGACCTTTCACCTTCTATTTGACCAGAATCCTTACCCCCTCTACACAGCCATTATCCTCACTTACCTGATCCAACACAAGAGGCCCATTCTCCCCTCCCCTCCCCTTACCCTGGAGAGTCTGTTTGTCCACAGCTGGGCTTCGGACCACCAGCAAGCACACTGCTCCTAGAATCTTGGCTACTGTCAAGTCCACCGCCCAGCCAGGCTGGGGCAGCCAGGGACTGGGTCCTGGGGGCAGAGGGTTAGGTCATATTTTATTAGGCCTGGCCAGCACCTCAGGTGAGCCTCTATGTCCCATCCACTAGCCAGTTTCCCAGCACAGACCCTTTCCTCCTTTGGCCAGGATGCCAGAGGGCTGAGGTAATCGGTCTGGGCCCAGGTATCAGTGTCTCGGGTATTGCTGACCCAGAAGGAAAGGTTTGATGGTGTAATACCCAACTGGAAGAATGCACAAGAGACAGACAGGAGGATGAAATGGCAAGCACCAACTTTATCGTATGGAATGCAGTTCTGTTGAGGAGTCTGTCTATTGCACGGGGCACACTTGTCCTGCTCCCCTTTCTTGTGCTCCCCTTCAGCTCTCCAGGATACCTCTTATAGCTCCTCATATAGCAAAATACAAAAGTAGCATTCAGGTTATTGTGTGATACAATAGCAGAATTATGTTTACCTATTTTCTAAATCTGGGGTCCTAGTCATAGCCAGAGGTCTGGATCACAGCCAAATCTTAGACCAACCAGACGTTGGGCCAGTCAAGGCCATGGACCAGCCAGGCCCTGGATAACAGCCAAACCTAGGACCAAAGACAGACCTTGGGCCAGCCAGGCCTGGCACCCACACCAGGCATGCAGGGGACAGAAGAAAAAAGCCTCTGAAGGCCTTGAGAGCTTGGCTGGGAAGCCTATTTGACTTTGTGTCTGTATCAAACAGGCATAGGCACAGCTCGCCTCATTTTCTCAGCCGGCTATGGACCTGTTCCACATACCTCAGTCTCTAAAGAATTGACTTCAAATAGGTTTCTTGCTGGGAGTTGACAGTGACCATGTGTATGTGTGCGTATGTGCGTGCGTGCATGTGTGCGTGCGTGTGTGTGTGTGTGTGTGTCTGTATGTGTTTCTCTGTCTATGTATTTGTGTGAGATAGAGATATGGTTGTGCGATATCCAGGAAGGCAGAAATATGTGAGTGCTCTCATCTGTATACCTGGGTGAACACTTCTATGAGTGTCTGCATTCGGTTTCACTTGTGTTTAATAATGTGAGTGCATTGTGCAGGAACGGAAGCAGAGAGCAGGCGGCATGTGGGCCTCAAGAGACTTTTGGGGTTGTCAATGTCTGGTAGAGTGTGTAAGTGTGCGAATATGTTCCCGAGAGACATCTGTCAACATTTGGTTTGGTTTGGGTGTGAAGGCTGGGTGTCCAAAAGGAGAACCCTTTCAGCCACGTTATGATTGTTTTCTGGGTGACAGATGATTGCTGGACCCCTGGTATCGAGCTATTTGTATGAAACTGTCACGTCTGAGTAGCATGCCCTTGAAACCAGTATCACCTTGGAATCCATCTCTGCTTCAATCAAGAATCCAAATTTCAAGAGTCAAAGTAAGAAAAAGAAATCCACCCGAAAAGATTCCCCCTCCCCCATATACCCGAGCCCAGAATCATTAGCACGGAGCTTCATGTGCTGCCTCCCCACCATCCGGTGGCCCGTAGTCTGCTCGGCCCAGCAGCCAGGTCAGGACCAGAGCCTCCTGTCCTGAGGACATGGCTGACACACTTGGTATCGGGAGCCAAGGGAGGCCCAGTCCACCTGGGGTCACAGCTTGGTCCAGGGCCCAGTTGGCTGAGGAGGGGGCCTGGCTCTGGCTTTTCTCAGATGTTTTCCTTGTTATTGAGTCGAGAACCTTTCATTTGCTCCAAGGTTACTTGTACTTCATCTTTTCCTTTTTTCATGAATTTTTCATGACTGTGAAAAAAGGTATGCGAGGTGACCCACATTTCCAGTGCCCTGCCTTAACTTTTAGGATCCCAGACAAGTCAGCACACTCTTTTCTGCTCCAGGAGGGCTCTGCTATCAATAGAGCTCTAGCTGTACACAGTAGTCCTAACCTGTTGTTTTCAGTTTAGGACACACAAATGGCACACTCACAGTGAAACGAGGTCACTGCCCATGGCCCGGTCAAGACTCTTATCACCATCCACCTGCCAGCATGGTGGTAGGAATGAAGTAAGCACGTCTCATTGAAGGCCCAGGATAAGATCTGGCCTTGTTATGTCAAACTCCCTGGGTGCCAGGCCTGGAAAGAGCCTGAAATTGGGAGGTCTGGAGTCACCACCCTTCCCCCACCCGGAGAACCAGCACCTGCCTAAACCCCTAAAAGTCTGAGGGGCAGCAGGCTGGGGTGCTGCCAGTCTCACCCCTGCCTTGAGCATCTGGTCACCGATAAAATGCTCTTGCCCTGGCCCTCTTGACTGATCGGGAAGTGAATATGAGTCACTTTTTTCTGCTCCCACTCCCCCCTAAAGCTTCTTCTCTGTCTCTTTCTCTGTTGTTGCTTGGTTCTTCTGCAAACCAGTCCCCTCCAGACCCAGGGCACTTCAGTACCCCAGAGGGAAACTCTGAGTGGGAAGGGGAGACTGGACAGGGGTTTAGCTTCTCCAGGCCCCGTGTTTGGCACAGGTGACTTGCCCAATCAACACTCCTCAGGGGAGGAATGAGCTGTCAATTAATCACCGCTGTTGCCCATTGAATTGATTAGGGTCAGGCAGGGGGCTCTCTTTTCCTTCTTTCCTCCACTGTGTCTTCCCATGACACCACAGCCCCACTCTTTTTGCAGATGCCCCATTCCATTTTCCTTCCACTCTCAGCTTTCAAGTCCACTCCCAGAACCCTCCAATTATTCGGCCTCTAGGCAGCCCATTTCCAGCCTCCTCCATGTTTCCCTACTCCCTTGCTACCAATTCTACCGCCCTTCCTTCTTCCATTTGACCAGCGTCCTTACCCCATCTCAACAGCCATGATCCTTACCTACCTGATTCAACACAAGTGGTCCATTTTCCCCCTCTCCCACTCTCATCGTGGACAGTCTGTTTGTCTACAACAAGCACACTGCTCCTGGGACCTTGGATATTGTCATGCCCACTGCCCAGCCATGCTGGGGCAACCAGGGTCTGGGTCTGGGGGCAGAGGGCTGGGTCTTATTTTATTAGGCCTGGCTAGTACCTGGGAAGGCGGACCCCACATCCCCTCCACCAGCCATGCCGCCAGGTACAGTCCCTTTTTTCCTGAGGCCAGGAAGTCAGAAGGCTGGGGAGACCGAGCTAGGCTTAGGTATGCAGAGCACAGAAAAGAAAGGCCTTTGGAGGCCTTGAGAGCCCAGCTAGGAAGCCTCCGTAAAGTCAGGGGCCTTCATGTGTCTGTATCAAATAGGCACAGCCATGGCTTACCTCATTTTCCTAGCTGTCTCTGGGTGTGGTGGACTTGTTCCATGTCCCTCAATCTCTCAAGAATGGAGTTCAAATAGGTTTCTGGCTGGGAGTTTACAGTGTCCCTCTGTGTGTGAGTGTGTGTGTATGAGACAGAGATGTGGTCGTGTGATATCCAGGCAGGTTGAAATTTGTGAGTGCCCTCGTGTGTGTGCCTGGGTGAACATTTCTATGAGTGTCGTCGTATGGTTTCATTTGTGTTTAATAATGTGGGTGCATTGTGCATGGACTTGTGTGGGAGGGCAAAGCTACATGTGTGCCTCAAGAGACTTTTGGGAGTATCAATGTCTGGTAGAGTGTGTGAGTATATCAAGTGTGTTCCCCAGAGACATCTGACAGCATTTGCTTGGGCCTGGGCATGAAGGCCGGGTGTCCAAAGGATCACATTATGATCATTTTCTGGATGACAGATGATCGCTAGACTCCTGGTGCCAAACACTTTGTATGGAACTGTCATGGCAGCGCAGCGTAACTCTGAAACCAATATCACCTTTGAATCAATCTGTGTTTCATTTGAGAATCTGAATTTCAAAAGAATCAAAGTAAGGAAAAGAAATCCACCTGATAAGTTCCCCCAACCACCACACAACTTAAAATGGTTTTATGAGATAGTTTCTGCTGTAAATAATTTTTGCTTTAATAAGATTTCAGATTCATCCAATAGTTTAGTAAATGGTTCTCAAAGTTTGGTCTGGAGATTAGCAGCATTAACATCACCTGGGAATTAGTAAGAAATGCAATTTCTCTGACTCCACCCTAAACTGTGGAATAAAAAAAAAAAGCTGGGAGTGAAGAACAGCAAAATGTCTTATCAAGCCTTCCAGGAGATTCTGATGTACACTCAGGTTTGTGAACCATTGCTTTAGTGTGAAGTGTCTATTTCTTTGGTTTAAGAAATATATAACTATAATGAGAAGACTCATTTTCATTATAGTTGCAAATGGAGGGGCACTCACAGTCCAAGTTTGGGTTGATCATTGAATTCAGGATATGATGCAGTTTTAAGAGCAACTCTCCATTTCTGTAGAAGCCATCAAACCGATCTAAACAATAGAAGATTCACTTGAATAAGAGATTATAAACTTTGTGTCACTTTGTTGTGTAAATGCCAGCCTCTGACTGCTCTAGCTTTGCATATTTTAGGGTCTAAGTGCCAGACCATCAGTGGAGATGAGGGGTGCCCAGCAAAGCCCTGATAGTCTTCTGAGATCTCCACAGCTGGAACTCACTTCTGCTTGAGGTCGCTAAGATTTCTATTAACAACAAGGGTTTAATTAAAATAACATGTCTTCTAGAGTTTCAGTTATGATTAGGCTTGCTTTCAGAAAACTCATAAAGAAAAGTGAGTCCACATGGTCTGCCACCTTTCCAGCCTGGCGGCTGCTGAAATGTTTATATTCCTCGCCGATTTTTCATAGTCTGTTTCTACGGATCATTACTGCATTCTTGGGACTGCGAGGCTTTTCCGTCACTATTCCCTTCTTTATTTCCTCTTCTCCAGACTAGTGTCATGAAAACCCACAGAGGCTGTGTATGGCCCAATAACCTTCACACTATTCTTGGTTTGCATGGGGAATTATTATTTCCACTCTGCCTTGGGGTACACTAGGAGGCTTCTTAAGGCTGCTCAGGCCCATTGTCAACCCTCACCTCAGTGCCACTTCTGCAGGGTCTTTGGCATCTCTGTGGGCCAGCTGTTTGTTGTGTTATTAGGTTCTGTCATCTTGTCCTCTCTGGCCTGTCTTGTGTAATAGTGGAGAGCCTGAGTTTGGGCAGAACCAGAGGTCTTTCTCAGAATCCACACCTCCCTCAACATCTTTACTTCCCTCAAGCTCTCCCTCTCTTACTGTATTTAGCACACTTTATTTAGTCAATGGTTTGGAAGGTGTTGACCCTGAGGAAAAAAAAAAAACCTACCAAGAAGGGCTTCTAGTGGCTAACTGGGCTCAAACTTAAAAACAGCCTAGTAGCCATTTCTAAACACAAGCCACACTTTAGGGAGAAGCCTGCATTGAACTGCCGGCCCACATTGTGTTCCTGCTGGCAGAGCCAACCCTTATAAAGGCGTGCTTGAAATCACATTTTAACCAATAGAATTGAGACTTTCTCAACCCAACAAAAGTTGTGCAGAGATACCCTCTTTAGTATCTTCACCAACCAGTCAGAGAAACTCCACTCCATCCTATTAGGACAGTGTCTTTTGAACTAATGAAACAGGATTTGGAGTCTGCATTTACATGAGGACAGACCAATCAGGGACCAGAGGCGAGGACTTCTTTTAATATAAGTCAGCATCGCTCTGGCTTGGGGAGTGCACTTTCCCTTTCCCCCGAACATGGAAGACTGCATTACTCCAGCTGAATCTGAAACTCCAAAAACATCTCACTGGAGTAGAGCTGTCTAGTTTGAGAGGCACCTCACCCAACGACCCCCTAATAGCCAAGCTGTTTCATAATTGAGTTGTAAAATGTCTGAGCTGTTCCACAGCTGTGCTATATCACAATTGAGCTGTCTGCAGTAAATAAAGTTTCCTCTTTTATCATACCCTAAATTGGTGATTCCTGTTGGTGTTAAATTGACTCTAATAACCATTGGTTGACAGAGGCCACTGGTCCCACCTAATGACATAGTTTTCCAAATCTTTTTGTCATATGAATTGATCTAGACTTTTTAAAACTTGAAAGATAAGAATTAGGTTCTCTGGTCATCTTTTCCACATCTTTTCCACAGAGGCATATAATGGGCCTGGCTCCTGCTGCCTAAATTGGGAGAGAGGATCCTGGGTAGCAGAAATGGCAGAAATAACAGTTAATATATCAAAATATAAAATACAAAGAATGCGTGAGCCACCTGCCATGTGCCAAACACTGTGATAAATGCTTTAACTGCATTGTCTCATTTAATCCTCTTGACAACACTCTAAGGTAGGAAATGAGGAATCTGAGGCCATGAAAGATTAAACAACTATGACTACATAACTATAAGGGAGGGTTCCATTCACCTGGGTCAAAGCTCATTCATTCAGCAACTACTTATCAAACACAACATGTCAGGCCATGTTTTAGGTTCTGGAGATATAATTGTGAAGAAGACAAAGTCTCTATTCTCGATTTGCTTATTTGTTAGAGGAGAGGGCTAAAGTAAATAAGAAGTAGAAAAATAAGGTAAGGTAAATTGATAGAAGGTACCAGGAGTCTGGGGTGGAGGGTGTATTATATGGAATGTCAGGGAAGTGATATTATTATTATTATTATTATTATTATTATTATTATTATTATTCTTTGGTAGCAGTATGGTTTATTAAGCTGTGCCTTAGTATAGGTGTTAAGGCTTGCCCATGGTGCTTAATCTATAAAACCCAGACATTCTGCTAGTTCTATTTGAGCAATGACACCAAAAAATTGACAGCTAAGTAGGTGTTGTACACCAGCTCCTCTTTGTCATCTTTGCATGGCCAACAGCCACTGCCAGACACAGCACCTTCTTCACTTGGAACTTGATGGTGGACTTCACTTCATCAACTTTGGCCACCATGTTCTCACTGTGGGTCAGCAAGGAAGGGAACTTGCCTGCCTTATTCAGGTCTGGGCCCAGGATTCATGGGATCTGCTTGATAAGAAACTCTTGGCCAGCTTCTTGACCAGTTTCTTATTCTTGTTGAGTTTTTTCAGTGCCTCGATATCCATGTGGGGACTATCCATAGCCCCGGCCTCCTCACAGTGCTATTGGCCCCCCAGAACACATATGGAGAAGTGTGGGCAGGGAGTGGGCTTAAGCATTTGTCCTTCTGAGGGTCATAGTTCTTTAAGCTGATCTACAGTTCCACCGTCTCCCAAAGCTTCCAGTGTTTGCGCTGGTTCCTGTGCAGGACTTCCCGCACCGCCTTTTAGAGGGTGTTGCAAGAGACTTTTCTGCTCATGATGCCTCCGGCTGCAAAAACTGGAAAAGAGAGGGAAGTAATATTAGAAAGGACCTGAAAAGAAGTGGGGGCAGTAGGTCATGGGAAGATCTGGGAACAAGTTTAGGCAAAGAGAACAGGAAGCGCTAAGGTTTGAAGAAGAGAATGAGCAGAGAGTGGGCTTCTGTGTCTAGAGCGAAATGAAAGAAAGTGGTAGAAAATGGGGTTGGAGAGAGATAATTAGGTTAGCCAGAAAATGTAGGGCCTTGCTGGCCAAGCAAAGAAATATGTTTTCATCTGAATATTATGGGAATTCATTTGAATATTTTGAGTGGAAAAGTGATGCTAGCTCTTTCTCCTCTTATTTTAGGTTTTGAACAGATATTTATGAAGTAACTGCTATGTAATTGAGGTTCACACGGTGAGCTTTGTCTCTAAATAGCAATATGATTTAGGGTAGATCTCTTAACCATTGAATGTCTTGTGGACTTAAAAAAAAATTCCACATGTTTAAAGTATACAATCTCATAGGTAATAATGTGTGTACACACCCATAAAAACATTACCAAAATCAAGATAATGAACATATCAATCACTCTTAAAAGTTTACTCATGTTCCTTTTTAATCTCGCCCTCACACTCCTGTTCCCAACTCAGAGCTAGGCAACCACTGCTATCTGTTACTATAGATTAGTTTGTATTTCTAGAAATTTATATGAATAGAATCATTTATATTAATAATTGTATGTACTATTTTTGTCTGGCTTCTTTCATTCAGCACAATTATTTTGAGATCAATCCATATTGCATGTATCTGTTCCTTTTTATTGCCAAGGAGTGGAATGGTTGGATCACATATTAGGTACATGTTTAACTTTCTGTTTCAAAAGTTTTTGTACCATTCAACATCCACACTAGCTGCTCCATATCCTCACCAGCACTTGCTATGATTCACATTTTTAATTTTAATTATAACATATGTATAGTATTTTTTAATGTTGATTTTGACTTGCATTTCCCTAATGACTAATGATGCCAGGAATATATATGTACTAATGCCAGATGTGATGGTGTTAGAAGATGGGCCTTTGGGAGGTGATTAGGACATAAGGGTGGAGCCCTTATAGGATTAGAGCTCTTGTAAAAAAGATCCTACAGGACTCCTTAGCCCCTGAGAGCAAGTGAGGAGGACACAGCAAGAAGGCAGCAGTCTGCAAACCCGAAGAGGGCCATCTAATTCTGGCACTTTGATCTTGGACTTCCTAGCCTCCAGACTGTGAGAAATAAATTCTGTTGTTTAAGCTATCTAGTCTGTAGTATTTTGTTATGGCTACCTTAGCAGCCTAACACAGTCTCCCATAAAGAAATGACGGTGTGCCCACTGCTGACCCTATATTTGTAACAGGATTACAAGTAGGCAGCCCTATTCACAACTCCTGACAAACACAGAAATTAGGCATATCCCCCACCTTCCCTTGGCTAGCATGTCTATTTTCTAAGAATCTTAGTGAGCCAATGGTAGGATTCCTTATAGTAAAGAAGTGGCTATCTCCAGAAGGGATTGAGGTTTCAGGCTTTGAACAAATCTTAGCCTCTTTCTCCAAAAAAAAAGACATTTTTTTTTTATACGGGTGAAATTACGATGAAATTGTACTTTTAGTTTTGAAATTTTATTTTATTTTTTTACTGAAATTGTAATTATTTATTACTGAAATTATAATTTTCAGCCTTAAGGAAGAAAATGAATTGAAAGGACAATATGGCAGATATTAGTAGAAGAAAAGGGGTGTTTATGAGTATGGTATCTAAAACAAATGTTGTGGGTTATTAGGCTGTTTTATTTAGCAGCCTTCTATGAGTTTTCAGCCCTCGCTGGCTGACCAGAGCAACCTGCTTGTCCACATCTCCACCTCGCTGAATTTGATGAACATGTTGTCTCCAAGAGTCCATAATGGTTGGGTGAAGGAGAAAAGATGTTGCTTAGCAGTACTTTATTCATCTGAAGGGCACAGAAAATAGAGGCAGAGTTTAACTTCAATCCAACTGCACCTACTTTGTAAATTCTTAGGAGGGCTCATGAGGGTCACTGAACTAGAAATTGGCTAAAGAAAATTTTGCTTTTTTTTTTTTTTTTTTTAGTTCTGTCCCTGTGTGCCAAAAGCAACAGTCCTAACTATACTTTTCTGGATGAATTAGAAAAATTAGCCACAATCCCTGCTTCATCTAAATCTGTAAAAAAAAAAAAAAAAAAAAAGGGATCGCAACCACAAACTCCATGTTCCAGGTGTCAGGAATGGAAACAGGGTACAGATTACAGGATAGTTTAGGACTGAGAGCCAGCAAATTACTGGCCCTTAGTACTATCCTCTGGGGCTCAAACTAATCTCTTGTTAAATGCTTGGAATTCATTAGATGATGCCCACAGATTCTTCCATGCAGTATTTTATTTTATTTTTGGCCAAGCACTTTCTAGCCATTGCTCTTTCCAACTAAACCATTTTAGAATTTACAGTATTTCTGAGCAGTTCTACTATGTGTTTAGCACGGAGTCTAGCCGTGTGCACTTCATTATTGTTTTTGCAGTCCGATCCTCTAGAAGCTCATGATTATTGGGGAGACATGAGTAATGGCCCTGAAGCAAGTAGGAAGTAGTACATGAGAGCAGATGATCAAATGTTAAAGCATATTCAAGGGCCTAAACATCTCTCCTAGCCAAAAGCGGTAACGTGAAAACACGAAGGGAAGGACATTGCTGTGCCTCTGCCGGCCGAGCACAGAGCACAGAGCGTTAGCAAGACTGGCCATCTGAATGCAAGGCGCTGGGACCACATGCCGGCGGAGTGCGGGCTCCGGCAGAGCCGAGCAGGGCGGGGCCGGATGGGCGTTACCACTCTCCAAGCTGCAGTCACGCATGGCACCGGCCTCTTTAAGAAGCGGAACCGCAGGCTGGCCGGGTTGAAGGTCACGTGACTCAGCTCCTAGCAATTGCTCGCGGAAGTGGTCTCTCTTCCGCAACCTGCGCGGGGTCTCCGGGCGCCCTGCGGCACCGGCAGACACGAGCCAGTACCGGCACACCGCTGGTCGCCGCAATGGTGCAGTTGTACAACCTGCACCCATTCGGGTCGCAGCAAGTAGTTCCCTGCAAGGTGGAGCCAGAGCGGTTCTGCGGCGGGGGCCCTGACGTGCTGTTCGTGGCGGCGGGTTGCAAGGTGGAGGCGTTCGCCGTGGCAGGCCAGGAGCTGTGCCAGCCGAGGTGCGCCTTCTCCACGCTGGGCCGGGTGTTGCGCCTGGCGTACAGCGAAGCTGGTGAGTAATGACGGGGCTGGGAGGCACCTGAGCCTCTACCCCCTGTTTGGGGACTCCTTCTTAGCGACCAAGCGGCCTCGGCACCTCTGGGTGGGAAAAGGGCTTTGTGTTTCCGGGAACTTGCCCGATGGTCTCGCCTGGTGGCTCTGCTGGTTACTGAAAATACGCTTTGCCTTGCGGTTGTCATGGCAACCACAGGTGAGAGACTGCTGTTAGGGGGCGGGGATGCTGATTGCTCCCAGTTGCCTAGAGCCTAGCCAAAAAGGCCCGTGGTTGGGTGGCTGGGTTCCACTCAAACCAGACACTTTAAACAATAACAACAAAACAAAGAGGGGGGGGCACCTTTTCGTATGGAAAATTTCAAACACATATATCTGATAAGGGATTAATAGCCAGTATATGTAAAGAACTCTTGTAACTCAACAATGGAAAACAACCCAATTCAAAAATGGGCAAAGGATTTGAATAGACATTTCTCCAGTGTTCAACAGGCAAATGAAAACATTTGCAGCATTACTAGTCACCAAGGAAGTGCAAATCAAAACCGGATATGAGCTAACACTTCATACCTATTAGGATGGCTATTATAAACAAAAAAAATAGAAAATAACAGCTGTCGGTGAGGATATGAAGAAATTGGAACCTTGTGCTTTGCTTAATGGGCGTATAAAATGGTAGAGCTGCTGTGAAAAACAGTATAGTGTTTCATCAAAAAATTAAACATAGAATTATGTGATCCAGCAATTTCACTCCTGGGTATAGATACAAAATAATTGCAAGCACGGTCTTTTGCATGTATTTGATTGCTAGTATTCATAGCAGCATTTTTTCATAAGAGCCAAGAGGTGGAAGCATCCCAAATGCCCATGAACAGATGGAATAACCTGTTTCCATCAACAGATAAACAACAAAAAAAAAAGGTACATACATACACTAGACTTATTATTCAGCCTTAAAAAAGAATGAAAATCTGACACATGCTGCAACACAAATGAACCTTGAAGGCATTATGCCAAGTTAGGTGAGCCAAACACAAAAGGACAAATATTGTATGACTCAGTTTATATGAGGTACCTAAAGTAGTCAGATTCATAGAGGTAAAAAGTAGAATGGTGCTTGCCGGAGGTCAGATTCAGGTAGGGGAAGGGATGGGGAGTTATTGTTTAAGGAATTGAGAATTTGAGGGAAAATAAAAAAGTACTAGAGAGGAATGGTGGTAACGGTTGCACAACAATGTGACTATACTTAACCATGTAATTATATACTTAAAATGGTGAAAATGGTAAATTTTTTATTGTATATTTTACCACAATAAAATATTAAAAAAAAAAAAAAAGACTCATTTACTGAGAGAATTCTGGGGAGATGGAGGCCACAAGGCATCTTTTGACCCCGGCTCCATCCAAACTGCTTATCTGGAACAGAGTGAGCAAACTTACCAGGCCTGCAGGGTCTATTTAGGCATCCTACCAAGAATTCCAGGGACAGAACAGGTGCAGCCTCCATCTCTGTGGCATCACCAGAACCAGCGTCAGGAGAAGGCTTGCCCCTTTTGAACGCTGGCTCCTTTAGGAGGAGGAGGTGGCCAAGCTAGCCCAGTGAGCATCTGCAGAAGCAGCTGCACCTTCTTGCCTGCTGCATGCATATTAACAGCAGTGTTTCCATTTCAGTTCATTAGAAAAGGGCTTGTTTACCTAATAATGTTAGTTTATAGTACATTCTACATTTTGAAGAACGTTGACTTAAAAAACCCCTCTTACCCACAAAATTCTAAAGATTAAAAATTTAAATTAAAAACCACTAAAATAGAGTATGTAAGGTCATGTCTGTATAATTTGGAGGACATAGACTGGTTAAGCAAGTTAGGAAACTCAGAAGAGGGAAAAGATACATATCTGACTACATAAAAATTGTGTTTGGTAAAAGATGCCATAAGCAAAGTCAAAAATCAAACAATACACTACAAAAAACGATTTGCTATTTATGGTCAACAAAGCCTTAATGTCACTTTTACCTAGAGAGCTGCTGTTCCTTGACAAGAAAAACAAACAGCTGAATAAAAAAGTGAGTAACTTGCAGAAGAGAAATTATACATGACTGGTAAACATAGAAAAAGATGACTTTATTAATAGTCTGGAAAATATAAATTATAATAACCATGAGAATCTGTGTACCCCCTCATATCAAGTCCATGCTAATGGGGATGTAGGGAAACAGACGTGTCAAATGGTGTTGCTGGCAACATGAATTTCTGATAAGTAATTGTGATAGTAATCTGCCAGTATCTATTAAAATTTAAACTGTATCTGCCCTTCGGCCCAACATTCTCACTTTTGGGTGTCTATACCATTGAAACAGCCCTCCAGTGAATAAATATGTATGTATAGGCCTATTATTACAGCATGAAGTATGGTGGTAAAAACAAACAAACAAATGAAAAACAACTGTGAATACTCGAATGTATATCAACAGGAGAATTGAATAAATTATGGCACATGTATATATAAGATATTATGCAGATATTGAAAAGAATATTAGATATTCATGTATTGACCTGGAGGGAAAGATTTATTGGTAATTTTTAAAAGTTGTAGCTTATTACATATATTTAGTGTGATTTCATTTTGGTAAAAAAAAAAAAAAAAAAACAAACCTGTGATCTACATTTATATGAGATGATGTAGAAGGACAACATGCCAGGCTGTGTGTGTTAACATTGGCTCCTCATGGATTGGACTACAGGGAAGAGATCGTTATGCTTTTCATTTCATATCCCTTTACCACTCTTGGACTTCTCACAACAAAAAGTAATTACAATTTTTTTTTTTAATTTAAACATTTAGATCAACAATTAAGGGAAAATTAACTTGGATTTACATTTTATTTCGTATATACAGCTTTATCCTATTTCTCAGAGTTCACATGAAGATGTGAATTTATGGGAAGGAAAGGGATTGTAGTTCTCACCTCAGAGTTCTTTAATTTATACCTAATCTTAACAGACTAATACTACTGAACTCTGTATATCATGAGAGCTTTGTTGGAGCCGTAGATTCAGTACTACAGTAAACACTTAAAGCTAATATAAGGAATAAAATGTGAAATTTCTATGTAAGCATGAATAATTAATAGGTATCTTAAGACTTTTGAATGTAGAGAGATTGTATTTCAGAACCCAAATCCCTAATATCAGCTAAAATGTGCCTAAGGTCCTGTTACTTAGGGTTTTCTTCTAGTCAATCTTTAATTCAACCATTCACATTAAGATTCATTAATAATTCCTTTTCATGAAGCAAGGTAAGTGGTTCCTAATGACAAATTTTAAGTATAATCTTATTTCCTTTTCAGGAGACTATTTGGTAGCAATTGAAGAGAAAAACAAAGCTACGTTTCTGCGTGCTTATGTGAACTGGAGAAGTAAAAGGATTGAGAACTCCCGAGTGTGTATCCGAATGGTTGGACATAATGTAGAGGCACCCTTCCATGAAACCTTCAGAGACCAGATGTCTATTGTTGAAATGCCGCTTTCTGAGGCCCCCTTGTGCATTTCCTGTTGCCCTGTGAAAGGAGACCTTCTTGTTGGCTGCACAAATAAATTAGTCTTATTTAGTTTGAAGTATCAGATCATTAATGAAGAATTCTCGGTATTGGATTTTGAACGTTCTTTAATTATACACATACATGATATCACTCCTATTGAAATTTCTTTTTGTGTTAGCTATGTCGCTGTCATGTCAGACTTAGAAGTCTTAATCCTAAAATTGGAGTCAAATCCTAAAAATGGAGAGAGTGTTAACCACCATCCACATAAGACCAACAATCCAATCAAACAGGCAGAAGGTAAATGATGAATTTAGCTTGCTTGCTTGTGTAAGTATAGAGAAAACACTTAACTTCTGGCAGTCTCTGAAGGGCTCTAGTATATCTGTTGTCAAGCCACATTATTTATAGATTTAGTTATTAAAACATGGGGTTTGGGTTTATGATCTGGTTACTTGTGTCATTCTATACATGTATTTCAATAATATTTGTCAATAGAAATAATGGAACAACTACTAGATGAGGAGTTTCTAGTCCCAGTTCTCATATTTACCACTTGAATACCCTTAGGCTTGGAATACTGTCTCTGAGTTTCAGTTTCCTTGTGTAAAATGAGAATAGTGGTAATAATAAATCCTGTGTACTTCATCAATTGTTGCGAGGATAAATGAGCAAGTGCCAAGACTTCAAAACCATAGTGCCTTATGAGATGTGTATGTGTGTGAATAAATAAATAAAATTATTACATGCCTATTGGTAGGGGGGATGTTGTAAAATCTAATTTTCATTCAAGCAGTATTTAAAGTTATTAAATTCTTTTTCTTAAATATTATTTTTTAAGGTGTCAGTAATGAAACTTTGCAGCCTGAGTCAGATGATTTTGTTATTTGCCAAAAGCCCATGGAACTTCTTGGTGAAAAAAGTGAACAGTCTGGAATATCTGTTACACTGGAATCAACGGGATTAGATGATGAAAAAATAAATTATTTCCATGTTCAGCACCTGCTCTATAGGTATTGGAAAGCTTTGATTCACCAGCATTTAATATATATTTATCTACTTAAAGTACATGGAAATTAGATCTCTCTCTCTCTCTCTCTCTTGAAACTCACAGACGTTTTGCTCCTGATATTTCATCCTATGCCTTATCTGATGACATTAAGTTGCATTCACTTCAGCTGCTACCCATTTACCAAACAGGTAAGTATGATAGTGATACTGTGCGGTGAGGTAAGAAAGGCTCTGGGCTGGAAGAGGAGACTGACATGGGTAATAGGTTAGGTTCTTCTACAGAGCCTTGGACAAGTTCCTTAGCATATCCCTGTGAGCACTAGAAAGGGAAGTTGAGGCTGCTAGGAGAAGCCATGGAGAGGACATGATAGACAAAACCCATTTTCCCTTTTGGAAAAATGGTCACTAGACCCAAAAAGGGAAATCAGAGTACTATTATACCTGAGGTTTATCTGGGTTCCAGCTGGGTATTTGGCAAAGCTTCTCATGATGGCCTTGTGAACTAGGAGGGAAAATGTGGACTGAAGGGAAATTCATCCAGAGCAGACTTTTTCACCTTAACGCACATTGGACTGACTTGGATGCTTTTAAAAATAGTGATGCTCAGGCTCTACATGCTGGAGATTCTGACATGGTCAGTTATGGAGCCTGGATATTTGTATTTTTTAAAAGCTCAATAGGAGTATAATGAGCAACCAAGATGGAGGATCAGCATTGGGTTCTGTGCTTAGTCCTGGCCTGCTTAACATCTTTAGATATTGCCTAGAGAAAGATAAAAATATTATTCTGATTAAAAGTGTTTATAACTTTCAGTTACTTTTTCGTTTCTTTTAGTAGATATTTATTGAGTGCCTACTGCGTTGGGTATTATGCTGAATGCTAGAGAACCAGTAATGAGCAGAAGTAGGCAAAGTGCTTGCAGTCATGGAGCTGCTTGTTTCATGGAGGAGGCAGACAATTGATAATCAGTTAATCACAAAAAGGCTTCCATAATTAGACACTGAAATGAGTGCTCTGTGGGCAAAGAACTCTGCCTTGAAAGCCTATAACAAAAGATCCTGACCTTGTCTGGTGGTTAGGGCAGGCTTCCAAAGGAGGATCTGAAGAGTGAATTGGTGCTGATTTGGGGATAGGGTTGGTGCAGAAGCATCGGCAAAGGCGTTATAGCAGAGGATGAGTCTTGTTTGAGGAACTGAGAGAAGTAAAAGTGGGAAGAGTCAAGCAAGGGAGAAGGGGTTTGAGATAGGGTTTAAGACTTTGCAGGGCCCATAGCCATGTTAGAGGGCCAGCCAACACTGTATCTAGTGGCTTCCCATGACACGGGATAAAATCCCAAATTGTTTCTATGTCCTACCTGACCCTAATTCTGGGCTTATCTTGTCCCACTCACCCTGCTTACTGTTCTCCATCCATAAAGACTTTCTCTTTTCCTCAGCTATATCAGGTGCGTTCTTGTATAAGACCTTTTGTTTATTCTTCCTATGCTTAGAATGTACTTCCCTCAGATCTTGCATGACTGTTATCTCACCATAGAGGATTTACGTGACCTCTTAATTTAAACTGGTCCTTCTCCACATACTGCAGAGTGTGTTTATTCACCACCCCTGTCTCCATTGCCAGAATGAGTGCAGTTGCCTTGTCTTGTGCACTGTAACCCCAGACCCTGGAACAGTGGCAGTTAGTTGTTATCTGAAGAATGTTTCCTTATAGGAGAATGAATGAATAAGTAGTGCATATTTGAGGTGAGCCCTAATGGATGAGCAGAGCTTTTAGAAGATGGGAGATTTTAGTGAGGCGCTATGTAAGGAGAACCAACATGTATAGGGTGTGAAAGCGTCATATGTGTTTGGAGAGTAGCAAGCAGTCCTGTCTCACTGGAGCATCAATGTGCATAGGAAAGAAAATGGAGAAAAACTGGACAGGTTGCTTTGGGCCAATTGTAGGGAATGCAGAATTGGACTTTCTTCTATTAATGGGTATCCTTGAAGAGTATCAATCAGAGCTATATTAAAAAAAATTGATTATGAGAAATTTCAAGCACATAGATATAGAGAAAATAGTGCAATAAACCCCATGTACCCATCACACAACTTCAACAGTGTTGCCTCGTGACAAGTCCCTGCTCCATGCCAAGTTATTTAGATGTGGAGTTTATACCATTTGAACCATAAATATTTCAGCATTTCAGTGTTTCTGAAAGAAAAGGATTCTTTTATTTAAACAAACCTAAAATACCATTTTACTTTAAAAATTCATCGATATCAAATATACAGTGTTCAAATTTCCCTGATTGTCTAAATTTTTTTTCTTTAATTAATTCCAAGTAAGGTTCAAACGTTGCAATTGTTTGCTGTGTCTTTAAAGTCTCTCTTAATAGTAGGTTCTCCCTCGTTATCTTTACTTAGCAATTTATTTAGCAAGAAACTGAACTAATACTGTAGAATTTCCCACAACCTGAACTTTGCTGATTGACTCCCCACAGTGTCATTTAATATGGTCCCCTGTATTTCCCTGTGATTTGGTAGTTCTGTCTAAAGCTGCACTGTTCATTATGGTAGCTAGCCAGCCATTAGCCACATATCACTATTGAGCACTTGAAATGTGATTAGTCTAAATTGAGATATAAGTGTAAAATTCACACTAGATCTTAAAGACTTAGTACAAAAAACAGACTATAAAATACCTCAAATTTTTTGTTGATTGTTGAAATGGTAATATTTTGGTTTTGTTGGGTAAATAGAATATATTATTAAAATATTGGCAGTTTTTACTTGTGTAAATGTGATTACCAGAAAACTTAAAATTATGTATGTGTCTCACATTACATTTCTATTGATGGTGCTAGTCTAGAATTAGGCTAGATCAGATTATTATTATTGTTATTATTACTACTATTACTTTGGGGCTAACACAAGTAGTGTTGAGTCTTTTGGAAGGTATATAGTATCTTGTTGACTCTTTTTGCAATGTTAATAGCCCTTAATGATTATTACCTAGATCTGTTCATTTATTAGGGGTTACAGTATGGTGATATTCTAATTATATCACTCTCTTTTTATTTCTTACTGGCATTCTTTTATGAAGAGCAACTACCCCTAAACAACTCTTTGGTTATCTACTGAATTACTTTTTTTGTATAAAAAAGTCAAGATATTACTTCCCTTTATTTACTGGTTTCATTTTTTTTTCCACTTTTTTTTCATACAGGTTCTCTTACTTCTGATAGAAAAAATTCATCTCAGGAAAAAGAGTTGTTGAGTCTCTTTTGTTTTTTCTCATTACCTCATGTGGGCTATCTCTACATGGTTGTCAAATCTGTTGAATTAATGTCAATTTATCAATATCCTGAGAGGTCCCAGCAGGCAGTGCTCACGCCACAATTTTTGCATGTCATCACAAGGTATGTTACAATATCACTTGCTGGCCTTTGAGTCACTTGTTTTTCTGTAAATTCTTGAGGTGCCTTCTAAATCTTTAAAAGAGAATTGTGTGAACCAGTATATAGCACTATGAAAAAATGATACTGTCTGTCTTTTGATGGCCCATACCTACCTTTTTAATATCAATGATTTTGATTCTGGTTTCGCCTTTGTTTTATTTTCTAGACTAGATGAGAATCTTTATAATGAATTATAAGGTTCTTAATGAGGGAAGATTTTCATAGGAAATTCCAGTGAAAAGCTAGGGAGGCCAGTCAGGGCATCTCTAGATTTCTTTTTAGATTCCCTAATTTCCTTTCTCACTGCTATTATATTCTTTCTGCATGGGTTATTTGATAATGATTTAGAGCTGTGAAGGAGCCAGAAAGACCATCTGATTCTACCCTCTGATTAGTACAGATAGAGAAATAGTCCAGAGGTTGGGATTGATCAAAGTCTTGTTGCTAATTAGTGGCAGATGTCTTCTGAGTCACCTTACCCTAGTGTGCTAACATGTAAACTGAGTTCCCAAGCAGGGTTTTGATCTCATTTCCTTTTATCTCAGCAGTAAGTGATACTTTTGGTTCTGTTTCCTGTTTTTTGAGCTTAGATTATTTGTAAAGCTTTGCACTGGGTCCTCTGGCCAAGCAACCACGAATAAGTTACACCATCTGCTTTCGAAAGCAACAGCATAGAGAGGGCCAGAGACACATATGTAAGGCACAAATACTAGGGGATTTGTGAAAAATGTCTGAAGACTTCATGAAAGTAGAATAGCACTGGGGGGAGATAAATTAACTTCTGGCTAAGTCATATGGGAGAGTTTTTTGTGTTTGAAATGAGGCCTGAAAGCTAGTTAGAATTCAACAGATGGATATTGGAAGAGAAAGGCATTATACGTTGAAATAAGACTAAAAACGAAGGCTATGTCCAGTTTTGTTCCCCTCTCCTCCCACTCTGGTGTAAAGAGAAATTGTGTGTTTCTTAAGTGAACATTGTTGAGGTAGCTAGTCTTCTCAATTTCTTAAGTGTTGCATGGTGATATTCTTTAAGTATGAAGAAGCTGAAATGTGGCTCAGGGCTTTGAAAATTAAACTAAGGAATTTTTTAAGGTTTTGAACAAAGAAAGCATTGCTTTAGGAAAATTAATGTTAGCTATTGTGGAAGTTGGATTGAACATAGATAAGTTATTGAAGTGATTCAGGTAAGGATAATGAGGGGCTGGACTATGTTTGAGCAGTGAGAGGAGTAAAAATATATGGGAAAGTCTTCAGTAAGAGAACAACAAGACTTGCGTCTGATGGGATAACGGGAATGAAGTAGGCATGAAAACCCCCACAAGTTTTGAGCCTGCTTTTACAAAAGAGTATAGGCTGGTATTGTGTAGGGAGAAATAAATTTGGGTCATACATTTGAATTTGAGTTGCTTAGGGAATATCAAGACCAAATGTTAAGTAAACTTTTGGATACACAGGACCAGAGATTATGAGGAAAACTTAGATTTTTATTACCATAAAAAAAAAAAAAGCCGATTATCAAAGTTGTGAGCATAATCCCAAGAGTGTTGTGGAGAAAAGTAGTTGAACTAAAATTATGGTGAAAGTCATGTTTAGGAAGCAAGAGGAGGAAGAGAAGGACCTTGAAGGATGCTAGGATACTATAACATCTCTGAAATCAAGATGAAAATGGAGAAGGAATAAAACATTAATTTCTGTCTCAAAATATTAATGCCAAAGACTATTCATCTGTTCTCCATCTGATTTCATAGATATACAGGACAGAGTTTAGCAAGTAGACCCTGTAAACGTATGCTCATCTCCCGCTCTGCCTTAAGTATAAGTCATGTTTCTTGAAGACTGGTATGTTTATATACCCTAAAAAAAAGAAATAGAAAAATTTTTTAAGAATCTAAGAACAATATAACATCATGTAAAATATCACCCTTATAGAAATACATAAATAGGAAAACCCTCATTCCATCCTGTTCCTCAGAGTCAGCCATATCAATAATTGTATATTCATCCAACTTTTTTTTAAACAGCACATATACTACTGTGATTTGTTTTTTTGTTTTTTGTTTTTTGTTTTTTGTTTTTTTTTTACAGAAGTAGATCATATATCCACTGTTCAACAACTTGCTGCTTCACTTAGCATATCCTGGACATCTTTCGATACCAACACATTTCAGTGCACTTTATTCTTGTATACTGCTCCTTAGTACTCCAACAATAGCCAACAGCTGGATTGCTGTAGGAGGAGGTATCAGAAGAGCCAGGCTTTTTATCTCAAGAAACTAATGGTCATTTATCTTTTTGGACATAGCTACTTTGATCTGTCATTCTGGTCCCGGTACAGGTGCTTTTTGGCTCTTCACTGTCTCAAAGTCCCTTCCAATCATTTTAATGCCTAAGGGTGGTAACACTCTACTCCAGATTTCTAAGTGGTGGTGCTGTTATCTCAACTATTCTCATGACTCCGGAGGTCATGTCCTAGAACTTTGTGGAAATGGACAGAGATGGTAGTAGGCTGAGTTTGACGTGGAAGCTTCAACAAACAGATGGAGAGAGCCCTGACTGATGCCCCTTACCTACATTGTACAGTCTCCTAAATGTGAAAATGTTAGAATACCTTTCTTGTTAAAGAGTTATTTCTCCTATTTTAAGGTTATTCTGAGATTTGTGTTATTAGTCCTTTATTTTTTTATTTTAATAGTTCATTTTTATTTCTCTCACTTAAAAAAAAATTATTCCAGTGAATTCACTGCAAGGAGGGTTTTGTAGCAGTTTCTAAGTTAACTAATTTTAATATCAATATTGGAGTGTTGACTTATTCACTAATCATCAGGCATCTATTGTTCACTTGCTGTGGGGTCCCTAGGTTGTTTCACTGTGCAGAAGCAGCCTGAGGCTGTGGAAAGAGAGGAGTGTGAGGAGTATGGAGACCTAGAATCTAATTTGGCTCCATTCTCCAGAGAGGCCTTGAACCAATCATGAACCTTCCATGCCCAAGTCTTTAAAACAAGTTGCTGGAGTGGGTAATTCTGAAGATTCTTTCAGACAGGCTGATTTTCATTTCTACCATTGGATTTGTGTTTGCATACTCTCAGTGTGTTGCCCAGTATAATCTAGGCTCAATTTCATCCTGAGATGAGTAAGAAAGAGATAATAGTGAGGAAACTTGGATTCTAATCTTGGCTTTGATAGTGATTGCTCTGTATCTTGGACTCATCCTGGGGGCATCATTCTATCTGTCAAATGAGTGTATTGACCATGATCCATGGTTCTTACATAGAAGTGTACAACAAAGCCACATGTAGAGCTTTGTACAAGCAGTATGTCTACATTCAGCCCCTAGAGATTATGATTCACTAAGGGTAAGGTGGGGACCAGTTATACATTTTCAAAAACACTCCATAGGGATTCTGAGATACTTTCCTTTTTGAGAAGCAATCTGCCTCTTCAGCATTTGACAAATACTTGAGTCTTCCCCCACCCTGCTATGGCTCCATTCACCTGTAAAGTCATTCCAGCTATGGACACATTGGTTACTTACCTCTGCTTTGCTCAGTGGCCTCTCTCCTCTTCCTCAGTAACAACCTACAGTGTTTCACGGTGCGGTGCAGTGCAGCGGCAGCTCGTGAGGAGGACCCGTACTTGGACTCTACCCTGAAGGTTAGTGACGATGAAACCTTAAGATCAAAAAGGAACATATGAATGCTTGCAAATTCACTCTTGAGTCTAAGCATGGCAAGCAGTAAAAGTGCTAAGATCTCGTTTATTGAATTAGAATTTTTGAATGTAAAATAGTAAGCATCTTGTGATTCATGGTTTAGATGACAATAGTTAAGGTTACTTTGAAACATTTCACTTTAAATTTAGGTATAATGCATAGTTTTAAAAGTTTGGTAAAGAGTATAGTGTAACTTCAGAGAGAGTACATCTAGAGGATACTACAATTTTATTATTTTTTAATGGAAATATTGGTAGCCGTTGTATATAGCTGTTAACAAAGCTGTTATTTAAGAGCACAAAATTGAATAAAGTGCATTAAATTATTTTTATTGTTACCAGTTACGCCTGTAATTCTCTTGTCCTTTTATAAGCCTTCAACAATAATTTATATTACCCTAGTTAAACCTAAGAGCTAATGGATACGTTAGATCAATAACCTCATTTTTAGTATGCTTAGTCTCTGAAAAGTTCTTAACCACAAAATAAACATAGGCAGTTTTATGATGAGATTTTCTATTTTCTGACCTTGAATTTTTATTCTCAAAAAATATAATCATTTGTAAGATAGTTATCATATGCTATTTCATCTGATGTATAAGCTACTTGAATGGATGTTTGTTATAAAATTACAGCCTGTAAGAAACTCCCAAATTATGATGGCCTGTATTTCACAAATTAGTTTAATTCTATCATTAAAAAAAATAAAAGGCATCTAGAATACCTTTTCCTGGAAAAATAAATATTTAGTAATGATGGTTATATTAACAAGCCCATACTTTGTAGTGCCTAATGTCTCTGAGGTACTCCACCACTGTCCCTGTCGCCCGAATTATGATATGTGGTAGTGTTTTATGTGATCTGCTTTCCCAGTAACTCTTTTTTGCTATGGCCTGCCTGTAGCTTTCTGTTACTGACCAGGCTAACTACCTACTAATTTGGCCTCTCGGGAAAGCAGAAGCACAACTTCCTGGACATGCCTTTCTGTCTGTGGTTGAGATACACAAATAGCCTTTCAACAGATTATTTTTAAAAGAAGGGTTATTTCTCTAGTAAAAATTGAAAGGTGACAAATTCTTTGTTCCTTTCTTCTTCTCACCACACTTAGCCTCCCCTTTTTTTAAAACCTTGGAAAGACGTAGGCTAACGTAGATGGTGCTGGTGGAGTGAGGGGCGTGTAATAGATGGAGGTAGGATCAATCTACATTTGAAAAGAAATCATAATTTCACTTTTTCTCAGGGTCTCATAAAACCACAGCAAAGTAACAAGGAAAGGAGGAAGGGAGAGAGGAGAGATGGGCGGGTAGCTGGTGGGAGGTGCTGCCCTTCAGACCAGTCCTGTCGAAGGTGGTACAGAGGGTAGGACACTCGTGACCACACTTCATGGCACCCCATCCCCCACGCCTCTACCATCCTGAAATCCTGGGCTCCATCTGTACAAGCATATAGTCATTTAGCTTACTTGCTGACTTGGACTTTGGGAGCTGTGATGTCTGAGAAAGAGTTCACAACCTCAGAGTTTGGTCCAAAGTGCACATATTTTTATCATCCTTTCCTCTGAGATTCCAGCTCCTCAGCACTAGCCAAGGTTACCTTAACTATTCTTAGGAATGAAAAGATAGAAGTATTTCCCCAAACACTTTGTACAAAGGGACAAGAAAGATGACCCCTGAAGCAGAGCAGTATTAATGGAAAAGAGGGCATGGGCCCAACAGCACCATTTTGTGAGCTCCCAGAAAGAATTCTTCTGTATCTTTCATATCCATTCTAGTTGAATTAACGCTCTCTTACAGGAACAGGAGCCTGGCTCCTGGTCCACGGTTTCCTCCAGTTTACCTGACACACCTTAGCCTGTCAGCCATTCCAGGCAATGTTCACACCTAAGGATCTAAGGGTGAGGGCCCTGCTAAACCTACAGGCATTTCTATCCTACACACTCATCTATCCTCCTAATAAACCATTTTAGGTACTCTTTCTGCAATACATAGCCCTTTTATAGTGTCTAATTTTGCCTAGAAACTCCATTTGGGCATACCCCTAAGCTAGCCCGCTGTTAGTGGGGATTTCCCTGGGTGGCAGGTTACCATCCCATGAGTACACTCCCAGAGCTATGTAGGAGTCCCCACACCTGCAAGGGGCCTCAGGTGCACCCATTTCCTGCATGCACTCAGTAAATACTGAGTAGCTCTTTGGTAGGCGCATATGAAATAGATGGTTACATAAGGTTAGATAGATTAACCTCCTAATAATAGAAATTTGAGGTTGTTTTTTGGGGGCAGGCGGAAGAGGAAGGGTGGAGCAGGAGAGCCTTTATCAAGAAACACTAATATTTTGAAGATTAAAGTTCATATAGCTTTTCTTGGCTAAACTTGTGATTTTTCCTTTACTAGGCTTGCCCACCTGTCAGTATGGATGTCTGTGCTTTAAGAATACAACTCTTCATAGGCTTGAAAGCCATCTGTCACTTTAAAAACCACATCATACTTTTGACCAAGGCAGACCCTGAGGCCATTCCAGAGAGAAGAGAGTCACCCAAGAAGCTTCTGTAAGGATCCTTCTCCCCCAGACATTCCTGCCAAAGTTTCTGGAATGAATTGTTACTGATGTATTTTGTATGTGTCTTTGCCTCTTTTTTTAAATCAAAACTTTGAATGATCAGATGACTTTTTTATGGTATTTTTTTTTCCAGAGAATAAAAGTAAGGTTTCAATGATATCCTTTATAATAGGCCTTGGAACTTTTACAAGAAAATGAATTATAAAATAATTTCAATAAAAATCTGGAATTTTAGATAAGAAGTTAAAGGACATGTTTTTCTTTGTAATTAATGAGAAAAATAGAGCCTCTAATGTTAGCCCAAACAAGGAATTTCTTTACTATGTATTTTTATTCTTCGATCTTTCAGTGGTCAAATTTTTATCCAAAGATTATTTTATATTTCAATTCAAAAGAAATTGACAGTATATTTCTTAAAGCACATTCATGATCTACAGATAGGTACTGACCTACCTTAAAGTAAAATTGCAATTTGATAACACTAATTTCTGGTTAACTCTTTAGTTTTCTGCTTTCCCATTGTTTAGAATAGAATGCTAATTCCAGACTAGTTTTGCTTTTATTAGGCATGTTCTATGTTGTGAACTTAGTGATAAGGAATGAAGTCTAATTTGAACATTTCTCTAAAGAAGATTTAATCAGGAAAGAAGTCTGTTTCTGGGGAAGAAACATATAGTGTATTTCAAGTCAAACATTGGTTTTTATTTTTAACACAAGTTTTTGCTTTTCAAATTGTGCCTGTGCTTTGTTCTACTAACAAAAGTAAACATACTGACGTGGCTAACTGGTTACTTAGGGAGTGCACAGAGTGGTCTGACCGATCTTAAAAGCCTCTAGTGAGAAGAAAAACAACTTATAATCTTGCACGTTGACATTTGTAAAATATTATGTATTTTAAATTATTTTTTAACATTGTAATTTATTTGAAAATTCATTTGGTCAAAAGTCTGCATTTTTAAATTTGTATGCTACAAAAAAATGCCTCACATAGTGAAAGCAGGAGATAGGATAGTGCTTTAGGCAGACTTGCAGGTATATGTGTCTTTTGCATTTTCCCAGCAGCCATGGGTGTTTTGAGTGCTGCTCCTTTGGAGCTTCTCCTTAGATTTGTGGTCTAGGGCATACTGACCTCATGAAGGCCACACACAGGAGAAATCCTGGGCACAGGGACTTTCACAACCAAGTCTCTTTTCCTTTTGCGTGCTCTTGCTTGTATTTTGAGGTTATTGCCCATTTAAAAATGTCTGTAGAATGAATTGGAAGTGATTGGTTTATCAGTTCATGAGAGTCGTAGAATATTAAAGGTTGTGGGCCGGTGCAGCATGGTGAAGTAATACTCTATAAAAAATGACTGTACAGTTCATACTAAATGAAAATGACTTCATAGTTGTATAATTTTCGGTATCAAATATTTACCATTTAAAATTGCAATTTATTAATAATATGTCTTACCTTACAGTTCTTGTCCTTTGTTTTGCTTTTAGTTCTAGAAAAGGTACCAGTGTTAAGCTCAAAACACCTCCCGTAGCTGAGGCTGGGTGGAATTTGTATATTGTGAATACAATCTCACCAGTGCAACTCTACAAAGAAATGGTACTCCTTTCAGATTTCTAATTCTTATTTGTAGAAATTTAGAGTGGAATTGATGTTCAAAAACTTGTTCTAATTATCGTACATTCAGAATGCCACACCTACCATCTTACAAGCTCTGTCTGACAGTGGAGCGTGAATCTTTCTCCACCTCCTTGTTTTTCTAGCTCCTGACATTTGAGGAGCCAGTAGCAATTTCCTTCACTAAAGGAAGACTCCATTATTCCTACCCACCTTCCTGCAAGGATCAATTAACCAGTCTAAATATAAATAGCCTTTGACCTTTACGTTGACCATTAACAAAGAGAACCAGGAAATGGAGCTGAAAGAAATCTTATCTCATTTATCCCTATCTCACTCTTTTCAAAATAATAGCAGATAGTACCTGGCCACTGTATTACCTGTAGCATTGTCCTGTGGGTGGGGGCCCAGAGTGGGCATTCTTATTCCTTTTCTAAGCGTAACAGCTGCCAACTCATTTCCAGCAATTTTTAAAACTATTTTAAAGAAATAATTTCAAACTTACAGAAAAGTTGCAAGAATAACAATGGTACAAATAAAGCTTGTATATTCCTCACACAGATTCACCCTTAATAGACAATTCACCCTTTTACACCCTTTTAGCTTTTTCTTTTTCTTTTTTTGCACTCTTGTACTTTCTACATATACACACACACACACTCTGATCCTTTAGAAAGTAAATTATGTAGATCATAGCTAACTACTGCAGTGTATGTTTCCTGAGAATAGGGATATTTGCTTAAATAGCCACAGTGTAGCCATGTACTTCAGTAAATTTAACATTGACACAGTACTTTATTTAGTTATGGATCGTATTCTGTTTTTGTCGATTGACTCAGTAATGGTCTATAGCATTTTACCCCATTTCAGTCCAGTATCTACTGTAGCATCAGGTAGTGTATTTAATTGTCATGTCTCTTTAGCCTCCTTTTAAAAATTCTGATTATGTTCATAGCCTTTCTTTGTTTTTTATGATATAAATATTTTCAAAAAATATATTTACCCCCTCCACCTTTTCTTTTCATGATTAGATTCAGGTTATGTATTCTTCTTGGCCAGAATATTGGTGATATAGTATATTTAGAGTAGCACATTGGGAAGTACATGATACCCCATTGGTGGTATTAATTTTGATCATCAGGTCAAGGTTTTATCTTCTTTGTTCCCGTCATTTTAATGTTAGGTATTATATCAGCTTTCGCCTGCCTTTTTCATTTTGCTTAATCGAAAGTCTTAGACTTCATCTAAATAATTTGCCTACTGGAGTCTGAAAACATGGATTGACTCAGGTAGCTGGTAATAATTTTTGTAAGCCCACTGTGAGTTACAGGAATAGATGTAGTAGAACCTAAATTCACCAATTAAAATGAAGGGATACTCAGTCTGAATTTGAGAAGGGTTTAAATCTTAAAATTAAAAAAAGATTAACTATTTCAAATATTTTCATTAGCTTTATCAAATTGTGACCCAATTATTGCTAAGTCAACAATATTATTATTACAGTATTACTTGTACCTTCTCAAATGATTAGTGCTGTTTACCAAGAGATTGTATGCAATCATAAATGTATTAAACTGGTTCAGATTGGGAGTGGGGGACACTTCATTTAGGCCCTACCAGAATAATAGGTGCTTCTTATGCTTTAGGATTTAATGTGTCCACATATTAACTTTAGTAACAAAATATATGGATATTATTAAGAACTGGGAAACTTCTGAGAGTCTTTCTGTTTGCCTATTTTGTTTTAGGTAGACTACAGTAATACCTACAAGACTGCAAAAACTCAGAGCTGCATCCACCTTCTTAGTGAGGCTCATCTGTTAGTGAGAGCTGCCCTGATGGATGGCAGTCAGCTGGAACCTGGAGAAAAAGCAGAGCTTTTAGATGCATTTAAAGAAAGCTGTGGGCACCTTGGAGACTGCTACAGCAGGTTGGTGATACTTCTTGGAAACTTGTTAGAGAAGCTATTTTGAACTCTGGGTGTATTTACTAGCCTTTCCATCTCTGGTAGTTACCTGATAAATGGGGGTACACACAAGGCAAGGTGCTTCATTTAGTCACTTATTCCACAAGTATTTGTTGAGCACATGCCAACTATTATGCTAAGCTTAGAGATACAAAAATGAATGTGACCTATTCCCTGCCTTCAAGAAGTTACAGTTTATTAGATGAGCAGTGAATCTTAAGTTCATGAGTCTCTCACCACTTTATTTAGGAATTTGAAGTTTCTTTTCAGGCCTTGGGGGATGGTGGAGGGCCATGACCAGTAAAAATCCCTGAAACAGCCATATTACTAGTTTATTACCTGTTGGCTTTAAGGGAATGATTTTAATTTTAGTAGTCAATGCTTTTATAATGTCATAAAAGGACACTAGTATGAATAGTAACTTTTATTTCCGAGAATGATGTTTACAAATTTTTTGTGTATACGATTGTTTCAAAGGCTTACTTGACCCACAGAAATGGTTATAGAGTAATAAAATGGACTTTTCCTACCTATAAATAAATGCCATTATTTTAGAGCCATGTTATAAAAATAAAATTTATTTAATACATTTTTTCTATTTTTAATATTAGTAGACAAAAAGAACTGTATTAATTAGAATGACTGCAGAATAAAACTGAGGAGCTTGTTCCAACTGCTAATGACAGTGGAAAAGTATTTTGAGATTTATGTCATCTGGAAATTATGATCTGTTTTGTTATCAAATGTGTTTGATATCTAGGCTTAAAACTGACAAATTTGAAGGTGTTTTGCTTCCTTTTTTTCAGGCTCGACACCCAGTATTCCCACCTTGCCTTGCCATACTATAAGATGTCTGGTCTGTCTATGGCTGAAGTTTTGGCCCGAATGGACTGGGCAGTAGAGGATGGATCACAGAAATACGAGAGGGGGTTAATCTTTTACATTAATCATTCACTTTATGAAAACCCGGATGAAGAATTAAATGAAGTGAATATAGTTTTCTATTTAGTTATATCTAATATTTTTAACCTTCCATTTTATCAATTTATTTTATGTAATATTTAGAAGTCAAATTCCAAATATTTTTCTTGGGTAATATTTCCTTTTCCTAAAATGGTAACTTATGTGACCTCTTCTTCATTAATAATTATAGAATTGTAGCTTAGAAAAGAACTTATAATCATCTTATACTTTCTCATTATATAGACAGGGAAATGTGGTTCATTGTGGTTGAGTGACATGCCCAACATGACAGTGGTGTGTCTTTAGGAGAATGACACAGAACATGGGCCTTGCGTTTCTTATCTGAAAGCCTTTCCACAACCCTAGTCACCCCACTCTCCAGGCGGCCAAAGCTTCACTTATGAAATCCTGGCCCAGTGGGCTTAATGCATTATTAAGGATTATTTTTTGCCCCTTGTATATTTTTAAAAAGGTTTGAATACAAATATGAAAATTTAGATACTGTGATACCAAATGTTTTAAGGTTAGGAGATAAATGAAATTTTCTCATATAAATTACCTCATTAAGTATATTTTGTACTAAGCTGTAATTTTTTATAATGGACTTTTGAGTGTAATTTAATATTTTCTTCAGAACTTTTGTTAAAATTAGAAATGCTGGCCATAATTTGGTACATATTTTCACTGCTTTTTCTTCATTTTAACTCAGCAAAGAGGTCACTTCAGGTCATCACAGGTCTCCCACATTAATACCATCAACTCTTTTCAAATCAGAACTTAATATAATAATTTTATTTTAATCAGAATATTGTATCTTGGTTTTGTATCCTTTTTATTCTTTTTTTCCTGATTTTGTTGCTTTCTGTTGGCTGACTGACTCTTTATTTCTTGTCATGCTCACCAAAGGAATTAGCAGCAAAAGTGGTTCAGATGTTTCATGTGGCTGAGCCAAAGCAACTGCCTCATATTCTCTGTAGTCCTTCTATGAAGAATATTAATCCTTTAACTGCCATGAGCTATCTAAGGAAGCTGGATACTTCTGGGTTTTCATCAGTCTTAGTGACATTGACCAAGGCAGCAGTGGCCCTGAAAATGGGAGATCTTGACATGCACAGAAATGAAATGAAAAGCCACTCAGAGGTATGGTGCCCTCCATGGTATCAACCGCAGGCCAGAATGTGACCTAGTAGCCCTGAGGTTTTAGGCTTCTTCTAGCTCATTTTTTCTTAGTTGCAAAGGAAAATAGACTGATATTAGAAAGGAAGTGACCCAAAGTGGAAGTGCTTGGGCTTCAGATCTGGCAAATGAAAAAGAAATAAGAATGATAAATAGGTATCCAAAGACCTTTCAACTTAGTGCCAGGTATGTTTAGAGCATGGAGAATATATAGGTTCTACCCTGAGCTGACAGTCTGATCTGACATGAGGGAATACTGTATCCATTGAAGACAGAGCAGAGTGATGTGTATTCAGGTACAAATGGGGTATTAACTGTGAGCAATAGGAGTCCAGGAGTTGCAGAAAGAGCCTTCATTTGGAAAACCACAAATGGTTTTTTTAAAGATTAGGCATTTGAATGGTGTATCAAAGAAAAGGTTGTTTTCCCTCCATTTAGTGGCATGAGCCAAAGATGTTAATCATCAGTGGAAGAAATTAAAAAGTAACCTTAATTGAGCACTTATTATGTCCCAGACCTGTCCTGAGCCCCTTGCATGTATTCTCTTATTTAATTCTTACAACAATGCTATAAAATAGATGCTATTATTATACCTATTCTACAGATGAGAGAACTAAGACAAAGAAAGGTTAAATAATTTGTCCAATATCACACTGCTGGTGAGTGGGAGAGCCAGGATCTGAAGCAGGCAGTCTGGTTTCAGATCCTATGTTCTTCCACTGTTGTTTTAGTGCCTGTGGTCAAATACTCACATTATGTCTTTGATTTCTAAATAAGAAGAGCATGAGTGCTTTATTGTTGTTCAGATGACACATTTTGTTATGATGAGAAGAACAAGTCACCACTGAGGTATTCTTTGCTTAAGAGTATACTTCTTAAGAGTAGAATCCTAGAAAGATGAATTTTCTTTCCATAATTTTGAAAAAACTTAAGGTATTTTATTGTTAAACCAAGCACACCTAAACATAAATAGGATATCTTGATGCTTAATTAAATATCAGTAACTTCTATAAAGACAGTTAACAATGATGTTCTTAGAGTGAGAACTAGTCTTTATAGTTAGAGAAAAAATTGAGATTAAATCATTAATAGTTTAACTATGAATCTTGAATGCTAAATAGGTATCTAGTATGTATTTTCAAGATGAATGCAGTGTACATTTTGTTCCTAAATTTCTTTTTTATCTTAAGATGAAGTTGGTATGTGGCTTTATTCTGGAACCTCGGCTGTTGATTCAACAGAAGAAGGGACAGATTGTTCCAACTGAACTTGCAGTTCACTTGAAGGAGACTCAGCCTGGATTGCTTGTGGCTTCAGTCCTAGGCTTACAGAAGAATAACAAAATTGGAATTGAAGAAGCAGATTCCTTCTTTAAGGTTTGTCTGTTTGAAAATGTTCTTTGAAATACTTTGGATAGCCTGATAAAAGTGGTGGTGGGGGGGGGGGTTGCGACGAGGAGCAGAATAAGAAAAGTGAGTTTTTGTTTGTTTATTGAAAAAACAGATTTAAACATAACCAATCTATATTAAAAGAATACAGAAAAATTCATACAAGCTAGAAACTGTTTTCTATTAAAATTTCTAAATTTGCTTTGCTATGGCACTAAAGCTAATGATAAATGATTAAATGATGGAGTGCTATTCAGACCAGCTGTAAATGATCAATATTGTGTTTATCTGGAGTGTGGTGGCTTCTTTCACTGTTTTCAAGGTACTTTGTGGTAAGGATGAAGATATAATTCCTCAGCTCTTGGTGGACTTTTGGGAAGCTCAGCTGGTAGCATGTCTCCCAGATGTGTTACTGCAGGAACTCCTTTTCAAGCTCACATCACAGTACATCTGGAGGTTATCTAAGAGGCAACCCCCTGACACCACACCGTTGCGAACATCAGAGGATCTGGTAAGATAGTGGAATAATATATTAAGTTAAACCTGTGCATTACGCCTTACAATAATATACCTTCTTAGTGGTTTTGAATCAAACCTAATTTATATTACCAGATATCTTTTTTAAGCAGGAGTTAAAAATACACTTACAATTTGTCCACGAATGAAGTTGCCCACATTTTAAATAATTTTACATTTTAAAGAACATCCGTACTGCTCCTATATTGCTTACTTGCAGTGGTACCTCAGTAGCCAAAGAATGGTTGAAGGGGCTTTCCCCAGAACAGATCTGTGCTCCTTCGGGGCATGGTCTTGAAGTAGACCGCGAGAAAAGAGACATCTGCGGATATCCTGATGGTCAAGGACTTGCAAAAGGCTTGTGGGAAAGAGACTTCCTTACTGGACCTTCATTTCCTGTCGGCTGCACACACAAGAGCTGTTCCGCAGCCCACGAGGCAGCCCTCACAGCTGCTTTTGCCCTTCCTGCTCCCTTCCTCGCCCCAGCTCATTTTCTTCTCATGGATGCCACAGCCAGTGTGGGTTCACTGGAAAAGTCACCAGCTTCTTGAATACATGGGGCTTAATGAGAATTATCTTCAGAACTTACAGAAGAGATTTTGCCTCTCAAGGAATGTAGTAGAAATAAAAATTATTTCCAGTGTTACTATTAATTTTTTTGAGTATAATTAGATTAAAAGCACTATTGCTCTTTTTACTAGAAAGTACCTTTTTTGAATAGTTTAAAACTTAAAATATTAGGAAATACTTAGTGTGGATTTGTTTAGTGAGAAGCAGCAAGCCTGAAACTTTTCCTAGGGGAATAAATTCTTAAAGACTTTTCTTACCAGTTTCAGGAAAGTGTGTACTTAATTCTGCAACATGGCAGAGGATTACCTATTGCTTGCAAGCTCTTTGGGGAATGGATGAAGAACTACTTGTTTTGTTATATTTTGTTTACGAACAATTTCTTTTACATTTTAGATAAATGCCTGTAGTCATTATGGCTTAATCTATCCCTGGGTTAATGTCTTAATATCATCTGATTCCTTAGCCGACAAAAATTATACAGAAGATCTCTCCAAATTACAGGTAAATAAAAATGCCTCTTATTTTTCTGACTATGCACGTTACCATTTAATGTAGGCTATAAATTTGGTAAGACCTCAGGTGTCCTGTTAATCTGGAGTATATAATTTGGGGAGACAGAATCCATAGTTAGGCATACCCACGAGCTCTGGAGAGAATTTCTGCTTCTGCTTGAAACTGCTTATGGGAAGCCTGTTTTTGTTACCAGTAAATGAATGAGCATCACCAAGTCACATGACTATCTTGCCTAGTTTTCAGGATGTGCTTAAAAATGCTGTGAAATGCAGGTATGGAAAATGTGCAGTGTTGACATGATTCTTTTGTGTGTGTGTGTGTGTGTTCACTCATAGATTTTAGCCCTTCAGTCTAACCCAGCTACTACTGTCTACTTTATAGGAAATAGGTCAAAGTAGCCAGTTTATCTGGCTCCTGAAAAGGATTTTTTTTTTTTTTAAATAAGAAGGTTGATTAGAGAATATAGATCATCCTATAGGAATTCTGACCATGACAGTGTTTTGACTGGAAATGAGAAATAAAGTCCACATTTGATTTGGTGGATCAGGCTGGGCTAGACGTGGATGTGATTTTTCTTAATGTAGTTTAGCAGCCCACGGATCAGATAGAAACCCCCGATCTGTTTTGTGTGTTCTGGCTAGTGTAGCTGCCAACATATGAAAATCTGAGATTTCAAATGAAAAATTCTGAGTTTTGAATTTCTCTAGAAAAATTCAGCAGCACTGGTAACCCTGGGCCCTCATTGCCAGAGACCTGTGGGTTGGAGGCAATGAGTGGCTCCCCTTCTTGGGCAGTGCTCATGCTGTCCTGCCTGCAGCAGTTCTCACAGCGATGTCTTCCTGGTTCTGATACTGAGTGCCTGGTGTTCATTTCCTGTACTCAGCTGCCTTCATGCTTTTTCACCATCTGTTTGGCCTCATTAGGTTTTTGAATTTGCAACTCTTGATTTACCCTGGGAACAGGTGTAAGTGTGGTTATTGCTTATAGAAACCAAAATGTCAGATTGGGGATCGAGGTCAGGGAGGGAAGGTCAACAGATCATATTGCTTAGACAGCCCCTAGAAAGCCTGTGTTGTCTCCAGATATGGAGTTACTTACAGTCTTAAAAAAATCACCAGAGAAGATTCTTGTTGGTTCTTATCACTAGTGCCCTTAAGGTACGGAAGCGGCTGAGCCTGAGATTTGTTCATTCCACAAATATCCCTCAAGCATGTGCTGAAAATATGTTGTGCATCATTGGACAGTGCAGGCAGAGCCTTGCTCTCCCAGAACATAGGTACTCAGCACATATTAAAATCATAAATGTAATCAGTGGTGTTAAATCTTACCTGATAAAGCTTCAGAGCAAATTTGAAATCACTGCTTTAAAAAGTATAATTTAGTGATCTTTTAAAATCTGTTTTTAAATATTTTAAAAGAGTAGGGCTTTTTTTTTTCTGAGATCTTTTCTGTCAGATAGAAATGTGGTCTGCCTAAACTTTTCTATCATTTTCCTAATTACAGTCTTTCTAGATTAGTCTTAATCATCAAGAAAAAAAAATAACCCTCAAGAAACAACAAGATCTCATTTGGTCCTCACCTAGAGTTATAGGGTGGTTCAGAATCACCTGGAGAGTTTTTTCAAAATTGCATGCCTCCCCTTTTCCCCAACCCTACCACCACCGCCACATACATTTGATATGAGTCTGTATCTCTTGTCTTCTGTCACCTTAATAATGTATTTGTGAAAGAATGAAAAACAATCTATAAATTATTTACATGTCAAAACCCTGTTATTTGAAATGATGCAGTAACTAATAAATGCCCTATCCTGTGCCAGAATTGTCATGGTCCCCTCCACCTACCTCCTTGCCAACCACCTCGCCTGAGAGCCGCACTTGTGATTGTATAGGTAGAGAAGACAGAAGAGTCTGGATTCCAGCCCTGCGTGGTCAGCCAAGGGTTGGAGATCTAGATCAGAGAGGGAATGAACAGTGCACATGCTGGGGAGTGGAGATGAGTCCATTTCCAGTACAGAAAAGAAAAGTTGGAGCACTCTGCTAAGAAGCAGGCAGCATTGAGTGTTTTAAAAACCTGCAGTAACCTTTGGACCATTTTTTTATTCAGTAATATATGTGTTTGGTCTTTCTTATTTTTAAACTCCTTGATGACATGGATAAAACCAAAAAGGTTTATGAGTAATCCATTTTGTGCCTAGTTTTGACTAGTTTCATTTTAAACATAGTTTGGGTTCCCTGTGCCTCGCTCCTTCCTCCTTAGACCATTGTCCTGATTAATCAAGAGTTGACTATAGAAATAATTTGTGTTTTCTTTCATGTTGGGAGACCCTATGAGTGGCAGATTATCACTTTGTTCCGTATTTGCTATCTTATTGTCAGGAAATTATTCAGATGAAGATGATTATTAAACTTGCAGGAAGGAAAGGGACCAACCTTATTCTCCTAGCCGTTCCTTGGTAGATATTTGGAATAAAATAATCATGCCGACTGTAACTGGATAGTTCACATTCCATATCCTCCTGTGAGCCTGCAAAGCTGTAGCAAAAAGGATACAGGCAGAAGAAAAATCAGTATGTGATCACTCTATCCAAAAGAAAGAGAAAGCAGAGATTATTTTGGTGGTAGAATCAAAAGTAGTACAGTTGACCCTTGAACAACACTGGGGTCAGAGGCACCAACTGCCTGCGGAATCAGAAATCCGTATGTACGTTAAATCGGCTCTCAGCACACCTGGATTCTCAGCCGCCAGCTGACCCTTGTACAACTTGGGTTTGAACTGGATGGATCAAATGAAAAAAATCCACATTAAGTGGATATGTGCAGTTTAAATCTTAATTGCTGAAAGTTAACTGTGTTTATAATTTAAATGCCTAAAAGTAAAATATTGATTACAGTTCTGAATACTGTAATAGTGCCTGCTCTGTTATTCAGAGTATGGCAGATGTATTGTGCAGCAAATGTATTGATACAGATTATTAGGATATTTTTAGTTTTGTTAAACATTGAATTTCATTTTTGGCCACATATGTGGTACATGCTTATTATAGACACTTTGGAAAATACAGGGAAATATAAAAAAGAAAACAAAAAGTGTGTCTCAGCCTCCCGTTTGTTGAGCTGATCTCTGTTTCAAATTCTATGCTCTTCCAAAGGCATTTCTATGTATGTATGTACCTATGTGGACTTTACAAAACTAATCATGATTTTCCACTCATTTCATCATAAGTATTTTGTTAGTAAGTAGCCTTTGAAAACAATTTTGATGGCTATATAGTATTCCATCACACGAATATACCATAATTTCTTTACTCATCCTTTTTGTTTAACGTTGAGGTCGTTTCTGGTTTTTCAATATTATAAATACTCTTGTGGTGGACATCATTGGACAAATCTTTGATTACAATGTTGATTATTTCCTTAGGATAGAGTCCTAAAGTATTTCCATCAATTTTAATTTGCAGTCTATCCAAAGCAAATAAAATCATGTTATTTTAAAAATGATTACTTTCTATCAAATCATTATTATTTAAACTACATTTGGTTTAAATATTATTTAATATTTCAGTCCACTTAGACTTATTAAATAAGTGTCACGTGCATGTGCTCTAAAATTGCATTCTTCTTTTTCTGTTTTTTTCTTTTTGCACATGAGGTTTAGTCTTTTGAAAAAATTGTATTCTATATGTTGTACTTTAGTTTTTTTGGGGTACCTCATTCCATAACATTTCACTTTTCTGTTCATAGTCGCTTATATGTGGTCCTTCGTTTGACATAGCTTCCATTGTTCCGTTCTTGGAACCACTCTCAGAAGACACTGTTGCTGGCCTCAGTGTCCAGGTTCTGTGTCGGACACGTTTGAAAGAGTATGAACAGTGCATAGACACACTGTTAGAGAGGTGCCCGGAGGCAATCATTCCATATGCCAATCACGAACTGAAAGAAGAGACTCGGGTATGCTTTTCAGATTATGTTTTTTTAGGCTTGATCAGTGATAATCAAAATTGATAATCTTCTTGCCTTATCTGCAAAATGGGGACAAATTATGCCAGTCCAACCTCACAGGGCTGTGCAGGTTAAGTGAGCATGTTTGTTTAATTAACTATGTACTTTTAGTATAGTTAGAGGCTATTAAAATTTATGGTGATGGCATGTCATCTTCAGTAAAAGTCTCTCTTGAAGATGAAAGATAAAGTAGGCTATCACCTGAAGATTTGGGAATTATAATGTATGAAGGAAACATATTTTCTGGGCTATATGGTATTTACTTTAGAAATTAGAATTTTAGACTTTAGTACTTTTATTTCTTCTTGCCACCTAAGAGATAGTACAGGACATGTCTATGTGTCTTCTTGAAAATAGCTATGTACATATGTACAATATACACATTATTAGATTTTCAAGTTACAAATCCGATTTGTATGTTATAGGTTAATCAGAAACCTGTCTACTGATATAACTTCTGTTCTGATGCCTTGACCAAAATGATGTATTTTTGACCTGCACTTTCCTGCACAATCATATCCGTGTTGGAAATCTGAATGTAAAATACATCAAACTTAAAATGTATTCATTTTTTCCTAAGATAGATTTTGTGGTGGAAGAAACTGCTTCCTGAACTTTGTCAGAGAATAAAATGTGGTGGAGAGAAATATCAGCTTTACTTGTCATCATTAAAAGGTAAGTGATTCTTTTGCTTCACTATAAATTTGTGTCTTAGTTTCAGTTTCCAGAATTGCTGAAGCCTTGTTTTCTCTAGTTTTTTCATGTGATTCTTAAGTGAAGATGATCTTAGCAGAATTGTCTGAAGAGCTTATTTTCAGCGTATGCTTCCCCCGCCATTACATTTGATATTCATTTATCTCTTCTAGCTACATAGTTGATGCTTTTAAGTTAAACTTTTCAAACACTTAACAAGTTATCACAGCCTTAGAAACTCATAACCTCAGTACTTTAAATTTTTGAATAGCCATTAAGACAGTTACATTTGTATACTCTCTACCCCTGACTCACCCATAATCATTTCTCCAAATATTCCATTTTCCATTATCTTCAAAATATGTTTATGTGTGTGCACACATGTGTGTATGGCTCATGGGACTAACTGCTGTGTGTAATTTACCTTAATTAGACTGTAGTATCTAAAAAGCTGATGTTTTAGTCGTTTTTCTTATCGTATCCTCCTTACCAGCAATATGCCTCTCCATAGAAAGCATTCTGTAACTATTTATTGATTTGAAGGGAGAATTCGAATAAGTTTAGGTCCTTTTTCAAAGGAGGTCTTTCAGTAGACAACTGTAGTACACCAAGAAGAGACCAGCATTGGAGTCTGGAGAATTGGAACTGAGTTCCAGGTCTGATATTTAACTGAGTGACCTGAAGCAAACCAATTTTTTAATCTCCTGGGACTAATGAGAATTCACGGTTGACTCTTAAGTAAAATGTTAGGCAAAATGACAAGATGGTAGGGTTGGAGATGGAGGTCAAGGACTTAAATAATATGCTCAGGAGCTTAGATTTCTTATCTCTCATGCAGTGGTTTTCAACCTTGGCAATATTGATATTTTGTACCAAATAATTTGTGTGTGTGTGTGTGTGTGTGTGTGTGTGTGTGTGTGTCCTATAAATATTAGGATGTTGAGCAGCTGCCCAGCATTTAGTACTACCCACTAAATAGTACTATCCCAGGTATGACAAACAGAAATATCTCCAGACATTACCAGATGTCCCCTGGGGGGCAAAATCATCCTGGTTGAGAACCACTGCACTAATTCAGAGCCATTGAAATGGGTTAGTGGTTGGCTTGTTTGTTTCAAGGAACTATTTGTTACTGTTTTTATGATAATGCATTGTGCTTATTATTTAAAATTCTCATATGTTTAGTAAATTACAAAAAAAAAAAAAGTTTAAAAAGTCATTTACAATCCCACCAGCCAGAAACAACTATTTTTAATATTTGATGATTATTTTCTAGGCATGCTGGAGGGTTTAAAGTACTCTAAGTTTTAAGAAACTGATCTTGTTCTTAGAATTATTAACCTGTATTAGCCCCTCACTAGTTGGCAGAAAAGGAGAACTGGATAGTGGCCAGATTTTTGTTGGCTCTTTAGCTACTCTGCACTGGCCCCCCAACTCAGTTTTTTGTATCTAGGATACTAATTATAGGCTCCACATTTAGGCTAAATAAACTGGTTTGATAGGAAAGCATCGATAATTTGTTTTTCACATGGGTTTTGCAAACTAGTTAGTAGTTATTATTAAGGTTCTATTAATATGTCAGATGTGCATCATTGTATTTTAATTCTCAAAGAACTCCAAAAGCTAGCAGATGGTACCACTACATAGGTGGGTAAACTAGGACTCAGGAGGCTAAATGACTTTTTTAAAGTCACCCAGAGAGTAGGTAGAAAAGTCTGACTACAGAGCTAGGGATCTTAATATGTTGCTACTGCTCCATTCATTAAGTTTTTAGCAAAAAGACATGTTTTTCCTTTGTGTAAAGGGTGATTTAAGTTGCTGAATATTGGATAGATGACTTTTCAGTCACTCAGCAAATAGAGTAAGTGGTAGGTGTGCAAGGATCACACAGAAAGTGTCATTGAAATATATTTGGTGGGAACGTCATTCTTAAAAAGGACAGCGTATCTGTATCAAGAAGCAACAGAAGCATAAAATTGCATAGTTATCTTTACAAACATGTTTACTAAATTCCTTAATATTTAAAATGTTCACCAGAGCACATTTTTTTTTTTGCACTTTTGAGGGAAAAAAAGGTAAGTGGTCATGAAAACAGATTTGTGCTTATTAATAACATGAAAATCTTATAATAGTGAAGAACCGATTTAGGAAAATGCCATCCAACAATTAATAGTATTCCTGTTTTAGCAAACAATATTTATAAATTAGCTGCAGGAGCATTCTAACATTAAAAACAGTATTTAAATGATTGTATTTTTTTTGAGGATAACAGAAATTTATTAAAAAATAATGTAATAATCCAGCAATGAAATAGTAATTCCAAATTGCCTAGTGCTAATAGAAAAGAAACTTCAAAGAATTCTAGAAAGAATAAATAAGAAGTAAAACCATAAAGTATCGTATGGATTTAAGAGATTGTTTTCTTTTTCTTTTGTAGTTATTTTTTTTACCTGAACTAGCTTCTAATTGGTTGAGTGATAAGAGAATTGGATGAAAGAGAGATTGTCACTTCTAATTCAGATGTTCTTTTCTACAAACAGAAACATTGTCAATTGTTGCTGTGGAACTAGAACTAAGAGATTTCTTGAATGTCCTTCCAGAAGATGGCACTGCAGCATTTTTCTTGCCCTATCTTCTTTACTGCAGTCGAAAGAAACCATTAACTTGAAGGTATCATTTGAAAAGCACCACAGTGGCATATGGATTTTAAAAAACTGAATGCCAGGAAAAATGTAAATAAAAAATGTTCATATTGAATGTGTATATATCTTAGAAATGCTTTAAGGCTGCTTACCTTATCATGTAGTGGTATTTCATAATTTATGACCTGAATCCATTTAATTGTCCAGAATGTAAAACTATAAGGCATAAGAATTTCCTCAAAGAAGGCGTATATTTTTTAAAGGTAGAAATTGGCTTTTATTCCATGGAACATCAATTTACTGTTGTTGCAGACATGAAAATCTTTTTCATCCCAAGAACACAAACATTTTGCAAGTATGCTTGAAAGAATGTCACTCCAAGTGATCCAGGATTTAATTTTATTGATTTTTCCAGATCTTCCTATTGGGTCACTTTTTAAAACAATTTTCTTTGAGAAAGATGTTAATGTTTTGACATAGTAAGATTTCAGACTTTTATTTTCTTGTTCCTTTTAAAACTCATGCTATTTCTTTCTGAATCAAATGAAGTAGAAGTTTACAAAGTTAACTTTTTTCTTGTCTTGGCTGTTAACATGATTTGTTGAATGCATGTTTTTCAGCCAAAGCCTTTTTTTCCATTTTTTGTTGATGTATGCTCATGCTCTTTTAGCTAGAGTATTTTTGAAAATAAAGGAATATATTACTGTATTCACAGTTGTGTGTACTTTTTTAACATCTTATTAAACAACTTTGTGTTCAGCATATTAATTGTGCACTTTTGATGCAGGACAGGGTGAACCTCCTCAAGTGGGGGCTCAAGTCCTGCACCAAGAGAGGCGTTCTTGACTGAGCACAGGAAAAGATTCAAGTGCATGCCAGAATTAGAGACAATAGGAAAGTTTATTAGAGAAGGAATAATGGTCCAAAGACAGAGTGTGGTCTCCTCTCAGAAGCAGAGTTAGAGAGACTGAGAGGGATGGACAGAAGCAATGCGGGTTGGATGCGACCAGAAAGACAAAGAAAGACTTAGAAACAGGGAGAGACAGAGACCCAGACCAAGACCTTGAGTGTTTGGGGAATTCAATGTATATGTCATTCTTGTTTTCTATTAATTTTAGTTTAAAGACTTGTTTATCTAATTTTCCTACAGTGTGAAAGACAAAGGTATGTAGCATGAAAAAGGCATGGGTATATAGCATTAAAAGCATGCTAGCAATTCCCAGCCTATGTTTCATAGGTTCCCCATGGTTGTGGCCATAGGAAATGAATGGTTGGGTTTATTTTGTGTAGGGTATGACTTAAAGACTATTTTCCCTTAGCTATGAGTAAATGGTTTGTTAGTAATCCCAACAGCAATTTCCTTTGTTTTATAGGTTTCCATGGTCTGGCAGCAGCACATTGCAGCTCTGAGTATAGCTTGATTTAACATTTACTTCTCATGCCTCCTCCCTACGTTACCTTGACTTCAGTTAAGGCTGAGTAAAAATGCTGCTTACCTGCCATCTGCCACAACTATGTTTTGACACTTTTCTCCTGATAGCATTGTTTCTCAACTCTGCCTTTCTCCAGTTCCAGATTCACATCCCTTTGACCATTCTTTCAAGGAGTCACAAAACTCAGATTAGAAGCTTTTTATTTTATTTTTAATATTTATTTTATTTTAAATTTAATTTTCATTTTATTTGTTACTTTATTTTTTTATATTTTATTTTTTAATTTTACCTCTCGTACCTCTGTTCCCCTAATTCCACTGGTTCATTGGAAATTATGTCAGCAGCATGTTAGAGGGATTGATGGGCAAGCCAATGGTTAGAAACATTTCAGTGAGTCAATAGAGATCTTTCGAGAACCATCCAGGACAACATCTCATCATAGATTTCTTTTTAAATGCAGTTTTGTAAAAGGCCCAATGGTGGTGATATGAATGGCCTATATGAACCAATTATGTTACTTAGTATATTAGAGTCAGTCACATGTCATAATGCAGTCCATTGATTTTTCATATGAAACAATGTACAGTTTTCCCACAAATGCACAAAAGTGTATGTTTTTAATCTTTTTTTTGTAATGCTTATAGCCATTCCAAAGTAAACATTCTATTCAACACTTTCACATACATCGTTATGAATTTTTTTTTTCACTTATCACCAATTTATTTCTTTCAGCCAGACTTGGTCTCTATAGAAAAAGAAATTTTAAGGTCATTATTAAAAATAGTATATATCATATGATTTTAAAAAATATATAAATGATACTTAAAATGTATTCTAATTTTTAAAATGTTAATTCCTGATTCATTTATATGTTTCTGTTTTTTGTATGTTTAAAAACATCTCTCATTCCAGTACTGCGTTATTTAAAGAAAAGTTACTCTCCTCTCCACAATATCTTTATAAATTATAAGAGAAAAATAGCTAACTTTGCAGTGGAGAAACCTGGCAGACACCTCTTTAATCAGATGCTCAAAGTTAACATGACCAGTAGGGGAACAAATCAGCATCTTGTGCCTCTTGACACATGTACTGAGAAAAACAATATCACTTCTGTAAGTCTTGCCAAAAAATTCACAACCTGAATCTAATCAAGAGGAAACATTAGGCAAACGCAAAATGAAGGACATTCCACAAAGCGACTGCCCTGTATTCTTTAAAAATATCAAAGTCGTGAGAGACAAAGGCTGAGGAACTAATCCAGACTAAGGGTGACTAAGAAGACGTTCCAGCTGGCACAATGCCTGAGCAGGATTTTCTTTTTCTATGAAGGACATGATTAGAATAATTGGTGAAATTTTAAAAGGATCTGTAGTAGTAAAGCATTTTTACTTTCCTGATTTTGAGAGGTATGCTGTGTTTATATTTTTAAGAAATATAAGTATGTATATTTACAATATTTTGTGTGTTCAGAGAGAGAGGGAGATAGAAAAAATGAGACAGCAAATTTGGCTGTGCAGTGTGTTGACATTTAGGGTATCTGGGTGAAGGGTACATGAGTTTTTTGTTTGTTTGTTTTTTGTTTTTTACTGCTCTTGCAATTCCGTCTGACATTATAAAAAAGTTTTAAAAATTCCTTTTCACTGAATTAATTACCAACTGGATTTGGGTACCTACTAGAAATACAGAATATACAGTTTCTGCCTATAAGAAACTTAAAGCTAATTAAGCTTTATTTCTATAGACTGCGCCAAAAGATTATCTGACAGTTGTAAAACTGTCATAGTCTAAAAAAAGCACCTTTTATATTTGTCATAGGAAGTCTTTAATATCCTTCTTCCGGTAGTAGAAATGAAGTATTATTACACTGAGTATGACAGAATATCTACAACTTTTTTCTAATGATTTTTTTTTTTTTTTTTTTTTTTTGGTGGAAGAAATTGTCTCCTGGTGCATAATATTGAAAAATTTCCTTCTAACCCCATATGCTCGGTATCATGGTATGAAGAAATTTTTCTAAGGTTCGAAATAAATGTAGACTTGCCTCAAACTATCAAACTTTTATTTAAAAACAATTCAGACTGATAAATGTGGCTCCCTATTTTTCTCTATAATTTAAACTCTTTTTTTATTGATTACTGCTTCTTTCAGTCCCACACAATACCTTTTCTCTTGTAAATATCAAATTTCTCTTTAATCTTTTTTCCCTTAACATTTATTTTATAATTTTTTCTACAGCTTTTTAAAAAGTCGCCCCTTTCTTAACCAAGCAAGCAGTTCATCTCACTCACTCTTCTCCTTCCAAGCTCATTGTGCTGGAGGAATCTTTTAATTGTCTGTCTGTGTAGAATTAGCCCGTAGCAGGATCCTCATTCATGTATGCTAGTCATTTGCATACATGAATTTCCTATCTCCCGGTTCCGTTGCTTTTGGTTATTTTCCTGAGCGGGACCATCCTTTTGTATGGTAAACATGTGTGCTAATGTTCTTTAAAAACTATTTAAAATTTTCTTTCTCATGTTTGAGTCTTTATCTTGTTCATCAGTTACTGGCATTACACCCGGTGGCTTATTTGCCTGTTCAAGTCTTTGGTGTTCTGGTGCTCTCAGTACCACTCTCTGTAATAAAGTGTTTTAATGGAAGTAGTTTTTCATGTTACGAGGTGTTTATGTAAAACTCAGGAGAAATTAAAACGTTACATTTTTACTAATGGTCGATCTTTCAGTGATTTTTAATTTTTGAAATATATTTAATTCTATATTTTTTACCATCTATATGTTCCCTTTTATGCCTATTTTTAGGAGGGAAAACAAGTTGTTTTCTCTACATAATATCCCTCTGTTGGATTTGCCATTGCTAATTCCAACAATTCTGAACTCAGAAGACCCAGGAAAGACCAAAGCCTACAACCACAAAACAGCAATTTCAGTCTTCATACAATACATTGCATTAGTGTTTATCCACAAAAGGGCTGTTTGTTTTCCTGTGTTGTGTGTGTGTGTGTGTGTGTGTGTGTGTGTTTGTGCATGCGTGCATGCTCGTGCCTACATGGGAGGGATTGTTACTACTGGGTTTGGGGTAGAGCAGGGAATTTAGATTCTATTTTTTTTTCTGGATCTTTGCTATGGTCTGAATGTTTGTGTCCCCTCCTCCATTCACATGTTGAAAACCTGATGTCCAAGATGATAGTGTTAGGAGATGGGGCCTTTGGGAAATGGATAGGTCATGAGGATGGAACCCTCAGAAATGGGATTTCTCCCCTTATAAAAGAAAGTTAGCTTGACCCTTCTGCCACATGAGGGTACAATAAGAAGTCTGCAGAGAAGTCCAGCTCAGGAAAGGGCCCTCACTGAACCATGCTGGAACCCTGATTCTGGACTAATAGCCGCCAAAACTGTGAAAATAAATTTCTGTCCTTTATAAGTCACCCAGTCTGGTATTTTGTTATAGTAGCCCAAATGGACTAAGACAATCTTTCACAAACAGTAATCAAGAATACCTGCCTGCCTCCCCCCCCCTTTCAGAGGAAAGAAAGACACCATTCTGCCTGATTGCATATTTGAAATTACAGTGATTATTTGGGGTATTTTGGGGGGTGCTTTTGGTGTACCAGACACTACCTAGAAGAAAAAGAAATTAAATTCTAAATGTGTCTGTAAGCCATAGTTAGTTTCTTCATAAGTAACTGCTCTCGTATCACTTTTAAGTACAATCAGTTTTAGTATAAGTTGACATCAAATTGGTGTCAGCTTATACTAGCTTAGGGAGTATTTGGTGCTTTTTTCAGAACTATTAGAAAAAGCAGTATCCCACGCCATTTAGCAGTAAAAAAAATAAAATAAAATCCGTTAAGAGGTGAAGAAGGAAGAAGGGCAGCAAATTTACAAATACTTCATATTGGGGGAAGTATTTAGGCAGAGTAGTACGTCTTAATTATATTTGTGACATACGGCTTCTAGAATCACTAACTAGATATTCACCTTCATTCGGTAGAACAGTGTAAGTAGTTTCCATTCCAGCATGAATGTGGTCCGTCACATGGCAGTGAAGTAACCAGATTCCAGGTGTTCCTGGAAACATTTCTAGGGTCTGGTATGTTCCAGGGAAAATGTCGAAGACATCAGAACTATAAATGCCCCTGTGCTTAATTAGAAAAATGACAAATATTATGTAATGTTTATTATATGTGAGGATTCATTTAAGTAATCTTTCATTGGCCAGCTCAGAGATATTAGAAAAATGAAATAAATCTGTTTAAAAAATGAGACCCTGCATATTTCTGTGTTTAATACAAACAGTGGGATATGGGCTGCTTGTATTCCTGCTAAACCCTTGGCATTATGGACCACCACGTAAGCGTGAAGGAAAGGTGTGATAAGAGTTAGTCCATCAATCAGGACTGCCTGTTAACCATTTACACTTTAACTCTTGCTTTTTTATCACAGCACTTGTGTTACACTAGGGAACTGAGCTATGGCCCTATTTCAGCCCTAATCTCACTTTTGTTAAACCTATTCTAGATTAGCTTGTCTTTGAAACTTTAGGGGCAAGTAGGATAATGAGGGAATAGAAAAGCAGACCGATGGAAAAGTCAAAACTAGGAGCATTTCAGGTAGAGTCTCAGCACAAAGTAATTGGGTATTTCTGCAGAGATAGAATTGAAAGCCCACTATGAATAGAACACCTATGTAAACCAAAATATAGATAATAAAATGGCCTTTCTGCAGTGTGCTTTTTGGTAGTTTCTGAATTTTCTACATTAACTCAAAGATAAGCAAAAAAAGGATTTCCAAAGGAGCTAATAACTCTTGCTGAAATTAACACTGCCTGAGAAGTAGAAGTAGGATTGATATCTAGGGACCAATCAGTCACTTGACACCAAACTGATGATCTTGTTCACTTTGGGCCATTTAAGATCCAGAACTTAGAACAGGCAAAGCATATCATAAAGTCTTGTCCCTACTCTCTGGTCCATCATTTTGTGAACATTCTCACCCTCTCTGTTAATGATTCCATTCAAATGTCTTATCCAGGAATATGTGAGCAAAACTGCATGAAAATTCAGCAGAAACTGCAAATCCCAGGAAGAGCCCAGACGTAACAATGGTTGGTGTTGGTAATTGAAATTGCTATGTGCCACACTCTTAGACAATAATTTAGTTGTCTCTTGCAACTTTCAACTTTTCATAAGTCTTCCTGAGGAAATATTTTCTTCATTTGTATTAAAACATTTTCAAATAGAGCAAGAATAACGACCATGGATGGTTCTTACCTTGTATTGGAAGCTGTGGCCATGGAAATGTACTGAGTGCAAGTCTATTTCATTGCCCATTCCCATCAGATACCAGTTGACTTCATCTCCTGCATGCATTGTGAGGCCTTGTAGGTTCCCAAACATTCTTCCATTAATAGCTGGGGAAAATACATGGCTTTTATGTTACCTTTCAGGATACTTTAAACCAACAGCTATTTCACATAAAATGTGACAATTAGGTTCATAAATAGGATTTTTTTTTTTTGAAGTAATAGAACTTTTTTCACTACAGATGGAGGAAATGAATACTTTAAGGTCACTAATGTCACACTGCTTTTCTAGTCACTTAGCACCAAAAGCCTTAATCCTAATTTTGAGTTTATTTAAAAGGGAATGAGACTTTGGAATTTGGAGAGCAGTTAATAGATGATTTCAAATATAGTCCCCTTTTGGCTTAGAACAGAATTCTACCTCACATACAAAGTGAGGCAGTTTGTTGTAAAAGAAACAGTCTAATTTTATTTGAAAGAATAAAAGGAAAAAAATAGGTTGTAGGATAATATATCATACCATGCATTTTATTGCTTTCTATGAATTCATCATTGTCTTTGTTTACTTTCTCAGGATGATCAGAGTATGTTTTGATATTTTCATCCAAGTACCAAGACTCATTCTCATCAAAAACGAAAAACAGAAGGAAAAATTCCAGTTTTTTAATAGGATCAAATACTTTCATGTAATGTCTTCGACAAACAATCAGTGGGCCAATTAATCCACTATAGAGATCCTGAAAATAATCAAAAACTTCAGTCATCTTTGTGCTATAAGTAAGGATTTCAGAGAACTGGGACTTTATTGCCCATGACCTCAGGAATTTAGGCAGGCCTCATTTAGGTAGTAGACTTTGACCATTGTGTTACTGGCAAATCAATACACTTTCCACTTGAAATCATTAAATTGGAGCAGTGATGAGTTGTAGGTTAGTTATGTTAGTGATACTGAAGGAACAGAAATGTGTACAGAGGCCAAATTTAGCTCAGCTAATAAGCAGCAGTGTAAAAGAACCCCGAATAAACAGTGTTGATTCGCCTATTCCATAAGCCAAGCACTATGCCAGTTACTGAAAATCTATAGATTAATCGAACAAAGCCCCTGCCCTCCAGGAACTCAGTCTAGTAGGAAAAATAGAGGAATAGAAGAAATGAACCACTTGCTGCCCTGGAGGTACTTACAGTGCTACTGAACACAGAGGAAGACCATGGTCGACTAAAATCTACAAAAAGTTTGGTTTGGCTGGACACCAATAGTGGAAGATGAGGCCTTGAAAGGCCTTTGAGTTGCATCATGTTCAGGAATATTAGATTTTGTCTTGTGAGTCATATGTAGGCATTGAAAAATTAAACATGGAATGAAGGAATATTTCCAATTTAGACTAGTCGTTCTGGTGGTAAAGTGAAAGAAGGCTTAGAAGGAGAAGAGCCTGGAGATTGCGAAGCCACTGCAGTAGTTGAGGCAAATTATAAGGACCTGATATATGGAGATGGAGAGAAGAAACAGACTGAGCTCTGTGTAGGTAGGTAAATTGCTTGGATGAACTAGGGAGAAGTATTAAGTACTTCATATCCAGAATTCTAGCTTGAACAACTGAATGGACTTGGTGCTTGTAGTGCTATTTATTATAACAAGAAATACAGAAGGAGGTAGAGGAAGATGTAAATTTTCACTTTAGAGTTGCCGAGTTTCCAGTGCTGTGGGACACGGGGGAGACATTCAGGTATATAGACAAGTCTAGAACTCGGGAGAGAGATTTGGACTAGAGATTTAACTCCACAGAAGAATTTTGGGACATAAGGTATAAAAATGTCAAATCACTATTGTATACCTGAAATTAATATAACTAATATAATATTGTATACCAACTATACTTAAATTTAAAATAAATGCACGAATAAATTAAAAAATTTTGGTACACATTCTGATTTGTAGTTGTTGAGCATTTTATTGGCCTTGAAATATTTCATCTTATCAAGACTGGTGAGGTCAGCATTTTCATTATCATGTAATAATAGAGCTCTGAAATCATATCTAAGTTCCTTGAGTTTAATGTATTTTCATATCCAAAGGGAAATAAAATACTGTATTGAGTAATATTTAATTCTGTATTATCCATAATTGGCAGTTATAGAGTTGATACAGTTATAACTTCATCCTTAAAAACAAACCAACCCCCAAAAATGAAACCCAAGTGAATTACAGAGTAGTTTACTCTCCTAGGATTTTACCGCAGAATTAGCCCACAGAAAAACTATATCCTCATATTCCTTCAATTGTGTGTCTATTTGGGGAATTTTCAAAAAACTAAAATGATTTAAAATTTACCTTAACTTGGTCCACAGTTGAATAGTAAGCCCATGGAATACAAGCGGAATCCTCTTTTCCAGCTCCAGATCTTTCTGGGATTTTCCATATGTAAGTGCGAGTTTCACCTAAATTAATCAAGTGTTGATGTGTCTGGTTATATTTGATATATATTGGACACATATATAAGTCTTGATAGCCAGTGACCCAGAAACTAGAAATGTCGGGATAATTAGTTTTAAAAAGTAGAGGTACTCAAATATTGTTTTCAGGAATTTACCTTTAAGACAGACTGTAAGACATACTGTTATATCTTCTTTGTCAGTTATGAATTAACTAGCCATGACACACATGCAATGACTCCACAAAAGCCAGGAGGTGACAATTCCAGTTTCACAATTTGTAGAAACTTTGCATCAGATCTTTTCTTAGCTTGAAGAATGTTTCTCTAATATACTTTTTTCTTTTTAACTGTCAAGTGATTTTTTCCCCCAGAGCTAGCACCTTCCCCACAGTCCTTTCTGTGTCTGTATGTAGACTACTCTGTGTAATTTCCTCAGCTTCGCCATGGCCTTCCATTTCTCCTTTTTCACTTTCATCCTCAGTGATTTCATGATTCCTAGTGAAGAGAAGTTAGGCCTTGATCTTGTGCATCACTGACCTGTCACAACAACCTCCTCTCTTGTCTGTCTCGTTCTGTCATAACATACACTGCTTTGTCATGATACTGTCAGATACACACCCTGGACCTTGACTCTTTGAAGATGACCAATTGCTCTACCCTCCTGTCTTGCAAAGATCTTTTACTCTCTTCTGTTTGTGCTGGGCTCTTCTCCAGCCTGATCTCTGCTTCCAGTTACCTCAAGGCTTCCAATACAATTTTAACCATGCAAAACCTTGACTCCTTTCAAATGGCTTATTCTCATTCTCTATTCAAACTGGCCTTGTCTAGTCTACTAGCATCATGACTCACTTGCTTCTTTTTTTTCCTCATCCTTCCACCTTTTCACATACTGCACAACCACTCATAATCATTAAGCACTTAGGTCAGCATCAAACAGTCTTAGGAACAAAGCCTCAGGCCTGTTGACCACAGAAACAGTTTGGGTCAAACTAAAGATCTTGATCTCAGTTGTGTTTCAGCTCCAGACCCATGAAGGTGGAACACCCCCAATGATCATGTCCCCTGAAAGCTAGATCCATGACTGATATCAGGACCTGATGCAATGATTAACTGCCTCCACCCTAGCCCCAACCAATCAGTAGAGTCCAAAACCACAGATCCTTTAGCTGACATGACTTATGAGTTTTCCTCTATGTAAGCTATTCCTAGAGGCTATTGAGAGCCAGTTATTTGAGCACCAGCTCTACTGTGTCTTCGGTCTTGGCATTTTCTCAAAAAACATTTACTTTCTTTGCCGTAACTCCCATTTATGTCTCGTTGGGCTTTGATGAACACAGGCAAAATGAACGCCTGTTAGTTCAATAATATAGCTGCTCGCAATAACTTGACTTTCAGCCGTGGCCTCTCACTGTCCATTTCATTTATATAGAACTCACCATTATATATTCCTGCTGTCAGACTTTAATTAGACAGAGTCTGACAAATCTTTATTAGGGTATCAAGTGGGACATAGTCTCAAGGGATGTGTTAGAATTTTTCCTTTTTCCACAAGCCCTCCATCTTCCCCACCTCACCCTTTTTCTAAGCAGAACATGTTACTGAGAATAAAGCATAGATTCACAAACTGAACATATTATTTTTGTAAGCTGAAAAATGACATTTCCTTTTTTTCTCCGTTCTCTGCCCCAACCTGCTCTGTCACCAATGCTCAAAGCCGGAAACTGTGGTCTCGGCTGTCTTGACTCCTCCACCTTCCCTAACATTTTCTAATTCCCAGTCTTTCAGCAGGTCCTTTTAGTACCACATTTCAAATAGAACCAGAACATGACAACTTACCTCTTCAGCTGTTTCTATCCTGGCCCAAGTCTTGTTATTTTCTTTTTTTTTACCCAGATTATTACAGTAGTCCCCTAAATGATCCTTGATTCTTCCTGTGCCCTACAGACACTTATCCATACTCCAGCCAGAACCAACTTTTCAAAAGTGTTCGTTGAATTATCACTCTTCAGCTCAAACCTTCACATGGGTTTCTAGAATAAAATCTAAGGTCCTAACTATGGCCTCTGAAGTCCCCAACTTCTTACTGCATCTGACCCCCTACCCTGCCTGAATCTCATCTCTTCACATTTTTTCTCCTGTTTGCTCTGCTCTGGCCTCCGGCCTCCTTGCTGTTCCTCAGATATACCAAGTCACTCGAATCTCAGGACCTACAGTGCTCTTCCTCCACAACTTCCTGTGGCTCATTAAGACAGAGAAAGACATAGAAGTCCTCTTGACCACCCCACCTAAAATAGCACCATTGGTACCTAATTCTCTCTCAATGGCCTTATTTTTTTTCATAACTTTTTACAGCTTAATATTATATATGTTATCACCTTCGGAAAAATATGAGGGTCATGAGGGCAGGGCTTTTCATTTCTATACCCATAAATAGACAAGAGAAACTTTATAATTTATTTTTTTCACACTTGATATATTTGTGAACTACTAAATTACAGAGAAATCGTCCTTTGCTAGAAGCCAACTAACTTTACAACTAACAGATGAAAAACACAATTTTTTTTAAAGAAAATACGACCATGCATTTAATTGATTTAAGCTTTTATCTGTGTTAAATATTTATTGAATTCCTAGTACGTGCCAGATGTTGGACTAGATACCAAGGATTTAAATGTCAGTGGCATCCTCCGCCTTTAGGATGCTGCTTTTGGACCCTGGGACGGAAATGTTCAGCCACATGCCTGTGTTGTGTTCTAGCTATGCATGGAGAGATCATCTCTGCTGACTCAAACCTAACTATTTGTAGATGTCCAGTACCATCAGAGTTTTTTCTTATAGTTCTCCTGTTAGGTTTTTTGATATGTGCTGTGGTCATACACACATTCAGACACACCTCTCTGTGTCCCCTGTTAACCACCTCCTTCACTTCCTCAAAAAAAAGCTCATTTGGAATAGCTCACTGATGACGGTCATTTGTGAAAAAAGTATAAAGTCTATTGAACACACACACACACACACACACACACACACACACACACACACACACACACCAGTACCTGGTAAAGTTGGAGTAACTGTAGCACTCTCTGTTTTCACCCCATGAGCATGTATTGAGTAGGGCCTTGTGGCCATGTTTTTAAAGATAATATTAACTTTGTCTCCAACATCTGCATGAAGCTGTGGACCTGGAAAGAGTGAAACGGAAGAGTGGCTTATATATGTGTGAGATTGGAAGTTCTAACTCAGTAATGAAAACAAAGATCAGGTAACATTTTTAGTATTAAGGGCAGGAGGAGTCTATGGGGGTTTTTCTCTCTGCCCCTGTGGCTTCATGCTGTTATACTCTTAAATTTATACCTGTTCCCAGAGAATTCAGGATAAAAACACCAGTAATGGCTGCTTTTACAGATGGTACCTCTCTTAACTAGAGCCCTACGGAGGTTTTAGCCTGAAAGTCCCCTTTTGCAGAATGGCCTGGAGTCAAGAGGTAGTACTTGCTCTCATTGCTCAGCATTTGGACTTCCAGGCCTTCAGGTGTGTGAAGAAATGGCAATCCTGCATTTGAAAGGGTGGGCGGGGCTATTACCCTCTTATTTCCACCCTCCAGCCAGCCTTAGCTTGTCTCCCTTTGGGGAGAATTATTGTAACCCAGTAGCAATGCCTTCTGCCTTGGGTGTCTTACTCCTTGGGCTGAGAATAACCAAGCCCTAGGGAACGTTACTACTGGAAACAGTGGCCTTGGGACTGGTGTCCCCTGCACTTGACGATTTTTAAGAAAATTCCCCAGGCCAGTGTTACTCATATTCTGAGACATTCTGTCTTAAAATGATTCCTGAAAAATTATAGTCAACTTTCCTCCAGCTTTGTACTTCCTTGTAAGTACTCTTTTTCTTGGACTTAATCATTTACATCTTAATATTTAAAGTAAATATCTATGATTTATTTTGGAAGGGTAGAATAACAATGAAAATTTGGTTAAGGATTTCATTAAAAAGTAATTTCTAGAATTTCACAAAAAGTACAGGCATCAGTTTGATAAAACACCAAACATTTTCAATTTCATTGGTTTATAGAATAATACGTTGTTTCTAACAGAAATAAGTAATATTTTATTATGCCATATTCTTTGGTAAATATAGGTTTCTGGTTTTTATTGAGTAACTACTATTTTTATTTTTTGAAGATCTAATTGGCTTTATTAAATGACTCATTAATCAGGCAGCATATCATCTAGCAAATAGAAGAATTCTCTTTAATTTTTAACTGAATAACTTTGATATATGAACTAAGATAATTAAACTCATAGACATGGACTGTCACTGCACGTTGCAGGGTATCACTAACCCACACCTGATGAGCTAGAGTTATTAGAGTACCTAGAATTCCCAAATGTTCTTCTTCAGGTTTTCTCTTCACTGGAACTTGGAACGTGCTATCAGTGTATTGCCGATACACAACTTTCTTGTACTTTGAGCCTATGAAAAATTCTTCCTTATCTAAAAACGCATTTGAAACACTTAAAAAAAAAAACATGCACAACTAATGTTAGTATTTGTCTTAATGAAAGTGGAGGTTGAGTTTTAAATTTTCAATATTGAATAAACATAGTTTTTATTTAAGTAATTATACTAGTTTTTAATATCAGTCTTCCATTCCAGAAAGAAAAAATAAGAATTTAAAAATAGACAGGTGTGGTACAAAGTTCATCTAGCTAAAAGTGGAGCCATCTGAGTCCCAGCCCTGCCTCTGACACTAGCTAAAATGAACTCCAGCTAGTCATTGCCTATTAGAGACTCAGTTTCTTCATCTCTAAAACAAGGTATTAGATGATATCATCTAAGCTTTCTTTATTACTAAAATTTTATTGGTTCAGATTTCACCAATGAAGTGTTCTCTTATTACTGCAGTATTTCTGATCTATAGGAACTGAAATGGCCATGTTTTTCTAAATGTTCCTTTTACCTAAAGTTTTTATTGACTCCTAATGGCTCCTGTAGCCTTTAGACTGTTTTACCCCAATCACTGAAATTACCTTTTACTCTATTACACTGCAAATCATACTCACCATCAGTCAAACTAACCAGCTAACAATTACTTAGCTACGGGTTGCCAGTCATGTTGTGTACTCCAGATGTAAACACATGCCCATCCCAATCTCTCAAATCATATCCACAAAGTTAGTGCATAACATATGAGATGACAGAGGGAAAGTGCTTGGAAAAGCACAAAAGGGCTGACTAGAAGTGGAAGTGATGTTGCTCAAAATGAAATATTTTTGAAGCTCCAACCACCATCCTTAACTCACACTAAACTTATTTTTACATTTTCCTAATGTATTTGTTATCGGTGATGTTGGCTCATATTTTCCTGTAAGTTCTTGAAGGGCAGACACTGTATCCGCTACACTGCCCTCAAGAATTTAAAATATTCTTCTATGCATAATAGTTGTACAAGTGTGAAATAACTGATTACTAGACTAATAATGAAGTCTCTGGAAGAAAGAGAAGATAAACAGCAAATCATTGATAAGGGAAATAATAATTTAGCTCTGAATTTAGGCATTGATTTTGGTTTAAGTTTGAAAATCAGTGACAAGAGAAGGACATATGAACATGAGAAGACAGTCCAATAGAAATAAAAGTACAATGAGTGACTACAAAGAATCAAATGAGATAAATGGAAATTTTCTTGTGAGAAATTAAAAGAAGCTGAAATTGATGAAAGGATTCCTAGGAAGCATTTTGTTGTTATTGTTTAATATAACTTTGTTTTTCTGCAATTTAGCAAAATTCTTATTTCTCTGAAAGAGAAACTAAAAAAAAAAAAAAAGGGGGAATCAAAGTCTGGAGAATTACTTTTGCTCTTGTAAATGATGCAGCTCCTTTTCCCATTCCCTACTTGGGGAATAATCCCATTCCACCTCTACTGCTGCGATGTAATAGGTCCTCTCGCCTAGGTATAAGTTTGGATTCTTGGACAACTGCCTGCATTGGTTCACAGTGTAATTTTGCTTCATGCCACCTGTGTAGTGATCAGTTGTGAGGCACTCAACATCAAAAGTCCCTGGAAAGGTAAACAAGAAAGCATGTCATTCCTTTGCTTAGTGCCTTCTGTGGCTCCTCACCTCACTCAGAAGCAATACCAAAGTCCTTGCTGTGGCCTGGGTTAGATGATCTGACTTCCCACACCTCTGATCACAGGGCCTACCACTCACTCCGTTCCAACCACAGAGGCCTCTTTGGTGTTCTTAGAACAGGTCAAGGGTATACCTGCCTCAAGATCTTTGCATTTGTTGTTTTCTCTGTCTAGAACACTTCTTTCCAATATACCCACATGGCTCTTGCCCTCATTTCATTTAAGCTTCTCCTTAATTATCACTTCCTTAGAGATTCTTTACCCTACTCCCCCATCAGTCACCAGCCCCTTCTCCTGCCCTATTTTTCTTTCATAGTACTTATAACCATTTGATGCTTGCTTGTTGGTTGTCTCCCTCCATTAGAATTTGAGCTCCATGAGAGCAGACACTTTATAACTCTTTTGTTTACTGTTGTATTTACACTTGTCTAATGAATGAAGGAAAAAATGACACTGGACCTGTCTTACATTTTAGTGGCACATGACGAACTAAATAAAGCCTGAAGTACTTTAGCAATACGTTCACATTTTGATTAAAATTCTTTCTTTTTTGTTTCAGTTTGTTTTATTCAATTCAAGCTAGGCCTGTAGGTTTCTCTGAATTTGCATGGCTATAGTTCTAGTATAGAATATTCAGTTGCAAACAACTGACAAGCCAACACTATATCTAGGCTACAGAGAAATGATGAAAAGATTAGATGCAGAGCACTATGGGAGTCATTTTCTTTCTAATCTGTTTTGCTAGCTATCTTTAAAAGTACCACAATATAAAAAAAAAAAAAAGAATGCCTTAAGGATTCAGCTTTGTGGAAATGGGAAAAATCACAGTCCACTATTTTGCACTCCCTTCTCTCCCGCTAACATCAGAAAATGGACCCGTCATATAGCTGTTAGTGGCCTAGACTTGCTCTTCCAAGGGAAGAAAGGGAAGCTTGGGGGAAAAGATGAGCTTATCACCCAACACAAGATTTTAAACCAAAATCTCATGAATTAATCCACTATAGACTTGTCTTAACTTTAAAGAAATACACCTTCAGTGTCAGGCTGCATGAAGAGTGGAAGGCTTGTTTGAGGGAAGAGGTTTGCTGTGTCTCTCCTTTCTCCTCTTGACAGGTATGTGTTTCCTGAAAAATATATCCCATGTACATCGGCCTCATTTCCGGCACTGAATAAGTACCACATGACAGAATCTCCTTGGCACATATTGAGACCAGGCTGATTCCCGTACATAAATCCATTCATGGCTGTAAAAGGTGGAAAATAACATTTTTAAAGTGAAGTGGATTACCTTATATCCTACTACATGACAACCTCCCAGACTTTCCAGAGCCAACTTTGTTTATTTAATTTTTAAAAGACTCATTCAGGTCTGTCTACTCCTTTAAATGTCAGGAGTGTCTTGGCAACTCCTGGCCATACCCAGCACCTCCAGAACAGCCCCAGGTCAAAATGAGCAGAGCCGAATGCATATAGGGTTCTTGAACTTCTGTGCCCTGGGAATCTTACTATTCTTCCTAGCTATCCACTTCTCAATTCTCTCACAGGTTATATTTGTAAATACCCAAGTATACAAGCAATAATAGCTTTTCCTGGGCACCATAGACTGGGAATGGATTTGTTGTCCTAGACGGAAAATTCTCTGACTCATCTTGAATAACAGGGCAGAGTGTTTGCAGGAAGTTTTCTCTCTCTGCTATTTGAATACTCTGTACTCCTTCAAAATTTAAAAATGCAAAATAAAAAAGAAATATTTTAAAGATTATGGGTAATGTGACTAGCATTGATACATCTAAAAAATGTTGGTCTGTAACACAACTTCGCATTTGTTTCTTCTTGCTACAATGATTTTCACATGTTGTCTATTAGAGGTGTGGGTGTTTTGAACGATTAACTCACTGTTCCTAAACCCTAACTACATTTTAGAATTACACTGGGAGCAAAACATAAATCCGGTGCTAGGTTTCAATTAAATAAAAATCTCTGAAGGTTGTCCTGAGTATTTAAAAAATAGTTTAGTTTTTAAAAGTTCCCAGATGATTCTACTGTATAGTCAAAGAGTGAGAATCATTGAAGTTCATTGAGAGCAGAGACCATATCTTTCTTCATTTTAAATAATAAAATGAACTTATTTTTAAGCCACAGATGAGAAAAGTATCTAATCCAGTAGTTCTCAAACTTAGTATATATCAGAACCACTTGGAGGGTTTGTTAGATAGGTTGCTGGCCCCACAGCCAAAGTTTCTGATTCAGTAAGTCAGGGTTGGGCCCAAGAATTTATATTTTTAATAAGCCCTGGGTGATGCTGATGCTGCTGATCCAGAGATCACATTTTAAGGACCACACATATAATTTACATATTTTGTATGTTTTATCCTGAGTGAAATGAGGAGTAACTGACCAATACATAAAATAATCAATGATATTACCCTCAGATCACTATTACACTTAATCATTTGTTGAAAATTGATTAATGGGCAAAGCTATTGGAATTTTGATGTAATTAAAGGCATTCCATGTGCAGTTCTGATATAACTTAATAGATGGGTGGATGATGCAGTACTTACAGTGCATCTTATTAGATTCCTGAAAATCTGCATCTTCCTTATCCACCTGATCAGGTGAAGTTGTAAACGCTTTAATATTATCATCCAGGAGTAAACTCTCATTCTCATCAAACACCGTGGGGAACAAATAGAACTCCTTGTCTATGTCTTTCTGTAAATCAAAACAAGAACAATGAGGTGAAGGCAGGATAAGTAAACCAGAAAGACTTCCATATACAAAATACTGTTTGTGCACAAACACACTAAAGAAGGAATAAAAATAATTTTCCATTCTTCTTTGACTACCAGAGTTTTCATTAGTATCTGTGTAGTGGATTTTTGGTTCAATATGATAATCTAAACCCCTCACTGCACCTAAAAGTTCTGACTCTCCTCTTTCTACCTTCCTTCCAGCCCTGTCAATATTAATTAAACCCACCAAAAACAGTTGTTAAAAAGGGGTGTGAGTATGTGTCTGTGCTAGAAATCAGAGGAAGTGCCATCCATTCATGAAAACAAATTCTTACAAGGCAGAAGAATTCTTATAAGGCAGACCATGCAAAAGAAGATAGAGAGAGGAATCATCTTAAGGGAAGAAATAGCCTGCCAAGTGAATTGGAACAGGAAGTTACACAGCGTCCAACCATCTGGACAAACATTTTCTTTCCCTTTCCCTGTCCCTAGTGAAAAACAAGGAAGTAGAAGTGCTATCTGGTCTATGAAATGATTCAGAGGTTCAGAAGAAGGTACTCAGTCTAAGGAGTCAAAGCATATGAGTCTTCTTCCTTGGGTTATTTATTTATTTTTTCAGATCAAAAGCATGATTATTGAATTTTAAAATTTCAACTAAGGGGGGGATCTGAAGGTTAGATTCTGCAGAAAACTGAATCAGTGATGGTGATGATCTTAAGAAAGTTCCCATAAATTAAAAGAAAGGATTCAAAGATTAAACATATTCACATAAGAATAATTTTAGAGAGAAGTTATAAAAGGAGAAGATAATGATAATAAATAATAGTGGAAAAATTCACCATTGTAAAGGGAAAAGTCTAGAGTATTCAGATTCAAAAGCTCCCTGAAAACAGGGAGAAAACTATACCTGGAAATGTTCTGGTAAAAATTTTGTATTTCGGAGATAGTCGAATTTCTACAATGATCCTTTAAAAGTTATCAGAAATGTTGGACTTCTCTAGTACAAAATATGTCAGAGGAAGATGGAGCCGCATTTATGTTTTTGAGGGGAATAATTACATTATGAAAATTCTCTACTAGACAATAAACAACAAAAAGATATTCTCAGATGTATAAGGGTTCCAACAGGAGACTGCTATAATCACTTATATACAAACTTACAGAGAAAACTTCAGTGAAAAGATTATAGGTCACATTTTCTGATCAACAAATCTAAAAAGTAATAATAAAAAGACAAAAAGTTTTAAAAAATGTAAAAGATAATATTTGATCCAAATAACTCCTAGATCAAAGAAGAAACAAAAAGTATTTGGTAAATATTTAGTAAATAATATCTCGAGAACATGAGTCGTAATGTATGAAATATAACTAAACATATAAACTAAGAGTCTGAAATGCTTTTCATTTTAAGCAAAACCTAATAAAAATGTTGTAAATATCTAAATATTTTAGAAAAATGTAAAAAAGAAAAATTGATAAAGACAAAAAGCAGAAATTGATAAATTATAACACAAATTAAGACTAACTAACTACTTCTTAGAAGTCACAAAGTCAAAATAATTTTACAGGCAGTTTCTTTCAAATTTCTGTGGCTAAAATGGTTTCCTATGTATTTAAATTGTTCCAAAATATTAAAAAACATAGGAATCTCCCCAATCTTCATTAAATAAATTGGAAATATTCCAATGTTTTTAATCTCTGAAAAGGCACACTTAAACTAGTATCACTTATAGCTTAGATGAGAAATTCTGAATAAAAAACTATCAAATTAAACATAAATATATTGAAAAAAAAAAACCACCATGCTCAAGCAATGTCTTTTTTTCCCTAGAAGTGCAAGGATGGTTCAACATTAGAAAATCCTTAATGCAGTTGATCTCACTTATAGGTCAAAGGAAAAAATAAATGGGTTCTATATATCTTTTATTGTTTTATTAATTTTATTAATAATTTCGAAGAAATCTAAAAATAAAATTTTATAAAATTAGTATTGTGGTACTAGCTATTTCCTTTACTTTTCCCTCAGATCTTTGCAAGGTTTCCTCCTTGAAATTTAGATATTGCTTCAAATATTACCTTCACCTTATCTAAACTAGGGTTTCTATTCACTATCACATTACTATACTTTGTTTTTAAAAGACATTTGTTACTTTCTAAAGTTATATTTTTCATTTTTGTGTGTTTGCTTATCTCCTCTCATTCCTGACCCATCTCTCCCTCACCACCTTTCTCTCTACTATACCACACACTAGAATATAAACCCTATTAGAACAGAAAACTGACCTGTCTTATTTACCAATGGATAGTGTGTCTAGTACAGGATGTTTTTTGAGCAGCTCAAATAAATTTAAATTAAAAAAAAAATTACAGCAAACCAGAAATAGAATAGAAAAAAATACTAATAGCCAAAGTCCTACTTAGCAGTTAAATAATAAATATGTTCTCATTTAGATCAGACATTAAACAAGGCACTCTTTCACATTATTCTGAATATTCTATCCACTCTGAAGCCACATGGCTAGTAAGTGAAAAAGCCAGCATGAGGACTTTTAACGCCCCCTATAGACCTTCCTGTGTGTGACTCCTTCATTTGCAAAATGAAAATAATGAAATTTGTAGAGGATAAAATTTACATTTTAAATATCAACTCATGGAGTATCCATTTCTCCTCTGCAAAGAAAAATAGGAATGCAACACTTATCTTCTTGGGTTGCTGTGAAGGCTAAATTAAGTAATATGTGTGAAAATGCCTGGACAAAGTTCAATAAAATTAGTCTCCTTTTAGTCCTTCCAAGGTAAGCACAAGATCAAAGAGTGGGATCCAAAGGCAGAAAACCATTTTTTTCCCCAGTAACATGTTTAAAATTTTTAAATGATGGCATTATCACTTACAATAACCAAATAAAAACTAGGTATAAACTAACAAAAATATATCAAAAATCTATATAAGGGAAACTGTAAAATACTCCTTAAAAACACAAAAATAGACTTTAACAAATGGAAAGACATATGTTCTTGTGTAGGATGACTCAATAATAATGTCTATTCTTTTTAATATAATTTGTGTATTTAAGACAATCTCAACAAAACATTGACAGCCTTCTTTTTTTCTTCTGGACCCAGGTAAGTTTTAATAAGGCTAATTAGACATTATAATTAAAATAGTATGATATTGGTACATTAATAGAGAAAAATAAATTAGGATAGAAAATCAAGAAATAGACTTAATTGTGTATGGAAGTTTTAGTATTTAATAAAGGCAGCATTTAATTCAATTGGCAAAAATTAAACTTTTTAATAAATCATGTTGAAATAACTGGATAGCCATAAAGAAAAAGATAAATTTGATCATTTCTCAACTGTACACTAGGATAAATTCTATCAATAAAATTAATAAGCCTCTAGCCTGTCTAAGGAAAAAGAGAGAGCAGTCAATTTACTAATATCAGAAATAAAACATGGAATATCACTACGGAGCCTTATGGACATTAACCTAGAAAAATGGAGCAATTCCTTGAAAGAAACGATTTGCCAGAACTCACAAAAGAACAAATAGACAATTTGTATAGGCCTATATCTCCTAGAGAAATTGAATCAATAACTAATAACCTTTCAAAATGAAAAGTACCAAGCCAAGATGTGTTTATTGGTGAATTCTACCAAATGTTTAAGGAAGACATTATACTAGTTCTCTACAATCTTTTTCAGAAGATAGAAGCAGAGGGAATACTTATCTCATTCTAAAATGCTAGACTTATGTTAATAGCAAAACAAGACAAAGACATTACAAGAAAAGGAAACTACAGAACAATAGTACTAATGAACATGGAGGTAAAATGCCACCCAAAATATGAGCAATGAAATTCAACAATGTATAAAAATAATTATATACCACGACCAAGTGGGATTTATCCCAGGTATGGAAGGCTGGTTCATCATTCAGAAATCACTTAATGTGAGCCATCACATCAATAGTCTACAGAAGAGGAAATCACATAATCATATCAATAAATACAGAAAACACATTGAACAAAATCCAAAGACAAAAACTCTCAGTAAACTAGAGGTAAGGAACTTCCTTAACTCAAAAAATATCTACGAAAAAACAACTGCTAACATTATACTTAACGGTGTGAACCTAAAAGTTTTCTCACTAAAATCAGGTACAAGACAAGGATATTCCCTCCTACCAGTCCTTTTAAACATGATACTGGAAGTCCTAATTAATGCAATAAGATAAAAAAGTAAAAGGCACGTAGATGGGGAAGAAAAAAAATAAAACTTTTTTTTCACAGATGACATGATCATTTATGTAGAAAATCCAAAAAGATCAACAAAGAACCTCCTGTAACTAATAAACAATTATAGCAAGGTTGTAGTATACAAGATTAATGTACAAAAGTCAATCATTCTCCTGTATATCAGCAACTAACAAATAGAATTTGAAATTAAAAATAATACTTTTTGTATTGACATCCCCCAAATAAAATATTTATGTATAAATCTAACAAAATATGTACCAGGTCTATATGAAGAAAACTACAAAACTCTAGAAAATCACATAATCATATCAATTGAAGAACTAAATAAATGCAGAGATAGTCCATATTTATGGATAGGAACACTTAATACTGCCAAGTTGTCAGTTCTTCCCAACCTGATCTGTAGTTTCAATGCAATTCCAGCCAAAATCTCAACAAATTATTTGTGGTTATCAACAAACTGATTTTAAAGTTTACATGGAGAGACAAAAGACCCAGAATAGCTAACATAATATTAAAAAAACAAAATTGGAAGACTTCCGAACTTCATAATTTACTACGATACCACAGTAAACAAGACAGTGTAGTATTGGCAAAATAATAGAAAATAGGTCAATGGAAAGAATAGAGAGCCCAAAAATAAATTTAGTCAACTGATATCTGACAAAGGTGCAAAAGCTATTCAGTGAAGCAAAGATAGTTCTTTCAATAAGTGATGCTGGAACAACTAAATATCCACATGCAAAAATAAAAAAAAAAAAAAGAATCTAGACACAGACCTTATACTCTTCATAAAAAGTAACTCAAAATGGATCACAGACCTAAATGTAAAGGCAAAATCATAAAATTACTAGGAGATAACTTAGGAGACAATCTAGATGACCTTGGGTATAGAGGTAACTTTTTAGGCAAAACATCAAAGACACAATCCGTGAAGGAAAGAATTGATAAGCTGCACTTCGAGTTAAATTTTATGTTCTGTGAAGATAATTTAAGAGAATGAGAATATCAGCCACAGACTAGAAAATATTTACAAAATACACATCTGATAAACACTCAAAGAACTCATAAAACTCAATGTTAAGAAAACAACCCAATTAACAAATGGGCAAAAGACCTTAACAGACACTTCATCAAAGATACATAGATGGCGAATAAACGTATGAGAAGATACTCTACATCATGTGTCATTAGGGAAATGCAAATTAAAACAACAATAAGATACCACTACACACTATTAGAATGGCTAAAATGTGGAACACTGACAACACCAAATGGAACAACAGAAAAGCTCATTCTTTTCTGGCAGGAATGAAAAATGGTACAGCTACTTTGGAAGAGATTTCGGCAGTCTCTTACAAAACTAAACATACTCTTATCATATGATCCAGCAATTGGGCTCCTTGGTATTTACCCAAAGGAGTTGAAAACTTATATCTACACAAAAATCTGCACCTGGATGTTTATAACAGCTTTATTCATAACTGCTAAAACTTGGAAGTAACCGAAATGTTCTTTGGTAGAGGAACTACCGAATAAACTGCGATACATCCAGACAGTGGCATATTATTCGGTGCTAAAAACAAATGAGCTATCAAGCTATGAAAAGACTTGGAAGAAACATAAATGCATATTAGTAACTGAAAGAAGCCAAACTGGAAAAGCTTTATACTATATGATTCCAACCATATGACATTCTGGAAAAGGCAAAACTATGGAAACAATAAAACACCAGTATTGCCAGGTACTGGGAGATGGGGAGAAGGGAGAAATAGGAGTATAGGGGACTTTTCAGGCATTGAAAATATTCTGTATGATACTATAATGATAGATACATGTAATTATATATTTGTCCACACCCACAGAATGTTAACACCATGAGTGAAATGTAATGTAAACTACTGATAAATGGTGTGCAATGCAGGTTTCATCAATTGTAGCAAATGTACCACTATGGTAGGTGATGTTTATTAGGGGAGGCTGTGGGTATGTGGGATAGGAGGTATTTGGGAAATCTCTGTATTTTATCCTCAATTTTGCTATAAATTTTTGTTTTCTAAGAAAACTGTCAACAAAAAATAAATAAAAGAATAAACTATAAAGTAACAAAAGTGAGCTACCCGTAGTGAGGAAATAGGTGAAAGGAGAGAAAGAATAAATGCTAGATTTCTTTAAATATACCTCTTTTTATAAATTTGATGTTGGAACCAGGTAAATATTTTATATAATTATAAAATAACATTACAGTTTTAAAATCAATTCTTAAACAAAAAAAGAAGTGAAATGAGTTAAATAAACCTGTGTATCTTGTGGGCGACAAAACGGCCAGAGAGCCACTGTTCCAAGAGACCTAGTGGAATCTACACTAAGGACAAAAGGGGCTACAAACAAATCTGAAACTGTTTTCAGTAATTATGCTGTTGGCTGCAGTATTGTAATTGTGATTGTGAGGCTGTCATGTGTATATTATGGGATGAATTGAGTGAATATTTATTTTGGTATCACTGAGAACTAAGATTTCTCAGTGCAGTTGAAGGCGAATACAGATGTAAGATCAATGAAATTAAGTAAAAAAAAAAAAAAAAAAAATCCAGAGAGCTGAATTGAACAGAGAGTATCAGTATAAATTCATGATGACTTTTATTTAAATTTTTTGCCCCCAGTTCTGCCCACTGAAAAGGCCTAAAACAATCATTAATCCAATCGCAATGAGGACCATGAGGGCTCAGATTGTAGCTCTAAAAATAATTTCATACCAAAAAGAACCAGGACTTTTTGGAAGAAATAGCTGATTCCAGGTATGGAATATGAATTGTGCAATAAGAACCTGAAATAGTTTTTTATACTAGAAGTCAAAAGAAGCTTCAAAGACTAAGTTTACTTAAAAAAAAAAAAAAGTTAAAATAGAGGGAAAGAATCAAGCACTTGCTATTCCTGTCTTATATAATATGTACCAAAACAAATAGTCCATAAAGGGAAGTTTCTGTTATTAGAACTAGACTAGCAAATAAAGAATGAATGATAGAATCAGAATATTACTATCGTGCAATCCTTGATTAGTTTATGAATCTAGGAAATGGTTCTCAGTGGTTGATAACCTCCCTAACTGAGAGACAATTATATAGTATCTACTCCCTGATAGAAGTACCCAGTACCACATATGAAGTAGTATTACAAAAAAAGAACAAAAAGCAAAACAAAACAAAATAAAACTACCCTGAATCTGATCAAATCTGTAGCTCTAGCCACTGCTTTATAGGAAACAAAGGGAAAGAGAAAGAAACATGTTAAATGACACCACAGGAATGTAATCTTAAAATCTAGATGTGGGAAACTTCTGTAAGATAAACGATTCTTGTAACAGAAAAAAAATAATGCAAGAAAATAATCTTGAGAAACATATCAACTGATTGTAATGTGGGAGTTATTTGGGTACCGATTTAAACAAACTTGGAACAAAAGACAATTGTGAAATGTGAAAATTGAAAATTTGATGATATTAAGGAATTATTATGATGATGATTTTAAGGTGTGATAATTATATAGTTTTAAAAGAGTCCTTATCTTTTAAAGATTCATATTAAAATATTTATTTTAGATAAGAACAATGATGAGTTAGGTATTTGTCTTGGTCAAATGGTTATTTTCTCAATTCTAAAAAATATTTTAAGCATGTTTTCCTCAGTGAATGTTGAATGACCTATATCATTAATAGCTCATTTTTTTTTTTAATGTGTGCATTTGTATTATAAAAGACCTTGGATTCCAGGAAAAAAAAATGTGTTTCCAACTCATCTTGGAACAATCATGTTAGCCAGAGAATCTCTGCACAATACAGATCTTATAAACTTGAGAAAAATTTGTTGGAAACATTAAATGTAGAATCCTCACTGCCTCAAAACCCAGAATTTTCCTTAAATAATAGTGATTCAAAGGGACTGGGAAATCAATCCCTGATCGAACTTACCTGTCTCCCATTTGCATGTAAACTTCCTTTCTTGCAGATTTTCATTGGCCCGATAAGCCCAGTGAATATATCTTTGGTGGGATCCACAGCAGAATAATACATCTTAGATAGACAGACAGGGTCTTTATAAGTGGGTCCAACTTCTTTGGGGACAGTCCATTCATAGGTGAATGTTTCTTTGGGTGCCACATGGGAGGCTGACGGAGAAGGCACACCTGTGAGAAAGGTCACATTGGTGAGGTTAAGTATACTTTCTAATATGGTGATTTAAGCCACAAGGTAGACTGGGTTTAGTCTAGAATAACCCACTTCTGAGCATTGAAATGGAATTCTGCTTGAATGGAAGCCTACTTGTGCTCCTGTGTCAGATCACTGATGCCTGTGATTTCCTATAGGAAGTCTCCTTTAAGCCTCTGTTTGCGATTGGTGCCTACTACAGTCTGAATGTTTGTGTCCCCTCACTTCCAGATTCACATAATTGGAATCCTAATGCCCACTGTGATGGTGTTAGAAGGTGGGGCCTTTGGGAGATAATTGGGTAATGAGGGTGGAGCCCTCCCAGATGGAATTAGTCCCTTATAAAAGAGACCCCGCAGAGCTCTTTAGCCCCTTTCACCATGTGAGGATACAAAAAGAAGTCTGAGACCCAGAAGAAGGCCCTCACCCGACCATGCTGGCACCCTGATCTTGGACCTCCAACCTCCAAAACTGTGAAAAATAAACTTCTGTTGTTTACAAGCCACTCAGTCTATGGTATTTAGTTATAGCAGCCTGAATAGACTTAGTGCTCCTCTATGTACTCACACAGCCCCTGAGAATGTCCCTAGCACCTTTCATGTTATATTGCGTGTATCTCTTCCAAACAGAACTTAACCTTCCTGAAAGCCAGCATTGACTATATTTCCATCAGTTAGAACAACACCTGGAAATAGGGAATAATCAATGCATTTTCTATTGCAGACAACTGAAATGAAAATAGTTTTAGAACTGAAAGGAAGCTTACAGATGATCCTGTTCAAATCTCCCAATTTTACATCTGAGGAAGCTGAGTCCAAAAAGACTAAATAACTTGACCATGGTGACAAAGCCACTAGTCTTCACTGGTTTGACTTGACCTATAAAAATACCTAAATACACTTATATAATAGAATATTTTTATCACTAAAATGCTTATAATGCAAAGAAAACAAACTCGCTCCAAATTAGAATATGATTATATACTATGACCTCAACCACATTTAAAATATACACTATATGTACAAAGATGAAAGAGTGGAGGAATCAATAAAATATAATAGTGGTTGTCTATAGAACTATGAGTAATATTTTGGCTATACCTTTTTATATTTTCCAAATATTCTAAAATGAGCATCTACTTATTTTTTCAGAACATTTTCAAATTTAAAAATTACCCAAATAGTACTCTAGAAATGTAGAACTGATATGATCCAAATAAGTTACTACAAGCATTGGCAATAATCATGCAAAAAAGGCAAGCTGAACCAACTGGAAATGACAGAAGAGATTCACTTGCTTCTGGGCATGTTGTCTACGAATTGGGTAGATAAGCCGTTTTCCTCAGAAGTTTCTGCCTTTGGTTTTGCAGGACAGTTTTCCTGAGGTGAGTGGCACAGTAGGTTATTAAACACTGCTAACCGGTTGCAGAATGCTGTACTCACCTCCACTCTGAGAGCTGTAATGTGAGGCATAGTATGTGCCTTCATTGTTCTTATTGATTCTCACCCCAGTTGGCTCAATACTGAGGGGAAATGCTGCTTTATTATGAAAAGTGACTCTGATGGTGTCTCCCACTTCTGCCCAAATGACGGGACCTAGGGACAAAGAGAAAATTATTACTCTCCCTTGGACTATCACATACAGAATACCTAAGACAGTTATTTTCTTTGGAGTGTCCTCTGGCAAGAACCACTGTGAGCAATGTGCTTATCTGTGGCGAGTAGAAAGCTTGGTTGTTAAAAGTCCATTCGTAATTTGACATGGTAACAATGGAAAAAGATAAGGAGGGCTTTTCAATTCAACCTCAGATTTATGAAATTTATTATCATTTTTGCCCAATTCTATCACAACCTTTATACATCTACAAAAAAACTACTCAGAGTATTTATGCTCTCTTCAGCCCATTCTTCTGTTGCCTAGATGTACGTTATTTATCCCAAGAGTCAGAAGAGGGCTATAAGCCTTGACCACCCAAATGGGCTAAATTAAATTGTCTTGGATGTGAAGAATAATACTGTTGTGGATTTTCCATCGCCACACTTAATATTATCACCAAATATAGAATGAAAACATAGACATATAGTACATAATTATTTTAGGTAGTAGATAAAATGCTTTTGATTGAGTTTCCTATGTACTCTTCTGAGGATTTATGTGAATTAATTCATTTAACCCTGACAATAAACTTATGAGCTAAGGACTATTGCATTATTGTTCCCATTTTACAGAAAGAGAACAGGCACAGAAAATTGAGTACTGTCAAAGGTCACACAGCTAATAGGTGAAGAATGAGGACAGTGTGAATCCACCTACTCCACTATTCTGCCTGAGTGCTTGAGCAAAATAGTTTTCTGGGTTCTGCCTGAGGGCAGCCTACAGAAGGCTCTGAGACAAACCCAGCCATCTCATCAGTAGCCTAGAGTTTCTTTCTAAGGGAATGTATCTTTAGTTAAGAGCAGAGGCTTACACCTTTGTTTTCTATTTAAACAACATGACATAAACTCGCAATTCCTCTTACCTCTTAGAAGAGGAAAAAAAAATAATCATTTGAAGTCAGCATGGTGTTTAATGTTGAAGGTTTACTACTGGTAATTTACATTTGGATAAGTAATTAGCTGCTGCATTCTACTGATGATTGATCTTTCCATCCCTATTTTATTCATAGAAGTCACACAGCAGGCCTTGGAAATGTCTGTTCTTTGGGAATAGAAATTCCCCTAGTATAGCCAGGGGAAGAGAGCAGTGGCCATACTTACTCTGCAATGGACTCACCCAGAATGCCAAGATGCTCCTCTTCAGGGCCTCTCTCCTTTTGATTTGTGAAGGATGCATCTGTATACTCATGATAAACCAGTTTTTTATAAGAGCCTCCAATTCTTGTATGACCATGTTCAAAAAATACCTTAGAAGCACTATCAAAAGAAAAAATGTCTGTCACCTCTAACTGAAAAAAAAAAAAAATAATTTAACGCTGGTGCTGAAAGCAGAAGAGAAAGCAGGTATTCACATATGATACTATTTGAAGAAAAAAAATTCTGACCAATGCTTAGAGATAATTACCCATGATTTACCAAACACTCGAACAGAAGTGGGCAGTCCTAGGCCACCCCATAGAAGGAGTAGAGGATCATGGCATAGAAGTTTCACTTTTTCAAGTGAAGTAAAACAAAATTCAAGAGGGCCCATGTCAACCCCTGACAGTTAATAAAGTGTTCTAAAATGGAACCTTTTAACAAATTATGAAATGTTTAAAAATAAATCCTTATTACTACTTATTGCATATTAGCACCAGCCAGATGCTCAGAGCTTTTATTGTCTGAAACTCATATAATGCATCAAAGTTAGTAATATTCTCCCTATTTTGCAAATGAAGAAATTCAAACTTAGAAAGATATTTGACTTCACAAAACTACCCCATTTATCTCTTCTTGCATTCGACAAAGGTATTGAACACCTGATCTTTGCCAGCAACTCTGTGATGTGCTGATGACATAACCATAAGCAAGCTGGACCCATCTCTGTCCACAGGAACCTTACATCTGTCAGAGAAGACAGACTATGAGTCAATCAATATAATAACATGTAATAAGCGCAAGGTATATGGAGCATCTCTCCTGGAGGTGGGAAAAGATGTGGGAATTAGTATCTAGAAAAGAAGTAGAGTTAAAAAAAAAATGAAGTGTGTAGTAGGGAGAATGGGGCAGGTGTTTACAAACAGGAAGCAGCCTGAGGGAAGGCTCAAACGAGAGAATACGCATGGCATGTTCTACACAGTATGACACCAGCATAGCATGCAGGGCAGGGGAGAGTTGTAGAAAATGAAGGGGGAACAGGAAGACCTAATTAGGATATAATTCTGCATCCCAGGGCAGTGGGAATGCTTTGAAAGATTTAATCATTTAGGAATTCATGTTTTAGTAGGATCCCTTGGGCTGCTGTCTGGAGAATGTGTTAGAATATGCAAGATTGCTGGAGGGAGACCAGCCAGGAGGCAGTTTCAAAATCTCAATGAGAGGTAGTGATTTCTTGAGAGGTATTGGCAAAGATGATAAATAGAAAGAGCGTGACAGCTTTCCCAGATCTATTGGATATAATGAGGCAGTACTTGAGAGGAGAGAGGAGAAACTGGGGAAGGAAGGAGGGAGTCGAGGATGGTGTTCAGGTTTTGGGTTCAATGGATAGATGGATGGTGGTATTATTCACAGAGAGGAGAAAACTCAGATTTGTGGGGAAGATAATGAGTTCGGGTTTGTACATATTGATTTGGAGGAGCCATATCCAAATGAGGTGTCAATTCAATAATTTGAAAGGCAAATCCACCATTTATAAGAGCCTTCTGGGTGAAAGATGCAGTTTTGGGAGTCAATTCATCCTGATATCAGTGTAGCCTGAGACTTAAATCTCTGCTTTAAGAGTCATAGACCTGGGAAGAGCCAGACCCAGCTATTGACTTATATGTCATTGAGTAAATTACTTAATTTTCTGAGTTAGTTGGGTGGCAAACAAAGCTTTTCTGTGGAGGTGATGTTCAAATAGAGACTTGGAGGAGGGAGATAGCATAGTCTATTGACATTTTTGAAAGATCACAATGGTTAGTAGGAAAGGAAGACTTGGGCCAGAATAATGGCTGGGAGGCTGTGCAAGTCATCAGATATGTACAAAGAGTAGCTTTCATGCATCAAAGGACATGATCAAGACTGTGACAAGTAAACCTACAGAATGAGTGAAAATATCAGTAAAGCATATATATGATAGAAAGAACCTCTATAACTCAACCACAAAAAACAAACAACACAATTCAAAAATGAGCAAAAGACTTGAATAAGCATTTCTCCAAATGGCCAACAAGCACATGAAAAGACGTTCAACATCACTAATCATAAGAGAAATACAAATCAAAACAATGAGATATCACCCATTAGAATAACTACTACATCAAAACAAAATAAAACAAAACAAAATAGAGAAAATTAGTGTTGGCAAGGATGTGGATAAATTGGAATCCTTGTATGTTGCTGGCAGTAATATAAAAATAATGCAGCGCTATGGCAAAAAGGATGACAGTTCCTCAAAAACGTTAAAAATAGAATTACCATATGATTCAACAATTGCACTTTTAGGTATATATCCAAAAGAATTGACAGAATGGACCTAAATAGATACTTGTACTCTGATGTTCATAGCAGCATTATTTACAACAGCCAAAAGGTACAAACAACCCAAATGTCCATCAATAGATAGATAATAAATAAAGTGTATTATATGCATACAATGAAATATTATTTAGCATCAAAGAGTAATGAGATTCTGATATATGTGACAATATGAATAAATCTTGTAAACATGCTAAGTTAAATTAGCCAGACAAAAAAGGACAAATATTGTATGATTTCACTTGTATGTGGTGCCTAAAATAGGCAAATTCATAAAGACAGAAAGTAAAAGTTAGCAGAGGTTGTGGAATTATTGTGTAGTGGGTACAGTTTCTATTTGGAATGATGAGAAGTTTCTGGAAATGGATACTGTAGGTGATTGTACAATCTTGCGAATATACTTAATGCTGCTGGATTGTACAATGCTTTGTTTCAGAAATAGGAAACAAATGAATCGATCTAATTACATTCCTTAGGATTTTGTTAAACATTTGATAACTTTTAAACCTGTCTTTTTTTTTAAGGACTCAAAAGTCATGGTTCTCAAATTTGGATACATCCCCAAAACCTTAATAAATAGTGAGCAGTTTAGTTATTCAATTTCAGGTACCAATTAAAATTTTAATTCCTGAGTGAACTTTTTATGATTTTTTTTTTTTTTTTAGGAGGAGACATGTTTTGAAATTCAAACGGTTTTTTTTGTTTTGTTTTGTTTTGTTTTCTGAATTACCTTTCAGGTGCTGTTAATTTTTCATTGGTGAAGGTGTCAATGCCAGAGGGCGCGTAGTTCCAGATGATTTCTTCAGCAGCAATGTAGTAGTGTCTAACGTGTTTCCCATGAATATCATCCTCTGATGAAGGCTTATTACAATCTCGTACCTGGAAAAAAGCCTGCAACCCCGCTGAAAACCACACAGAAAGAGATTTGTTAACGAAGCCAATGGTTTTCTCTCCTGTTGTTTTGTAAACACTGTTGGTGAAATGACAGATGGAAGTTGAAGAAACAGACAGTTGAAAACAATATTATAAACTAGAGCAAACGATTATAAATTACTGATGGAAAATTCAAGTGGTTTTTTTAAACTTCTCTATACAACATAGAGAAGAGATATTAATCAGTAGTACTTTTAAAAATATGGTACCAGTTTCTGTGGACTTTCACATGAAAGGTCTTTTGATGAGAAAAAAAATACATATTAATATGTAAGCAAAGAAGAGAGGTTTTGCCATATTTTAAAAAATAGCATGGGGTAGAGGAGGAGGAATAGAATGAGCATCTATAATTATTATTCTCTCACACAAAATGATTGTCTGACTATTATACTAGGCCTTCTGTGGCCAAGGTTACATTTGGTAGGTGAGATTATGTTTGAAGGTCAAAATAACATATGCAAAGATCCAGATTAAACCAAATATCTTCCAGAGACCAATATAACAAATTAACATTTTTCAAAACCTAGGAATGTCTTATGACATTATATGAATGTGATGGAGAAGAGATTTATCAATTTAGACCAAGGAATAGCTGGACTCTAAAAAAAAGGCCAACTTTCAGCACAATATACAAATGTTATAGTGTGTACAATATTGTGTATTTTACAAAGCTGAGAATCTATATGCTTTATTATACTTTTAGGGTCAATTGTTCTTTTCCAAAATTAATATATTTCCAGATTTCATTATTTTATAAATGGTCTAGTCTTTCAGTCTTTTTTTTAATTATTATTACATCATGGTGCATATCAGCATAGGAAGTTTCAGTTACCAGTTCAAAGCTCATATCATTCCAAAGATATTTAGCCTTTACATTTTGATTCCCAATAATCACCCTTTTTACAGTGTAACTGACAAATGACTGTTTTTTTTTTTTTTTTTTTAGCTGACAGCTAATTTCAGGTAAAGGTATCCTACCTTTCAGATGGTTTAGATTCTGACAGCTAAGCATCCATTCTCCAGGGTTTTGGGCCACCATAAAAGCATCAAAAAGGGTAGCAGGAAAGAGATTGATCGTATCAATACGGTAGTTCTTGTTAGTCAATGTTTGGCCGTGGAAATAAGCTGCGTGCACATCAATTTCATTACCCATACCAAAAATATACCATTTCACTCTGTCCTCTGCACACATGGAGAGTCCTGGGAGACTTCCAAAAGCATAACCATTCACAGCTGTAAGTCAAGAGTAGAGATTATGACTAATAAATGTTGGTTCTTGGGATAGTGATAGCTACCTCCACAGAAATAGAATCAATTTGGGATGAAAAATACCTGGCACATATGCTGCTATTCATCCATATCTCACACCCATATCAGACATTACTAATGAATCACAGCACTCTTTAATTTTGGAGCTATATTTAGCCTCAGGACTTTTGTCAACACAATATTAGCAGATGAACACAACACTGAAGATGAAACCTATCTGATCTTTTTGTTATACACCATACACATTAGTCTGTATGTGTATGTATTTGTAAATATAAATCTGTGCATATGTATAAAACACACATATATAATGAATAGAAAAAGACTAAAGGTTATTTAGTAATTCATTGTTAATTATGATGGTGGTGGTAGGATGGATAATTTCAATATTTTCTTTTTGCTTATCAGAATTTTTTTCAATTCTCTACAGTGAATACAAATTGCTTTCTAGTAAAAAAAAGGGGGGAATTAAAAAAAAAGATTGGAAGATAAAATTAGAGGAGATATGGAGAAAAGAAGAAATGCAGGGGAAGGACAATAGGGACCAGACACCAGAGCCACAAAGACTTAAAAGTTCAAAAGCAGGTGGCTTGAGACCCTTCGAAGATATTTAAGGTCTCTTCTCAAACTCAGTGGCCCTAGTCATAAGGTGGAAATTGGTTCTGAGAAACGCTGTGTAAGCACCAGAGGCAACCAAGGTACTGTTAGGTAGTTAGGTAGTCATGAATGTCAGGAACAAAAGCCCAGCTCTGTAACCATAGAAAACTCCCTTAAGGACCTCCCAGAAACATTCATTTTATGATTATGAATTATACCTACATCCTAAGGCACAAAGGCTGTAAAAGCTGCTAGCTTAAATCAGTCACAAATGTGTGTGCAGAAAGTATTACCCTAACCTCTTGTAACCTTAGCCTCATTGTACTGTCATGTACTATCATTGTACATATGCCTGGAAGTTCATGCATCTAATTGTTTTACAGACTGAATTCTAAGTAAGCGCATGCGTACTGGGCAAAAGGTTAGATAGCAGCCAACCATCTGTCAAGGCGACCTCACATGATGATCATCTAGTACCACCCTTTAAGGCCCCATCACAGCTCAAATATAAACAAACCTTCCCACTTCTACTCTATTACAGCTCTTCACTGAAACTCACCCCTCCATTGGAGCATACTCTATCTTTTGTTTTTCACCTCCCAAGTTCCACAGGGCTGCCGCCTTTCTTGGTATGGTCTGTCTTCTTCTAAAAATGTACTTTCAATAAATCTTATTTTTCCTAAATCTCGCCGACCTGTAATTCTTTAGTGAATCAGCAGAAAAGAAACAAGGCCCCCTCCATGCTGCTGGGGCGACACTAGATTTCACATCAGCCCTATGGTAACAGTACCAAACCAGAACTATCCACGCTGGAATTTTGAGTAACTTTTTCTAATATCTATTTTTGCTGATATATGAAAGAGGCAGGATTAAAGTATGAAAAGAGGATCTTCCAGCCTGAATAAGCAAAAGTTGGGGAAAAAATCTGTACTTTCTTAATAAGTTTAGTTTTCTGCTTGATAACACAGTTATTTTTGTATCCTCAGTTCCTTAGTAAAGATTATTTTGAAGAAGTAAAATACAAGCAAACAAAAATCTATAGTTATCAATCTAGCTAGGGTTACTGTACTTAATTTCTTATGCAAATTTTAAGTGATAGAAGCTCTTACTAAGTTCATTATTTGACCTCTGAGAATTAAGGAGAAGCCTAGGCAGTAAAGAAAGCATTTCTAGAAAAAAAATAAAATGAACTAAAACAGAGTAAAAAACAATTTCAAGTGCAGAGGGATAATGTATATCCAAAAGAAATACCTTTTAGAACTATTTTCTTAAATATAGCTTGATGCTTTATAATATAAACGTAATGTTAAGCATTTAGTTTAATAATTTTAGGCTGCCTCAAATAATTGTTATAATGAGTTTGGAGGATGAATAAATTTAGAAATATACATATACATTAAACCACAACTGATGATGTTTTATCCTTATTAGTTTGGGTACAATTTGGTGAATCTGGCTTAAAGTTTTAATCTGACCTGTTCAACTAAATATGAAGTTGCATGTCCAATAGGGTTTGTTATCAGAGCCACAGATTACAAACTACTTATTCATATGAGGAAATAAACCTAGCAGAATTAAGGGACCAAGAAAAATAAGATAAAGTTTATATGTCTTCGGTAATCTTACAGTACATCCTGTTACTCTCCTGGAAGTCTTCATCATCTTTATCAGCTTTCTCTGGTTCAGAGCAGTAGGTTTTAATGTTGTCATCTAGGTACCAGCTGAAATTTTCATCCACCACAGAAAACATCACCACAAATTCTTGGTCAATGTTTTTTTCTTTTTCTTCCTCCAAGGAACCTGAAGTGAAAAGTACTATTTTAGTTGAACTTAATCTTTAGTAGAACTTAATAATTGCAACATATTATTTATAGTTTTAAAAAATTTTAGTATTTATTTTTCTAATAAACCACAAATCTGGACTAGTCACTCCTGTTTTACAGATGTAGTAATACTTAGTTCGATGTTTAGTATTCTGGGTGTAGCAGACACTCATATATTTAGATATTCACTGACCACATAACTATTAAATGCTTTTTTGGAAAATGAGAAGGTTGGAATTCAAAGTTGTATATACATCTTTTAGTGCATATAGCCACAATCTGAGGCAACAAGTCTTTTCGGGTAACTAATGATTGTTCAAGTAGGAATTAGATTTCAAGCTCTTGAGCTATGTTGTCTTTTTCATGATGGAAAGAGATGCTATATTATATTTACCAACACAAAACAGATAACCACAGATATATCACAACGGAGCACCACAAGGGAATCACAGTTGGTAAAGTCATATACTTTATCACACTCTTTAACATCACTGTAAAGTGAGATACAGTAAACCTGTCCTCAAAGAGAGCATATTTCTTGCAGCTTCCTGCCCTGCTCTTTCCTTCATTTTTTTCTAGATTCATTGCCTCTCTACTTTGCCTACTCAATCACAACACAGAAGACTCAAATTATATGTAAAACAAAACAAATCAAAACAAAACTGACCTGTCTTTTGTCTTTCAGTCATAAATTAGGAGAAATGTACCTTTTTTACAGAGTATTAAAGGTCCAATGAGTCCTGAGGCAATATCTCTTGGAGCATCAATGTGAGAGTGGTAAATCCTGGTCACACAATTGGCATCTTCTTCACCAGGACTTTGTTCTTGGCTGGCATGCAATACATATGTATACTGCTCACCTGGATATACTTTATCATCTGCTTTATGAAAATCTGTGGTGTTATCAGGGTAGATGGCCCCTAGGAAGCAACGTGCAATGAAATTGCAAATTGAATGTGTTTGAACTTAAATTAAAAAAAATAAACATTTATCAATTAATTGAGTAAGTATTTATTCAACATCTAGTATGTGCCCCTTTGAGGATACAGTGATATCCTATTTGAACACAGAGGAGTGAGTGGTTAATTGCTAGGGGGTCTGGAAGCTTCACAGAAAATTTTGTCATTATTTTTCATACTTGACTGAGTCTTCAGGGAGCATTAATAGATATGTCAGGAACATAGTAACTTTGGGCTTGTAATTTAAAGAACCATTTTTTGCCCTGAGATCATGGTTTGGAACTGTGAACACAATGGTTCTCCTCTCCTATAATTTGAAACTTTTTATATAATATCAGATTTTTACCTGTGAAGTAAGCATGGGATTTTTTATCTTTTACTTATAATTTTGTGAATTTGCAAACATACGCAAATTTGAGAGAATAATGTGATGAACCTCCATGTACCCATCAACCCAGCTTTACCAATGACTAACTCAAGACCAATCTTGCTTCATCTACACCCTATCCACTCTTATCTCCATCACTATCTAATTATTTTAAAGCAAATGCCAAGTATTATGTCATTTCATTTATAAATACTCAAGTATGTATCTCTAAAAAGTAAGAACTATTTTTTCTTTTAACATAGCTACAAAGCAATTATCATACCTTAAAAATGACTAATATCCTAATGTGCCATGACATTTAAAAAAAGAAATAAGATGGTAGTCAACCTCTACACTATTACATAATCGTTGGGTTCAGAAAAAAGAAACAAAAATATGTGGTTAAAACATTCACCTTTTAAAACAAAAACTCTTTTAAAAAGAAGACAATTAATTAGACTAATCTTAATTTTCAGACTCGATCCTTATAATTTTAATGAACTGCATAATGCCCAGTATTTTTGCTTATGATAATAGTTGACATTTATTGAGATATAACTATGCACTATCACTGTCCCTATTTTAATGTGAGGGAACTAAAGCACAGAGAATTTAAGTAACTTGCCCAGGGTCATTCAGACAGTAAAAGCCAAAATTGTATTGGAAATTTGTTCTATTAATTTTGAAGCCCTCGCTCTTAACTACAACAAAACATAGAGTCTTTTCATCATCATCATCAAGTACTAAGAATGATATAACAGTCACTAAAACTAATCTTTGTTCTTCCTGTACTATCTTTAAGGCTTCTAGGTCCTAAATTCAAATGACCTTTTTATTAATTGTGTCTCAGAGGTGATGGGTCGTCCACTCATGCATACGATTTGATTGATGTATATGAGAGTACCCGTGCTACCTTAGCTGGGATAGTTTATCCAAAGTTAAGATGAAAGGTGACAATGGCCACAATATGTTTACATGCAGGAACTTCAAAAATAAGACAACTCTGTCTTGAGTCCTGTTTCTTTCTTCTGAATTTTTGCCTCTTCTAGACTTGTACACACATTACTTATTTTTCTAATTCTAACTATTTGGCTGGAAAGAAGTTGGGCACCAAGAAGAGAGTCCCAGCTCTCACTGCCCGTCACTATATGTGTCCACCCAGAAATCTTATCTCAGTCACACTTCACACAAAGGCAACCAAAGAAAACACATCATTATTAAGATGAAACAGAATACTTATTTATAAAATAGTTTAGAGCAGAACAGCATAGGCCTTATCTGAGAATGGAGTCCATAATCTTAGAACTTAAAAAGGGCTCCTATTGAAAAGTAAAAGGAAATTCCAGCTAGAGTAGGGGCTGAACTTACCCTCATTTTCCTTATAGTAAGTTATCCCATGTGAATGAAAAGTGTAGGGCCTAGAGGCGAAGTTTTTTAAATGTACATGAACTTTATCTCCAGTTTCTGCTTTGATAATAGGTCCTAAAAACCCCAGCCAGACAGGTTTTTCTACAATGGTCTCAAAGTTGTCATCTGTGTACTGAAGATAAAGGGCCTTCTTGTACAATCTTCCAATTCTATTGGGACCATTTTGAAGATAGATATTGGAATGTTCCCTGAAAAGGAAAAAAAAGACAGCTCTATCAGAAGCCATCATGTCTGGGGATAACATTATAATTAAAGAGAAATTAATGACCATATCACATTAAATGTTTGTCTCTTGTTGTAGGGATGCCTCCAAAAAATAAAGAGGAGAGCTTGCACTTAGCCCTGTTAATTTGGTTATGTGAGGTGTCTTACATCATGTATGTGGCAGGGAGCCATCTGTAAAGGTACCATAAAAATACTTACAGAAGTATTTTCTATAAGATTTTTATATTAAAACATGAGATACTGAGGAATAGAAGAATAGAATATACAATTAAAGTGAAATATTAAGATAAAGCAGTTGAAACTTAAAACATTTCTCACCTATGGTGTTCCTCTTTCAGCTACTGAGAAATTTGAGTTTATAAGCAATCAATTTGGATACCTGAGACATAAAAGTGTATGTATGTATTCCTAAATAGAGTCAAATTAATGATGTAAATTCATTTTATCATTTTTAGTAGCACTAAATCAAGGTTGGAATTGATGCATGCAATGTGTGTGGGTTTTTAAATTGCCTTGGGATTCAAATTACCCTTGTGTTTTTTTAATCCCTTGCTACCAAGAATACTGAACATTGAATGTTTATATTCTGATTAGTAGCTGATTAAAAGTTGCTTAAACTTCCCTTAAAATATCAGCAAAGTAAACAGTAGCCAGGAAAAAATAAATAAAGGAAAGGAAAGAAAGTGAGCTTGGTATTTGAACATTTGCACTGATTCTTGCTATTGTCCTTAACAGAAGCCTGCACAGATTAGTGGGATCTGTGGGTGATCCCATCTAGCGGTTTTTGAGGACCCCCTTAAAACCTGTACTTTGACAAGCTCCTTCACAACCAAGCAACTGAGTTCTCCTCCACTAGAATAAAAACTGCTAACACTCAGGCTGATGATCTAGGGTGTGTGTGTGTGTGTGTGTGTGTGTGTGTGTGTGTGTGTGTGTGTGTGTGTGTGTGTGTGTGTGTTTTGCTTACTTTTGTCTTATTGAGGTTTAATGCCTTACCATTCATTTGTCACTCAGCTCCTGTGGAGCCCAAATAACCTGATGAAGAAATAAACATCATCTTGTTTCCTCAGCTGTAAGCTCTTCAGAAAGAGAGAAATATTTTTCCTTCCTTTTTTCAGGACAAGAGTAGGGCTTGTCTGAGAGCTCTGGACTTTCTTTGCTGCAGTTTAGACCTAGCTTTTAAAAAATCTAGGGCTCTAGCTTACACTTGAAGTTTTAATGTGCATGGGAATCTACTGAGGATGATGATAAATTGCAAGTTCCTGGGCCCCAGCCCCACTGATTATGAGTCTGTGTGTCTGGAGTGGGGTATGGATATCTGAATTTACTAATAACCCCCACTCCTCTCTAATGCTGCTCTGGGCTCCTTGGCGGCCTAAGCAGGGGAGGCTTGGAGGTGAAGGGAAAGAGAGCTGTCCAGTCCCAGAGGCTGTGGGGTTCCTGGAGACCGGGAGACAGAAAGGTGGCAGGGTCTGTTTCTAGACCATACCTGGCAGTGGCCAGGCTTCTGCTGATACGGTTGCATTGGGGCATCAGATTAAGCCTGTGTGCTAGAGCCAAGGGACATAGCCATTTGGCATCAGTCCTGGTGGCTGAGTTCGGACAGCAGGAGCCGTGTTGAAAACAGCAGAGTCATCGTGCTCTGGATAGAGTGGGGGGCTTTAACAACGAGCATCTCATAGTTGTTACCATAAACTAAATACTCCAGTTTTCCTGAATTGTGTAAACCCCAGGATTCTCAAATTGTTCACTTAAAAATGAATGAGATGGGGTTCCTTTCTCCCATCCTGATGGGAGGAGGCCCAAGCAGGAAGTTAGAAAAATAAAGAAGTGACCTCTTTTGTACCTAGTATGAGGTGGCAAATCCATGCTTATGCCTTTATTTCTATTTGTTTTCATTTTCTAATTGTTGCAGTTTTTGTTAGAATAAAACAGAAAAAAAAAATCAAGAAGGCTCAGAGACTTCAAGGACATCAAAATACATGGAAAAACAGCAAGACAGTGATGTGAATTCTTTCCCCAAAACTGCAGCATTAATATGGACGAGAGCAGCATTAATAAACAAATGTTTTAACAACAGCAAAATTCCGAGACACTGAAGATCACTGAGATAAATATCTGATTCATCTAGTTCACTGCTGAGAGGTCAGCAAGAGGACAGTTTCAGTCAGGAACGTAGTTACAGCTGCAGAGCTTACAGTGCAAAGGTGAAGTCCTCCCTGGTTCCACCAGAAGAAAATCTGAGTCAGTCAGTCTCACAAGACCCATCTGAACCCCAGGGTAAATTTTTCCCAGTATCTATACACACTCCTACTGCTGACAGATCAGTCCCCATTATATGTAGAGATTCAGATTCTAATCTCTGTTGTTGATACACATCTTACATAAAGCCAAGTTTAAAAATAGCTCCCAAATTCTTAAGGCTTCATTTGAATACAGGGTGTATTTATATTTTTTGAATGTGACTCTAAAGCACTTAGCACTACTTCATATCTTATTTCAATAGTAGTAGGCTTTGTCAAAACACTTTCATTGTATTGAAATTCTCTTGTATTAATCATATTCTAAAATAGGATGAGCATTACCTAAGCTTCAGGATTTACTTTTTTGTATACAATGATTTTTTGGCAGGTGAAAATTACTTTTAAAATAGTTGATCTGAAGTTATAATATATTCAGGGGTTTTAACATTTGGAATTCCTTTTTTATACATAACAGCATGTAAAATATATTTTGCATCTTGTCTTTTTTGGTGAGACAAAATTAAGTCTTAACCAAATTAAGAAATATTTTACATCATGTGATACTTTTGGGGAGGTCTGTTTGCTTATGTTCTGTCTCCAAAGGAACATCAGAGGATCATTAGAGGATGTCTATTTAACTTCAAGAGCACAGCTTGGGGACAAAGGGTCAGTTACTGGAAGATCGTAGGAAATTTGCCAGTCAGATAGTCTGTCAAAAGAATATATTATAGTTGTTCTTTGAATTCATATTAATTATAGTTCTTCCCGTTGACAATTCTGACATGCTTTTTTTCTACTTATTAAAGTAGATTCGTCCCCCTCACATCTTTTCTTTTTAGTACTCAGTTTCTATAATCCTGTAGCCAGCTCCTATAATTTCTGGTAGATTCAGACCCAGAAGCAAAATTTTAATTGTAGGAGAATTAAAAAAAAAAAATTATACTGCCTTAGTAAGATAATAATAATGTTACCCTAGCCCGCAAATCCAGAATATACTCAGTTTATGTTTAGACATGGTTACTAAAATGTGGGTAATATATGAGAAAAGTTTGTGGATTCTTAGTTTCATTAATTGAGACATAATATATTAGTTTTCCATTGCTGCATAACAAATTATCACATAGCAGCTTAAAATAACATCCATTTATTATTTCACAGTTCTGTGGGTCAGAAGTCTGGCACAACATGACTGAGTTCTCTGTTCAGGTTGTCACAAGACGATGGTTGGACTGTGTGCTTGTCTGGGCTCTCTGTGGAAAAATCCAATGCCAGACTCATCCTTGTTGTTGGCAGAATTTAGTTCATCATGTTTGTAGGACCGAAATTCCTGTTTCCTTGCTAGCTGTCAGTCAGGGACCTCTCCCAGTTCTTTAAAGCCACCCATAAGTCTTCTCAAGTGTACCCTTCCATCTTCAAGTCAGCAACAGTTTGTTGAATCCTCCTCAAATCTCTTTGAATCTCTCTGACTTCTTTTTCACTGGAAACTTTTCTGCTTTAGATTAGGCCCACCCAGATCATCTTCCTATGCCATTGAATATAATGCAAACCATGAAATTTAGGATAGGACATCTTTGAATGTCATTTTAAAAATTCTTCCTACGACACATAGAGGTTAAAAGGAAAACAATCAAAAATTAACTGCTAGGCAAAGACTCAACCTAGGTTTACATAGCACAAGCAAGTGGATTATATGTCCAAATAGCCTGGCTTCACTAGCACAGCATGAATACATTATCTAGTTGCCAGTCTTTTTTTGGATCTGTTCTCAGGGAAAGTAGCAACTGTGATAATAAATCATAGATCTTGGAAAGTATGAAATGTTAGAGCTGCCTAATGAGCTCCTTCACACAGGCGTCCTGTATGAAGTGTTTGAATCATACTAGCTGGTGCTTGCTATTTTTATTTGGCAATCTTGGAGTACAAGTCATCATAACAGACTTTTCCATGTTATTTTAGTTATAATTGTACCTTTTAAAGAATCATATAAATATTTAAGAGCATTTTCGAAGGGATAAAATGAATGCCTTCACTGTAAATTTTTTATTTAAAAAGATTTTGTTTGCTTAAACAAGGAACACTGAAATAAATTTTAACTTTTTCTCTGATAATAATAGTAAATGTTAAATTAACATTCGTGGAATACTTTTGGCATTCTGATCACTTAATATCATAATTATAATACTTATCATTATATCATATGGTAAAATGTTCTTAGTTTGTTCTTTATTCCTTTGGCCAGAATTTGAGCTGCCATTTCTTCTTAGTCATTGGTTCTGCTTATAATAACATCTTCACTATACCATTTCTGATTTAGTTCTCAAAACTATGATGGGCTGAAAAACTAGGTAACAAAGTAAGAACTGTACATTAAATAAGAGTCATCAAGTGTGAACAAGAGCCTACAAAGCCAGTGTAAAAGTGTTTTGTTAATGACTACTATTGTGCTTAAAGAATTTTTAATTTACTTCTAGATTCCTATATATAAGTCACCAGGAAAAAATTAACCTGAAGATAATAGGAGTAGTATTTATTATTATTATATAGCCAATAAATGCCACAAATAATGAATGCCTATTATAGGCCCAGAATACACTGCTGTGTTTACTAATTATTTCTTATATGTATATCTCTTACTATTCTTTAAATACAAATAATTTAAGAACATAAAATTATACTTTATAGAATCTTTATTTTTTGATTTATCAAAGTGACAGATAAGGCACTCATTTTAATATATGGCAGTACTAAATATAAGAAAATTGCTTTCCATCTCATCCTATTAGAAATAAAAATTATTGCTATTAATGCAGAAGGAGTAAATTATTCCCAGCAAAAAAAAAAAAAAATCTATACATTGTTCTCTTTTAATACCTGCTAATGTTTTTGGTTTCTCTAAACCTATTTATAGCTCCATAAATTGACTTCGTCTTTTTAATTCTATTGTCTGATTTATTCCAGTGTGAATCTGTCCACATCAGGAAAATTGTTACAATGTTGGCAAATTTTTACAACACGGCCTATAGTTTCTTCTAGATTCCTAAATGCCTTTGTTCATTCATTTTCATTTATTCACAAATATTTATTTAGTGTCTCCTATGTTCTGGATATTAGTGACCAAGCAGTAAATGTAACAGATGGAGTTCCTGTCATCTCATGCATATTTTCTTCTTCATAGTCTCATATCTTCAAGGTAAATATTAGTTTAAACCTAATCTTCTGCTTAATACCTATCTTGCACACTTCTAACCTTGTTTCTCAGCCTGTTTATCTCCACTCCTTTTTAGCATTCAAAAAACTAGTACCAATTATATCTGGTAATAATTCCACCATCCTTTGCTAACTGGGTTACTGTTATGATCTAAATATACCCCCAAATTCAGATGTTGAAATCCTAACCTCTAATGTGATAATATTAGGAGAGAGGGAATTTGAGTGGTGCTTAGGTAATAGGAAGGAGCCTTCATGAATGGGATTTAAGTACCTTATAAAAGTGGATCCAGATAGATCCTTAGCTCCTTTTACCATGTGAGGACACAGCGAAAAGGCTATGAACCAGAAAGAGGGCTTTCGCTAGAACATGACCATGCTTGCACCTTAATCTTGGATTCCCCTGCTTCCAGAACTATGAGAAATAAATTTCTATTGTTGATAAGCTACTGGAAGCTACTGGGTCTGTGGCATTTTGTTATAGCAGCCTTAACTGACTAAAATAGCTTGACATGCTGGTAATCAGAGACAAAGAGGGGAGAAAAAAAGTTGCTAACTAAACTCATCCATAAAAAAGTTTAGAATAGTATTGGCAAAATTGCTGAAGCTCTAGTCAATATTCACTGTTTAGATGTAGAAAAAAAAAATCACAAGTAGAGTGAGCAGTTTCATCTACAGTTTGCATGATGGCAGACTATTATTGAAGACACAGGAGGTTATCAAACTCATGCTGCATAACCTCTCTAGCACAGAAACGACAGAAGAGTATTATAAAACAAAGGAATTCTTTTCCCACCTCATACTGAAAAATTCTTAGCAAATTCTCTATTTCTTCTATTCTCTAATTTCTAGAATTTGAGACTTCTTTATTAAAGCATGCTCAGGGCAATGTCTTGGATTGAGTTTATGCCTAATAAAACTGATTTAATTTTCGATCATGAATAATGGCAGAAGGTTGATGGTGGGGGAGCATGGAGTAGGACTTTTAAAAAAAAATGTGTCTGGTTTCCCTATAAAAACTATATATAAAAATACTGAATCTATACAAAATAATGGTTTTGATGAAGCCATGAAAATGTGTCATACCCCTAAGAAGAGAATATTAGCTCAAAATAAGGTTTAAAAAAAAAATTGCAAGATGTATTGGTTTTGTTTACAATTGGTTATTTTTAAGTCAGAAACTTTCCTTACTGTATATCACTAAATTAATAACTTAATTATATAGTATTATAATCTGTGTGTTTACTTTTACTGTGAAAAATTTCAAACATACGTGAAGTTAATAAGAATAGTATATACCCATCAACAGTCAACAATTATGATATTTGGCATACTCGTTCAGCTATTTTCAGAGATATAGTCTTAGCAGCTGATGGTCATTGGGCTCATTTGTGCTTTATCACTATTAAAATACATTTTTAAATGTAGTGAACATCGTCTTTGAATGCTAAATTTCAACTTGGTAGTAAATGTTTATTAACATTATTAAAAGTGAGGACCTCAGTATAGGTAAACTTCCATTACAAAAATCTTCAAGGAGAACTATACTCTTGTTTTTCTGTATAGTGACTATTGCTTGAAATAAGGGGCTTTCAAATGAAACATGAAAACATTTAACTTGCATAGAGTTTTTTGAGGGCCATCATAATAGATATCTGACATTTAGTAAATGGTACATGTATGATGTGCCAAGCACTATAACAGGAGTTTTACAAGAACCCATTCTTCAAACAACCTTATTAGATATTCTCATTATCTTCTACAGATTAAGATGCTGAGGCTGAGAGAAAAAACTCAATTAAGTGTCCAGAGCCATCCAACAAGTATTAGGCATAGTCATATTTGCTTAACTTATATTTAATTTCTATAAATGATGTTTAAAATTATTAAAGAATTTTATCCTTACCACTAATAATCAATAAATGGTACATAGTAAGCATAACACTTTATATAGTCATTATTTAAATTTAAAAATATCTGCATAAACAGACGAAAGGACTAAAATAACAACCAGAGGACATAATAAGTAGCCCACACAGTTCTCCAGGACCAAGGGCATAGGAGCAGAGCAGCCTCTCAAAATAAAAAAAAAAAGGACCCAGAAATTTAGAGATTTATTAAAGAATTTTGAGTTTCGAGTCCATATTTTGCAGTTTCTGTATACAAAAAATTAAAGAAATGTTTCATTCCCTGGCTTTATTTTTAAGATAATAATTTATAAATTTGTTTTATAAACAAAAAAAAGTGACTTACGTGTCAACTGAAATAAGTTTCTTTTCCCCATTGTCAGAGGCATAGTTCCAAGTTGTTTCAATAATTCCAATATAATAATGCTTATCTTTTGCCCAGGCTGTATTACTATATAAAAATAGGAAAATACCCAGTAACAAAATCTTCATTTTTTTTTTTCTTGTTGGAGCTGAGAAGCAATGAACTGAGATCAGAAGCAGGCAATTTTATAAATAAGGCTTTCTCCTTTATTTGCTTGATCGACACGACTTACTGTTGCATAAGAATAAATTGTTTCGTTAAAGTAAAGAACATTTTCCACTTGAGTTCAGTTCTCGTAAATCCAGGGGAAAGAAAAAAAAGGTTTTCCGTTGCCAAGCTTCCCTGATTACAAATAAAAAGTCAGCAGTTATTGCTGGAGGGATTAGAGTATAAGTAACTCTGTGCCTCTTTCGTTTATTTTATAAATTCCAGGAAACCAGAGATCATCTCTAAATGCTTCTTTTGTTCCTCCAGCAATATGCCATAGTACAATGCCCTGCACTCTGTGAACTTTCAACAAAATAGTTTAACAGATTATGCAAAATGGATTAAAACATGCAGCTCTTTACTTTCAAAAAAATCTAACAATATTTCATTATAACTTTAAGATACAAAACATGATCTGGAGCATGCCAAATTTAAGTACCCAAAACTAAAAATTTTATTTTGAAGAATTTATGTGTTTTGTAAGCTCTGAACACATTTAAAGAAACTGTACCAGATAATTCTGTATTGCTATATGCAAATCACTAGGAGAACATAATAGAGGTTGATAATTCTCTTTTAATTATCAAAGAAATCAGACATAAATCAACCTGTCTTCAAAAGCAAAGGTTGATCTCAGTAAATATTAGAAAGTTTATTAAACTGGGATTCCACTTTTTGATGTGGACATGAATTTTAGGGTAAAAGACTTTTTTATTAAAACCATGTCTTTAGTCATGACATATTTACCTAAAAATATAAAGTAATCTTTTTTTTGGTGGAAGAAAATCTTTATGCTAATAGTGCACATTTTGTGCTTATATAATCTTTTTCTCTTGAATACATTAATGTCAAAAGTTTTTTATGGAAATAGATTGTTATTGGAGAAAGTACCCTAATGTTTGAACAATTTATTAATTTAATTAGTATTACTGAAGAAGCCCACTGTGCCCAACCCTGTGCTTAGCACTGGAGATATAAAAGTGAATACAAGACACAAATCCCTACCCAAATGAAATACCTGGTATTAGCTGCAAGTGCTACGGAGAAAAATACAACAGGGAAGAAGAGTAATGAAAACAGCAGATGAAGATCAAAATCTGATGGCACCACTTGACCTCAGGCAGATACTTAACCCCAGCCTCAATTTCCTCATCTATAAAGTGTCAATCTCAGAGGGCTATTGTCCAGATTCATTGAAATAATCTATGTTAAGGTACATGGTAGAGATGCCCCTCTCAACAGCTAGTAATAACCTTAACGATTGTCCTGATACAGAAAACTTAGTCGCAGGACCCAAGATGTCCCAAGACCTCCTTCTGGAGCCACCTTAAGTGATCGTGCCCTCTTGTCCACTGAGAGGACTTGAGTGGAGCCAAAATCTTGCCCAGACTCCAATAGCCAAACTCTGTGCCTGGCAAGGTGTTGTTCCTTTTAAAAGCTGGTCCACACCGAGAGGGCAGGTTTTAGCAATCCATCCTCCCAGGGGGACTTTTCTAACTGGTACAAAGCTGCCAAGTGAGCAGCACCTTTGGGGCATTTCCTTTCTCATTCTCTGCTCCATGCTCAAACTCAGCCCTGTGGGTCGAAAGGATGGTGATCAGAGCACAACAACAATTCTTGAAGTCACTTCTAAGAAATTCTACCCTAAAAACCTGTTCAGATAGTTATTTAGTGCTCCAGATTGTATGCTTGCAGCAGCCCCCATACTGGTAGTGAAATGAAATGGTTAAACAATAACACCCCTGACCAGTGCAAGTGAACATTTTATCGTGTGATGCAGGAAGGGTCATGAAGTCCATACTTCTGTCTTGTTTTGTGACCCTTCTCACTAAAAAACATGTAGCTGATGTGTAGCAGGAAATAAAAAGAATACAAGGGAGAGGCCAGCGATGGCTAATAAGCAACCAGCCATTGACAGAGTCTTCCTAACAGCAATTCCAGAGTTGGTACCTAAAAGTAGATTTTGAATAATGTTGGTATTGAGAGTTTCTGCATTGAAAACATGCATCATAACCAGTGTAGACTGAGGGGAGACAAGAAAGCAGGGGGCCCATCAGGAGAGGCTCAGCAGACTTAGAGCATTGAAAGAAATAGAAGAAAGGAATCTAGATTGGACCAAACAGCCTGTCCTCTTGGCTGAATCTGTCAGAAGGTCTTTACATCAGAATCCCAGGTATACCTTTACAATTTGTCATAATTATTACATTTCCAAGTTAATTGTTTAGTAACCTAAGTTACATAGCACAAGTTCTGTTTTCCACAATTTCTCCTTTTGTCATCTCAAAGATTCCTGGACTGAGCGAATCTCATCTGCATTAAGATTTTGGGGCCGATGATGATTAAGGATGCTTACAGAACTGCTTGGAGAACATTGTTTCAGCTTTATTTCTGCCCGGCAAGATGCAAACTCTCCTTACCTTTACTATGCCTGCTATACCCACTAGTTTCTTATTGATTCATGAGAACTGACTTTTAACTTCTCCTCCATGGCATCAGAATTATTAAGAAACAAACCACCAAAGACAGCCTTTCACTTTGTGACAGAGGGAGACACAAAATATAAAATAGCAGGTCATTTTGTCCATGACCAGCCAGACCATCTCAATGCTATCTTTTCCACGGAATATTGTGTAACTATAGAATTTTATTGGTGAGTATGGTCATGTACAGAACTTTGATCATGAGTCCACTGACTTGACCTCGCTCAGTGCGAACACGGCTGATCCTCTTCTCTGCTATTGGCCAGTTCAGGGAATGATGACACTGATAGGTTTTTGGTGGCTCCATCCACTTTGGCTGCCCATGAGTGGGTCAAGGCCCTGCTCATCATTTTCCTGGCATGTAAAAGGGTCATAAGGGAAGGGAAAAAGCCTAGACTCTAATCCAGCAAGAGCCTTGACATATACAGTATTATGAGAAAAGGGGATTTTTTTTTTAATGGAAGAAAGACTTCAGTTACTCCATCCTTTTTGTACTTTCATAACATTGAATGAAGTAGAAGTCAAACCATATGATTTATTAACAATGAAAGAGACACAATACTAAAATTATTTTTACAAAAGATTAAAGACTAACATTCACAAAGCTTGATTACATAGCATTTCAGTGTATGACTTTCTTGAAGCATTTTCCTCCCTTGTCATTCCTAACCTCATTACTTCTTGCTTCTATACCATTCTGGAGTAACAGAGGCTCTAGTGTTTAAAACTTTGATTTGTGCCCAGGTCTTAATTTCTAAAAAGTGACTAAGTCATGACATGAAGAGGCTAATGCCATTGCAAGAAAAGTTTGTCGTCACTCTCAGTTCCCCTAGAAAGCAACATACATGTTGGGCTGCACGAGGGAGCACCAGAGTTTTGTTTTATGTTTGTTTTAGGAGACTGAAGTAGGAGCCAGAGGGAAGCACAGGCCACAGCCTTTATTGGGATTTCTGTGGGAAAGACAAAGCAGGGCTGAGTAAACAGTTTAGGACTAACTGGTTTGAATAATTCCAGCAGGCTTTCGGACATACAGACTGTCTCTAGCTGTCTGAAATTTGGCTTTGGTTGATTTAAGGCAGGGGAAATATTGGCTTGATGTGTGAGAGTTAGACAAAGGAAGTGGTTGGGGATATGGACTCTGGGATTGGTTGGCTTGCATATGAAAGTAGCAAGTTTTTTACTATCTCTAGGAATTTACTAGTTCTGGGAGGGGCAGTCTCTCCCAAATTAGTAAACACCACCTCAAGAAGTCAAAGCATCATAAAATATTAGAAATTAAAAGCATGATTAATACATATTTCATATCAGAATTACTTGTTTATGTGACTGTCTCCTCGATTAGACTGGGCCTCTGTGGAGCCAATGACTATACCTTGTTTTGTATTGACTCCAAGAAACTTAGCATAGTACTTGACACAGTTTAATAAATATTGAAGGAATGAATAAATGTTAACTATAATAACAGTCACTAATAGTTATTAGATGACTACTATGTGCCAGCACGGTGCCAAGTTCTTTATAAATTTTATTTCATTTAATCTTCATGATGAACAGTTAGATAGATGTATTAGTTATTTTTATTACTGCTATAATAAATTGCCATAAAGTTAATGGCTTAAAACAACATAAATTTATTACTTTATAGTTCTGTATGTCAGAAGTCTAACACATGTGTCACTGGGCTAAAATTAAGGTGTCACTGAGGCTGGGTTTCTTTTTGGTGGCTCTAGGGATGAACCCATTTCCCAGTCCGTTCCAGTTTCTAGGGGCTGCACACATTCTTTGGCTCATGGCCTCCTCCCATCTTCAAAGATGATAATGGCAACAACGGAGGCTTTTGTGCATCAACTCATTGTGACCTTCTCTTCTGCCTCTCTCTTCTACTATTAAGGATCCCTCCCTGGTGATAATCCGGGATAATCTATTTTAAGGTTAGTTGATTAGCAACCATAATTCTATCTGAAATTTAATTCACCTTTGCCATTTGAGACAACATATTCATGTTTTAGGGATTAAAATGTGGCTATTTTTTTGGGGGGGGGCATTAATTTGCCTATAGAATAGCACAAAAGGTATTATTATTATTATTATCTTTATTTTACAGATGAGGAAACTATGGTTAAGAGAGATTTTAACCCTTGGCCAAGACGCCATAGCTAGTGAGTAGAGTAGCTAGAATTCCAGTATAGGCCTGCCTGACCCAGACATGCTTTGTGGTCTTGAGGGCATTAGAGCACAGCTCCAGACTGTCTTAAGCTGGGCCTCCCAGGCTCCATGTGCTTTGGAAGGATTTTATTCCAGGTTTGCTTGTCTGTTGGAAAATTCAGAACCTTCATTTTGTCAGTTCACATAAAGATGACTAGGTTTGGAGATCTAATTGATTGCAAACCAACTTGGAGAATAAATATAGTAATTTATTCATTTAAAAGTAAAGAAAGATGGGCATATATTGTTGGTTTTTTTAAAAATTCATTTATAGATCTCAGAAAATCATATTATGAACAGAGTTTTCTTGGTAAGACTAAAATTTGAGCAAAAGAGTATATATGCTCTTAAAACAAATTCCTTTACTTATTTTCTTTGATTTTTTTCACCAACAATATTTCTGTCTAAATAATAAATACTGATCATTAGAATAAAAGCAACTTTCAATATTTGTGCAGGAGACTTTCACTGATGCATTCCTGGTTTTTGACTCTTTCCTGTTAAGAATGCATGCAGATGGCAACCCTTTCATTCAACTGTTTACTAAATCACATTTTACACATACATTATATCAGATTTTACTTTAATACACTGTGACACCTGTCTATCTCTGAATCCCACAGTCTAGGATTATGTTCTCAAATAAATGAATGAGTGGATCAATCAAATATTATTCTTGGTGAGATTTGGGCAACACCTCTTTCAGTTCCTTAAGAATATTCTAGTTTTATCAGCAACAACTTTAAAAACCTCAGACTTGGATGCTTCTCTAGGGGTAGAGGTGGGGATGGGGCTAACTGCATCCATATTTTATAGGTTCTTATTAGTTTCATTGTCAGAGAGTGAAATAGTATTAATTTTGTTCAATATATAACAGCATTATTAGTATATTAATTTTAGAAAGTCTTTCGAAGATACATATTAGAGCATTTTTGGGTGAAATGATATGATGTCAGGGATTTGCTTGATATACTTGAGGTATTCATGTATTATAAAGTTAAGAAGTTAAAAGTAAAAACAATGATGCCATATATCTGAAACTAATATAATTTTATATGTCAACTGTAACAGAAAATTTTTAAAATTAAAATAGATAAAATAAATAAATACAAATAAAACAAAATAAAAGTAACAAGAATGAAAAGTCTGACTTTGGTTTTAATTCTTATGTTGAACTCTTTCGTTTGAGCAATTTCTGATTTCAAATATTCTTACTTGTTGAAGGCAGACACTGTTAGTCAACCCACAAGACATTTCCAACTTGTTTGCCCTGTTATTTCTACTGCGGTCACTATGAAAGCTATTTTGCAGCCTTCCTTGCAGTTAGGAGTATCCGAAGAATAAGGGTTTGACCAATGCGACATAGGCAGAAGTTGCCTAGGACTCCTCGGAAGACTTTTTGTTTTCCTGAGAAAAGGAGAGATCATTTGTTGTTACTCCTTTTTCCTTCTCTGCCTTCAACCTAGTCATAATATCTGAAGCTGCAGCAACCATCTTGCAACTATGACACATAATCACAAAGGAAAGGCCCTCACATAAAGTTTCTGAACCAACCCTAGCAGCCACTAACCTCCAATATTTTTAAAATTTGAGACAAACACCATTGATAATTCCTTTGTGGCTAGGGTTTTTGTTACTTACAGCAGAATATATTCTAACTGCTAATATCGCTAGATGCAAGGTCGGAGCATAAATTTTTATTTTTGGTTCTGAAAAACTGGCACTTATACATTCTATAAACTACAGTCTTCCAAGCCTATGGCACAATATAGTATATGGATTTGTATTTTGAAGACTGTTTCAAATGTTTACCCCATGTTATGAGAATTTTATTTTTTTTTAAATCGTTTACAAATGTTCAGTTTAGGGTAAAGTCTTAGATTGTGTGTTTTGTTTTCTGAGTTAGACTTTAGTTTGCACCTGTTCCTTTTGTTCTTCTTGCTTACTGCCACTGCCATTTGTTAAAACCTTGGTACAACACTAAAGATTCTAGTGCAGTGACACAGTTTACAGAAAAAGTAGGCAGCTCACAAATAAAATTTATCAGGAACACTCTTATTTCAAGCTAATTTTCCTGGTACATTGTCCACGAAAGTCTTTATCCAGCCTCTCCTAGATTCCTTCATTCCCAGAGCTTTTCTTCTTCAGTAGCTTTAGCTCTGATTTCAGGGAGATATTTATGCTATAGAAAAAAAGTTTCATAAAATTCTAAGTTGGAACATTAAACTAAAATAATTACATACCTAAGAAAAAATATGAAGTTTATATGTCTTAAGATCATCTTTAAAAGGACTGCCATTGCTTTTGCAGCAAAAAGTTTACTCATTAAATTGATAGTAATAACACTGTCATTCTCTCATGTGGACAGAAGTCCTGTAAAATTAACCAAATTTCATTTTATATTGTTTGAAATACAAAATCTAGTTTCCCAGAAAAAAGATATTATAGATAGGAGATTTATCTTTTGGACACCACACCAATGTCTCTTTGCTAAGAATGAATATGAACAATTATAGGAATAGGAGTAATAATTATTGAGGAAGAAAAAAATGATGTAGATGATAGAGGCTCTGTTCATCCCTCTGGTGACCAAATCAAAGTTGTGACGGTTAACAAGAAGCAGTAGCGAGAAAAAAATTGCCTTGGATCCAGATGAACAAGCCATACAACTAGTGAGAAGCCCAGGAAATCATCCTGCAATGGCAGAAGAAAGAGAAATTAAAAAAAAAAAAAAAGTAATAATTACTATAATTGTATCATTACTAATAATATTATTGGTATTAATATGATTCTGTAGGTAAAAATGATATTTGGAGCTAACAAGTTTTTGTTTTTGTGAGAAACATTGTCCTCATGTTCAGAGAGGATTCTGAGGACCCATCCCACTGGCCCACCCTCCGCCTGCTTCAGCTGCTTTGCTCTTTCGTCCTCTCAAGGCACCCCACAGAGAAAATACCTGCAGAACTCAAGATCTGCACAGTCTATTTAAAATAGCATATGATATATATGTTTAATAGTTTTCCTGATTTTAAAAGTAATTTAAACTTTACAGTAACCTCAGAAGAAATGGAAATGTATAAGAAGAAAATAAACCTGAGTCATTGTTAACATTTCAACAATTTTTTTCAGTCCTTTTATATTTCTATGACATACAATATAAATATAAATATGTAAATTATTTGGATAATATTTCAAATAGTATTTTTTCACTCAATATTGTATTATAAGCATTTTCACATTAAAATTTTAAGGTGTGGTTTTTAAAGTTGGATAATGCTTTGGATAATTAATATAGCAAAAATTATAGTATAGTAGATCATTGGCTTGTTTTCAGTTTTCCACTAGCACAAAATAATATGGTGATAAATGTTTTTCGGCATTGTTGATAATTTTCTGAGATCAACAGCAAGGTTAGATTACTGGGTCAAAATATTAGAATCATTGTGTCAAAAGACCAAAAGATAATGACTTCATGGGTAGCTTAAGTTACTAAGAAACTAATGAAAATCTCAGTAACAAAGACACGATTTTTATACTGAAGTTACTAATAAAATATATTGCACAAAAGAGAGATAATGAAAGGAAATAAAATGTCATCTGAATGTTTAAATGTGATTTTAAGTGATTTGATTATTAACAAGTTTAGATATCTTTATAGGTTTAATTGTCATTTGTATTTCATGTCCTATGAATTGTACAAATCCTTATGCATGTATTATATGGATCTGGAAATTATGATTAACTGTGGATTATCTTTTATCAGATCAGGAATAATTTGATAAAGAAAATAAAACCAGAGTTTCTTGATCATCTCAAAACAGTAATCTTTGAATGAAAGAGTGATGTGTTACAACATGTAAAGATATCCTTATATAAACATTAAACTTAAATGTGATTAGTTCTAATTAATTTGGTTTCTTTTTATTTGATTACAGTGTAAGTGCTTTCTATTCCAGCCTCAATGTGATCATTAACATGGCAATGAAATAACAGGGTTCCATCATCTCTTTGATACATTTTTACAGTTTTATAAACCCCAGGAGGAAGGTCATAAACATCAGAGCGATATAGTCGTGAATCCTCAACAAGGAGACAAAACACCATTAAATAGTTATAAAAGGGATCAGTCATTCATTATACATCTTACCATTGTTTGAAACTAATAGACTTGTTAGATGAGACCTAGAAAGCGTTGGGTGCCATTGCACTTCTCCTCTGAGTACAACTGAGGATTCGGAGGAGCAGCAAGTCCCAGAACATGTCACTGATACACAGGCCACAGGAAAAACGTCTCACTCTAAAAGGGTTTCTGGGTCACTGCTGGTGGTAGCTACCTTGTCAACATCTCCTATAGAAGAATGCTCTAAATTTCAGAGAATATATTCTCTGAAAAGTTTTAACTGAAACATTTCTAACTAGGGATATTGGTGTTGTGAGCATGATTATTTCTTGGGATGTAGGTAATCAAGAAAACTCATGGTTACGGGAAGAGGAGGAGCTCATCTGGCTCCTACAGCTACATCTGCCTTCTGGGGTTTGAGGCTGAGAGTTGAGAGCCTTAAAGTCTAATATAAACAGTTATAAACTTAATGACAGCCCTAACGTTTAGGCTTTTCCTTAAAATATATGAGGAGTATAGATGAAAGTATAGAAAGATCATGATTGTTAGCCTTGGGTGATGGGTAAAGGGGTTCATTATATTATTCTGTCTACTTCATTATATAAAATTCCCTATATGAAAATAGTTTTTAAACTAAAAAGAAGTTGAAGAGGAATAAATTTGTTTATGAAAGAATAGGGAAGAAAGCATAAGGCCAGTAAAACTATAAATTAAGTCATGCAGATTCATATTATTTATTTTTACAATTCTCCCTGAGCTTTAAGGAAGCTATGAACATGGTACATCTAGAACTCAGGAGAGCTTTATGCAAACTTTAATAAATATGGTAAAGTAGCCTGTATTGTGCCAAGTGCTTGAATTGAATGTAGGAGATGTTAAATAAATAAAATATAATTAGTTTTCAATTACTATTGATTTAAGGGAATAGGATGGTAAATAAAGAAAATGCTCCTTAAGTAAATAAATGATACTAAATTGGAGCTGGAAGAGGGAAGAATAAAATTGAAAATACTTAAAACTTAGAGAATGGCCAATGAAAAGTGGTCCATGGTAAAAACAATTATAAACAAATATGACTGATTGGGTGAGGGAATGCAATTCAGAAAGAAGATATAGAGACAAAGAATACATAATATAGGAACAGATGGTAATAATAATAAAAAGGTACGATAAAACTAGTTGACAGCTACTACCACATTTCTATTTTATAAAAAATGTTGAAGAAATGATAGACTATAGAAAGCTACAATTTGTACCTCTACTAAAAACTTATTTGGGCGAGGATCATTAATTGATCCTTTTTAAAACTACAAGGTGAAAAATTGCTGGAGAATATTTTTTAAAAAATCGCTTTACAGATTACTTATTAATTACAATAGGAAAATGATACTTTTAAAATTGAGAGAATGGTACACATCACTTTAATAAAGTTATTGGACTTAGCCTGACCATCCTTAAGACCTGTTGACACCAGGTAGTTTTTAATATGATGTATGAGAAGTACACAATATTACTTATGTAGTGTTCTTACTAAAGATGTTTGACATGGATTCAATTATGAGTAAACTAGCAGACCAATGCATTGTACATAACATTATATATGGCCTGTACTCTTCAAAAATGAAATGTCATAAAAATTTAAGACAAAAAAAGGCATAAGGCCTCTTCTGATTTTAGGAAAGACATAATGGCAACCAATTGCTATACATAAATGATTAGATCTTGGATTTAAAAAAAAAACAGTATTAAGAGCATTTTGGGGATACCTAGGGATACTTTAATATATTGTATGTTAGGTTATGTTAGCTAATTAATGGTAAGTTTGGGAATGTGATAATGTTATTGTGGTTGGGCAGAGATTATCTTTATTCTTATAATACAGATGCATTAGTATTTAGGGATGAAGAACCATAATGTTTGCAATTTACTTTCAATTAGGTTCAGAAAATATATATATATAAAGAGAAAGCAAATGTGACAAAATGCCACAGAGGTTTTTTTTATGTCATTGATAGTCAGAAAAAATTTTTTTTAAGTTGGGACAGGAGGGGTACAACTAAAGATTATCAATGCCTTATTTACTCATTGAGTAAAGTGAGATTAGAGTGAGAAATGCACTTCATGTATTCAGCAGCATTTATCAAATGTCCATGGGATATAAAAAGCTAGATGATTAATTATTTACTTGTACCCAATATATTCTAGATTGCATGTATTGAACCTGAATTCCAGTTTGTTCACTTCCTTTCCGGTCCTATTATCCTGCCATGCTGGTTTACAAGGTGCCACAGTAATTAAATGGAGCTGGCCAAAGCTCTTACCATGTTTTCAAAGCTGTGGCCATTAAAGCAAAGGTCAAACTTACTCCCCATGCCAATCAGATACAATTTCACTTCATCTCCAATATGAAATGTCAGGTCTTGGTTATTTCCATACATTCTTCTGTCAATTGCTGTGGTTAATCATATTCAACAAGGATTTGAAATAATGTGAGTTTTAAAAAAACGTAGAAAGTATCATAGTTGTTTTCAGAGATCAAAAGGTTTTTAAAGCCAGCTAGAGGAAACAGTTAAACATGAACAAGCCATCCATTCATAAATCTGTCCAATGCTAGAGAATTTTTCTTGCAAATGAAAATGAAGTTGACTTTGCTTTAACAAAATTGGGTTGGACTAGGCTATTTCATAGCTAAGGATGCTTTAGCAGGTGGATACTTAAATATGTCCATATATTTAAAGTATACTTAAAATGATCACACGAGGCTTAGAATATTAGCAGTGCCTGTTCCCAGTTAACTACCCTTAGTCAGACCTCTGTGATCTATCACCTGTATGACTGGAATAGCTATTTGCCTGAGATCTAGGCCTCTTGTCTCTCCCCCTCTCTAATCTTCTATATAGGTATGGTTTTCAAAGGGTAATAAGAAAAAAAAACATTAAAATTAAAAAGTATATATTCTCTTCTTTACTTTTCTATTTTGTGTATATCTTTTGAAACACATAAACTACATTAACACAGTAATACAAATATATAATTTATAACCATGTATCAATGGAAGTAGGGTTCTAATATATTTAGATGGAAAGATGTAATAGCAAAAACTAGGAGACTCTGCTTTAGACCAGTGCTTCTCAAATTGTACTGTTCATGTGGTCTAAGAATCTTCCTAAAAAGCAGATTATGATTTACTAGGTCTGTGAAGCTTAAAATTCTGCATTTCTAACAAACTCCCAAGTGATGCTGAGGCTGCTGATCCATGGCGCACGCTCAGAGTGCAAGTGCCTAGCTGAATGCCAGAGTTGTTCCTAAAATACACACCCATTTCTATCATTCTCTAATTCAGCCCCCCTTTAGCACAGCAGTTGTCAACATAATTTGGTCCTCCAGAGGACATTTGGCAATGCCTGGAAGCATTTTTAGTTATAACTTGGGAGTAGGTGCTTTTGGAGTCTATGAGATAGATGCCAGGGACGCTGCTAAACATCCTGCAAAGCACAGGTCAGCTCCCCCACTGCTAAACAGCAAAGAGTTATCTGGCCCAAAATGCCAATAGTGAAAAGCCTCAGAAACGCTCTTTTAGATCAAATCTACATTCATAGCAGGGTATTTAAGGTCTTTCACGATTCCATTGGCTTTTTCTTTCCAGGTGTTATGTGACTTAGCTCACATTCCTCCATCTACCTGGAATGTCATTCCCCTCCTTTTCTACTAAACGGATTTTTATACATCCTCAAATACCCACTTCATGAAGCCTTTCTCTACCTTCAAGCAATAAATTAAAAGATAGCCCTGTGTTTATAGTTCCGTTAAGCATCCCCCAAGTCACCCTTGTATTGTAACAATGCACAAGTCTGCCACTCTTACACTGCAAACAAATTGAGAGAAGATGTCCCATTTTATGGGCCTTTGTATCTCCTTAGGGCCTAGTACACTGCTGTGCACCTTCTGTGATTCCTATTAAAAAATAATAATTACCATGGATATAGTCCTTGAATTAATTTTTAAGTTTATATATATTTCTTGGGTAGAAAAAAAAAACCTAAGAAATGAAAAACAATTATATTTGGATTTGCTTTGTTAGGGATCCCTTACCCAGTCATCTCCCTAAGTTTCCTCAGGTGAAAAATTTGAGACCAGAAGTTTAACTAAGTAAGATTGTTATTAAGTAATATCATTTGTGTATTTTATTTGAATAATTGTCTTACTACTGTGATTCTAGTTGGAAGAGGTCATAAACAGAAGGAGCTTTGTCACAATCAACCTATAATGGAATTTTGGTTGGTTGACAAGCGTGGGGTTTAAGTTCTGTCTGTTAAAGTTATTTGGTAATGGTGGTGGGAAGAGTGGGTGGGACCACATGCCTTTCAGGTTGCCTTAAACTCCACCTGCCCCTGTGTTCATTGAGGTAAAAATATTTAGAAAAGTGTGCAATGGGGCCCTCTGGACATTGTAACTGATATTCTGGTTTTCCAGTGCCTGCCTGGTTCCAGAGGCATCAGAATTTGCAATGCTACCAAGACAGTGGTCTACAGCCCACAGGCCAGATCCAATGCACTCACTGCATTTTTCTATGACCTATGAACAAAGAATGTTTTTACATTTTTAAATGATTGGGAAAACATTAAAGAAGGAAAATATTTCCCGCTGTGTAAAAATTATATGAAATATAAATTTAAGTGTCCATAAATAAAGTTGTATTGGCTTGTAGCCAATTCTACTTGTTTCTATCTTATGTATGGGGGCTTTAAGGCTACCATGGCAGAGTAGAAGATAGTTTATGGCAAAGACTGTATAGTCTACAAACCTAAATCCTTTACTATCCAGCCCTTTATGGAAAATTGGTTAACCCCTGGTCCACATGATATACACCCTAGCTATGTGTGACTGCGTTCTCTAAACTGTGCTGAACTTGATAAATTTGAACTTTCATCTGTTTGCTTTGTGGGAAATGGCTTACAGACTATGATTAGACAATTAGTTAACATTACCATGCATTTGGTTACTGAGTTCAAAATTAATATCATTCCCGTCTACTTGGCTTTATAAAGAATAGGTTTTGATATTTTCTTCAAGGTACCAGGATTCATTCTCATTAAAAATCATGAAGTGGAGAACATGGTGACCTATGACGGCTCCGGTGTTTTTGAGGCATATTATCAAAGTGCCCACCAGTCCGCTGTTAAGATCCTGACAAGATAAAGCAAGAATATTAACTGTATCCACAACTAAAAATTTCCCCTAATGAATAAAAAGAGAAGAATCAAGTTTTAGTTTTAGTAAGGTCAGATCGTGAGTTTTTAATTATTTGGATTCTAAATCTGAGAGTAAGGAACAAAAAAATTGACATGCTAAACCCTTGAAGAAAGATTATTATCTCACTCATTAGAGTTTAATTCTAAAGAGAAAAACAAACCCCTGAGAGGGATTTTAGACACAGTCTTCAGTGGATTTAACTCTATTTTTGAAAATTTAATTAAAAAATGGAATTTTGGTTTTAATTAGAATTCTCTGACATAGGAGTTGGTTAGCAGAGATGACTAAAAGTCTCAGATCCTTTCCCCTGGATGCTTCTTCCCCTGCAGTTATCTTCAGCTGGGGCCCGTGGTTTGTTTATATTCGTTTTGTTTTGGGGTAGAAGGTCTGAGTAGGTTCTTGTTCCAGGCAGAGAGTAGGCCAAAATAAATAAAAGTTCAAAAAGGGAACTCTTTTTTTTTTTTTTTTTAATGCAAATAAACTGGAACTCCAGAGTTAAGGGTTTAAAAAAACAAACAAACATATGCATATATTTCTAAATTAATCACAGAATTTTTAAATTCTGTGCTTTGTTTTCTGTAACTTAACTCCTGCTCAATGAAACAAAAAAGAGGGTATTGTTATATAATTATGTATATTTTTCAATTCACAGTAACATTTTGGAAAATGTCATAAATCTACATAATCATAATGTAATGCAAACCTGTGTAAGACTAAAAGCTGAGCTGTACTTAGATTACTTAAAAGAAAGTTTACATAGAACTAAGGTTTTTTAAAAACAAAAATGAACTCCTTTTTCCTTTCATTATAATCTCTAGGTGGAGACAGGATAAAAACTGAGAACTGCTTTAAAGTTTACCTTGACCATATTCACAGTGGAATAGTAAAACCAAGGTATGCATTCGAAGTCCTTTGAGGTAGGACCAGTTCTTTGAGGAATCTGCCAAAGATATGTTCTGGTCTCTCCTAAAATAAGCAAATACAGTTTATCTTTTAAATCACACTTTTTAATGAAGAACTAGATAATGCATAAGCCCCGAAGTTACACAAATAATTGGTAGAGAGTCCTCTGGCTCCTCTGTTTTTAGCTTTGTGATCTTAGTCATGTCTTTACATTTCTGAGCTTCTGTTTTCTCATGCACATAAAATGGGGACTTAAGGATTAGACAAGATGATGCAAATCAAGCCCTTGGTGTTACTTAACTTGGGCCAAAGAGCAAGATCAGTGTCATTATCAATGTTGGCTATTATATTCTCAAGGTTACTGAATCAAAAACTTACAGTGATTCTGCCATTGAAAAATTTCAATCATTAAATATCTAATTCATGTGTTCAACAAACATTTATTGTAGTGATGATAACTCAGGCTTTGAAATGTGACAGAGTTATTTTGAATCATTGGTCTAAACCTTTGATTTGTGAATGACATGTGCCACTTTCCCACCCCCAAGTTGTTTGCATTAGCCTTACTAAATCTGAATCCACTTGATTCTTGCATGAAAGGTCTTTTGGTCTCCCACCCATCGTTGTATAATCCTACATCTCCCACTTCCAGAGGCTTAAATTAATTTTTCCACATACCTGTGACATAGTCTTTCTCCTCCACTAACCAATCTCATCCCCAGCCTCCCTGCTTTCAAATTTGTAATACTCTACTTAACACTAACCCTCCCCTTCCAGCACTCCACACAGTGCTGGGGCAGCAGGTACTCAAAAGTGTTTGTGAAATATATGTAATGTGATCCTTTCCTGACTAATCAGAACAGAATGCTGACTTGCAAATTCCTTTGATGGGAGTTTTATGTTGGCATTACCATAAGACTGTCTATTTTTAAAATCAAAAGGGAATATTATAATGAACATCAATGCCTGCCTTCAGTCCCTCTGTCCTACGAATCTTTTCTTTCTGAGTTTGGCTCTTTCCTTGATACCCTTAATTCCTAGAACTACTTGTTTTGGTGGGCAACTATGAGGGACATTCTGGATTCTTATCTCAGATTCCCCTTTAAGAATGAAAGACTAGCTCCAGTGGATGTCAACTCCCCTCGTGGACAGCATTTACTGAAGAGTGCCACCTCATCCAAGCTTTCATCCAGTGACTGATGTAGAGACATAAAGGACCAAGTATCTTACCCCAAAGCAGGACAGCCAAGAGCCATCCTATCTTCAGAACTTCTTGTAGGATTAGCTATGACTACTATTGAGGCTGTATCTCTGTCCAACCTCTCCCCCTACCCAATTATGCTTCTTTTTCTTTCCTTTGTCATTGATTCCAAGAGCACTATCTGCACACAAATCTTTATTTCTGCGTCAGCTTCCTGGGCATTCATATTAAAAACTTTTCATTTTCTTCTGAGTTGAAAGTGCTGAATGACATGCTCTATAATAGTGATGCCTCAGAAATATTAATATATGCTATTTATCACTTCCTCTAAGCAGCTCAACTCTCACCTCTGCTCCCTCCTTCACATTGCATCTTGTACTCAACTCCTACTTGAGCACTTGAGTTGGAGAGATTGAATATAAGAATACCTGGCAGCTGGACAGGTAGAGAGGTGGGCTGGAGGTGGCCCTAAAGGAGAAATTGTATACACAGGGGAGTTTGGCCCTTGATGTCCCCTCCTGGAAGCAAATTTGACTTACAAAAGGAACTCCTCTCCCAAGTTCTTCAGGCCCTGCTTACTTACTACTCTACTGGATTTTCTCATCTGAAACAGCACCCATATTTAAGAAAGAACATTAGCCTCATAGTCCTATATAAACATTTTGGGGCTTTTTTTTTTTTTTTTTTTGCTCCTAAAGCAGTTACCTGGCTGTGTTGGAGCAACAGTGGAATTGTGTGTTTTCACTCTATGAGTGTAAATAGAATGTGGTCTTGAGGCTTTATTTTTAAAGATAATTCGTATTTTCTCACCGGGGGTGGCAAATATCAAAGGACCTAGGAAATACAAAAAAAAAAAAAAAAAAAAAAAAAAAAAGAGAGAGAGAGAGAGAAAGAAAAGAAAAAAAAATGTAAATAATTTTTACTTGTTTTAAATTGTGAGTCATCTGTCTTAAAGTATTTATACAGTGACTTATTCTTATCCTTTTCCTGAATACACAAGTGAAACACACACTTAACAAGTGGATCATTGCTGATTTATAAAACATGATTTTTTGCCTGAAAATTTAAGTCATCTAGAATTTTTATGAGCTTCACATCTAGAATTTTGATGAGCATCAGTTAATACCTACAAAAACACACACTTTAGAAATGGAGCACTTTATTTTCTTTCTTGACCAACCTCATCATGTAAGCCTTTTCTCCTTTTCCTCCTTCACCCTAGTAGAGGACCGGAAGGAGCAGCAAGGCCTTTTTATAACCTTGGGTGATTTTCTCTTTCACAGACTAAAGACAACTTAATTTCATACTCTTTCTCCCTGTATCCCAGACCAAGAACTGAAAGTATAAAATTTGTTTCCTATTTGAAAGTAGATAGAATCAGCACCTCTAAAAATTCTGAAACAGAGATAATTTTGAGATGGGCTAAACAGTACAAACCCTCCTTGAAAATGTGCTATAATTACTAAAATCAGAGCCCTGAAGAGACTTGGTAGACACTAAATGCTAGTTAAAGTCAGCACCTCTTTGACCCCCATGACAATTTTACCTTCCTAATCACTGTACTGTTTTGCCTTTTCTATAAAGTGTTTTCCTTTTTTTTGTATAAATAATAATGAAATCTAGAAGGTCATACTATGTTATTTATCCTAGTGCATTTGGCCAGAATTCCAGAAAAAAACAAACAAACATTCTGCTGTTATAGAAGATAAGGAGCCTCCTAAAAGAAGTAGGAACTAGATAGATAGTACAGTTCTCCTTCCAGGGATCTCAAAGGAACAAGTTCAAGAAGAGCTAAGGAGAGTAAAATTTTCTCTTCATCAGCATGTAAATCCACCTTCTCAGGGTCCCATGCTTTTGATTAATACACAGATATCAGGACCAAAAAAGATTTGGGGATACATAAATGCCATGTGACTTCTGTAAATAACATGCAAGGTATAGAAATGCCATTTGATGTATGAAAACATCACGTGACCCACGGAATGCCATGTGACTTATAGAAATGCCACGTGACATGGAATGTTACATGTAGATAGATGATCAGGGATGACTTGTAGGTTTCCTAGCTGATCTGTCAAAGGTGAAGAAAGGGCTATAATTTTTCTCACCTTGGACAGAGATAAAATTAAATTTTAACACTTAAGTGTTTAAATTAAACACTTAAATTTAAACAAAGAAGTCCTCCTTCTCATTACAGTAGGGTTTCTGGGCTTTCTTTCAATTTTGAAAAAATTATCTCTAAATGCTACTTTTAAGGTCTCTCCCAGATTTAGAATTCTTAGATTCCAAGTGCAAGAAGCCAGGTAATTTGAAACTGACCATATTAATTTTCTGTGGTCTCTTTATTTTACATTAAATAAAACTCAAATCATTTACTTTCTCAGTAAAAGTACATATCAGCAAACAAATTAAAGTTAGAATTATAGGCATTTTCCTCTGTCAAGGTAGAAGCTGGCAATGTCCTCAATGTGCCAACCATCTCTAGCAGCTGAAGACAAGAAGAAAATCCCCAAACTGATATTACAATATATTAGCATATCTAGTATATCCAGATGTTTTTCATCTTCATTTCTTTCTGTTTGCTTTGTGAATGTGATTTCATCATATTGATGGTATACAACTTTCTTGTATGTGGACCCAAGAAATGTCCCAATTTTATCTAAATATATGCTTGTTTCACTTTGAAAAAAATAAAACCGAAAACAAAAACCACAAAGTTAGTTAATTTAACCATTAAATTAGACAAAGTCTCACATGGAAGAACTTCATATTGAAATCATGCAATTTATTAAAATCTAGAGGCTATCTTACCTTGGAAAGTATTTCTTTTTTAAAAAATATTTATTTTCATAAGATCATTGGATATTCATTTTTTACCTTAAAACACGTTTTCAGAAGAAATTTTAGTTTTGATAAATTAATAAATTGTAGGAGAGAAAAATCGAATTTTACAAAAAGAAAAATCGTCTTTAATTTGAGGTTCTCAGAAGAACAGACATAGATGAAAATGAATGAAGACAAAAGAAAAATCTGACTGATTCCGAATGTTAAATATAGCTAAATTACATTTATTATACCACAAAACAATAAAATTAGATGGTAGCACACATAAGGAAGACAGTATGCAGGAAGTGGAAAGAGACAAAGAAACAAAGCACAGAGAAAGTTATGTATTTAGAAAGATATGAAGTTATTTGTAATCAAATAGCCCATATCATATACACATACACATCAAAAACATAGACAGTACACATACTATAGCGTGCACGCACGCACACACACACACACACACACACACACACACACACACGCACACATAGAAATGAAAGGTTGAGACCGAAGAGTAGAAAACTACAGAATGAACTCTTCCCAATTAGAGGCTGAAGTTATCATTGTACTTCTTTCTTTCTAAATGTATCAGTTCTTTCTCTTACTTCCTGCCAAGAGAATAATTCCACACAATTTCCTCAGCTGCGATATAAAGAATTTTCTCCTTCTGGTACTGTGTTCGATCAGGGTATGGCTCTGAAGACTGCCTCACTTTATATTTACGTTTCATGCCTCCTTGATGGTACTCTGAAGTCAGACAAATGACATCAAAATTTCCTAGAAGTGATTAAGAAAATAATGCATAAAGCTTTACATTCAGAATTTTCTCTCTGTGAAGTCATTTATAAGACATAAACCCTGGGAGAGGCTGGGGGCATTTTCATGTACAGGAAAATGATATACTAATGCTCCCATAATTTAAGTGGAATAGGGCAAAAATTTTTAAAGCACTATTGGTAGAAAGTCTTTTTTTTCTGTACAAACAGATATGCAGTGTATATAACGACTCTATTTTTCATACTTTAAACATGTTTAGGGCTGAAGGAAAAGATCCACTACTTACCTGTGAATCAGATGTCATTAAAAGTGTCTGGGAAGTGTGAACAAACAGAGCTATAGTGTCATGTCTTCTCCTGGGGAAGCGAAGGTATTTCCTGAAAGATACATCCCATGTCATTCTGACCATGATCCCACACTGAAGAAGTGCTATGAAATGCTGTCTCCTGAGTACATGTTCAGTCTGGGTAGGTTTCCACACATACATCCATTTATGGCTGCAAGACATTTGTAATAAAGACAAGCATATTTAATGTACTTATACTTGATACTGATTGAAACTCAACAAAGGACTAATCATAAAGTAGCTCATTCATTCAGGAATTTCAAGATTATCCAAGTCAATCCCTTCCTTTTAGATTTGAGAAAACTAAGGCCAGATGCATAGTTACTTGTTCATTGTCTTTAAGTTAGTAAATGGAATTGTTAAGATCAGTGTTCGAGTCTCCACATTCTAGGTCAATCCTTTTTCCACTACATTTTACACTCTTTAAAAAACAACCAACCAACCAACCAACCAACCAACCAATCAACCAACAAACTCAATAAACACTTCATCCACCCACTCCACTAATTTATCAATAGAGAAATACATGACTTTTCTGTCTTAAACTTAGTAATAGCTAAACAATATACTGCATTGGTAAACAAAAAGGCATTGGTAAATACTTGGTAAATTGAGTTTCACATAACCACCCTAGTAGATAGTATTTTTATAGGAAAATTATATTTAAAGGAAAGATGAAACATTAGCCAACCACTGAGAGGAAAATATACTTTTTCCTTTCTGAAAAATCAGTTATTGTTTAGGTATACTGAAATTAAACAACTGCTTAATACATTTATTTTGTAAATATAATATCCCCTTATAAGTCATCGAATTATATTTTTGGAAGTTTGAATCCTCTTTATCCACATTTTCAGGCTCTGTGGTAAATATTTTAATATTTTTATCTAAGAGAAGACTATCATTTTCATCAAATACTGTGGCAAGCAGGTAAAACTCTTTGTCTATTCTGTTCTGTGAATGAGAATAGAAAAAAATAAACATGAAATATAGATGGTCCATATTCAAAGTTTAGTCAAATGGCTGATCTGTATTCAGGAGTTCCCATACAGGGAGATTTGTATACTCCTAGAAAATTTGAACAATTGACATCTCCACTTATAGATATTTTATATAAAAGCATGAATCCCAGTGAATAGATTTATCGCTGAACTAAAAAGTTTGGGAAAATCTCTACAGCTGTTTTTATATAAAGCTCTTACTCTAGGAATCCCTATATCTGAAACTTCATAAAACTAAACCATGTAATCAGTTAATCACAGATAGTGGCTTTTCATAGGATGCTTTGTAGAAAGGATGTTAAAATAATTGTTTTAATTCTGGAAAGTCTGCATTTTTAGGGTTTATGAAGAAATGAAGTTTGTACACATATTTATGTTTTTGGATAAAATACAAAAATTATATGTACAAGAATTATGAGGGGAAAAAGATGGCAGAGTATGCGATGTCCTCGGATCTCTCCTCTTGAAACAACAATAAGCTGAACATCTAAAACTGAACAAAAAACACCCAAACTGCACACCAGCATGTCTGAAAATGGGATCCACACATAAGAGCTACCACAGGTCAGAACCTCAGGTGAAGTGTCGGACAGTGGACTGGGACAAATAAAGAAGCTGTCTCTCACAGCCACTGGATCTACTTGCAGGAGGAAGGGGAGAGGTGAAGTTGCAATGACTTCCCTGATAAACACTTCCTGGAAGTACCGGAACTTTTCTAAGCAGCCCGCAGCTGGACTCGGTCATCAGGGGAGAAAGCAGAGAAGTGGGACAGGACAGCAGAGAAACAACAGTTGTTTTCTACCACCCACAATTGCAAAACAGAGGTTGAGCCACAATTCCCAACCCCCAACTGAGAGGGCCACTCCCCCCATACCTTCTGAGACCTGATCACCGCGGAGTCCCAGGGGAATCTGAGCAAACACTACCAAAACTGTTGCTTACACTGACAGGGACTGAAATTGAGAGTATCGAGTAGGATTAAAATCCACAAGAAAATAAAAGACGATAAGCTTTATATAAAGCAGGGATCCAAGAGGCTTAGACACCACTTACTTAAAACCAAAAGAAAAATGCCTTCTTTGCAGCAGCTAAAGATAGCCATTTATATAATAAATCTTTGTAGAAAAACAACAGAATACACTTCCATTAATGCCCAGGCAGAGAAATAGTTCATTAAACAACATGAACAATCAAGGTGACAAGACATCTCAGAAAAAAAGAGAAAAATCTCCAGAAAATGAGCTTATAGATATAGAAATATGCAACTTAAGTGACAGAGATGATAGTTCTGAAAAAACTCAGTGAGTTCTGAAATGAGTCATATCCACAATTTCAGAAATTGCAAAAACAGCTAGATGAGCAGAACAAGGAGATTGAAACCCTCAAAAAGAATTAAATAGAACTTCTGGAGATAAAAACACTCAGTAAGAGTTGAAAAATCAAATAGCAAGCTTGGGAAATAGAGTCAACCAAATGGAGGAAAGGATCAGTGATATCGAAAACAGAAATCTAGAAATAAATCAGAAAGAAAAAGAGAGAAACTAAAGAATGAAAAATAATGAAAGAGAAATACAGGAACTAGTTGATACCATAAGAATAATGGGCATTACCGAAGGCGAGGAAAGGAGCAGTGACTAGAAAGCATTTTCAGACAAATAGTGGACAAGAAATTCTCAAATATAAGAAATGAGCTAGAATTTGGAATTCAAGAATTCAACAGAACACCCAATTATCTCAACCCCAAAAGGCCTTCACCAAGACACATTATATTAAAGTTATCAAAAATCAATGACAAAGATAGAATTCTTAGGCCAGAAAGAAATGAAATCAAATATTTAAACCATTAAGTGAAAGGAACTACTAGCCTAGAATAATGTATCCAGCTAAGCTCTCCTTTAGATATGAAGGAGAAATTAAGACCTTTCCAGACCTACAAAAATTGAGGGAATTATGCACTACGAGGCCTGTACTACAGGAAATTCTGAAAGAGGTCAGCACACCTAAAACAAAATAACAACAACAAAAATACATATTTAGGAGTAGTGACTATCAGGCAAATAGAAGCAGAGGAGTGCAACCCTTACTAAGAGCAGGGCATTATAAGCTTAAACAATAAGATGAGAATTACTATAGCAAGATAGTAATGAATGTTCAGCATACATAGAAACAAATTGAGATAACAATGACTGAAAAGGGGAGGATTCAAAAATCCAGATTCATAAAGGGGGAAGGAGATAAGGCACACTCAGAAGAAAAGGGATGACTGTATTTGATAACTATCTTTTTCATATTTGTAATGATAACCACACACCATAGAGTCAGAATTGAAATGCATAACATAAAACAAGAAGAATCACAGGCAAAACCCACAAAAGCCAACCAGAATAAAAAATAAATAAAAATTAAAGAAAAAACAGAAACACAATGACTAGGAAGCAATGGAAACACCAAGCTACCAGAAAGCTAAAAATAAAATGGCTCTAAGAAGACCTTGTATCAATAACCACCCTAAATGTAAATGGACTGAACTCACCAATAAAAAGCCACAGAGTTGCAGATTGGATCAAAAAACAAAACCCAACCATATGCTCTCTCCGGGAGACACATCTCAGCTCCAAAAAACAAATATAGACTCAAAGTGAAGGGGTGGAAAACAATATTTCAAGCAAATGGCATTTGGAGAAAAGCGGGAGTAGCGGTGCTAATATCTGACAAAATAGACTTCAAATCAAAAATGTAAAGAAAGATACTGAGGGACACTTCATATCGATAAAGGGACATGCACCAAGAAGACATAACACTTTTTAATATCTATGCTCCCAATCAAGGAGCCCCCAAATATGTAAAGCAATTACTAACAGAACTAAAAGGAGAAACAGATGACCAAAATACTATTGTAGTAGGTAATCTAAATACCCCACTGTCAGATATGGACTGGTCCTCCCAACAGAAAATCAATAAGAAAATAACATCTTTAAATGATACATTAGACCAACTGGACATAATTGATATTTACGGAGCCTTCCATCCCAAAACAGCTGCTTATACATTCTTCTCTAGTTCACATGGAACATTCTCAAGGATCAACCACATACTGGGACACAGAGATAGCCTCAACAAATAAAAGAGGGTTGAAATCATACCAACCATGTTCTCTGACCATAATGCTTTGAAGCCAGAGATCAACTGCAAAAAGAAATCAGAAAGAACCACGAATAAACAACATGCTACTGAAGAATAACTGGGTCATAGAAGAAATAAAAAAGAAAGATCAAGAGATACATAGAAATGAATGATACTGATAGTATATCATATCCAAACTTTTGGAACACAGCAAAAGCAGTCATAAGAGGAAAGCTCATATAATTACAGGCTTAACTTCAAAAATAAGAATGAGCCCAAATAAACAACTTAATGCTTCATTAGAGGTTCTAGAGAGTACAATCAGGCAAGAGAAAGATACAAAAGGCATCCAAATAAGAAACAAAGAAGTTAAACTGTCAGTATTTGTGGACTACCTGATTCTATACATAGAAAACCCTAAAGACTCGACAAGAACACTGCTAGAAACAATAAGCAAATACAGTAAAGTCTCTGAATATAAAATCAACACTCAAAAATTCATAGTGTTCCTATACTCTAATAATGAAGTGTCAGAAAAAGAGATGGAAAAAATAATTCCTTTGCAACTGCAAAGAAAAAAAATTACCTAGGAATAAATTTAAGGAAACATGTGAAAGGCCTATATAATGAAAACTACAAGACCCTATTAAAAGAAATGGAAGAAAATACAAAGAAATGGAAAGATATTCCATGTTCTTGGATTGGAAGAATCAACATAGTTAAAATGACCATATTACATGAAGCATTTTAAAGATTTAATGGAATCTCCATCAAAATCTCATTGGCATTTTTCAAAGAAATAGGACAAAAAATTATTATATTTGTATGGAAGCACAAAAGACCCTGAACTGTCAAAGCCACCCTGAGAAAAAAGAATGAGACTGGAGGCATCACTCTGCCTGACTTCAAATTATATTGTAATGCGACAGTAATCAAAATAGCAAAACAGACACACTGACCAGTGGAACAGAATCGAGAGTCCAGAAGTAAACTCATACTCATGCAAGCAAACATTTTTCAACAAAAACATCAGAAACATGCAGTGGAAAAAGGAAAGCCTCTTCACTAAATGGTGCTAAGAAAACTGGAAAGCTACCTGCAAAAGAATGAAACTAGACTGCTGTCTATCACAATAAAATGCATAGAAGAAAACATAAGAAAGAAATTCAAGGACCTTTGACTTAAAGAAGATTTTATGAATTTAACCTCAAAGGCAAGGAAAGTAAAAGCAAAAATAAATGAATGGGACTACATCAATCTAAAAAACTTCTGCTCAGCAAAAGAAACCATCAACATGGTAAAGAGACAACTATCTGAATGGGAAAATATATTTGCAAGCAACATCTCTGATAAGGGCCTAATATCCAAAATATACAAAGAACTCATACGACTCAATAACAACAGAGAAACAAACGATCCAGTAAAAAATTGGGCAGAAGACCTGAACAGATACTTCTCCCTAGAGGACATACAAGGGGCCTGCAAACATATGAAAAGATGCTCAACATCACTAGCTATTAGGGAAATGCAAATCAAAACCACAATTAGGTACAATCTCACCATGTTAGAATGGCTATCATCAACAGGACAAGTAATAACAAATGTTGGAGAGGATGCGGAAAAAAAGGAACCCTCATACACTGCTGGTGGGACTGCAAGTTGGTATAGCCTCTATGGAAAACAGTATGGAGGTTCCTCAAAAACCTGAGAATTGACCTACCATATGATTTAGCAATCCCATTACTGGATATTTACCCCAAACACTTGAAAACCCATATCCATAAAGATATTTGTATATCGTTGTTCACAGCAACATTATACACAGTGGTCAGGACATGGAAGCAACCAAGTGTTCTATAATAGATGATTGGCTAAAGAAGATGTTCATGTATATATAATTGAATAGTACTCAGCCATAAGAAGAGATGAAATACTGCCATTTGCGACAGCATGGATGGACCTTGAGATAATCGTGCTAAATGAAATAAACCAGACTGAAAAAGTAGAAAAATCCCATGGTATCACTTATATGTGGGATATAAAACTAAAAGCAACAAATGAACAGGAAAAACAGAGACTCAGGGACATGGACAATAGATTAGTGGTTACCAGAGGATAGGAGGTAGGCGAGGAAGGAAGAGTTAGATGGGGTAAAGAGTGTCAAATATAGAGGGGTATGGAGAGGGTGAAGTGGGTAAAGGGGATCAAATATATGGTAGCTGAAGGAAACTGGACTTTGGGTGGTAATCACACAATAGAATATATATATGTCAAATTATAATGTACACCTGAAAATTAAATAATTGTATTAACCAATGTTACAATGTTTATTAAGTTTTATAAACTTAATAAAAAAATAAAATAAAATAAAAAGAATTACGAGACTTCTATATGACTAATTATGTAGATGAATATAAATATATAGTCACATTTTTTAGTAAAATACATATTTAATTACACATATAATTATATTAGGGGATTTATAAGGATTTATTACATATGAATTATTACATATGACTTAGAAGAGGGAGGGACATGTAGTGGCTGTCCAGAGGGAGACGAAAAGTTAAAATAGTCAAGAGGAATTAGAGATGTCTGTGGAACATACCAGAGTAGGAGAAGATACAGGTCTGGAGTTGAGAAAAGAATAGGATTGGGAGATACCAGCTCCCAGAAGTGAAAGATACCAATGGCCAGAATGCCTTTCCTCTGCAGTTTTGTCTCAGGCAACCTCTCACAAAGGCACACCTGAACATAGGTCCCATGATTCACACGTTTGCCATCCTTTTCAAGACTTCTCTTTTTGCACACAAGAAGAAGCCCTACAAGGCCACTATTTGTGTCTTTTTTTCCCATTTACTGAGGAGTAGTATAATCAGGTAAGGCAGTTGGGATCCGTGGAGGTAGGACCCATGTCTCTTGGAACTTGCCATGTATAGACAAATGTTGTGCCAGGATTTACATGTGAGGGGGCTGGAGGAGTACCTAGTAAGAAATAAACATTTGTAAAATTGAACTTATGACCAAAAGTACCCTAGCCTAGACTGTGAGATCTAGGAGAGCAAGAACTGTATCTTGCTTATCTTGCAGCACCTTGGGTGACATTTGAAAGGGCCCAAAGGAATCACTCTGCCACAATAAGTAAGTATACAAAACTGTTATGATGTGAAAAGTGGGCTGCATAATGATTTTAGGAGGAATTTTACTTTTTTGCTGACATTATATTGCAGTATCACTTGCTTGAGCCTCTCATGAGTTTTAGTTACTTCCTCCCAGTGTTTTGCAGAATGAGCCCTCATTGCTTTTGTTGTAAAGCAGTCCATGTGGCTGAATGCTGAGTGGAAGGGAACCATTGTTATAGAAAGTGACCTTGATGATCTGTTCTACCTCTACTTTAATGACAGGCCTAGAAACCAACAGCTAGTAGTCTTTGGTTTTCATAAATGTAATTTTCAGGTTGTGTTACTTGGGTAAGTTTTTTCCAGAAACAAATTAAAGAGATGATGCCATGAACCAGAAATGTGTCCAACTGCAATACATCTAGATGATTTGGAGTTTTAGCAAGTCACTTTAGATCACATGAATATATTAATCTTGTTGGATTTATAGAGACAAAATAATGTAGTTTACAATCTAGTGAATAGGAATATATTGTGTTCATAAGATTATAGAATTACAGCTAATCAATAAAACTGTGAGATGGTGAATACAATTTGCATTGCACAGGATTTGTATAAATGGTATTTACAACTTGCAAGCTATAAATAGAATTTTATCGAGGATTCAAAGGTGTTCTTCTCTTGCCTTCCATGTTTGGAAGGAAGCATCTGTGTATTCACGATAAACTAATTTTTGGTAAATTCTTCCAATTCTGGTTGGGCTTTGTTCAAAGTATATCCATAATTCACTGTGCAGAGAAAATAGATAAACAAAGATCTTTTAAATTTATAATAATTATGTGCAAAGAAAGCAGGAATCTACATATATCGGTTTAAAAGTACTTGTAATTTATTTATACAACTAATTTATGCTTATTGTAGAAAATTTGGAAAATAAAAAATATAATAAAGAAAATTAAAATCTTCATAATCCTACCATCTACATACAACCATTGTCAATATTTCATGGATATCTTTTCAGTCTTTTGTCTATGCATAAATATACAAGTATCTATATGTCTCTACCTAGCAGTGTATCTACAAATTTTCTTTTGGAATAAAAATTTTAAAAACGTGATGTCTGATTTTTTTAAGGCAGTTAGTAACAAATATTGCTTTAAAAACAGCTATGTGAAAGAGATGTTAGAATATTAAGATGAGAGATGTCATTCTTATTTTTTTTTACTCTATTATAATAAAATAAAATGGAGTCCCCTGAAAAAAAGTGTTCCTTAGCAATGAATTGGTGACTTGCAGTGCTAAAACATCATAAAATTTCTCAGCCAGGAGAAACAAGCAAGCTGAAAGACGCTATTAATTCGTACTTACGTTAGTCAATATAAAATGAGAGTTGGTACTAAGTCTGAATCTACTATTTGCTCTAAACCCAGATATCCTTCTCACAATTAATACAAAATTTTCATTATATAGATTGAATGATTTAATAATGAACTTAAAATGTAGGAAGAAAAAATAGTCACTTGATATAATATCTTTAATTTTCTCAATTTTTTTTTGTGAGTGAATTAGAGAAAAATAAATACTGTGGAAAATATTATTTTTTGGTGGTTTTAGAATTTGATATTTTCTGACATATTACTTTCAATAGACCAGAAGGATTAAAACTCTTGTAATCTTCAAATTGCTAAATATAGTTAGTGATTGGACTATCAGAAAAACTTTTTGTGTACTTTTAAATACTGATGCCACAGTACTGTATTTCAGTTTTAGTTTTTTGTCATTAATATAACAATTGGTAATATAGTCTTAGATGTTATTGAGTAAAAAATATTTTATAATATGATTTAAAGATGCTATGGGAAATGATTTGCCTTCAGATCTTAGCAGAAAAGTATAAATTATATAAAGAATGTTTTTGCATTTTTGTAAAATTATTATTGATAATATAATATACTGTGTTGTTAAATGTTTCCTAATTATAAAATAAATCCATTTTAAAATTTAATGCTAGGAAAAATATGAGCAGTACTTTTTCCTTTGCATTTGCTGCCAAGGCATTTAGAGAAAAAAAATCATGTGCAATGATCTTTGGACTCGATTTTTTTCCAATTATTGATATAATGATTTTTCTACCTTTATTTTATCAGTATATTTCTTTTTTAAAAATAAGATGCCTAAATCCTTTTTAGGAGTAGCTACATTATAAAAAAAGTTCAGATATCTTTATTTAACCATAAAGCTTTCATCACTGAATCATTACCTTTCATTTGCTGCTAAAGATTTGTTAGTGAGAAATCTATAGCAGATGGAGCATAGTTCCACAACGTTTTTTCAACAGCAATATAGTAATGTGTAACATGTGTCCCAGTAACATCTCCTGAAGATTTTTGGCAATTCCTTACATTGAAAAAGGCTTTCATACTCTCTGAAAAACAGTAAGCCCAACATTAAAACATTTTTCGTAGCCCACATATAGTTTTTCTTTTAGCCAGTGATATCACAAATTTCTTTGAGAAATTTAAGTTATTGTATTTATGGAATCTGTGTATAAACCTAAAATGTTTGAAATAAGTTCAAAAACCAGGATACAAAGATGAATGTTAGAGGAACATATATTACTTGGGAATAACAACCAGCTTGGGACCAACTTATAGCTGAAGATGGCAACTGCCTATTAAGAAGAATTTGAGAGTCTTATTTGGCCAAAAATGTCTTTCTTCATGGGTATAAAATTACTACCATTAGTCACTAATGACTTAGTTGGTTTATTAGATTAACTGAAGGCAGGCAGGAGGAAAATCAAAGCAGATATATGTTCATGAGGGCATCAGTCCTGCGTTTTGATTTCAGAGCACTGCTAGCGGAAGTGTAAATTAGTATAGACTTTTTAGAAGGCAACCTGGCAGCGTATGTTAAAATTAAAAATGCTTTCATTATATAATTTCACTTCTTGGTAGTTTCCCAAGAGAAATATTTGCACATGCATAAAAATGTGACAAATTAAGGTGTTAATTATAACAACAACAACAACAAAAGTGGAAGCAATTTAAATGTTTATCGGTAGGCAAATTGTTATATAAACTAGGATACATCCCCAATATGGAAAACTATATAACAGTTTAAAAGAATAATTTAAATAAATTGGGAATGTACTAATAAGGACTTTCAGACATATTGATGAGTAAAAAAAGCAAGCAGCGGAATAGTATATGTAGTGTGATCTACTTATGTAAAACAAAACACAAAACATAGCTGTGTATTTTTATTTCTACGTGTTCAAATATATTGTGTGAAAATGCATAGTAAAGAAGTTCGTAAATATTCACACTCAACCAATTATAGTGATTACTCTGTAGGGAGAGAATTGGGATGGTGGTGAAAATGCTATTGCTATCTAATGTTATTAGATTTGGTCCTTGAGTTAAAATAGCTACGTGTGGTTTTTATAATTAAATTCAGTCCTTAAATTATAATCGCTGTGTGTGGTTCTCTTTTTCCCCATAGCCCTAGGAGGATCACAGCACACAGGAAGTCCTGATAAATACTTGTTACTTAGTTGTTTAAACAATTAATTGAAAATTGATGCTAACCAAATATGGAATTTAGAAAAAAGAAAGATTTTTATCAGAGAAGTAAACCTCATTTTGTATAAAAAAAGAAAAGTTAAATTCTTCAGTTCCAATAACAATCATGTTTTCTGATTGAAAAACAAAACAAAACATTTACATGATTATATATAGAGTTTGGTCGTATTTAAGAATAGAAAAAATCAATAACTTTACAACTGGCCAGTCTCTTATTCCAGGGATAGTGTGATTGAAGAGGGGAATAAACTAAAATAAGGAGGTTTACTGAGTACAGAATTAGGATTACAGTTTACCTTTGAACAACCCAGGTTTGAATTGTGCAGGTCCACTTACATGCGGATTTTTTTCATTTTGTAAACAGATGATGTAAACTTAAAGTATTGGTAAATACAATGCAGTACTGTAAATATGTTTTTTCTTTGTTATGATTTTCTTAATAATACTTCCTTTTCTCCAGCTTACTTTGTTATAAGAATACAGTAAATGATATATATATAGTATATATATATATGATATAAAATGTGTGTTAATTGACTGTTTATGTTACCAGTAAAGCTTCTGGTAAACATTAGGTTATTAGTAGTTAAGTTTTGGGGGAGTTAAAAGTTATATGCAGATTTTTGGCTGTGAAGGGGGTAGGAGCTCCTAACCTGCACTTGTTCAAGAGTCAACTATATTTTGTCCTATATAATTCCTGGCTCTGCTTCTTGCAGGGTTTGGGGCAAGTGTTTTAATCTCTTGGAACATGTTTTCTCAATTAAAAAAAAAAAAAAGAAAGAAAACCCCCTGTAACAATACCTGCTCTGTCCAATGCTCAGGTTTCTTGTGAGGGCTCAAAGATTAATGAATGTAAAAGGTTTTTTTGTTTTTTTTGGGGGGGGGGTTGTTTTTGGTAAAAATAACAACAAAAATCCCTATGCACCTAAAAGGGTTTATTATCATAGAGTTAAAAGTGTCAGAGACTTGGGTTCCAATCGTGACCCTATCACTAATTTCCCAAAAGACAATCCTATTATCTCTCTAAATATCAATTTCTCCATTTGGAAGATGAGGCATTTGCAATGGGTTGAAACCTTGGAAATTTTCTACCCCTGTATTATGTAAAAGTAATAAATCAGCCTCCACTCTCCAAGGCCACTGGCTGCCATGAAGTCATCTTTCAATGAGGCAGAGAAAATGGTAATGATGTCCCTTCTGTGATTCCGAGAGATCAGAGTTTGTCCATGGAGATAGATGGAATGTTCATCAGAAAAACCACCCATGCTAATAAAATGCCACTTGACCCTGTCCTCTGCACACAAGGTGAGATTGGGTAGATTTCCATACATGTATCCATTAATTGCTGAAAACAAATGTAAATTAACCTATAAGGCATGGTAGATAAGGGTCTCAAGGTAAAAATTTTATGCATTTCTTCATTACATAAAAACTCTCAATGTCAACATTGTTTTCATGCATAATCTATGACAAAAGTTGATTTATGTTTCACAAAAAAGAGGCCATAAACATTGTGCATGATTAGAAGTGATAGGAGCACAAAGATTTTGAGGCAAGAGGAGGTAAAGTAAGCTGAAAGGCAGGAAGCAGTGAAAGGAGCAAGGAACAAAAAACAAGCTAAGTTAATGAAAGAAGAGAGCAAGCATAAAGCTGACTGAGACGACAGGAGCATCTTTTCTGAAAAATTCTGTGTAGAAACACGTTTTCATAAAATAACTCATCAGTTATATCTTTGTTCTTTCATAATATTTTATTACTTTAAAATGACTTCTTTCCTATGTTTTTAAGATCAACTTTCAATCAATATCAGATGTTAAAAAACAAATGCATCTACCTAATTTTACTTCCTAGGAAACTTTGGGAACCAGCAGAATTTACTAGATGCATTGCATATCAACCAGCTTACCCCGAGTGAAAAACTGAAAAATATAAACTCAACTCAACAAACTTGAACAAAGGAAAATCACTAAATAGAATCACAGAAGTTAGACTTACAGGATGTTACAAATAAGAAAGCTTTTAAAATCTTACAGAACATGGGATTGCTCTCCATGAACTGCAAATCGCCAGCATTAATTTAGCCAGATTCAGTGTACATTTTAATATTGTCCTCAATATACCAGCTCTTGTTTTCATCGATTCCAGAGAACATCAGAACATAAAATCTGTCAATATTTTTTTCAGTGTCTCCATCCAGTGTACTTGAGACAAACAAACAACAATAACAAAAAAACAGCAAAACTTCCTCTTTGCAATAATTATTTTTGCTATAAAATAAACTGGTAATTCTAATTTAACTTAAAATATAGAAGTAAAATCTTGTACCTCCACAGACAGAAAGAGTCCTAAGGAACCAACGAGGCAAGAAACAGATAGATAGCCTCTCATCTTCCTATTTCCTCCCACCAAGCTGATTCAACACTCTGTAGGAGGGAAAAAGGTGACAGTAATTTTGTGTGAGGATGGCTACAGTGAATTTTACTGGGTTTGACTACCATCTAGTGATCAATCTGCGTTATTGGACTAGAACTGAGGCGTACTCAAAATTGCCATTTAGTGCTCAGAGTTCAAGGTGGCAACTTTTTACTTTTTCTACTAGATCATGGTCAAAGCAGGAAGAGAGAGCTCATTTAACAACAAAACTCCACTCAGTGGGTTAGGAAGACCCTACATATCCTGGTTAATTCAATTGGTACGATGAGATTTTAAAAACATGTTACCTCTTTTACAAGTCAGAATTGGTCCAACAAGTCCTGAAGCCACATCTCTGGGAGTGTCTACATGGGAATGGTGAATTCTTGTTATGCAGTTACTGTCATTGGGGCCAGGCTCCTCTGCTTTTCCTGCAAATACCACTTGTAAGTATATCGAGTCCCCGGCCCCAGACGGTCATCTTCCTTTTGCAGGCCCGTAGTATTATCAGGCAAATGTAATCAGCGCTGTGGTCACAGTAACCAATGACAACACTATTTTGAATAATACTCATATTTTCTACATTAAACGATGAATGTATGTTAATTTGTATTTCAGAGTAAGATGTATGCTTCTCCCCTTATCCTTTCTGCCCCTTGTCTCCCTAGTCTGGATTCCCCCTTAGTTGGCTTCCTCCTGAATGCCTAGCTTGGCTACTTCCTAGTTCAAAATGAAATGAGACAGGCAGTATATTAACAGACTATAATCGCCTTTATTGATGGATTCCACAAATATTTATTGTGCACCTACTATATCCTTACATCTTGAATACAGAGATCTGAGCTCCTGAGCTGCCCTCCATATTTTCTTCACTGCAAATCTTACTTGGGACCCATGCCATCAAGGGGCATCCATGTGACCCGCAGGTAGCCCACTGGAGCCCCAAAGTGGCCCTTTGCATGGATACATGTCCCTGAGCTATTGCCTCAGCTCTGAATCTGGGACCTTGCTCTTCTTTCATTCTTCTTCTAGAATTTCACTTTGGATTTCTACCTCTTGAGACTAAATTCTGATAACTATGCATAAAATTTATCCATTCAATAGAACACTTTCCAGTATAGCTGACTTCTCATTCTTTATATACCTTTTGGGAACTTCCCACTCTGTGCTGAACACAAAACCCTATTTGTTGGCTTTCTCTTCCCTTTTTCCCCCATCACCATCAGGCAGGTGTGAGTGTAAATGTGTAGGAGAGAAGATACTGTCTGGAAATTTGTGTTTCTCTTGACACTGATGTTTTCCAAGAGACTAATTCTCATCTATGAGGAAATGAAATAAGAGGGAGGCAAAACAGTATTTCTGGCAAGCATTAGGTCAATTCCTATTACTTAAAATCATTTACTCATTTAAAACATTTGAAGATTTGTTGGTAGGTACAACTAGGAGCATTTTGGCCAACAAATAGTAAATCAGAACCCCACACGTAATCTCTAGATGTCCCCCTCCCTATAGTCTGAAAAGAAAAGTCAAGAAGATAGCTGCAATTTTACAATCTCTGATATACATTCAATATCAGAAAGAAAGTATTGTTTTACATCTTGAGCACCACTTGAACAAATTCACTGATGAACACAGAATCAAAGATGATCCCTGAAATCATGTGTCATAACGATGAGTGGCAATAATCCCAGGAACGAGCAATTTCTGATTTCTATTAATATCTGTCTTCCATATTATTCTTATTCTAAAGGAACAAAGAAAGTTGTTTTCATGGCAAGTGTGCCCTTAAAGGGTCAATCATGGGAAATTCTTCATCAGCATTCTATCAATGAATAACAATTACCAACATTTTGCTTCTAACAGTGACTTTTTCAATGCAAAGATATTACTTACTGATCTTCTGGAATAGGCTTCCCATTGAGCATATTTTTACCAGTAGGAGCATAGTTCCAAGTGGTTTCTTTAGTGCCTATGTAGTAATGCCTATCTTTTGCCCAACCCAGAGAACTGATAAAAAAACAGAAAGGTCAGTGGTAAAAGGGCCTTCATTTTCAAAGTCTGAGCCTGGAGAGACGAACTGAATGATGCTTGCGTTCCTTTTATAATCTAGACTTTCTTCCTTTATTATGTCCATTAACATAAATCAAGGTTGCATAAGTGTTCATTATATTCTTCAGCTACACATATGCCATTTTCATTCCAAATGTACTTAAGTTTTCATTAGTCAGGCCAAGTGAAATATTGCACATCCCATAGAGAATACTGGTTCTTAGCCAGGTGTATACTGCCAGTTTAGAGCATTTTTGAATAACTGGATAGATTGGCTACTCAGATCTTCCATCGTCCACTGACAATTATCATCTAGTCCTAGATTATACGAATTATCTCCAGTCTAGTCTCTAGCCTTAATTTTCTTACCATTCTAGTCCACCTACATACTATAGTCAGATTCTTCTTTAAATGTTACTTTCAATAAGTTAATCCGCAAATAATAATTTAAATTCCTTGTCATTTATGACTTTCTTTAAGTTATTCTCAAATTAACATCTAACACTATCCATAATCTAGCCCCTAATATGGTTTTCCAAGTTTGTCTCCATAATACCCTTACAGGATCCCTTCTCTCTGAGGGAGAAAGACAGGATATCTGCAGGTTATCCTGCAGTGAGGGAAGGGCCTGGAGTCTTTATTTGCAAATGATCACTGTGTCATATCTGTAATTAATAGATATTGCTTGAGACTTCACAATTTGAAAGCCACAATGTCTTTCAACAGCCATAGTGGTATTCTGATTTAGATTTAGAAACCCACAGTTAGAGATATTAAGGTAAGCAATGATATGGCATCTTGTTCTGCAGCTTTTATTCTAAAACTATAGGTCTTAGAGACCTTTATATATCACTACTCACTACCTAGAAGTCTACTTCACTCATTTTAATTCCAGCATACTTTTTCTATTATGAATGTATCTCATTTATTTTTATAAAACACAAAATTAAAGTATATTTTTTTCTGGGTGTACATATAAATATCTGACATATACACTTAAGGTAATGTCCAAAATGGTACATATAAAAATAAATACAGCTCTGAGAGAGAGAGGATTACTATATTAAATTTTTTTACAAGAACACATTTCTATATTATTTGATTTTAAAAAATATTTGCATTTTTCCCTTTTCCATTAAAATATAATGAGGCTATAAATCTTTTTTATTAGCAACAGTTGCTAAATTCTACACAAGTCAAAACTTAAGACTGTTATATCACAAAGTTTTGCATGTTTGTGAATCCTTTGGTGAGTTTAAAGAGGAAGCTGGGTAAACAGACTGCTGCTTTGTCAGCATTTAATGTCACCACAAATATTGAGAGGAATTCAGAAAAGTTAGGCCTGGAGTAATAGGATGAATGGAGAAACTGCCCACTGGACAACCAAGAAGAGGAAATTCATATCCCTGCAACCTTTGGGGAACAGTCGAAAGGGTTGGAGAGAAGACCAAGGTCAGACACGTTGGGTCTCACGAAAGAGGGGTTAAAGATGCACTGTCTGGACTTGAGGAGATTCAACAGGGTTAGAAGAGATGTAAGCTACAGTCTTCACAAATTTCGCTCTATATTTGAAAGAACCTTATAACTTTCCCTGTTCCTGTGACCTAGATCTGTCGCTATAGAATCCACACATTAGGATTCCTTAAACGAGCTTTCAAATGTCCCTTTATCCAGAAATTCTATGACTCCCTTCCTCATCTTCTCAGGACCATTAATTTTACTCTGGAATGAGAATAACAGAAGACCCCATTAGCTGGCATTTTTTTCCCATGGTAAGTATCCCAGTAAATGCAAAGGAGTCTAGTGTATTCAAATCAGACAGATCTATATCCAATTCCCACTCTACAAATCTACTAGCTGTGTGAGTTGGGATGAGTTGCATAATTATTCTGAACTTGAGTCCCCATATCTGTTACATGAAAGTAATAATAATTAAAGCTCAGGGCTCCTGTGAAGATCTAGCTTCCAGCATGATAGAGAGTAGGCATTCAAATTCAAACGAAGTTAGCATCCTCTCTCCAGACAACAAAAATGGTGTTGATAAATATTTGTTGCTTGTTTTCTTCTCAAACGACTAGTAAAACTGATGTCTTTTTTTTTTTTTTTTTTTTTTTTTGCATGTGCGGGGGAGCACTTTATTTTAGATTGTGGTATATTTTATGACTTGTCAAGATAGAAATAATTTTTGCAGTCCTATCCTTCCCTTCCTGCATACCCTCAGTAGATCAATACTTGTCTTTCATATAGTAGTATTTAAGTTAATCACCATTATTTGAGTACATTCTTGGTTTTTAGCCTAAGAACATAATGCAATTTACTTAGTTAAACTTTGCGGAATTCGGCCCAAAAATGTGAGCACAAACACAGGAAAAATGGAATTCTTTCCTGTTTTTTTTTTCACCACATGATTCATAATAAACTTTTAAGAAATAAATAGAGCACATGAAAGTATGGATAGAGACCTAATGATAATAGAATCTTAGATTTGTAAAAAGTTTTGCAACATAAAATATCTTACAAAAGAAAAATTACCCTATGTAATCTTTAAAACACTCTCCTCTTTTCCCACCCCTAATATCTGTTTAATAGATGAGGAATCTAAAGCTCAGAAAGTTTAGTAACTTGCCATAGGATGCACACTTCCAAGTTATGGAGTCAAATATAAATCACGAGATTCCAAATCAAATGTTTCTCCATATAATCTCATTAATTGATTTCAACAGTTTAAGTGTGCATACTTCTATGTTAGTAACAAATACTAAGTTTTGCTCAGCGTGCATGACTCTAATTATACCTTTCGATAAAGCAGACCAATAAGATAGATGTGATGGGTGGGAAAGATGAAGTATTTAAAAACAATAAGGAAGATGCTAGCAACTTTTACATCTATTTCTATTACTTTTACTAATAACCACCATTTATTGAAAGTCAGATGTTCCTTAGCCACTTTTTAAACATTATTCCTAGTTGTGTCAGTAAATCCTAAAAAGAAAGTTTATTAAATTATTTTGATAGATGAGAAAACTGGAACTTGGGGGTTTTAAACAACTTGCCAAAGCAATTAGGTGTTATTGCCAGAATTTAAACTCAGGCCTTAAAACTGGATAGATTCTCTTACTACTAACCTCCCATCCTTGTAATCTAAGCAATGTCTAACGAATTATCAACCAGATTAAAAGAGTTCAAATAACTAGAGCAACTAGTAGGTAGGGCAGATTCGTACATTTGAGCTGGAGCCATGTGTCCTTCTCAGGTTAAGACTATGTAAACTGCAAGCCTTCACAACATAAGGTAGATTCTGTGAAGGACCAGATGCCCATAAGACAAGGTATAGAAAGGAGTAGTGGGGAGATAGTATGGACCACTGAGTAAGAGAAAAACAACCTAGTTTTTGTTAGACTGGACACAGCCAGGGATAGAATCAGTGAGCTTGAATACAAGTTGATAGAAGCTTCTAAAACAGAAATGCAAAGAGAGAGAGAAAAAAACTACAAACAAAAAGAACATCTAAGACCTGTAGGATAATTTCTAAAGATGTAACATATACAAATTTGGAATATCAGAAGGAGAATGAAAAATAGAGTAAAATAAATATTTGAAGTAATAATGGCTAAGAACTTTCCATAATTAATGACAGACACCAAACTACAGATCCAAGAAGCTCTGAGAACACCAAATGGCAGAATAAATACCTCCCCCAACAAAATCCTGAAAACAAAAACCAAAACCCTATACCTAAGCATATCATATTCAAACTACAGAAAACCAAAGACAAAGAGAAAATTTTGAAAGAAGTCAGAAGAGGAAAAATATCTTACTTATAAAAATACAGGGATAAGAATTATAAAAACTGGAATGTTTGTGTTCATCCCCCCAAAAACCATTTCAATTACAGCCTTCCTCATTTCAGTTAATGACACGTCCCGTCTTCTAATAGCCCAGAACAAAAAAATCTTGGATTTATCCTTAGCTCTTCTCTCACATCTTATATCCATTCTTTCACTTGTTCAAAATACATCTAAAATCCAGGCACTTCTCACTACCTCTACTGGTATTTCCCTGGTTTAAGCCATCATCATGCCCTTTTAAAGTATTGTAAAAACCTCCTAAATAGTTTCCTTGTTTCTGTTCTTGCCTCTCTTTAGTCAATTCTTCACATAGCACCCTGAGTGACCCTTTAAAAATATAAATCTCATCAGTTCGGTCCTCTATCAAAGCTTTACAATACCTCCATATTTCTTACAGAGTAAAATTCATAGACCTTTCTATAGTTTTCAGAGCTCCTTCCTGATCTTACCTTCCATTAGTTATTTTTTCTCATTTCTACTCTTTTCTACTCACTTAGATCCAGCCAGGTTCACCTCCTTGCTGTTCCTTGAACATACCAGCTACACTTGCAACAAAAGGCCCTTGCACTCTCTTCCCTCTGCCCAAATGCTCTTCCCTGAGATATCCTGATAGTTTCCTTCTTGGCCTTCTTCAAGTCTTAAATATTACACACTTAATGAGGTCTACCTTGACTTAATATCACCTGATTTAATATAACCATCTGCTCCACCTCTCTTCTCTTCAACACTTGGGATCCTTTCTATTATTTTTTTTTTGTCCACAGCATTTATCATCTTCTAATTTACTGTAACATTTTCTTATTTAACATGTTTATAATTTATTGTCTGTCTCTCCTTACTAAAATATAAGCTCCATAAGGGCAGAAATTTTGCTGGCTTATTGATGTATCCCTAGCACCTAGTACCTGGCTGTTTGGCCTGGGAAAACAAAAGCAGAATTGATAATGTAATTCAAAACCATCTTGGAAGAGCTTTCTATGTATTAAGTGCTTCAAGAGCAAGGCAACTAAAGCAGAAGAAGACTCCTACCCAGGGGCATACAGCTGGTTAGAGACAGAGCCAGTGTTTGGACACTCAGGCATTCTGGCTCCAGAGCCCATTTTCTTAATTTATGTGCGGTGATGCGAAAGCATATTATCTTCTCTGTACATTATACATTTTCCTCTTTATTACAAATTGTGCTAGATTATTTTTCTTTAGCCTGTTGCAAAGAAGGTGCTTTTCTTTTGGGTTCCAGTATCTAAGCCTCTTGGATCCTTGCTTTATATAAAGCCTCAATAATGCTTTATACATTTTCTTGTAGATATGTAATCACACTTGCTACCCTCAGTTTCAGTCCCTGTCAGTGTCAGCGACAGTCTCAACAGCGTTTGCTCAGATTCCCCTGGGGATCTGCAGTGACTGGTCTTGGAGAGTTTCGGGGGAGGGGCACTCTGGGTTGGGGGCTGGGGGCTGCTGCTCAGTTTCGGTTTTGCAATTGTGGCTGGCAAAAGTCAGCTGTTGTTCCTCTGTGGTCCCATCACACTTCTCTGCTTTTTGCCCTGATGACTGGGCCCTGCAGCTTTCCCAGGCAGAGCTGTTTGGGGAACTCGCCAAATGAACTCGCCACTCCTTCTCTCCTTCCCCTCCTCCTGCAGGGAGCTCCTGTGGCTGTGAAAGGCAGCTTCTTTATTACTCCTGGTCCATCACCCGACACCCGGGGTTGTGATCTGTGGTAGCTCTTATGCTCAGATCTCATGCTCTGATGTGTCGGTGTGCAGTTTGGGTATTTTTGTTGAGTTTTAGATGTTCAGCTTATTGTTGTTTCAAGGGGAGAGACCTGGGGATGTCTCTCACTCTGCCATATTTCCAAAGATCCCTCCGCTAGATTATTTTTAAGGATCTTTTCAGATTCACAAAATTGCATGTCACTCTGCTTCACTATTTTACACATTTTGGATTTTACATTAAGTTATCAGATAATAACTTGCTGTAACCAGGAAGTAGTAGCTCTGTGGACATCACTTTGCAGGTTCTTCATAATGTTATTAATTCCTATTTTCAGGTACAAATAAGATAAACTGTGCGAGAGAGGACTTTTTCTTTTCTCTTTTTTTTCCTCTTTTTTGCTGTGGCAATACAATACTATCTAGTCCTGCCCATCCAGGTTCCCCTAGTACCTTTAAGGGTGAGCAAAAAGTGATTTTGTAAATCAATATTTTTCAAAGAAAATAACAATTTTAAACATCCATATTAATCAAAACTGGCACAGCCCCAACTCCTGCTTTAGAAGTAGTCAAGATTCTTGTGAAAGACTGTTTAGAGCTATTCAACTGGCAAGAAATACTGGGATATAAAATGGCAAGATCAAAAAAGAAAATTATATTGGGGGGCGGAGGGGAAAGGTGTTGCCTTCTTTGGTTACCAACTATGAACTATTTCCATGTTACTGTATGTTTGAATGACATGCATGTCTTCATTCATTCATTCAATGTTTAGCAAGTACTTATGATGAGATTCTATGAGCCTAGCCTTATTCCAATCGCTAAGTGAGTAATGACATTTATGAAACTGGGCAGGATAATGAGTAAAGAGGGCCTGTGGATGGCCACAAGTAAAATATGGCCAGACAAAACCACAAACTTCATTTCTCGTAGGTACCCTTAAATACATTGTCCTACTTGTTTACTTACTTCATTACTAAAGTCAATTTATCTTTAGTGCTTGAAGATGCCATTTCCAAAGAGAGTTAAAAAAAAAATTTGCCATGGAATTTCAGAGCAATTCCAGAGAAAACCTGATACCTGTTTGGAATTATGGCTCTACCATGAAAATGTCTGTGTAACCTCCCAGAGTGTTGCAGAGACAGTTAGGAAGAAGAGTAAGGAAACTGGAAATGCATTAACTAACATGGATAAGGGAGAAGAGATGAATGGCAATGCTAGCTCCCTACCCCTGTCTCCATGGCTTTTTATTTTCCCTCTCACAAAGCTGGTTTATAAGATTAGTAATTACAGATTACAGCCAACTCCCAAATTCAGTCTCAAGGCCACCACCATGTTATCAGCTACTCCCTTTCCTTTTCTTATCCTTGTGCCTAGAGCAAGAAGTCCCAGAATAGGTAAGGCCTGTGCGCCCTCCCTGTAGTGTGAACTTGTTACTCCAAGCACCAGGCATCCTGCCAGGACTGCTGGCGTCTCTCACTACACCAGAGCAATGACATTGGCAATATTTACACCCATTTGGATATGTATTTTCTGGTGTGTTTCTTATTAAAACAATTACTGTATGTAACGCTCATGACTCTTTGGCATGCTATCAGCTAAAAAAATAGGCTGATTGCAAAAATTAATTTTTATTTAAAGCTGTGGACCTCAGGATGACTTTTCTCCCATTGAACCAATGGTATGAATGGTGAGTAGAGTCCTCCTCTGCCTCTAAATGCCATTGTAACCCCAAATGTAGATAAAATAAAGGAAAATAATTATTGCTGAAAAAATGGCCACTTAAAACAAACCATTTTGAAATTGGAAATGAAATATTTATTAAGACTCTATTGTTAGAAATGAAACCAATTAAGAAAATAAGATTATTTTCTCTTATAATAATTTAAACCTACTTTTTGATTTATAAAAATGACAGTTTCACCTGGTTCAATCTAATATTTAACACAATTTTAATCAGGCTTATTAAGTCTACACAAAATCTCAGAATGAATCAAAAATAAATCAAAGGTCACTCTTGTTGTAGCTACCAGCCCCCGAAAGACACACAGACCACTGGAACTCAGTGAGTTACAGTAAACACTCTTTATTCAGCCAACTGGGTCTGCCAAGGGGTATGCAGACCCCAAATTAAGCAGCCTTGAAATGTAGAGGTACAGGGTTTTTAAGCCCCAAATCCCATTCTTTATTCTATCTAAACACAAAGGGCTATCCTTCTTCTATTCATTACCTGTCAACTCATAGGTCAGGTGTGTAAGCAGGGGTACAGAAGCAAAAAGCTTATTGTTAGAATGTTATGTTCCTATGGGTGACAGCCTATGTTTCCATGGACATAGCCATGTTCCCATGAGCATAGCCAAGCAGTAGTTTTCCTGCAAGTACTAAATTTCTAGCAACCATTTTTCAGCCATTACATTCCCCACTGGTCTTAGTAGACAATTAAATCTTTGATTCTTCATGTGGAATTTGTTTATAGCCTCTATTCTGTAATACTAAAAGTCTAATAGAATTAATTTTCTTCATTATATATGCAAACAAGAAATTAAGAAAACATGGGCCAAAAGTTAATAAGAGGAGGAAGATGATTAAAGGTCCAGCTACAGCAGATAAAAGGGTTGTTAGCCATGGTGACCAATTGAACAGCTCATGAAACCAGTTATTTGATTTTAGTCTCTGTCTTTCCCTAGCATCTAAATTTTTCTGTACTAGTAGTAAGCTTTTTCTAATTATTCTAGAGCTATTGGCATAGAAGCAACAGGTTTTACTTAGAGCCATACATAATCTATCTTGTTCTAAAAATAATAAATGTAGAACTTTTCTATTTTGGAGGACTACTTCTGCTAGTGAATCGACTTGAAGTTCTAGCCTGCTGAGCTCAGTTAAATTTAGGAGAGTTCCTACCCCGACATAATAAGGGGGTTTTGGGTTTAGGCACAATCAGCAAACTTGTCTTATGTCTGGGGTGGTCTTATTTAAGACCTTGTGCATTGTTGTTAGTAAAGTTATTAATGTTCCTTCTGGTTCTGGTTGTGGCTGGTCGAATGCCTGGGCTAAAGAGGAAAAAAGGAAGAAAGAGAGGGTTAGACTTATGTATGCTTGAGTCTTAGTCTTAAGGGCCCATCTTCCTGAGCTGTCCACTCTCGTGCTGCCTTCACATGGGAGTGATGAATCCATGATGGGATGCCGTCTATTTTAACTGCAAGTGGGTGTCATCAGATAGACAGTGAAGGGTCCTTTTCATTTGGGTTCTAGTCCCTTGGAAGTGAACTTCCGGATCCACACAGAGTCGCCAGGCTGAAAATGATGGAGAAGTCTGTCCCCCGGGGCTGAGTGGACAGCACAAACCCAGAACCAAATCTCCTTCTGTATACTTTGAAGGGTCTGTAAAGACTTAAGTAAGACAAGGTTACACAGTTCTGCCTTTTTCTCATCTTCTATTCTAGCTACTAAAGGTGGAAGTTTTCTAAGGAAAATTTTAAACGGGATGAATCCATTAATATATGGAGTACACCTGGCTCTGAGAAGAGCAAAGGGGAGAAGTTCTACCCAGGTCCCACCAGTTTCTAATCCTAACTTGACTAATGTCTCTTTTAGGGTCTGATTCATTTGCTCTCCCTGGCCCAAACTTTGGGGCCAGTAGGCGCAGTGGAGTTTCTATTGTAAATTTAGGTAGCTAGCCAATTGCTGTGATACCTTTGCTATGAAGGCGGGCCCATCATCCGACCCTAAAGTTCTGGGGAGACCAAATTGAGGGAGGATTTCTTGTAGTAGTTTCTTAGTAATTACTAAGGCAGACTCTTTTCTGGTAGGAAAGGCCTCTACGCATTCTGAAAAGGTGTCTGTAAAAACAAGTAAATATTTGTAGCCCTCCACAGTTGGGGTTACCTCAGTGAAATCAACTTCCCAGTGGTCCCCCAGATAAGTTCTTCTTTCCCTATGCCTAGGTTTTTTTATCTTCCCCTTCTTTGGATTAACTCGGGCACAAGCCAGGCATTGTGAGGCAATTTTTTCTGCAATTCTCTCTTTTAACAAGTGAAAGTAGGGGTCTAAAGCTTGGAGCATCTTAGTTTGCCTTAGGTGTGTGGTCTGGTGTAGCTGGTGGAGAAGAGTCCTTCCAAGGGCCCATGAGAGCTCGATTTTTCCATCTGGGGTTGTCCACCACTCCTGCTGGTTTCTAGTGGCTCCCTTATTTTGAGACAGAGGCAGTTCTGGATAAGGGACAATAGTTAGTAGATGTGGTGGGGGCCCCACTGATCTTGTGGCTGCTGTTCTTGCCTCTGCATCAGCTCATCAGTTTCCCTCCAGCTGAAGACTATTCCCTTTTTGATGCCCTTTACAATGAACAATAGCCAGGGCCTTAGGGATCCATATGACTTCAAGTAAGGCTAAGATTTCTTTGTTCAATGTCCTTCCCAGCCGAAGTCAGAAGCCCTCTTTTTTTGTAGATGGCTTCATGCACATGTACAGTGGCAAAGGCATATTGGCTGTCTGTGTATATTACGACTGCCTTATCCTTTCCCCATCTTAGAGCCTCAGTGAGGGTGATGAGTTCAGCCTTTTGAGCAAAAGTCCCATGGAGAAGAGCCTGAGACCAGATAGTGACAGTTAGAGTTATGACCGCTGCCCCAGCATACCTTTTTCCTTCCTGTATGAAGCTGCTCCCATCTGTGAACAGGACTTCATTGGCCTCAGGCAGAGGGGAGTCTTTGAGGTCTGGCCACGAGGATACACAGCATCTGTGAAATCTGTGCAGTCATGAACGGAGGTCTTGGGGTCTGAGTCTGACAACAGATTGGCTGGGTTGATAGCAGTAGCTTTGGATTTTAGCCAAACATTTGGGGTTATCTGGTGCCTCCCTGTTGTTGAACACCTTATGGGCTATCTCAACAAATTGGGACAGGTTCATCCTTGCAAAACCTTCTAATTTTTGCAATTTACACTGGATGTCAGAGGCTGCCTAAGTAGCAAAGGCTATATTAATTGCCTGCTGGTTCTCAGGGGCCTCAGGATCAATGGCGGTATATACCTGGTATGCCTCGTTCAAGAAATGCTCCAGAAGATTCCTGAGGTCCCTCCCTGTATAACTTCAGTTACCTTAGAAAGGTTAGTTGGCTGGCAAGCAGCCATCCTAATTCCCCCAGTTAGAATCTGATGGTACCAATCTAATACCATTCTCCCTGCCTGAGAATTGTGTCCCCAGTCTGGGCGAGTGGAGGGAAATTCCTCCTCAGTATGTTCCCCTGCTTCCTCAACTCTCCTCCCTCCCACAGCTATCTTTTGTGTTTTAGTCTGAATGCGTCTAATCCGCGTTCTTCTGAGGGGTCAAGGGGGTAATTAAAAGCTATTGGCAATCTTCCCAGGTGGGGCAGTGAGTCCAAAAGACACTTTCTAAGAGTCTTATTAATGTCTGGGGTTTCTCAGAGAAAGGTGGACTTTTGTGCTTTCCAATTGTACAGGTCACTAGTCGAGAAAGGCACGTAAACCAAAAAGGGCCTATCTGTGTGATGCCACTAGGGTGGTGTTTCTCGCAAGGGGAGAACAGCCAGGGTGGAGGTATTGGCTGGTGCCCTGCCTGAAGCAGGAGCAAGAGGCCCATAGGGGTTACTTGCTGGCCATCTGAGGAGTGAGGTGGTGCTATTTGGCCTCTGTTGTCCTGGATTATAGGGTGGGGGAAGGTCACTGTCCTCTGGTGGAGATTAGAGGACTGGGGGTGTCTTGGAGATTTAGTTGCTGCATGTTTCAGGGTGCCCACAACTAAAACCTGTGTGCTTAGAGAAAGGGCACACCAATGGAACCAAAGAGTGGGGTTCTGAACAAGGTTTAACCATTGCTAGATGTAGGGAAACTGATCGGGATGTCCCAGCTCTCCCGTGACAACCTTCCAAACATTCCTCACCAAACCCTTGTCTAAAGAGTCCTCTGGAGGCAAGTTTACAACAAAAGACAGCCACTCAACTTTATACAATGTTCTTAGCCTGCCTGGAGAAACTTTATACCATAGTTAGCTCCCTCTACAAACTCTTCTTTGAAATGTCGCAGGAGACACCCCAAGGGTGTCTTCTGTGAACTCAGGCTTCCCCTCATCGCTTGCGCAGAAAACACAAAACAGAAAACACAAAACACACACTCAGACAAGAACAATCACTGAGGTATAGGTGTACCCAGAGAAGTCTGCCACCTACAACCTAGACAGGACCAGAGACAATAAAAAGAACCCGACAACGGGGCACAGGAGGCAGTGTCCCGCGGCCTGGCCATCGTCTGGGAGATAAGACTGCATCCAGTCTCTCCACAGACCCCCAATGACCGGTCAACAGAACCAGAAAGGTGCCTTTTATCCAGACGCCAAGGCCTCGGACATTCTAGATTCCTGTTGGGACCAGGAACAAAGAGCACGTCCTCAAAGTTGCATCCTTGACGTTGCATTAACCCTGTCATGGCATTCAACCTGGAACGTCTCAGGTTTGCCACCCCTTTGGATCGATAACAGGGGCGGCAACCGCTTCAGAGGCTGGTCCGGTCTTAGATCTCAGGGCCATTCCCTGAGATCTCACTGGGGCCTCTAAATGTTGTAGCTGCTAGCCCCCAAAAGACACACGGACCACCAGAACTCAGTGAGTTATAGGAAACACTCTTTATTCAGCCAGCTGGGTCTGCCAGAGGTACGCAGACCCCAAATTAAGCAGCCCCGAAATGTAAAGGTACAGGGCTTTTAAGCCCCAAATCCCATTCTTTATTCTGTCTAAACACAAAGGGGTATCTTTCTTCTATTCACTACCTGTCAACTCACAGGTCAGGTGTATAAGCGGGGGTACAGAAGCAGAAAGCTTATTGTTAGAATGTTATGTTCCTATGGGTGACAGCCTATGTTTCCATGGACATAGCCATGTTCCCATGAGCATAGCCAAGCAGTAATTTTTCTGCAAGTAATAAATTTCTAGCAGTCATTTTTCAGCCATTACATTTTTATTTGAATGACAAAGATTTCAAAGAGCACACATGGAGTCCCTTATTTCATTTTTGATTTTTTCAATACCTGCACGTATAAGGTTATATTGCCTAAACATTAGAAGGCACCCTAGGACATTTCTTAATCTATAGTATTCAAAACATTTTTTGACATCTGAAATCTGTCATTCTTTTTCACTTTGTTTTCTTTAAATATTTACTAGTCTAACTCAGCTAGATTCTTATTTGTCAAAACTCTGAGTGATTAAATAGTTCCCTATTACTTTTAATGAATTTAAAGTCCTGCATTATTTGCATTTATTTGCATCTTTTACATTTAATTTGCATTCTATTTGTAGAAGGAGAGTAACAAATATATTGATACAATGAATAGGGAAAGATATTTGTGCTACATGAGAAGAAATCTTTAAATGGAGACTAATGTCATAAATGGTCACTTTAAACAATTACTAGATTGCCATATATTTATATTTATAATAAAAATGGTAGAAGATAATGCAGATGCAAATCTAACAACTAAAAAATGTTTTAAAATGTGTAATAGTTTTAAGAACTTTTATCTTGAATGTTGACTCTAAAAAATAAGCTTTAAATAGAAAAGTAGGAATAATTCTGAAAGAGCCTTTCCAAAGACTTTATGCACCAACTGGATATTTGACTTAATAGGTTAATTGAATCAATTCTTTATTATGGATGACTCTTTTTAAAAACATGGTTTTTCTTCTCCTTAGATTTGGTCTTTCAGTATCATAATGCTTAAAACATATCACACCATAATAATAGCTGTTTTATACTTTTATGAAAGCAGTTTTAATAGCCACATTTTCAAGTGTTCGATTCACATGTATTTCATTTATTTTTGTGTTTTAAAGACTCTCTGTTTGCACCACCAGACCACTTTTTAGTTTGAAATTTCGAACTAGAGAAAAAGATAAATAATAATACACTGAATGCTTACTTGTATTCCATTTACTTGAACTCACCAATAATGAACACTTTGCCACATTGCTTTATCTCTCTCTATGTATATATTTACTTTTTCTCTAAATCGTTTAAAAGTACTTTATAGATACATAATTTGTAGTACTTCATGACATATTACTCTTAATACTTCAGCATACATCTTTTAACAATAAAGATATGCTCATACATTAGCACAATATCATTATCACACCCAATTTAACCAAAAACTTGATTAATATACAGTCCATAATCAAATTTCCTCAATTATCTCAATGATGTCCTTTATAACTTTTCTTTTTTTCTTCTGACCCAGAATCCAATAAAGGAACATACCTCCATTTGGTTGTTATGTCTCTTAAGTCTCCTTTATTCTGGAACAATTTATTGACTGTTTTGGGAGTCTTTTATTACATTTACATCATTTTTGAAGAGAATTGCCAGATGTTCTGTGGTCTGTCTCACAATCTAGATTGCCCGATTGTTTCCTCATTATTAAGTTCAGGCTAAACATTTTTTGGCAAGAACATCACAATTAATATCATGTACTTCCCATTGCATCACATCAAGAAGCATGTGGCATAAGTAATCTCAAAGGTCATGCTTTGAGATCGACTATTTTATTCCTTGACATACTTCACTCAATGATTTCAGTATTATTCATTCACAGTCTTATTAACAAAAGTGATCAAACCCTATCTCTGATCATAGAAATCCCAAAACCTGGTAATTAATAAAGGTTGACCTCACCTAAACTACTAAACTCTTTGAGTATGTCTTAATATCTCCCCCTGGCTATTCTCTTAGATCTTCATGTCCAAAGGAACTCATCCTTAGGGGTTTTAAAGTATTGTAAATACTGACACAAGATACAAGGAACTGCCTCTAGGATTCTTGCAACATGTTTCCCTTTGATCTTCCTGCCGCTATCTCTCAGGCTTGGTCCATCTTCCAGAGTAGGTGAGGGGTAGGAGGCCCATAGCTCAGAGGCATAACAGAGAGACTTGCTCTGTCATATCCAAAAACACTGAAAGTCTCCTAGAAGCCTCCTTTTCCAGTTTTGAGAAACCAGTGAAAGATTCATACATGACATATAGCATCTGCACTTATAGAAATTCACACTATGGTGGACCTGATAGATTCCCTAGAACTGTAGGACTCAGCCAGTGTACATCGACCTGCCCCCTAGGGTGGGAACACCCACATCTTGCTCATTTCCCATGCTCCTCATGTCTAGGGTCTTTTTTCTAGGTGATTCAAGAATAACTTTATCTGCCCTGAGGCCTCATGTCATGAGACCAAGAGAGCTCAATGGTATGTATTCATTCAACAGGGTTCTGTGTCCTTAGTCTGTAGAAGAAACCTCAACTCCCAGGTGGGAGTTCAAACTTCCATTGGGTGGCTTCTGTTGTATCCTTAAATTAGAGACAGTTGTCCTAGAAGCACGGAGCCAGAGTCTCATTGGAGATAAAAGGAAGGAGGAAGAGTTCAGAAGTTGTATTGAGTTGCTCTCTAAAGAGTGCAGGCCCTCAAGTTTATCTACAGATAAAAATATATTTCTCTAAATATCTTTAGAATCACTCAAATATATTAATAACCCTAGTGTGAACAGAGTGATTACCAGATTTCTTATAGGTGCTCAAACATATGAGGGCACATGGATGCCCATACAGGACCAGGCCTGGGTTATACACAGACTAGCTTAAAAATTTTGGAGAATGTGATAAAGGCCCCCAAATGTCAATATTAATGCCAGTTTCTGCGTTTAAAGCTTTCGTTGAACTACAGTTCCCCAAGCCTTAAATAAAACATTTTGTATGAAATTCCAAAGTAGCTAGGTGACACTGGAATTTACCTTGATGAACAATGTTTATCTCCTACAAATTGTTTTTTTTCTGTATCATTTTACTGTTTTACTTGGATATCTATCCCTAAACAATATATTGTTTATTAAAAAAATAAAAATAGCAAGCATAAACCTGTTTGTGTTAGAAAGGGGTAATTGTGCCACTGTTGGAGAAGTTTCTGTGAGAAGATAAACTGAATAAACTCTTGGTCACAGTCTGGCTCCCAAAGCCCACTTTCAGGTCTCAGAAGTGAATAGAGTAGCCGTTATGAGGAGTGAAATGTGTCCTTAGCTAATCCAAACAGAGGAAAATGGAAGGGAAAGCAAGAATATCATCAGTATATGGTTAAACAAAACAAAATATATATAAAATATTTCATAGGCATAGTGTCCTAAAGTTAAAAGGATGATGGTACATTGACAGCAGAGCTCTTGGTGATGACTTTCCTTGACATATCTGTCTTTCAAGTCACACTGCTCCAATGGACTGGTAGCTCTACATCTAGTAAACAAGTGTTACTCTGAGACATTCTTTTCCTTCTTTCTGGGAATTCCCCTTACCTCTCTCCCTTGTCACATCTCCTGTTTTCTGAATCCTACTTGTTCCTCTTCTTGGAGAAAGAATTATTTCATTTTGATGGAGTGCATTCTCCAGTAGCTTCTGGGAAAGGGTTTATTTTATTTTATTTATTTTTATTTTTTATTTTTATTTTTATTTTTTTTGAGAACTGACTCATCAGAATATTTCAGCCCTTGACCTGGGGACTCTAGAAGTGAGAACTTGGAGTGATGTCAGAAACATGGCAGAGTTAGAGATGTCCCCAGATTTCTTCCCTTGAAAGAACAAAAAGCTGAACATCTAAACTCAACAGAAAACACCCAACCTATACAGCAGCATGTCTGAGTAAGAAAACTGTCTATAAGAACCACAGCTCAGAACCACAGGAGTCAGGCGGTAGATGGAGAAACAAAAAGCTGCCTCCCTGCAGGAGGAGAGGGAGGGGAGAAGTTTTGGTGGGTTCCATGAACAGCCCTGCCTGAGAGAGATATGAGTTCCACACAGAGGCAGTGCCCAGGGATAAGGGCAGAAAGCAGAGACATGGAGATGGCAGAGAAGTAAGGACGGCATAGAAACAACAGTTGATTATTACCAGCCATGGTAGCAAAACACGAGGCTGAGCTAAAGCTTCCATCTCCCAACCAAGAGGGCCCCTGCCCCATAACCTTCAATACTGAACACTGGGGAGCCCCGGAAGAATCTCAGCAAATGCTACCAAAACTATGCCTAACACAGACAGGGACTGAGACTGAAGGTAGCAAGCATGATTGAATATTTGCAAGAAAAAAAAAAGCATTATTAAGACTTTATATAAAGCAGAGATCCAAGAGGCTTAGATGCCACCTACTGGAAACCAAAAGAAAAATGCATTCTTAGTGATAGGCTATAGAGAGACCTTTATATAATAAATATTATTTCTGGGGGGAAAAAAAGCAGAATACACTTCCATTAATGAGCAGGCAGAGAAATAGTCCAATAAACACCATGAACAAACAAGGTGACAAAGCATCTCAGAAAGAAAGAGAAAAATCTCCAGAAAATAAGCTTAAAGACATAGAAATACATGACTTAAATGACAGATAATTCAGGATGACACTTCTGAAAAGATTCAATGAGATCTGAAACAGTTCATATCAACAATTCCAGGAATTGAAAAAAACAACCAGATCAGCAGAATGAGTTTTTTAGGCAGGAGAAGCATCAAATAGAACTTCTGGAGATGAAGAACATTCAAATAGAGATGAAGAATGAAATAGCAAGCTTGGGAAACAGAGTCAACCAAATGGAGAAAAGGATTAGTAATATCAAAAACAGAAATCTAGAAATAAATCTGAAGGAAGAAGAGAGAAATCAAAGAATGAAAAATAATGAAAGAGAAATTCAAGAACTAGCTGATTCCATCAGGAGAGGAAACATAAGAATAATGGACATTCTCAAAGGAGAGGAAAAGGAGCAGGGTTTTGAAAGGATTTTCAGACAAATATTTGAAGAGAATTTCCCATGTCCAAGGAATGAGCTGAAGCTTGGAATTCAAGAAGTCAACAGAACACCCAATTATCTCAACCCCCAAAGACCTTCTTCATGCCACATTATACTAAAATTATCAAAAATCAATGACAAAAAAAAAGTTCTCAGGGCAGCCAGGGAAAAGAAGGTGACCTATAAAGAAAAACCCATTAGATTATCATCAGACTTCTCAGCACAAACCTTAAAGGCCAGAAAGGAGTGGAATCAAATATTGAACCTACTAAATGAAAGGAACTTCTAGCCAAAAACAATGTATCCAGCAAGGCTCTTTTTTAGATATGAAGGAGAAATCAAAACCTTTCCAGACATACAACAATTGAAGGTATTCTCCAATACGAGTCTTGCATTACTGAAAGGTGTCAACTCAACTAAAACAAAATGACAAAAAATAAAAATACATAATTAGGAGTGAGGTGACTAGCAGGCAGATAAAAGCAAAGTAGTGCAACCTTTTTTAAAAACAGGACATAATAAGCTTAAAAAGAAGAGAATTGCTATAGCAAGATAGTAATTAATATGCGGCATACATAGAGTCAAACTGAGATAACAATGACCGAAAAAGGGAGGATTCAAAGATCCAAATGGAGATAAGGCCTGCACAGAAGAAAATAGACACACACACACACACACACACATATGTCATATATATGTCATATATAGACTTATTTTTATGTGATACATATGTGTGATATATCTATATGTGCTTGTGTGTGTGTGTGTGTGTGTGTGTACACACACACGTATATATACATATTCATAATGGTAACCACAGGCCAAAGATTCAGAACCGAAGTACAAACAAAAAGAAGGACCACAGTGAAACCCCACAAAACCCAACCAAAATAAACAGAAACACAGAACAAGGAAGCAACGAAAACACTGAGCTACTAGAAAGCAAAAGATAAAAAGGCTAAAAGAAGACTTCATATTTCAATAACCACCCTAAATGTAAATGGACTGAACTCACCATAAAAAAGTACAGAGTTGCAGACTGGGTCAAAAAACAAAACCCTATCATATGCTCTCTCCAAGAGATACATCCCAGTTCCAAGGACAAATATAGATGCAAAACGAAAGGGTTCAAAATGATATTTCAAGCAAATGGCATTCAGAGAAAAGTGGGAGTAGCAGCACTGATATTGGACAATATAGACTTCAAAACAAAAAAGGTAAATGAAGATACTGAAGAACACTTCATAATGATAAAGGGAATCACACCCAAGAAGACACAACACTTATTAATATCATTAATATCTATGCTCCCAATCAGGGAACCCCAAAATATGTAAAGCAATTACTAACAGAGTTAAAGGGAGAAACAGACCAAAACACTATCATAGTAAGGGACCTGAATATCCTACTGTCAGATATAGACAGATCAACCAAACAGAAAATCAATAAGGAAATAACACCCTTAAATGATACATTAGACCAACTGGACATAATTGACATTTACAGAGCCTTCCGTCCCAAAATAGCTGCTTAAACATTCTTGTCTAGTTCACATGGAACATTCTCAAGAATCGACCACATACTGGGACACAGAGATAGCCTCAACAAATATAAGAGGGTTGAAATCATACCAACCATATTCTTTGATCATAATGCTTTGAAACTAGAGATCAACTGTAAAAAGAAAGTGAGAAGAACCAGAAATACATGGGTATTAAGCAACACACTACTGAAGAATGACTGGGTCAGAGAAGAAATAAAAAGGGAAATCAAGAGGTACATAGAAACAAATAACAATGATAGTACAATATATCAAAACATTTGGAACATGGCAAAAACAGTCACAAGAGGAAAGTTCATAACATGACAGTTCTATCTCAAAAATGAAAATGAGCCCAAATAAACAAAATAGCACTTCATCTTAAAAATCTACAAAAATAACAAAGGACTAAAATCAGCAGAAGGAAAGAAATAATCAAAATTAGAGCAGAAATAAATGAAATGGAGAACAAAAAACAATAGAAAAAAATAAATGCAACAAATAGATGGTTCTTTGAGGTCAATAAAATTGACAAACCCTTGACTAGACTCACTAAAGAAAAAAAAAAGAAAAGACACAAACAAAATCAGGAATGAAAGAGGAGAAATTATGACATAACCACAGAAATACAAAGGATCATACAAGAATACTATAAAAAAGTTTGTAACACCAAACTTAATAACCTAGGAGAAATGGACCAGTACTTAGAAAAATACAACCTTCTTAGACCGAATCAGGAAGAACTGGAAAATCTAAATAGACCAATCAGCAGTATAAAGACAGAAACAATCAGCAAAAACCTACCAAAAAGTAAAAGTCCAGGATCAGATGGCTTTACCAGTGAATTCTACCAAACATTCAAAGAAGATTTAATACCTATTCTCCTCAAACTCTTCCAAAAAATTGAAGAGGAGGCCATTGTTCCCAACTCATTTTATTACCTTGATACCAAAACCTCGTAAAGATAACACAAAAAAGAAAATTACAGACCAATATCTCTCATGAACACAGATGCAAAAATCCTAAATAAGATACTAGTGAATCGAATACAGCAACATATTAATAAGATTACTTACCACGATCGAGTGGGTTTCATACCAGGTGCATGGGAATGGTTCAATATATGCAAATAGATTAATGTGATACACCATAAAAACAAATTAAAAAATAAGAATTATATGATCATATCAATAGATGCAAAAAAATGTCTTACAAGATTCAGCATCCATTTATGATCAAGACACTTAATAAAATACATATAGGAGGAAAGTAGCTTAACATAATAAAGGCTATATATGACAAACCCGCAGCCAACATTATACTTAATGGTGAAAAACTAAAAATCTTCCCTCTAAGATTAGAAACAAGACAAAGCTGTCCACTATCACTGCTGTTATTTAACATAACATTGGAGGTCCTAGCAAGTGCAATCAGGCAAGAGAAAGATATAAAAGGCATCCAAATAGGAAATGAAGACATTAAACTGTCACTATTTGTGGATGTCATTATTCTCTACATAGAAAACCCTAAAGACTCCACATGAACACGACTAGAAACAATAAAAAATACAGTAGTTTTTGGATACAAAATCAATGTTCAAAAATTCATAGAGTTCCTATACTCTAGTAATGAAGTGTCAGAAGAAAAATGGAAAATACAATTCCTTTGCAATTGCAACAAAAAGAATAAAATGCATAGGAATAAATATAATAAGATATGTGAAATACTTAAATGAAAAATATAAACTCTATTAAAAGAATTTGAAGAAGATTAAAAAAAATGGAAAGATATTCTGTGTTCTTGGATTGGAAGAATCAACACCATTAAAATGACCTTATTACCTAAAGCATTAAACAGATTTAATGCAATCCCCTCAAAATCTCATTGGCATTTTTTAAAGAAATAGAACAAAAAATCATCAGATTTGTATGAAAGCACAAAAGACCCTGAATTGTCAAAGGCATTCTGAGAAAAAGAACGAGGCTGGGGGCATCACTCTGCCCAACTTCAAATTATACTACAAAGTGACAGTACTCAAAACGGCATGGTATTGGCAGCAAAAAAGACACACGGACCAGTAGAACAGAATTGAGAGTTCAGAAGTAATCCCATGTTTATATGGGCAAATAATTTTTGACAAAAGAGCGAAAAACATACAGTGGAGAAAGGAAAGCCTCTTCAATAAATGGTGCTGGGAAAACTGGAAAGCCACCTGCAAAAGAGTAAAACCACTTTTTAATCTGAAATGGATTAAGGACCTGAAAATAAGACCTGAAAAAATAAATTTCAAAGAAGAAAACATAGGAATTAAACTCATGGACCTTGAACTTAAAGAGGATTTTATAAATTTGACCTCAAAGGCAAGGGAAGTAAAAGAAAAAATAAATGAATGGGACTATATCAAACTAAAAAGCTTCTACACAGCCAAGAAACTTTGGCAAAGAGAACCATCTGAATGAGAAAATATATTTGCAAGCAATGCACCTGATAAGGGCCTAATATTCCAAATAAAGTACTCAAAGAACTCAATAACAACAACAACACCAACAAAAAGATCCAATTAAAAAATGGGCAGACACTTCTCCCAAGAAAACATACAAAAGGACAACAAACATGAAAGGATGCTCAACATCACCACCTATTAGACAAATGAAAATCAAAGCCACAATGAGATACAATCTCACACCTGTTAGAATGGCTATCAATAGGACAAGTAATAACAAGTGTTGGAGAGGATGAGGAGAAAACAGAACCCTCTTACACTGCTGGTGGGACTGAAAACTGGTACAGCCACTATGGATAACAGCTGGAGTTTTCTCAAAAAGCTAAGAATTGATCTACCATATGGTCCAGCAATCCCTCTCCTGGATATTTAACCCAAAGACTTGAAAACATATATCCAAAAAGGTATTTGCACAGTGATGTTCATAGCAGCATTATTCATGGAGGCCAGAATATTGAAGCAACCAAAGTGTCCTAGGATAGATGATTGGATAAAGAAGCTATGGTACATATATACAGTGGAATATTATTCATCCTTAAGAAGAGATGAAATACTGAATGGATCTTGAGTTAATCATGCTAAACGAAATAAGTTTAGCATGAAAAAGTTGAAAACCACATGTTATCATTTGTGTGTGGGATATAAATCTAAAAGCAACAAAGGACAAACAGATTCATGGAAATGAACAATGGACTAATGGTTACTAGAAAGTGGGGAGGAGGGGAGAGGTAGATGGGGTAAAAGGAGTCAAATAATATGTTGAACACACAATGCAATATATATATATGACTTACTGTTGAATTGTACAGTTGAAACAGTGGATTTCATTAACCAATGTCACTATAATAAATTTAAAAATATAAAAATAAAATAATGTAAATGGAAAAATATAGAAAATAAATCTCTTATTCTTTCTGTGCTAGGTCCTGAGAGATACCTCAATTTCATTTTCCAAATCTTATATTGAGTTGTTTGTTTATGTTATCTTATTTTTAATTCCCAAGAGTTCTTTTTTGGTTCTATGAGTGTCTCTTTATAAAAAATAGATTCTCATCTTTTTTTTATGAACACGGAATCTTCTCATATCTTTTTATGTTTTTTTAAGTTTATTTCCTCCAAATTGGCCTCTATTTAAATTTTTTTGCGTCTCTGTCTTTCATGTAAGAAGGCTTTAATCAGATGTCTGGAGATCTTTGTCTATCTGCTCATGATAATGAATGGAGGAAAGAGCTGGTTGGCAATAGCGTGCGTACATGTGTCTGTGTACATATATGCATATGTGCGTGCATGTGTGTCTATTGTGTTTAGGGCTTATTGACTCCAAACTTTACTGTTGGGTGATTTAGATAAGCCCATTTATTGAGGAATTTAGATTGTGATTATATCAGTTTCTTATTGTTACTGTGACAAATAACCACAAATTTAGTGACATAAAGCAACATCGTTTTATTATCTTACAGTGTTCTGGAAAGCAGCAGTCCAAAATCAATTCTACTAGACTACAATCAAGATTTCAGTAGGCCTGAGGTACTTCTGGAGGTTCCAGGCAAAAAGCCATTTCCTTAACTTTTCCAGCTTCTATAGGCTGCCTGTGTTCCTTGATCGGTCTGCTTCTTCCATCTTCAAAACCAGCGGTATAGCAGCTTTTCTTCTCTCTGATTCCTGCTTCTGTTCTTAAATTTCTCTCCGAATCTGATACTCTTGCTTCTCCCTTATAATATCCTTTGTAATTATATTAGATTCACCTGAATAATCCAGGATAATCTTTTCATTTTAAGAACCTTAATTTAATCACACCTACAAAGTTCATTTTAAGGTAACATATTCACTAGCTCCAGGGATTAGGTCATGGATATTTAGGGGGCTTATTATTTAGTCTACCATAGGAAGTATCTAAGTTTTTCCTTTTGCACTGTCATACTCCCTAGATAAAGACTTTAGCTTGAAAGGTAAAATTCTAACTGCCAGCATTCTGAGATCTGAATAGTTTAAGAGAGATTGGGGACTTGTGTGTCTTAGTATGCAACATCCAGGATGTGCCAGTCACTTAATCTCTTTGGTTTGGATGCAGCGTCTGTATTTTTGGTGAATCTAGTTCACTCTAGTTCAGTGACCCTCTATTTTATCCTTTTTAGGGAATAAACTTTCAGATATCTGTTGCTTCCCAGGGGCCTGGAGAGGAGAAGGGATATACGAACTAACCCAATTCTACTTGTCTTAGTGGTCTTTCTTTATTCCTACTTCCAGAGATATCTGATGCTATCAATTTGAGAGTCTTTTGAGAATTCCAAGGTGTAAATCAAGCCGACTTTTAGCTTTCCCCATGGATAGACTGGGATTTTTATGTTTCTTGAGTTGTTTTTGTCAGCTCTGTCTCACCAGTATGCTTTGCAGCTTCTAAAATGTTATTTCTATTGCCTCTTCCTTTAATATCTTCTTATTTATTGGTTTATGTTTTTGTTTTTGTTTTTAAATCTTCACTGTGAATTTAGTGTGACTTTTGGCAGGAGTGAAATTAGATGTGTATGTGTGTGTGCATACGTGTATTTGTGCATGTGTGTGTTTTCATATTAATCCAGAAGATGCATTTGATTTGAACTGTTTATGTTATTTGGGTCAGGCATAGGTTGTTTCTTAATTGCGTAGCCAGGAACCACATCCAGTAAAAATATTTTAGTGGTCAGGTTTGTATATCCTGACCTATCTGCCCAATTACACACACTCAGTCTTGACTTCTTGTTTCCTACCAGATAACCTAGTTCCTCCAGAACTGGAATCTTGTCCCTAATTCCTAGCTTTATGTCACAGAGTAGGAAGCAGAAATGGCAAGAGTCTTCTGAATATAAATAGTTGTGGTTTTCATAATAGTAACCTTGAATTTCTCTTATTCCTTACAGTTTTTCAGAAGCTGGAGTTTTAGGAACCTGACTATGATGGCTATTATGTTCATAGTCTCCAAAGCTTGTGGCAAAAGGAAGTGTTGGCCTTTTTAATACTTTTATTAGCCTAGCAATGCCTACCTCTTACTTTGCCTTCTTTATCTCCCCAAACTTCCAACCTCATGCTGTCACTGTGACCCTATGATCTTCCCCCAGTTCCTTTCTTTTCTGTTGTATTTGTGGCAATTTCATGTCTCAGCCACCCCAAATCTGCTCCAACTGTACTTGGGTTCAGATTTAAGTCACGCTGCTTCTAAGAGCTTAATCTTCCCAACAACTCTATTATTATTCCTACTTACAGATTCAGAAATTGAGGCACAGAGAGAGTAAATCTGATCATGGTAACACTGCTGAGAAGGCAGTGCCCAGATCTGATCAATTTGATCCAGAGTGTATCTTTAAACCACTATGTAAGAAGCTTCTTATAAATCCCATTCATGTACCAAATACTGTTTTCTCATTTAATCCTCATAGAAATCCTAAATTAAGCAAACAACTAAAAAAGAAAGATACTGAAGATCTGAACAACAAAACTAACAACTTGACCTAATGAACAAATGTAGACGCCTCCACCCAATATTTGGAGAAAATATATACTTTTTAAGTACATAGAACATTTATAAATAGTAGCCATAAAACAAGACCTAAAAATGTTTAAATTATCAGAATCATATAGACCACATTCTATAATCACAATACAATTAAATTAGAAATCAATTTTTAAAATTATGAAGTCATATGTTTAGAAATTTAAAACACACTTAAACACTCATAAATAAAAAATATAAAGAAAAACAGAAAATATTGAAAATATTTATAACTGAATAAGGGAAGTACTTAAATAACAAATGCATAGTCTTAAATGTTTCTTAAAAGAAAAAAGGTTGAAATTAATAAGCTAGGCATTTAATTTAAGAAGTCAAGAAAAGTACAATGAGAAGCAAGGAAAATAAGAAAGAAAGAATGAATAGAAGAGCATAAATGCATAAAATAGAAATCATTGTCAATTATGATTAGCTGGCAATACTCAGTCTCTCCGAAAATTAGAAAATGAAAAGAATATGTCCCAAAAAGGGTAAGAAAAAGTGCTGTCACACATCTAGTTCTTTCATATTTTAATCTCCTTAAATAGATTTTACAGAATAGATTAGAAGGTATTTGCTTTTTAAATATTTATTTTTCTAATTATTCAAGTGATATATTTTCAATGGAAGATTTGAAAATATAGAACAATGTATATAAATGTTACCCATAATCTCAACATTAGTCAATAATTATTAACTATTAACATTTAGGTATTTTTCCAGTCTTTTTTCTATGTATCTGAAGATTTGTAAATGTCTACATGTAATTAATTATATGGCATTACTCAATGTGTGGTGCCATATTGAATTTAAGTATAATTGAGGCAGTCTAAATGTGTCTGACGAACTGGCAGGGTTGACCTGCCTGAAGTCTATTTACAAGATTACTAAGGAGTCTTTGGAAGAACTAAAAAAGAGTGTACTGGACATGATGAGCTTATGGGCTTGAAAGAGTAACCATGTATGCTCTCTATATAGGCTTCTTTCCTTGCGTTTTAATTATTATTTTTTTTATGGTAATTCCTGGGTTGCTTCAGATTGGATTCCTAGTTCAAATTCTCAAAAAAATGACCAACAATCTTATTTGGACAGAATCTAAGCTAAGAAAGAGACCACTAGGTAGTCGATGGCATGAGTGACTGTGCCAGTTCTATCAGGGTCCAGAGCATACAGGTCATATAGTATACAACATGGCTTGCTTTCAAGATGCTCACTTCAGCAAAGGCTCTGGGCTGGACAACTTCTCTTAAAGAAGGCAGTAAGTTGAGCAGGTCCCAAGGAGAGAAGCATTCCATAGATTACTGGTTACTATTGCCCAGCTTTGTCACAGAGCAGGTATTGGCACAGCATTGTTGATAGTATCCATGGAGGAAAGCAATGGGGAAGTGGCAGAAGTATTAAGACCCAGTAGGCTTATGATGAATACAGGCACTCAGCAGAGCAACCATGAAGAACAGAAGGACCTGATATGAATATCCACCACCGAGTATTTACTATTCCTATTTTGTGTTAGGCCCTATGGGTAATGAGAAAATATAAGATGTGGCTGCTATCCTGAAGGAAGTCATGGGTAAGTATAGGTAGAAAGATTATAAACATTATGCTTAAAAACCTTTTAAAAAATAAATACATGTAGTGATAACTTCCCATGACAGTTACCAACTGGTAAATGGTCACTTTCTCTAACCTATTGAGCATGTCCTCAACTGCTCGTTTATTTCAAGGATGTTTCTTTTAACCCATACACTCATCACCAGGAGTAAAAAAAATAATGCCAAGAGTTCAGTTAGGTTATGTAAGTTTATATAAAACTTTCAAGGTTATCTATCTCACTACTTTCCCCAGTGAATGTTGATTTAAGTGTTATTCTATGATGTTTGTAGATACGTGAGGTTGAAAAAAAGCATATGCCTTTAAAAGCTAGAAAAATAGTAAACATTTTAATAGTAAAAACATGAGTTTTAAAAAAATATTTTGATAGTAAAACATAATAAAGAAAACTTGGAAAATATAAAAAAATAAGAAAAAAGGGTCACCTATGACCCAAATTAACCACAGTTGATATTTTGGTGTAAACCCTTCCAGATTTAATTTTTATATCATATTTTGATTATTTTGTGTTTTAGGTAGTTATGCTTATACTGTAAACATAAATTTGTAATTTGCTTTTTCGCATAGCAAAACATCATTTGTAATGACTGCATAATATTACAACTCTTTATTTAATCCTTCCCCTAAACTTAGACTTGTGGGATATTTCTAATTCTCCAAAATATTAAATAATGTTGAAACATATTCACTTGCATAGTTTTATCTTATATTCTTATTTGTTTCCATAGTATAAATTATTGAAAATTGACTTGTTTAATCAAAGGGTATAAATATTTCTAAAGATCTTCACACATATTACTTAGAAAAAAACTCTAGATAGAAGGTTGGCATAATTTGCACTTCCAGTGAGGACTGTAAATTTTAAAAATGGGTACGATAAACTCCAAATGGAGAATACATCATTTGAATATTGCCCTCAAGTCTAAATATGAGACTTAGATATATGACCATAACTTGATAAAGGAAAACATTCTTGTCCTTATTCAAATGATTCCAGGCTATAAAAAAAAAGAAAAACCAAAGTGAGTAAAGTAGTAAATTTGACTTGATTAATAATTCATAATCCAGGTAGCAACTTAAACTTATAGTTCATATTCAGAACATAATGGAATAAGAAAATATGTATTTGAAATTGCTAGGAAAGGTGTTATACATTATGTGCTGTTAAATAAGTCAGAAGACATTTCATATGTGATTTCTCTTCACTCTGGACTTGCTGGATAGGTTTATGAGTTTCATCCATAACTAAATTAACATTAGTATTTTAGCAGATGAAGCAAAAATAGTTTCAAATAAAGATATATTCCTCCTCTTTTTAAATACGACTCACTAATGACTCAGTATAAAGAAGGATTATTAGCAAAATATAACACAATTCAAAAGAATTATTTCAATGAGATAAGGTTTTGAACCTTTGATTATTTTATGAACAGGAAATTCTCAAATGGTAATACTTCTTTATGCTTTGAGTTATTAATACACAGAACATTCAAAACACAGTGCTATTTTCATCAGACAACACAAAATGCAGATGTTATAATTATTCCATTGATTCAACCCATAGACAATTCAATAGACACATTGAAATACTGGGGGGAAATTGAGATATTAGAGGATGAATAAATACAAGGGCAATAAGAATGGAAAGAAAATGATGGCATTCTAAAAGCCTATTAACAAGACTCAGTGAATCCTGGGCAGTGGAGGCAAAATGGAGAAGGTATAGGTGTCAATGGGAGTCTATTACCTGGATGATGATTGAATAGGTTCCACACAGTATTATGGATAATTGAATGACTACTCTGATGAGGCAGATGATCACTTGAAGCCCACTGAGAGTTATGAGAATGGAAAACAAAATGATGTTCCATTCTACTACATGTGCAGGTTCAAGGCACTGAACCCATAAGCTGGAATCTGTAAGGAAACTAAGAAAGAAGAAAGAAATGGTCAGCAAGACCCATGGCCAAGACTACACATTTAGTCCAAGGAAGAAGGAAATTAATATATATGATTAAAATAAATAACATTATTAAATATAAATTAACATACTTTAAAAATCATTTAGATACATATATTAAAAAATATAGTATGTATAGTACTGGACTATGCTTATTATAAACATAGTGACCACCTCCAAGACAATCTAATTTAATTAGGAAGCAAGACACTTATTGAAGAGTTCAATAACAATGAAAGGCAGCACATGTCAATAGCTAGAGAAGACAGATTGCCCATTCCATAGGAGTCCAAAAGTTAGCTTGAGCTCTTAAGGACATGGCTGAGCTTATGCTTGATCTAAAAACCACACAGTTGGCAAAATATCAAACAGAAATTTCTGCTATATATTCCTAAAATCTCTCCCAATACCCTTTAGAACAGTAGTTCTCAAACTTGAGCATATATCAGGATTATGGAGAATTCGTGAAAATGCAAATTGCTGGGCCCACAGAGTTTTCAGTTTAGAAGGTCTGGATGGGGCTCAAGACTTTACATTTCTAAGTTTCCAGGTGCTGGTGATGCTGCTGGTCTGGGGTTCACAGTATGAGGATTGCTGTTTTAGAATGGTGCTGTTCTTCAGCTCTTAAGAAGCTTTAGATTAAAAAACTGAAAGGTTTGATCAGTCTAGTTTAGCATAGGATTAAGAGAATCAAATGACTTCCAAGATAATTCTAAAACTACACTGAATCAACCTGACTAACTTTTGCTCACTTTCAGGTCTATCATGGCCATTAGCATTTCTTCTAAGATTGACAATCTCTCTGTTCAACTAAATCAAAATGAAAAAGTGGCATCCTTAAACAAATTCTCCAAACAAAAACAAATACACCTATTTGCAGGTCAGAATTGCTCATTAATATTTTATCAACAGCAAGTTGCTTTTTCTTAAAACAGAAATTAAGACAGGCAACCTGGGTACCAGCCAAGTGGCTCTGTGGTGGAATGGGGTGAATTCCGCATTTTGGTGACCACTACCACCACCATAACCTCTCTATTCTCTCTTTTTTTCTCTCTCTCTCCCCCCTCTATTTCTTTCTTATTATCTTCCCTTAACTCTATTTCCTACTCTCTGTGTTCAGGGATATTCAGAGGCACTCTAAGAATTTCTTGGTATTGCCAATGGCCCTTAGGTCTCAAGTGGTTAGCACTCCCTGGATCTGTAGGATCTTGGGCAAGAGACTTTACCTATCTGATCTCCAGACAATAGGCTTAAACTATCCAGCCCTAAGGTTATTATGACTGTCAGTGAGAGTTAGGTAAAACTGCTTTGGAATCTGAAAAGCACAATACAGATCTAATTTCCTGTTACCATTTGCCAAAACCAATTTTATGTACCCTTATACTCCAAACTCGATTTCAGCCACCAGGGAAGCTAATATCTTCAAAATCCTTACTCTAAACTGTTCCCAGTATATCCTTTGCACAAACCAAAAATACTTTAAAGAGAGATGACTTGTAGGGTTTCAATTTTTCTCCTGGACTATGGTACTATTTATTCCTGTAAACCACAGAGAGTCATAAGTACGCTAGCAGAGTATGGAAGAAACAGAAAACCTGGAAACGGGTGAATGCAAATATCAAGGGAAGACAAGTTTAAAGGATTAACGAAGAGCCATGTAGGCAGCCTGAGATTCTTGCATTGAAAGGGGAGGCTTCTTTGGTTTTGGGGTGGAGAAAAGTTCAAGGGCTGATGGAATAAAAAAAGGTTTCTTTGCACCAAGTGGGACTTTTGATATTAAGGTCTCCTTTCCTGAGGCCTTTCAATCCCATAGGAGTGCCTCCTCCAAGTGCTCAAAAGGGCCTGAGGCTGTTCTTTAAGTTCTCCTGACCTGAGAGAGAGCTCTGGAGGCAGCATCTTGTTGAACTTTCAGAATAAAGGTAGCTATGGGCACAGAAACAGTTCTGTCACGCAGTCTAGGTAAACTCGTAAGACCTCCAATAGGTGTGAGCCTTAAATAATAAATGGGGAGATTAGAAAAAAAATGTAACTTCCCCAGGAAAGTTACATTTTATTTCATTTGAATTCTGAACACAAGACAAAACAGGGAGAGATTTAATGGCCCTCTCTTGTATCTCTGCCAGGACACTGCTACCTCCTGAGCTGCCTCTCCAAGTTGGTAGGCCAATAAGCCCAGAACAATGCCAGCGTGAGGCATTCTGTGATCCAGTCCCTTAACATCTGACTGAACTACAAGCCTTTTGAGCAAGACTGCTTCTGTAGACTCTTCTTCAGTACATGCTAGATAAGCTCCTGGCTCATTCCACAAACTTCCACACCTAGCCATGTCTCTAGATCGCAGACTGCACTTTGCTGCTTGCCCTGCCTGATTCTATCTCTGTGTAGCCCCTACTCATATAGCCCTGGGTTGCAGCATCCTAGGACGCTGTAATTTTCTCTCAGCTGAGCACTTTCATGTCTGTAACAGATCACATGTCAATGTGGCCACAAAAGAAGACTAACTTCCCAGAACCACTCAAGTCTTAGGCTCCAACAGCTGCTATACCACCATAATCATGAAAACCTGTTCTGAAAAGTGGGAGAAACATATCTTTCATTTGGATATCTCTAAGTTAGCCTCACACTGGTGAATACACATGGCAGTAAAAAACTTGGGGAAAAAAACATGTGAACACAGATACATGAAGGAATATATTGGTCCGGACATCAGTAACCTAATAGGAAAATGCTACCTAAACCAGCCACATGGAACCCCGAAGTAATCATGGAAAATGAGTATGACCATGACCTCCTTGATTTGGGGAATTATCCCTTACCGTCCTGCAGTGCCCTCAAAGGCATATTCCCAGCCATTGAGGGTTTGACAGTATGGGCCTTGAACAAGACCCAAAGTTGACATGACCAGGGAGTATCCAGAAAAAGCAATTCCAAGGGCAGAAAAGATAATCGACAGCAGTGTCTAAATAAAACATAGAAGAAAGAGGTTAGTGCTATAGAATGAGACAAGGGGATACTGTGGATAAATGATCAGGTAGGTATCTTCCCCTATTCATCTAGCCTACTCCACTCTACATAATACAAAATGTCCACATAAAAATGGAAACATTTAATCCAAACCCAGATGATCTTAAAAATAAGTTTAAATGACTTTTTGCTTGGCATTCCACAGAGGCAACTAGCTAATTTACTAAATTTCTTTCTTTTTTTCCTGGAGGGTTGAGATCAAAATAATGATCACCTCATATATAATGCAAGGAAGAAATGTGAACAATTAATCTATACTTATTTATTGAAGATGTTATTTTCTAGAAAGGTAGGTTCCCTAAGAATCATAAGCTATAATCCCTGCTTTTTTCTTATGTAGATGATATTTGAATATCTTCACACATAGAAATATGAGGGGAAATAGCCGATGTTAACCTAGATGGTCATATTTATATTTAAGTAAGGATTGATAGGAAAGATGATGTTTTAATTTGAATAAAGAGAATGAGCAATATTCACAAGCAGAACAGTACAAGCAGAATTGCGACAATAAATAAATTTGTTAGATCTAAGGGGAAGCTCCTACAGAAGGGCAGAGGAGGAATTTCCTACAGAGGGGAAATTCCTACAGAGAGGCAGATTGGCATCGTGCTAATGCTAGGGAAACAAAGTTGATAGGACACAATCTAGCCCTTGTGTTGCTTACAAATTGAGTGCAGACTTGGCAGATCTGGGTGGGAAATGGTCTTAAATGCTGGATCAAGGAGGCTGGACTTCCTCCTTCAGGGCAAGTGGCTTTCCACAAATTAACCTTTTATTAATATAATTTCGAATCTACAAGAAATGTTTAAAGTACAATACAGTGAATCTCTATATACCCTTTACTTAGGCTCATTTTTGTATTTACCACTTTCGCTTGTATTTACCACTTTCTCTTTGTATATGTGTATGTGTGTGTGTGTGTGTATTTACACATTTTTGTTGTTGAAGTATTTTAACATAGGTTGCAGACATTATGATTTCCCCCCTATATACATCAGTTCATATCTCCCCAAATTAAATTTATTATTCTGTAGCTGTTGTTTTTTTATTTTTATTTTTTTGCGTAGGATCTAATGAAAGTTTATGCACAAGGTTACATCTCTTTACTTTCTTTTAATCTACACTAATCTCACTGCTTTTTTGTTTTGTTTTGTTTTTCAGGATATTAAATTGTTTTTGAAGAATACCAGCTAGTTGTCTTATACAGTTTCTACATTTTGGATTTTTCTGATAATTTCCTCACAATTGGACTTGAGTTGAAACTTTTGGCAAGAAACTTGATTGGTGTGGGTACATTATGGGACGCTCACTGCTACTGGTGATGCTTAATTTAATCTCTTGGTTATGATGGTTTTCTTTAGATCTATAAATGTACATTTTCCACTTTGCAATTAGTAAATAATTTGTGAGATGATACTTTGTCATATCCTGTTCTCTAAAGACATTTCAACTGATGAATTTAGCATCAATTGCTGATTATAATATTCATAGTCACCAATTACCACAATAATTGGTTGCAATATATTGCTTTTCTAATGCTATCATTTCTTCTGCATTTATAAGTTATGATTTTTTGCAAGGAATTTCCATTTCCCATTTCTTTCTCCTCTGACTCTCTATTCAATATATTATATTCATAACTATTACCATTCTTTTAGATGCTGAGATGGTCCAAATATGGCCGGCCAGTGGGAACATCCCTTTGAGTTAATTCCTGTGCCCTTTGAGACATCCTTATTATTCTTTGAAAATTTCCTTACTTTCTGGCAAAAGATGGTCCAAACTTATTTTGATTTTATGTTGCCTAGCCCTGAATAAGTTCTTTTTTTCTGACAAGTCATGAATTTGGTTTTTGAGTAAAAATATGGCATGAACCAATATATCATTTTAGAAAATTACTTTGACAGTGATGGTGTACCAGATAGAAGTGAGAGAGTCCAGAAATAAGGAGTCTGTATGGAGACAACTTCAAGTCCATGTGACAAAGACAATCACTAGTTAAAAAGATATTAAGGAGGAAATGAACAGCTAGAAATAAATTTAAAAAAAATTCCAGAGTTTGAAACTTGGATGAAAAAGAGACAGAAATAGGGATGCCAAGGAGGATAGTTTGCTTTGGGAGAAAAATTAAGTTAGTTTAAGAAGTGTTGATTTCAAATGAGAGTAGGACAGCTAAACAGAAACTTGCAGTAGCCAGCTGATAATAAACTCAAAAGATGAGACCACAGTTTCAGTCAAGAATGTGAAGTAGATAAATGCTATTCTCACCTCCTCCCATGACTACATCAAAATTACATCTAAGTTATAGAACAATCACCTTGAGTAACACCCTGAAGACTAGCTAAGAATCGAAAGGGATATCTTGGCTATAGAGATCCCCCACCTAAGGAGCAAGGGTTCTCTGCCCTACACTGAGCTCCCTAGCCTAAAGCAATAGTATTGAGGAAATGAGTTATCACAACATCTGGCTGTAAAAATCAGTGGGGATTCCATCTGGTTGAGATAGAGGGCTGTTGTGGACCCAGGTACACTCTTAAAGGACCTGAGCACAGACTCACTCATTCACAAACACTCACCCTAAGCTCCAGTGAAAGAACAGCAGGTTGAAAAGCACCAGGGACATACAAGAAGGAATTAATTGTCTGGGTTCAGGGTGAGGTCTGAAGGGGCAGTTCTCTCCCAGACAGAAGTGCTGGGAGGTGCCATTGTTTCTTTATTGGGCCCTCCCTGACTCAGCCTGCAGGCACCAAAAGACATCAAGTCTGAGTCTTCATTGACTTGGCTAACACAGCTCGTCTCACCCTAGTACTTTTCTGAGGCTCCATTCCACCCAACTAGAACCTCTTTTAGCAGCTGTTCCTCACAAATGACTGGCCTAGGACTTTCCTTAAATGTCTCAAAGGCCTACAAACCCCAAACAAGCAGCAGTAAGATGGCCTCAGCCTGCCTACTGTATCTCTTGCTAAGTAGCCCCAAGACTGGCATTAGTGGTGCCTCCAAGCCCAGCAAAGGCAGTTACCAACTGCAGATCACCTTGTACCTCCTACCAGATGACCCATGGTTGTACATAGGGAGTGGTTGACCTTCGCACACACCAGAGCCCCTGTCAAGAATCTCTAGAAAAAACACCTGATGGCTGACTTCAGATCATACCAGAGCATCACCCAATTAGCTGTACAAGTGACACACCCAAAGGGTGAACTCAGCAAGCACTAGAGCTCCACTAAAGAAAATTTCACTTCATGAGATCAGCCCACTCCCAAACACACAACAGCTCATCAGCTATAATCACAGCCAGCCCTCACAGTCAGTTAGTCAGAGTCAATCTTACCCACTGATGTGCCAACATCAATCAAGGCTCAACTACAAAAGGAAGGCACACAGAAACCAAACAACGGACACCACTAAAGTACCTGGCTTAGGTGACCAAGGAAACTATGTTACTGTTCCCCATAGGACACCTACTGTATAAGACCACTCTGCCAAGATCGGGAGATGTAGCAGATCTACATTATATATAAACAAACACAGGGAGGCAGCTAGAATGAGGAGGCACAGAAACATGTCCCAAATAAAAGGGCAGGACAAAACTCCAGAAAAAGAACTAAATGAAATGGTGGTAAGCAATCTATCAGATACAGAGTTCAAAACACAGGCTATAAGGGTGCTTAAGGACTGGAATAAACATGGCAGCGTGAGAGACATTCTCAGATCTCTCCACTTGAAACAACAATATGCTGAATAGCTAAAACTCAACGAAAAATACCCAAACTGCATACCAGCATGTCTGAACGTGGGATCTGTGTATAAGAGCTACCATAGGTCAGAACCCCAGGTGTCGGGCGGTGAACTGGTAGAAACAAAGAAGCTGCCTCTCGCAGCAGGAGCACCCTGTAGGAGGAGCAGGAAGGGAGAAGGAGAGGTGAGTTCCCTGAACAGCCTGCCTGAAAGTACTGTGAGCTCCAAGTGGCCAGCGGCATGACCAATTATCAGGGCAGAAAGCAGAGAAACAGGGATGGCAGAAAAGCAGGGACAGCAGAGAAACAACAGTTGATTTTTACCAGACACAGTTGCAAAACTGAGACTGATAGGAGCTTCAACCCCCAACCAAGAGGGCTCCTGCCCCCATACTCTCTGAGACATAACGCTGCGGAGCCCCAGGTAAATCTGAGCAAACACTACCGAAACTGTCACTAACACTGACAGAAACTAGAACTGAGACTAGTAACCATGATTAAACATCTGTAAGGAAAAAAGGTTTTATTAACACTTTATTTAAAGCAGAGATCCAAGAGGCTTAGATGTCACCTACTGGAAACCGAAAGAAAAACATCTGATTTGCAACGGGCTAGGGACCATTATATAATAAATCTTTCAGGGGGCAGGGAAGCAGAACTCACTTCCACTAATGCCCAGGTGGAGAAATAGTCCATTAAACACTATGAACAATCGAAGTGATAAGGTATCTCAGAAAGAAAGAGAAAAACCTCCAGGAAATAATCTTACAGACATAGAAATATGCAACTTAACTGACAGACAATTCAGAATGGTACTTCTGAAAAAAATCAGTGATATCCAAATTGAATCATATCAACAATCTCAGGAATTGAAGAAACAACTAGATGAGCAGAATGAGTTCTTTAGCGAGGAGATTGAAACACTCAAAAAGAAACCACCTAGAACTTTTAGAGATAAAAAATATAATGCAAAAGTTGAAAAATGAAATAACAAGCTTGGGAAATAGAGTCAACCAAATGGAGGAAAGAATCAGTGATATCAAAGACAGAAATCTAGAAATAAATCAGATGGAATAAGACAGAAATTTAAGAATGAGAAATAATGAAAGAGAAATTCAAGAACTAGCTGATACCATCAGGAGAGGAAACATAAGAATAATGGGCATTCTTAAAAGGAAAGCATTTTCAGACAAATAGTTGAGAATTTTCCAAATCTAAGGAATTAGCTGGAGCTTGGACTTTGAGAAGTCAATAGAACACCCAATTATCTCAATCCAAAAAGGCCTTCACCAAGACACATTGTATTAAAATTATCAAAAATCAAAAACAAGCACAGAATTTTCAGGGCAGCCAGGGAAAAGAAGATGGTAACTTATATAGGAAAACCCATTAGATTATCGTCAGACTTCTCAGTATAACCTTACAAGCGAGAAAAGAGTGGAACCAAATATTCAAACTATTAAATGAAAGAAATTACCAGCCAAGAACAATGCATCCAGCAAAGCTCTCCTTTAGATATAAAGGAGAAATAAAGACCTTTCCAGACATACAAAAATCGAGGGAATTCTCCACTATGAGGCCTGCACTACAGAAAACACTGAAAAAGTCAGCTCACCTAAAACAAAATGACATACACAAAAAAATGCATAATTAGGAGTAAGGTGACTAGCAGGCTGATAAAAGCAGAAGAGTGTAACCCTTACTAGGAACAGGGCATTCATTATAAGCTTAAAATAAGAAGAAATTTGCTATAGCAAGATAGTAATGAAAGTTCAGCATACATAGGGACAAAATGAGACAACAAGAACTGAAAGGGGGAGGATTCAAAGATCTAAATTCATAAAGATGAGTGGAGATAAGGCACATGCAGAAGAAAAAGGATGACTATATATATACAACTATCCTTATCATATTCATAATGGTAACCACAGGCCAAAGATTTAGAACCAAAGTATATAACATAAAACAAAAAGGACCACAAGGAAAATTCGCAAAGCCAACCAAAATAAAGAAAACAGAAACACAAGGAAAAGGAAACAATGGAAACACTGAGCTACCAGAAAGCAAAAGATAAAATGACTATAAAAAGACCTCATATTTCAGTAACCACCCTAAATGTAAATGAAATGAACTCACCAACAAAAAGACATGGAGTTGGAGAATGGATCAAAAAACAAAGCTCTACCATATGCTGCCTCCAGGAGACACATCTCAGATCCAAAAACAAATATAGACTCAAAGTGAAAGGATGGAAAATGATGTTTCAAGCAAACGGCATTAAGAAAAAAAGTGAGAGTAGAAGTACTAATATTAATTAAAATAGACTTCAAAATCAAAAAGGTAAAGAAAGATAGTGAGGGACACTTTATAACGATAAAGGGAATCATACATCAAGAAGACATATAACACTTTTTAATATCTATGCTCCCAATCAAGGAGCCCCAACATATGTAAAGCAATTACTAACAGAACTAAAGGCCAAAACAGATCAAAATACATTCATAGTAGGAGACCTAAATACCCCACTGTCAGATATGGACTGGTCCTCCCAACAGAAAATCAATAAGGAAATAACATCCTTAAATGGCACATTAGATCAACTGGACACAATTAACATATACAGAGCCTTCCATTCCAAAACAGCTGCTTATACATTCTTCTCTAGTGCACATGGAACATTCTCAAGGATTGACCACATACTGGGAAACAGAGATAGCCTCAACAAATATAAGAGGGTTGAAATCATACCAATCATATTCTCTGATCATAATACTTTGAAACTAGAGATCAACTGTAAAAGAAAGCAGAAAGAACCAGTAATAAATGGAGATTAAACAACATGCTAGGAGGAATAACTGGGTCAGAGAAGAAATAAAAAGGAAGATCAAGAGATACATAGAAACGAATGATAATAATAGTCCAACATATCGAAACATTTGAGACATGGCAAAAGTGGTCATAAGAGGAAAGTTCATATCATTACAAGCCTACCTCCAAAAATAAAAACAAGCCCAAACAAACACCTAATGCTTCATCTTAAAAAACTAGAAAAGGAAGAAAAAATGCATCTAAAGTCAGCAGAAGGAAAGAAATGATCAAAATGAAAGCAGAAATAAATGAAATTGAAAACAATAAAAAAATAGAAAACATAAATGCAACAAAGAGATGGTTCTTTGAGAAGGGTAATATTATTGACAAACCACTAAAGAAAAAAGAGAAAGGACATAAATAAACATAATTTTGGATGAAAGAGGGAAAATTATGACATAACCACAGAAATACAAAGGATCATACAAGAATACTATGAAAAAGTTTATAACACCAAATTTAATAGCCTAGGAGAAATGGACCAGTACTTAGAAAAATACAACCATCTTAGACCGAATCAGGAAGAACTGGAAAATCTAAATAGACCAATCAGCAGTATAAAGATAGAAACAATCAGCAAAAACCTACCAAAAAGTAAAAGTCCAGAATCAGATGGCTTTACCAGTGAATTCTACCAAACATTCAAAGAAGATTTAATACCTATTCTCCTCAAACTCTTCCAAAAAATTAAAGAGGAGGCAATTGTTCTCAACTCATTTTATTACATTGATATCAAAACCTGGTAAAGATAACACAAAAAAGAAAATTACAGACCAATATCTCTCATGAACACAGATGCAAAAATCCTAAATAGGATACTAGTGAACCGAATACAGCAACATATTAGTAATATTACTTACCACGGTCAAGTGGATTTCATACCAAGTGCATGGGAATGGTTCAACATTTGCAAATAGATTAATGTGGTACACCACATAAACAAATTAAAAAATAAGAATCATAGGATCATATCAATAGATGCAGAAAAAAGTTTTATAAGATTCAGCATCCATTTATGATCAAGACACTTAACAAAATCGGTATAGAAAGAACATAGCTTTACATAATAAAGGCCATATATGACAAACCCGCAGCCAACATTATACTTAATGGTGAAAAACTAAAAACCTTCTCTCTAAGATCAAGAACAAGACAAGGCTGTCCACTATTGCCACTGCTATTCAATATAACATTGGAGGTCCTAGCAAGTGCAATCAGGCAAGAGAAAGATATAAAAGGCATCCGAATAGGAAATGAAGAAGTCAAACTGCCACTATTTGTGGATGAGATGATTCTCTATTAGAAAACCCTAAAAACTCTACAAGAACACTACTAGAAATGATAAGCAAATACAGTAAAGTCTTTAGATACAAAATCAATGTTCAAAAATCCATAGCATTCCTATACTCTAATAAGGAAGTGTCAGAAAAATAAGTGGAAAAATAATTCCTTTTGAAATTGCAACAAAAAAGTAAAATACCTAGGAATAAATCTAATGAAACATGTGAAGGACCTATATAATGAAAACTATAAGACTCTATTAAAACAAATCAAATAGGATACAAAGAAATGGAAAGGTATTCCATGTCCTTGAATTGGAAAAATCAACATAGTTAAAATGACTATATTACCTAAAGCATTATACAGATTTAATGCAATCCTCATCAAAATCTCATTGGCATTTTTTAAAAGAAATAGAACAAAAAAATCATCAGATTTGTGTGAAAGCACAAAAGACCCTGAATTGCAAAATGGACAAATAATTTTCGACAAAAACACCCAAAATATACAGTGGAGAAAGGAAAGCCTCTTCAATAAGTGGTGCTGAGAAAACTGGAAAGCCACCTGTAAAGAAATGAAACTAGATTCTTGTCTATCACCACACACCAAAATTAATTCTAAATGGATTAGGGACCTGAATATAAGACCTGAAACAATAAAATGTGTAGAAGAAAACATAGGAACTAAACTCAAGGGCCTTGGACTTAAAGACTATTTTATGAAGTTGATCTCAAAGGCAAGAGAAGTAAGAGCAAAAATAAATAAATGGGACTACATCAAACTAAAATGCTTCTGCTCAGCAAAAAAACCATCAACAAGGTAAAGAGACAACCATCCAAATGCGAAGATATATTTGTAAGCAATGCCTCTGATAAGGGTCTGATATCTAAAATATACAAAGAACTCATACAACTCAATAACAACAAAAAACACAAACAATCCAATCAAAAAATGGACAGAGGACCTGAACAGACACTTCTCCCTAGAAGACAAACAAATGGCCAACAAATATATGAAAAGATGCTCAACATCACTATTAGGGAAATGCAAATCAAAACCACAACGAGATACCATCTCACACCTGTCAGAATGGCTATAATCAACTGGACAAGTAATGACAATGTTGGAGAGGATGGAGAGAAAAAGGAACCCTCATACTGCTGGTGGGACTGCAAATTGGTACAGGCACTATAGAAAGCGGTGTCGAGATTCCTCAAAAAACTATATGATCCAGCAATCCCTCTACTGAGTATTTTCCCCCAAAGACTTGAAAACTCATATTCGAAAAGATATTTGCGCACCAATGTTCATAGCAACATTATTCACAGTGGCCAAGACATGGAAGCAACTGAAGTGTCCTACGATAGATGATTGGCTAAAGAAGCTGTGGTACATATATGCAATGTAATATTACTCAACCATAAGAAGGGATGAAGTACTGCCATTTTCAACAACATGGATAGACCTTGAAATAATCATACTAAGTGAAATAAGCCAGACAGAAAAGGTTGAAAATCACATGATATCACTTATATGTGGGAAATAAACCTAAAAGCAACAAATGAACATGACAAGCAAACAGACTGATGGATATGGACAATGGACTAGGTGTTACCAGAAGGGAGGAGGGAAGAGGGTGAAAATTAAAAAATAAAATGTTAAAAATAAATAAATCGATGAATAAAAAGAAAAAGAAAAAGAAAAAATTTGTTCAGTGAACTTAGAAAAAGAATAGATTAAATCAGTGAGAACTTATACAAAGAAATACAAATCATAAAAAAAGTCAAAAATGAAGAATGCAATAATTGAAATAAAGACTACATTAGAGGGATTCAACAGTAGATTAGATGAAACAGAGGACAGAATCAGTGACTTAGAAGACAAGGTAAGAGAAAACATCCAATCAGAACAGGAAAAAAAAGGATAGTTTAAGGGACCTCTGGGACAACATCAAGCACATCAATATTTGCATCATAAAAATACCAGAAGGAAAAGAGAGAGAACAAGGGATTGAAGACCTATTTGAAGAAATATTGACTGAAAACTTTTCTAACTGGTGAGAAAATAGAGATATAAGTCTAAGAAGTACGAAGAGTCTCAAACAAGAGGAAGCCAAAGAGGCCCGCACCAAGAAACACCAAAGAGTTCATCACTACAAACCAGTATTATAAGATATGTTAAAAATAATTCTTTAAGAAGAAAAAGAAAAGATTAAAAAAGGGCCTTTTGTAATAATAAAATAGCAATAACTACATACCAACCAATAATCACTTTAAATGTAAATGGTTAAATGCTCTAATAAAAAAATGTAGGGTAGCTGAATGGAGGAGAAAATAAGAACCATACATACGCTGCCTACAAAATACCTACTTCAGATCGAAAGACACATACAGACTAAAGTTAAGGAATGGAAAAAGATATTTCATGCAAATGAAAATTAAAAAAACTGGGGTAGCAATATTTGTATTGAACAAAATAGACTTTAAAACAAAAGCTATAACAAGAAACAAAAAAAGGGCCTTTTGTAATAATAAAGTATCAATCCAACAAGAGGATCTAAGTATGTTAAAAATATATGCACCCAATGTAAGAGCACTTAAATATATAAAGCAAATATTGATGAATAAAAAGGAGAGATTGACAATAATACAGATACATATGGAAATTTAACACACTACTGACATTATGGGAGTGATCAACTAGACAGAAAATCAACCAGAAACATCAGCCTTAAATGACACATTGAATTTAATTGTTTTTTTTTTAACATTTTACCCCAAAGCAGCAAAATATACATGTTAGACCACCATAAGAAGTCTCAATATTTAAGAAGATTGAAATTATATCAAGCATCTTTTCTGATCATAATGGTATGAAACTAGAAACCAATTACAAGAAGAAAATTTAAAAAACAAAACACAAATACCATACTACTAAATAATAAATGAGTTAAATATGGAATCAAAAGATACTTTGAGAGAAATAAAAATGAAAAAACACTGACCCAAAATTTATGGGACACAGCCAATGCAATTCTAAGAGGGAAATTCATAGCAATACAGGCCTACCTTAAAAAACAAGAATAATCTTAAATAAACAATCTAACCTTCCATTTAAAATAACTAGAAAAAAACAACAAACAAATCCCAAAGGGAGTTGAAAAAAAGGAAATAATAAAGATCAGAATGGAAATAAACAAAATAGAATCTAAAAAATTAAATATTAAAGATCAGTGAAATCAAGAGTTGATTCTTTTAAAGAATTTTTAAAAACCTGGCAAACCTTTAACCAGACTCATCAAAAAAAAAAAGAGAGGCTCCAAATAACTAAAATTACAAATGAAAAAGAAGTGACAACTGACACCATTGAAATATAAAGGAGTATAAGAAAATACTATGAACAATTATGTGCCAGCAAATTGGACAACCTGGAAGAAATGAATAATGTTAATATTTTCATTTTCCTGACTGTGAGGAAAGAAAGGTGGGGCCTGCTCAACCATCCTCAAAAAAACTATTGCTCTTACCATGTATTTTTTGCTGCAGTTTTCACTCCGGCAACATTTATAGTTGTTATCACTCTCTAGCACAAGAAGTACTGCTGCTACAATAAGCATCTATAGTAGGGAAGAGAGAAAATATCAGAAATAGGATACTAGTTTACATTCATGCTTGTAATCACAGCACAGTGATTTGAGCATAGACTCTAGTTCAGGTAGATCTGGGTTTGAATCCCAGCTCTGACACTTTCTAGTGGAGTGTACTCGAGTCCTTCCTATAAATGGTATTGAGAACTCACCTCATTGGGTTGTTATGAGGAAATGCATGTCAAATTTTGAACATAGGGCTTGATTTATAGTGATCGATAATTGTTAGCTATTATTATCATGGCTGATCAGTTATCAAAAGCTAATGATTAAAGAGGAGCAAATAACATGGACAAGGGAATACCACCTTGGGCAGCAAACCTGCATTTCTCAATGATCCAATTGTGAAAGACAAAGGAAAACCATTCACAGACTTTGAAGTTTGCCAACCTCTTTTCATTTACTGCTGAGAATGGAGGCAAGAAACATGGTTAATCTGAAACTACATCTCTTAATTCAAGTAAATTCAATTTTATTACTCATTTAAGCCATTTCATGTTCAAATTTTCCAGTGTTCTGTGTGTATCAAGCCAACTAAATGGGAGAATTAAATATATTCAACTTCTCTTTTTTTGTATCTTAAGGGAAAAATTATTTTTTTTCTGGAAAGATGTAAATTTATTTATTATTATAGTTCCTAGCTGGGGAAAATATGGACCATGTATTGCTTCTGGCAAATTCTCCACCTATCTTTCACTCCCACTGTTCAGCAGTGAGTCTTGAAGTTCACAGTCAACATTTCCAGTTTCCCAATTCTTTCAGCCTTTATTTATGTACCCATTTCATTATTTATCTATATTACTCTTCTTTCTCCTAAAAGGATTTGATGCAGTAACATTTTTCAAGAAATCATAGACAATGAAAAATTAAAAACAGTTTTCCCCCCGGTTGTAAATTTTACATGGAATATAAGCAAGAGTTCTATATTTCCCTCTTTTCAACACCATTAGTTAACACAGATTTTAGTAGATTTTAACCCAGTAATGCCTTACAACTCTTCCTTTTATTAAAATTACATATTGAGGGAAATAATGATGAGATAAGGCACAGTAAACCAGGTACAGTAGCCATTTTCATTATAATACTGTAACATTATAGACCTAGATCCTGGAGTCCTGTACCAAAAGAGAAACACAGGCATAGCCTGTGTTGAAAGAGAAACTTTCTTTCTTTCTTTCTTTCTTTCTTTCTTTCTTTCTTTCTTTCTTTCTTTCTTTCTTTCTTTCTTTCTTCCTTCCTTCCTTCCTTCCTTCCTTCCTTCCTTCCTTCCTTCCTTCCTTCCTTCCTTCCTCTCTCTCTCTCTCTCTTTCTTTCTTTTTTTGGTAAACTATAACTGCAGTACAGAGAGATCCAGAATAATGTAGGAAAATTACCTTTAATTCCACCACCCTCACATTTTTATGTATTTATTGCGTTTTTCATATATATATGTATATATATAGTTGCAATAACAATTTATTCACAATTTTGTTATTTTTTTACTTACAGAATAATATTTATTTTCTATATTGTTACATCTTCATAATTATAATTTTCATCACTGTATGAAGTGAATATACCATTTGACTGTTTCTATGCTAGGATGCTTTTATTTATTGCCATTATAAATAATGCTGACAAAAAAACCCTGTGTATATATTTCTTTAATTTTTTTGGATTATTTCCTCAGGATGAATTCTCAGATTTAGGATTACTGAGTCAAAAGATATAAGCATTCTCATGGATCTCAATATGTCATTTCAAAATCTTCTCCAAAAGGTTTGCATTTATTTATATCACCATCACCATTCATTATGTACCTATCACACAGCAGCTTCAGTAGCCATTGAGTATTATTATTTTGAAGTTTACTAGTTTAATATGCAAAATAAAAACATGAAAACTGTTTTCCAAGATAACTATTCAGATATTATAATAACTAAATACCCACAAAGATGTAGAGGTAGATTATAATAAATTATCTTTTAGTTATTTGTGGTATAGTAAGCTTACAGTGTACAACATGTTGTTTTTAGCAATGATATGATAAGGAAAAGTGTATTTTCCTCTGAGTTGTCAACATGATTTATTTATTTTTAAAGAACACAAAGTCACCGGGGGTAGAATGTCAGACTATTGAATGATAATATGGCCCATCTTTCAACAAATGTTTATAATCACAACAGTCTCTTGCCTACTAAAAATCAGTCTCTATCCTGGGTACTTCATACATGAGATTTTATTTAATCACCATAATTACCCGAAATGTAAATGTCATTATTTCCATTTTCAAAATGAGGACACTGAGGCTTGAAGAAATAGAGTAACTTGCTCAAGGTCTCATGGTACAAATGACAGAGCTTACATTTGAATGAAAATTTGTCTGGATCTCCAAGTCTCTGCTTTTTCCATGCTGTCTTAATACCAAGCTAGAGAAATTGTGAGTTCAGGTAGAAAATCTGTTCTGTAAAAGAACAATGCCACTGGAGATTAAATAACTTAAATCGACATAGAGTTCATGAGGACATAATATTTTTAAAGGCCAGAGTCACACAAACTTTCATTTATGACTAATTTCTTGCACTGCTTGCTAAAGCTATGTAAATGAAAGCTTACAGAAAACAAAGCTACTCTCTAAGTCCTAAGGGACTACCTGCCTCTCTACCCCCACCCATCTTCCAAATCCCAAACCAGGATTAGTAGAATGGTTTTTCTATTATCCATTATTTTTACTAGGAACAAAGCAATTCTTAGTAAAACTACTGCTTCTGAGATCCGAAGTTTCCAAAGTCACACTTACCATGACACCTGAGAAACAGATTCCTTCAAAATACCACACGTAGTTGGTGAGTTTATTGCTGGATGCATAGGAAATTTGCCCATTTGGGAAATACAATAATATATTCACAGTTACGCTCCAAAGTGCAAGCGGAATCAGCAGACTACTTAGGCAGCTTCTACATTTCCGAGACCCCATTTTACCCTGCTCAGAACCTGCAGGAGATTTCAAGAGCAAAAGCAAAATTACATAAAGCTTGTTTTTCTTCCTACCTGTCCTTTCTTTCTTTCTTTCTTTCTTTTTTTTTTTTTGAAATTACCTGCCACTTTCTGGGTCAGAGCCTTTACTTCATATTCATGAAGAGTCCAGGACTCGGAGAGAACTGCAGCCCACAATATCTCTGTGTGAAATAGTGGTTTACTGTTTGGAGAACAATAGACAATGATCTACTGCCGAAGAGCTGAGCTGGTCTTCATCCTGTGCCAAAGGAATGCGGTGTTTTTACTAATTTTAAAATAAGTCATTTTCCTTTGGATTGCAGCACTGAAGATTTAACCCTGAATGCGTTTTAAGAAGGACTTTGGGATGGGGGTTAGCGTGGAGTCTGGCAAATTTCATTCAACAATGGACAGGAGGATAAAGAGAAAACCACCAAGGGAACTTACACTAGAGCACGGTACATATGCTCAAATATCCTGACTTTATATCTATGTCTTTTACTCAGTGCGTGATCACTATTTCACATTTATTAAGCATTGTTAAATTGGGGGCACAAACAAGGACAAAAAAAGGGACAGGCTGGTAGTTGAGAAAAACGGGACATCATAATTGGTGAGTTAATCGTTAAAACACTAGTACAGCTTTCCTTCCAAGAGTTCATATCTATTTTCTCTATCTCTCTGAAAAATAATAGCAGAAATAAACTCATATTCTTCTTACTACTTAGAAAAAGGTGGTAAGAAAAGTTAGGTAATTTGATTAAAACTTTGTGTATAGTAAGTTTGGAACAAAGATTTAAGAATCCTCCCTTCCAAATTATTGCCCTAAATTTAAAGAGCCACAGATTCCCTCTAATTATGGTGACGTGAGAGAGGATAATGGGAAGAAATCTTGACACTAATATGTTAAAGATGATGTAGACAATGGTAGTAAAGAATTCAAGCCTTGCCCAACCTCATTGTCAACCTTTTCTACTAATAACCTCAGAACTCGGTTTGACTTAATTTTCTTAAGTCTCAACTGTCTCAGCTGTGAAATGGGAATTTAAAAAAATGGTACTTCCCTCAAAAGGATAATGTGATGGTTAAACAAGATTATGTGTGCAAAAGACTATGTCGGGTGATACTTAGAAAAAGTAGACCATAAACAAGAGCCATAGTTAATAGTAAAAAGAACAGTTTTAGGAATATAATTTTCAAAATAGTAGAGAGATTAGGAGTAAAGTCTGCTCATTTACTCATCTCAGTATCCAGAGTTCTGTATCATAAACTCTTAAACTCTTAATCCCAGAAATATTTATGTTTAATGTTATTGTCTTTCATAGAGTATTAATACTCTATAACATATATACTTTTAATTCAAGAGAATAAAAACTTATTTTATATAAATAATCTTAAATTGTATTATATATGTTTTAAAAATTGAGATATTTCGTGCCATTTTTGGATTAAAACAAAACAAACCTAAAAATTAGCAGTCTTACACTGTGATAGGTCTAGAGGTTTCTTGGACCTCTTAATGGATTTTATTTTTTTTTCTGTAGTATTTTTGAGCAAAATGCATCAACAAAGTCTAGTTATTAGTTCCTTCCCCTTACCAAGGACAAAAAAAGCAACATAAAATCATATTTATTAGAAATCTTGGGATTATGAGGAGAGCAATGACATTTTGGGTTGAGTATTTACTGAAGACCTCTTATATGCTAGGCACTAAGAGTTGAGAAGAGATCAGTGAACAAGACAGTCCAAAAATCCTTGCTCTCTTGCAGCTTACATTCTACTACAAGGAAGACTAACAATAAAAAAAAAAAAAATGAGTAAGTAAAATATATAGCTAGTCGGGCAAAGTGCAGTTAAAATAAATCAGAAAAAGACTACTAGGAGTGTCAGAGAATAAAGATAAGGATGTTATTTCAAAGAGAGTATCAAGGAAGACCTTACTGAGAAGGTGACATATGAGCAAAAATTTGAAGGAAATGGAGGTTGTGAGCCATGCAGGGAACTTGGGAGAAATCCTTATAGGCAGAGAGAACATTCAGTGTGCCAAAGCCCTGAGGTAAGTGAGCCACAGCGAGGAAACCACTAAAGCTAGATTCAAATGAGGGAGAGGAAGAGTAGTAATATCTGAGATGAATTTTTAGTAGAAAAATGATGTGATATGTTAAAAGGCTCACTCCGCCTTCTGTTTTGTGAAAGGTATGGGTGAAAGAAAGAGACAAATTCTGAAGCCATTGCAACAATCTAGCCTTACCATGAATGATAATGGATTAAACCATGACAATAGTAGCAGAGACTATGAAAAAAGGCTGAATTCTGTATATATTTTGAAGATAAAGCCAACAATATTTAGAGACAGATTGGATTGAATATAAGGAGCAGAGAACAGTCAAAGATGACTATTAGTTTGGAGCCTGAGCAACTGGAAAAATGAAGTTGTCATTAGCTGAAATGAGCAAAACAAGCAGGTTGAGCAGGTCTGGGAAGGAGAAGATGAGATGATCAGTTTCAGGCACCCTAAGTTTTGAGATAACCTATTAGGAATCCAAATGGAGATGTCAATTAGGCAGTTGGGTATACAAATATGAAGTTCAGGGAAGAGGTATGGAATGGAGTATATGAGAGTTGTCAGCCTATAAATGGTATTTAAAGCCAGGAGACACTATGGAATGAATATACACAGAAAAGAAGCCCAAAGACTAAATCCTGAGCAATCCAATGAATTGAGTTTGGGGAAATTAGGGGAAGTCAGCCAAAGAGACTGAGAAGTGGTCAGTGAATTAGAAGAAAAACCAAGAGCTTATCCTGAAAGTTGTATCTCTAGTTGAAGAGGAAGTGATCCACTGAGTCTAATGCTGCCCACAGAGCAAGTAATATGGAAGAATTAAGAACCGGCTATTGAGTTTAGCAATGTGAATGTCACCAATGACCTTGATAAGAGAAGCTTTAGTGGTGAAATAGAAAAAAAGAGTCCAAATAGAATAGGTTCATGAGAAAACAGTCAGAGAGAAATTGGAAACAGAAAGAAGTAAAAAAGCAACTTTTGGAAAGTTGCTATAAAGGAGGATGGAGAAATGGAATAGTAGCTGGAGGGAAAGTAGGAGTCAAGGAAAAAAAATTAATGGAAAAAATTATAGCATGTTTGTATATTGATAGGAATGTTTTTTGGGGGGTAGAGCAGAGAGGTGGAGATTGACAATGCAAGAGGGAAAGAGGAGAATCACTGGTGCAGTGTCCTTGAGTAAATGAGGGGTGAGAAGGTACACATGCACAAATGGAGGAGCTGGCCTTAGATAGAGGCATAAGCAGTTCAGTCCTAGTAAGACAGCGCATATGGGATTGGATATAGTGGGCACTTCCGATTACTTCTGCTTTCTCAGTGAAATAGAAAGCAGGGTTATCAGCAGAGAAAGTGAGAAAGTATTAAAAGTCTGGAGAGAGAGGAGAGAGAAGGCATGAAACAGTTGTTTAAGAAAGTTGGATGGTGAATGGTCTACAAAAATGCAGAAGTATCACCAGCAGCCACTTAGGGCCTACTAGAGGCCATGAATCTATAGGGTGACTGGATAGCATAGTCGAGTGTTCTCCCTAGTGAAGTTCAGCTGCAGAGGTGTGAGCTGAGTAGTAAGGAAGCTGGAATCAATGAGAATTGGGACTTTGCCAGACAAATACCATGAAGAGAGGGGCAAAAGAATCCAAAGTATATGTGAGAGAGTGATTATAATGATAGACTGTGGAACTTAATCTGAATAAGGAGGCAAGGAAGGGCATGATAGAACGTGAGGAATAATAAAAAAGGAGACTGTATTTGTAGATTGTGTGTCCCATTGTGGTTGAAGAATTATTTGATTTTGAGTAGCAGAGAGAGAAATAGCTGAAAAGATAGAATTCAGTGATTGAAAAGTAGAATCCAGGAATTTGAGATTAAGATGTATTAGGAATGGAAGAGGACAAAATCTAAAGTTGTGTTATGGGCTAAACTGTGTCCTTGAAATTCATATATTGAAGCCCTAACCCCATAACCTCAAAATGTGACTGTATTTGAAGATAGGCCTTGAAAGATGATTAAATTTAAATAAAGTGGTAATGTTTGCTTTAATCCAATCTGACTGGTGCCTTAGAAGAAGAGAAAATTTGAACACACAGAGAGATATCAGGGATGCCTTTGCACAGAAAAAAAAAAAGACCATAAGAGAACATAAGAAGGCAGCCATCTGAAAGTCAAGGAGAGAGGTCTCAAGATAAGCAAAACCTGCTGACATCTTGATCTTGGACTTATAGCTTCCTTTAATGTGAGAGAATAGATTTTCATTGTTTAAGCCATCTACTCTGTGGTATTTCATTATGGCAGCCCTAGGTGACCAATACAAGATGTGACCAAAGGTGTGATTGGCTGATATAAGATGCAAGACAAGAGGATTGAAAGAAAAGGACTGACTAGGCTGGGTATTAGGATGATTACTTAGAATGAATATTAAAACCAACAATTATGACAATGCTAAGTTTGGAGAGAATGACTACATTTAGAGAGCCAGGTGCCAAAATATTTAAAGAATGAAAGGAAGTAACCTTGAGATGGAGTAAACTAAGGTAGGGAGATGACAGCATTATCATCCAGCAGTGAAATTTATAATCTCTTCAGCCAATACTCAACCACTCCCACTCCCTTAAACTTTTAAGCAGAGCTATTTAGAAAATTAAAAATGGTTGATTTGGCTTTCAGTTTCTCTCACCTTGAAACTTCATGTCATAGGAGTTCTAAAAGGAGCTAAAATGAGAAGAAAGGAGAAAATAGAATCATCTCTGAAGAGGGTCATTGGCTACTAAAAAACCCAGAAGCAGTGTGTTTTACCAGACATATTTGCAAGGTTCTAAGAGGGGTTAGTTGAGATTTCACGAAAGTTTTTATTGCCAATATTTTATACCTTAGGAAGCAGTGACTAAGGATACCTTTTGTTAAAGTTCATGGGATGTGGAATTATTTAGTATTTCCTACCTTGTATTAATGATTAATGCATTAAGTTGTAGCTTCCAGAAATTTTAAGTGTCAGAGAGGTGAGCTGTCATTCCCAATCAGTGCCTCCCTCAAAATAATTATGATACATTGATATCTTTGTGTTGGGCACAAAGATATGTTAAAAATAAACAAACAAAAATGAATTCCCAGAACTACAGTTAGGTGAAGTTATTATTAACCTCATTTTGCATCTGGAAAAAAATGGATCCAAGAAAAAATTTTCAACCTACCAAGGAACTAGAAGTTTAGCCCAAGACTTTCATACTTTTTGGCCCCTTCCACCATGTTCACCCTTGCCTGATACATTTCTGTGCATTAACCATTGCAAATAGGTTTTAAATTTGGATATTCTCATTCCTCAGTAGTGACTGCCTACAGTGTTATTTTGAAGACACACTGGTTTTAGTGTGAGAGATATAGAGTCTGGCTAGTTTATCTAGATATATTACTGTCTGCTGTGAAGACAAGGTCAGGAAAGGGCAACATGCCTGACTAGTATTTCCCAATCTTGGTCAAGCCCCAAAAGATATCTCTACTGATGCTTTCATGTCACAGGTGGTTATGAAGACTTGGGTGGAAGAGATGCAGGACCAATTGCCATTTTGAAGACTCTTCAGTAAAGGTGACAGAAGTGAATGAAGAGGAAATGACTGTCTGTAAAACTTGATAAAATTGTCAAAAGGGTAAGCGAGCAATTTCCTTGCCTTTAGTTATCTCATTAATAAAACCATCTAACAAAGTCTCCCTGGACAACTAAAAATTTTACCTAATTTAATTACTAAAAAAAACTCTTTTCAACCTGCCTCCTAAAAAAAAAAAATATGTCCTCATAAAAAAACATTTCTGAAGCTATCTGTGTCCAGTAAATTCCCAATTTTCTTTGCCAAGGAATTCTTACTAAATCAGGATTTTCTTGCTGATCCTCCAGGAACCGGAAAGAGTTGCTGGGCTTCTGTGTTTATGGCTGCTCCTGGCCTCAGCTTCCCATTCTCAACAGTGGAGCTAAGGAAATCCGCAGGATGCCTGCTACCAGGGGACAAGTTGACTCAGGAAGAAGCACTCCACCTAAAATAGTCTTTGTGTGCAGTCTCTGAGTTACTTTGAAATCCCAGTTAATATATGATCTGGAATTAGCCCACAGGTGATGGGAAGTGGAAAAGAAGGAAGTTTCTAAAAGATGCTTATCAAAAACGTTGCCACAAAGATAAAAATTCAACTTCGGCAAAAGCTAATATTCAGAGAGAAATTTCATCTAGAAAGTTCAGTGAATGAATTGTGAATTATTCCACTGGCCATGGGCATAAAGTTCTGGTCATGGTTCAATCTAGGTACCCACTGGTAGTGGATAGTTCCTATAAAAACACATTAGAAAAGCATCAGAAATGCAGCTGTGTAAACAGAAATGGGCCATTGGGATGCAATATACTTGATTTTTGTGTTTATAATTCTTTCTCTAGAATTATCTGGCCCAAAATGTCTATAGTGTTACTAGACTCTCTAGGTTCATCTCCAACTGATGGTAAACATCTAGAGTTTTGCCTCTTGAGATAGGGAAAAACATATGTAATTCATATCCAAAGCTCCCTAAACAAGGAACTGTATTCTATCATTTATTTTTTAAATGTGTTTTTAGTAATTACCAGGGAGGGAGGCAAAGGACACCCATTCCTTGCCCTCAAGACACTCCGTTTAGCATCTAGTTGTAAAAATAGAAAAGTTCGACTAAAAGTTTGTGATACAAAATATTAATCACCAATAGACTTAACCATAGATGTCTTGAAAACACAGCAAGGCACAGGGAACTTGAATGGAGCTGGGAGTTTATGGGAGATTCCTTGAAATGGTGGGGACAAAACTAAGTCATCTGAGTAAATAGAAGCAGGTAGCTGGGCAAACTGAGACTCAAACAAAGTTAAATGTTCACTGGTAGGTAAATGCAATGAATGAAGCTTGATTGGATCTTGGTTTGGAAAACAATATGTGAAATACATTTTGAGAACAATTGGAAAAATAAGAGTACAGATAGTATTAGACATTAGAAAACCGTTTTTAATTTATTTTAGATGTAGTTATGATACAGTTATGAAGAAGCTTGCTGTAATTTTTAGGAGTCACATACACCTAAAATGGATTTAGTAAATGTTTTAGCAAAAATCTGAAATCTGAAATGGTTTAGCAAAAGAAAGAGAAGGAGGAAGAGGAGGTGGCGGAGGAGGAAGAGGGGGCGACAAAGCAGGAGAAGAAGAATGAATGTAGACTAATAAATGAAGCAAATGTGACAATATGTTAACCATTGTTTAATTGAATCTGGATGTTCATTGCACTAGTTTTTCTACTTTTTCTGAATTTTTGAAACTTTTCATAAAAAATACTTGAAAAATGATTACCTTAGCGGACATTCAGTCACATGCAGGCCAACAGTGCTCAAAATTCAGAGAGTGCTTTCATCTCAGGAATTCAAAGTAAAAAATAAATGCCCATCCAAACAATTGCATTAAGCTGCACAGAAGCATTGAGTGAGGGAAAAGTGGCTGTAGCTTGGAGACAGTAGATACTGGCTGTGTCTAGCTGCCCAAGTAGGATACAGGGATGTGATTGGATGAGTGGTTGAGGAAGGAGCTCAGAGCTTACATAAAAGGTCATATGTGAGTCAGGCTGAAGAGTTTATCCTGAGGAAGTCAGAGGCACTTAAGAATGGAAGGCCTTTTAAAGCTCATTCTGGTTTCAGTTTGAAGGATGAATCAGATTTTGAAAGGTATGGAACTCAGAGATCGCAGATATCACAGTCATTTCATCAGAAATAAAGAAGGCCAAATGCTGGTGAAGATGCAGAGCAACAGAAATTCTGATTCATTGCTGGTGGGAATACAAAATGGTACAGCCACTTTGGAAAACAGTACCATGTGACCCAGTTTCTCATTCCTAGTTATTTACTTGAGAAAAATAAAAACATGAGTCCACACAAAAACCTTTACAGGAATGTTTAGAAGAGCTTTATTCATAATTACCAAAAATTGGAAGCATGAACTGCTAAATGCATAAATAAATTGTACATTTATAAATGCAATAAAAAAGGAACAAAGTACTGATACTATAACATGGATTAATCTCAAAGGCCTCATGTTAACTGAAAGAAGAAAACTGCATACTATATATGACTCCATTGATATGGCATTCTGAAAAAGACAAAGCTATTGGTATAGAAATCAAATCAGTGGTTATCGGGGTCTAGTTGGAGGGAGGAGTTGACTATGAAGGGACACATAGAATTTCCGAGGTGGTGGAGATATTTTTATTGAGGTGGTGGTTACACCGCTGTATACATTTGTCAAAGCTGTACCTTCAAAGTGTGAATTTCACCGTACAAAAATTTTACCTAATATAATTCACTTCAAAAAAAGGAGGGAAGAAAAAAAATGGACTTAGAACTTACTTGGATAGAGAATAGGGGAAGGAAAAGTGAAAGATGTTTTGATGATCAAGAAAACAGAGATATAATAAAAGAAGTGGAAATGTCAGAGGATAGCACTTGATATAGTCAGTTAACTGCTGCAAGACTGAAATGCTGAATCAAGTTATATCTCAGAGTAATTCATAATGTAGTAAAATATTTTCATTTATTTTTGTTACTACTTTAGTGGCCAATTGGGCACAAGTATGAGGAAAATGTTATTAACTTTTTAAAAATGTATAATGGATTTTCAAGAAGAAATTTATATTCTGAGAACATACAGAGAAAGTTTCTGTATGCTTAGGCATGGTTATCTTAAAGCATCTTAAGATATGTTTTTCACTGATTTTACATGTTCTTTAAATAATTAAAATGTATGTGAAATGCTTTCTTAATTCTAAATAATAAAAAATACTTTTTAAAAAGTGAAGAATGCCTATATCATGATGGTAGCACTGGGCATGGAGATGGTTTGGAGAGAATTTAAGAAGATAGACTTTTTTCCAGGAAGTAATTTTCAGATAAGATATACTTGTGCATGGGGATGTGGGCTGACCAAATAAGAACACTACTCTAGTATTTGTGGAGAGAAAAGACTGGAAATAATCAAACTCTCCATTAATAGGAAACTAGTTAAATAAAGTATGGCATACTATTCATGGAATACTGTACAGATGTTTAAAATGAAGTAAATCTATGTGTGCTGATATACATTGATAGTTGAGTTCAAAAAACATTGTACATAATATCACTATTTATGTAACAAAAGAGGTATACACACATTTCACAGGCGTAGAATATCTCTGGAAGATTACGACAAGAAGCTGTTCTTTCTGTCAGTCCATTCAGGAGACAAAAATTACACAGAAATTTGCATAGTGAAGGTTTAATCTGAAGCATAATTATTTACTGAATGGGAATAAGAGGACTCTGATGAATACCCTAGGATTGAGAAAGAATATCCAAAGAGGAGTGAACTTGGAAGGCAGAGCTCCTCAAGACTGGACCCAGACTTCCTTGGAGAGGGCAGACCCCTGGATGGTATATTATTTTGCTGGGTTACCTAAGGGTTACACCTGGTCCACAGTTGATAGGCTGGAAGCCATGGGCTAAGGATGTCAAGCTGGAAATTTCTCTACAGGGGAACTGGGAGTCTGAGGCTAGTAGAAAGAAATCACTTGCTGCATGGTGCTGATAAATTCACTGGGAGTGGAGAGTGCTGTTGAACTCGATGGGAAGCTGGCTGGGCCACCGATGGGAGTCATTGGAAAGCCGGCAGGAAGCTGGTTACAGGAGTGTCGCTAAGCAAGCCTGAGGAAGCCAGTGGGGGCACCCACAAAACTTGCCTGGGTGAACTCCATCATTGGCTCTCCCATACACTGATCCAGCACTACAGATGCAAGAATGGAAAGCCAAAGAGAACCAGGAAGAGAAGCCCATTTTAACTCCAGAGTCCCCTCCAGCATCCTCTACTAGAAAGGTTTAACATCATGTTAGCTGACAGAAGAAATGTTTATTTTAAGTAGAGAAATGAAGGGCTAAAAGTCAATAAATTCATTAATGCCACAGCTGGTAATAATTATCTGGGGAGAAAACTGGTTTATGAGTCTCAAATGTGAGAGAAAAAACTTTTCACTGTAAATCTTTATACTGTTTGATTTGAAGGAGAGACATTGAGAAGTTTCTTTAGTACATTATACTGAATTCCATACTATAAAATAACAGCTGTTGATGATAGTAATATGCCAGCTATTGTTCTAAGTGTTTTAACTATATTAAATCACCTAATCTTTCCCCAGTTACTATTTTAGATTCAATTTTTACACCAGATGAAACTGAGGCACAAAGCAATTAAGTAATTTGCTCAAGATTAGCTGGTAATCTGCTGCAGAATCTGTGCTCTTAACCACTACACTATATTACCTCCCATATCTACCAATGTTTACTGTGGTATAAAACATATTAACGAGGTGATAGCTGTTAATACTACTCATCAGATACTTCTCAATCTCTGATTCTCCTTAGGGATGAGTTGGGAGTAATCATATGATTAATTAGTTGTGTCTGTCATTTCCAGGCAAGCATTTTACTTCATTATTTGTGAGAGATCCTTCATAGCTCTCTTTCTCCTCTTGCATGAACTTTGTGTTGATTATGTTGGTTCGCAATCAACAGCTTCTCCTGGGACCCTTCAGCCCGCCAACCCAGCTCCTCTTCTCAGTGGAGAAGCTTGGTGAGCCTGAACAGAACCATCACCACAGGTGTATGTGGGATCTTCTTCATCTGGAACTACAAAAGATGAGTGACTCCAGCTTCAAGAACAGGATGCGAGAACAGAGAACAAAGAAAGAAACAAAAGCTTACCAAGGAGAGAGCTGGACTTTCCAAGTTACCTGATCTTAAAAATGCTAAAGCTGTTCCCTGAAGAAATACAACTTGGTGAATAGTTACTAGCCCAAGGTGAATCTGAGAAGAGTGTAGACCATGTAACAAACACAACTGACACATGTGGACAGTCACAGCAGTCACTGCAAGTGTTATGGCAAACTCACCTACAACCAGTGGTCCGGATGCTTCTGACACAGAATGAGAAGCAAATGTAAATATAATAATCTCAATTGAAAATATTTTTAAAATCTTAACTCGGAGGATGAACAGCTCTGGGAGAATAAGGCAAATATGTTTGCTTTGGACTGCCCTACACTGAAATCTACCAAGGTTAATTGTTACTTTGTATAGACTCATTTGTCTCTCTTATTTATTTTTCCCAGTGAAGAGTGTATTTTGATAGAGAACTTTCATTTTATAAATAAACTACGAATTACCAAAACATCATGGTTTTAGTTTATTCCTAAAACATATAATTAAAATGTACATATATTACTTATATCAAAAATACCCAGTGTGCAATTTTGAAAGGCAAAAAAATGTAGAAGAAAGCTGAAGAATGCATATTTTTAAGCTAGTACATTTTACTACACATCAGAAAATCGGATGGAAACATAATTGTCTATCAAAACTGAGCATTAAAATCTTAGAGCTAAAAAAAGAAAACAAATCTTTGATTTTCTAAATCCTTATTATTTTGATGCTGCTTCTTACTGAAGCAAAATCTAGCTTATTTTTACTGATATAATATATTCTAATTAGAGTTAAATAGAAAAAATATTTTATAAAATGCTAAATAATATATATTACTTATTCCAAAATTTTTTATCTTGAAAAATTTTGAATTTAGAAAAAATGAAAATAAAATTATACAATGATCACTGTTTATCCTTCAACTGGATTCATTGCTTGCTCATGTTTCGCTCCCTTTGCTTTATGGTTCTCAAATACTTTTCTTTCTGAAACATTTAAAAGAAAGTTTCAGACATCATGAAATTTCACTGGAAAAACTTCAATAGGCAGCTTCTAAAACCAAGAACATGCTACATGACCACACTAAAAATCTTGGCTCCTAATCACATTGGCATATTTACTTTTTTTGCTTTGCTCTAGAGCATACATAAAATAGCTTTACAACTCTAATATTACTATCATAAATCTATGAAGTAGAGTTTAGATTTTTTGCAGTCCCTTTTTTCTTTAGACTATAAGGACACAAAGGATATGCAATCAGGGCACTGTGTTTAGTATGGAACAGAGTAACTCAAGTAACTTTGAACATGGTCCTCTATACATTCTTAGTGAGATATAGTCTAAGGTCAAAAGAGACTGCAAAGAAATCTTGATAATAATTTGATACAGAGATGAGATTCAATTGCTTTCTATATTCAATTTAGGGTATGATTTTAAAATCTGCTTATTACTTTTCTTTAATGGATCATTTTGTTTGGTTTGAAAGTCAGAACAATAATATTAAAAGATATATTCGAAGAAATGCCATTCTCATTCCTTTCCTCCATCGTGTTCCTACAGTCTCTATAAGTAGATATTTTCATTAGTCTCTGTTTTATCCTCCCTGAGTTACTTTTTTTTTTTTGCAAAAACAAGCAAATATATATACATATTCTTATATCCTCTTATTTCTACATGGCTGTATCATTTGCTGTATCACTAGCATTGCATGAATGAATGTACTTTTAAATAAATGACATTGTAAGACGCATATTATTTGACAAATTGCTTTTTTGTTGTTATCATAATTTGCTATTTTTTTCTTCTTAATGATAAATCAAATAGCTTATCTTCTAGTTCAGATTTACTTAGCAATATTAGAAGCTCTGCTTAGGGTGTAGTCTCTCAGATACAGCATTTCATTGTTGATTTCTCACCATTAAGATGTAGATTAAAGTTAATTTACACCCCTATAGTTTATACCAATACATCTTATAGTAAATTACTGATGATATAACCTTGAGTTAAAAAATATATTTTAACAGTTATGTGGTGCTTACTACTTTACAGCCACTGTTTTAAGCTTTTTACCAATATTAGCTCATTTAATCCTCATAAAAACCTAATTAAGTAGGTTCTACTATTACTTCCATTTGTGAGAAGAGGAAACTGAGGCACAGAGAGGTTAAATTACTTGCATGAAGTCTTCCAACTGGTAAAAATTGAAGCTGGGGTTTAAACTAGGCATTGTGATCTAGGTGAAGTCTGTGCTCTAGGCTCCCTCTCAATATACCCTTAACCTTTCCTTAGATGAACAGTTGCCTTTCTCATATAACTTTTTTTTTTTTTTTTTTTGCAGCATGAGATGAAGAGATCAGCCTGCAGGTTTCTCTCATGGTCCCTACTACAAGCTCCACATCTACATCCAGCTGTTCACACATAATCCAAAAGAACACACAATAATGTACATGTACTAAGCAGTCCAAATCATATTTAGGAAAGGGTTAAAGTAACCAGATTGGGCCCAAGTTTGAGTTGCTCATGCTAAGCTGCACCTCAGCAAACCAAAATTTTACCTTTTAACTAAGTTTCTATGCTCAGCTCTCCCAAAAAAGGAAGGCGTAAGTCAACAAATCAGTGCTTGCCTGTTTGGCACAAATTACCTGACCCAGCTCCAAGATTTCCATTGGTTACATATAAGGAAAGTAATTTTGCAATAACCAATTAGCTTCCACCCCATATCACATCCTTGCTCTTGCTCACTTTGGTCTATAAAATACTTTTGGGTTGTGTAATTATTTGGAGCTCCTTTCTGTCTGCTAGATTGTATTCTGCCAGATTCATGAATCCCTGAATAAAGCCAATACGAACTTTAAAGTTTACTCAGTTGAATTTTGTTCTTTAACAAAAAGAAATAATTCTCTAAAATTACCATAACAAGGAGGGAAAAAATTCTACTAAAAACAAACAAACAAACAAACAACAGTAACAAAAAACGAAACCAGAACAAATAAGCCATTCAATTTAATTAGTAATTGGAAGACTTAATTTGAATTCCTGTTACTTTTTATCCTCAGTAAAATTGTATAGACCCTGTGCTTTATATTTGCATTACAAAAAACTTATTACGGAAATTATTTCTCCACAAAAATGACCATTTTACCCTGCAGGTCCACACCCTAGATGGTGTTTTGCAAAAGGTTTATCATAAATTACTGATTAGGATAGGAAATAGAGTTCACCGAAGTATTGTCTTTGTGAATCTTAGTATATAAAATTGCTGTAGAAAATGGTCTCAATCATTATAGCTTTGTTGCAAGGTGGTGAAAAACAGCTCTGTACCGCAGAAGCTGTAATTTACAAAACAATAGTTTTTAGAGTTTCACAAAGCGCGAATATCTAATTTCTGCTGGGTATCTTATTTCATTCACATATTATTTTATGGTTTACAAAGTTTGTGACAGACATGATCTCATTAACATGAGAACAGCTCTGTGGACCATGCAGGGAAAACATTCTCATCTCCATACATTCACACGGAAAACAAACCCAGATAAGACACGCAGACTGACTTGTCCAGAGTCTTGGATGGGCTATAGCAGAGCTATCTCTGGAATCCGCCTTTCTAACCACAGCTGTTCCAAGCATCCCACAGCTGCTAGCTGAGTAACATGCCCTACTACTGCAAAGACTCACAAATGCCTTATGCAGTTAGAATTATAGATTCCTCAGTCATTTTTTTTAGCACCAGTTGGTGGAGGTGACTCCCTCTCCCACTGGTTGTCTTTAAGACATCTAGCTCAGAATGTCTTGTAGTTCTCTCTAGCCAGGCAGTCTCCTTGAGGGAGAGGTCATGTTCTGTAGAAGAGGAAAGTCATAAGCAACTGCCTTGGTTACCTGTGACCCAAAAACAGATCAGCTCACTCTCCATATTTAGTAAGAACAGCGAGACTCAATCTTGGCCGCACATTAGCTAATGGTTAAAAATCCTGAAGCTCAAGTCACATTCCAGACCGACTCCCTCAAACTCTGGGACTAGAGTCTGGACATCCATTTTAAAACTCCCTAGGTGACTCTGATATGCAGCCAAGGTCATGATCTAGAGAATTCGAGAAATATGGTAAATCTCATCTGTTTTAAACCTGCAACTCTTTATTAAATGACCAATCCATCATCTTATTGGTCTACAAATTTTTGACTCATTAACATTATTATAATAAAGCTCAAATTATTAAGCAATTTTGTTTAGGATTACACTTTGCCAGTACTATCTAGTTTAAACCTCTCTGAGGTAGGTATTCTTTCCAATTCACAGATGAGAAAGCTGAGGTACTTAGAGCTTAATGACATGCCCAAGATCACACATGGCTGCTCAGTGGCAGAATTGGGATTCAAACCCAAGTAATGTAGACTCTAAAACTCAATACACTTACCATCTAAGCATCACTGACCACATATCATTTATTGATTTCACGGGCTAATTTAATGTTTAGTTGTTGGCATTCATCTATGCTTTTATGCCTTTCAAAATCAGTGGCGACAACTAAGACTGGCTCAGATTTTCCTCCTCTCTATTCTTTTAGTGTCTTGTAATTCTCTCTAGGTAATCAGGCTCTTTGAGGCAGAGGCCATGTTCTGTTTTATACCACTCTATCTTCCATTCTCAGACCAATGCCTGGCACATAGTGGCTCACGCTACCCATTATGTGAAAGAATGACACCTTAAGCCACATGAACTATACCCATTTAACTAGTTTATACAGTTGTATTCCTAATAAATCTATAAGTGCTTTGAGAATCTGATACTATAGCTAGAAATAAGATGAAACATTCAATCAACCAAAAGTCCATACTGAATATGTGGGGGTTCTGAATGAGTCACCTTCAGATGCGCCTCTGTAGTATGTAGCTTATTTTAAATTAAAGTCAATCCTGCTAGAAATAAGATGAAACATTCAATCAACCAAAAGTCCATACTGAATATGTGGGGGTTCTGAATGAGTCACCTTCAGATGTGCCTCTGTAGTATGTAGCTTATTTTAAGTTAAAGTCAATCACCTCCCTGTGAGCTAAGAGAAATTTCTGCCCCAACCCTCAACTACCTAAAAGAATTTAAATTAGGGTCCTTGTCCATAATAACAATTATTGTCAGAGATATACTTATAAAGCAGAACAAACATTTGATTACTGAGTGTCTATTCTTGTCAATCTGCGAATAACCCTCCTCCTTTTGATGCCTCAGGTGCCTAATCTCATACCTTAGCTCAGGATGTCATATATACCTCATTGTACCTTTCTGTCTCTGAACCTCTCATATATGGGGTCTCTGACTCTTTCATGTATGTGGGGTTCACATATATATGTATGTAATTAAATTTGGTTATTTTCTCTTGTTAATCTGTCTCATGTTGATTTGTTAATTCAAGACCAACTGAAAAAAACTAAAAAGGTAGAGGAAATTATTTTCCTCTCACAATAGCATGAAGAACTTTTCCAGGATATTCTTAAAACATTAAATAGTCCATATGAAATTATATATATTTGAGCTGAAATATACCTTAGAGGAAAATGACCCTGGTGTAGGCTCATTTGAAATAATAAATTGGGTCCTCCCACTCTTTCCTCTTCCTTCTTTTCAAAGAGCAAGTTGGTAGACCATGCAAAGAAAGAAGAAATGAAACAATACTTGTTTTTGGTAGTAAGGCAGGCACAAGCAACAGGAGTAAAGGCCCAACTTTGTAATCATACAAACTTCCCTTAAGGACCTCTCAGAAGCACCCATTTTATAGTTTTTAATTACTCCTCTATCCCATAGCACAAACACCATAGAAGCTGCTGTCTTAAACCAGCCACAAACATGCACAGAAAGTACTACAATCACCTGCCCAAACCTCAGCCTCATTATACCATCATTATAATATCATACATATGCCCCAAAGTTTATAAATCTAATTATAATAGACTGAATGCTGGGTAAGCACATGCATATTAGGCAAAGGGTTATATGGCAGCCAACTGTCAGTCAAAGTGACTTCATGTATGTGTTGGTAATCTAGTACCGCCCTTGTATCCTCCCATGATGGCCCAAATATAAACAGACCTTCCCAGTTCTGCATGGTTACAGCTCTTCACTGGTAACCTACACCTGAATTGGAGCATACTCTATTTTTTTTTCACCTCCCAAATTCCACAAGGCTGTAGCCTTCCTTGGCATGAGCCATCTCCTTCTTAAATGTACTTTCAAAAAATCTTACTTTTTCTATATTTTGCTGACCTGTAATTCTTTACTGTGTCTGAAGGGAAGGACTGAGGACCCTTGCCATGACATTGGAGTGACATTAAATTTTACATCACCCCAACAGTAGCACTCATGTTCAGTGATCTAGAGTACAAGGCTTAGGGCCTCCAGGGAAACCTGTAAGTTAAAATGATGTCGTTATAGATTCTGAAAAATATAAGTTAGGTCTATTTATAACCTTTATTTTAGAGTGCATTTAACCATTATGAACTCCTCCGACAACTCAAAGTAAGGTAGGGAAGGGAAAATTTCACCTTCTTTTTCCTCTTAGTTCTTCTGGCTGGTCTAATAAACACATTGACATAAGAGTTATGAACACGAGAAAAAAAATAACCAAATTTAATTACATATGTACATATAAGAGTTCTATAAGAACTTATGGACATATTGGACAGTTGAGGCTCATATGCTATCTTGAGTTAAGGAGAAAATGGGCAGTGTGTGTGTTATGTGTGTGTAATAGTTTGGACTTCAAAGAGGAGAGAGGCAATTCACATAGAAATGGGAAAACAAACGTTTAGTGAACAAATGTTTGCTGTGCCATCATTAACAGTGGGACACTGATAAAAATGGGTCTTGCTGGTTCTTCCTTGTCTATTACATCTAGTTCAAATTAAACTATAGTTATCTATGATAATAGTTCCCTTCCTGAAGCAGGTCTTCTATCTACATCTTTTTAAATGGAAGAGATCAAATGTTCTTGCTGAGTCTTTTGTTTCTTAAAAATAACCAGCTTAAAATAATTAATATCCCCCAAGAGACATATTTTGGGGTGGCAAACTCTGCTCCCTTTAAGTATCCTTATACATCAATATAGTCACAGCCTAGCCTAGTAACAACAAATGTCAGTCTTCCTCTGAGGTACACCCTCTCAAGTTGTTCAAGTTTTGTTGGCTGACCAGGCTTCCTCAGCCCAATAGGAGACTATTGTTCCAGTGCTGTCTTTACTTCTCTCTGCCACACAGTGTCACTGTTGAAGAACAGTTGGCCCATCTTAAAATGCTTCCTGTACACTGTGAGGAGCCCTCAAGATGCCTGCCAATCCACGCAGGGGCCACAGGGGCTCCTCACCAAAGGCTGTGCCCTCCCTCTGCACTCAGCTCTGCAAGGGCTCCCCACGTGGCTGCCCTTTTAAGCCAGTTCTTTTAGTTTCTGTGCACCCAGAGCTGGCTCCTGAACCTCTGAATCAGAATAGATACCACTGTTTAGAGAACTTCCATCATGTCCCTTCTTACCAGTGATCACCATAGGGCAGGGCAGCAGCATTATTTCTACCCATCCTCCCACCCCCAACATCTAACTCCCAAAACATAAAGGGTATCTCTATGTCACCTTTGCATAGATGATCTAGATTATTCATGCTTTACTTACATGTCTTCTTTAGTTTAAATAATATGTGTCCTCTTAAGGGACCTCAACTCTCTCCACCCTAAAGCTATTTTTTGTTCTGGCCCAAAAGGAAAAGTAGCTTGCACTTCTCTCACTAAAGAAGTGAAGAGGTAGAAGAAAAGGTTAACTCCTCTTATAGGGCCAAGATAAAATAATACCAAGCATATTTTCATTCTGTCCTTTTTATTTTCCAATGAACTTACAGATTTGTAATATATCTTTGCGATGATAAATAAATCCAGCCTCCTTGGAGGTATTCTGTCTTTTCATTTCTCTCCACCCCCAGCCCTGCTCATGTTTTTACCATACTCTGCTTAAATATTGTCTAGTCTAATGCCATGTTAATTGGGAAGGGAGTGAACTTGATCAAGTCAGGGCAAAGCTGGGACTGAGGGCCCTCCAGTTCAGCAATACTCTTCTGCATCTTTTTTTCTCGAGATACTTTTAGGCAGTTAGGTAGCCATGCACAACAGGAGCAAAGGCTCAGCTCTGTAACCATAGGAATGATGACACTGAAAGCCCAATCCAAAGGACCTCTCAGAAAAAAAAACACATTTTTAAAATAATGATACTCCTATATCCTGGAGTACAAGGAAATAGCATAGCAACCAGTATACACCAGCCACAAATGCTTGCGCAGTAAGGAGTACTCAGACCTTCTTTTCACTTCAGCCTCATTATTCCATCCCTATGATGTCATACATGTACCCAGAAGTTCACAAATTTAATTATAACAGACTGAATTCTGGGAAGGTACATGCACAGTTAACAATAGGTTCTATAATAGCCAACTGTCAATCAAAATAACATCACATACCAATCGGCTAACACAATCCTTGTAATCACTTATCAGAGTACAGATATAAGACAGACCTTCCCACCTCTACGAGGCTACAGCCCTCTGTAGCCCTCCTGTGAGAGTTTTCAGTGGCATCTGAATAGGCCTTTTACATGAGTAGCTGTCTTTCATCTCGGGAACAGAGTGTGTCAAAAACATTATCTCCTTAGTCTTCATAGCACCAGGCATTTTCAAACAAATGAGATAATGTTTGCAGAAATTCCTTGAGATTTGAAGGCTGTAGGCACAGTATGAAGGTACAACATTGTCCTTAAGCCTGAAAAGCTGTCACAGAGTCACAACCTTAGAGAGCTCTCCCGTGAAAATGTCAGATTTTCCAAGTCATGGAGGTAGGAACAGAAATTGGAGGCAGCAGGTCCAACAAAGCCATCCTGGTTTGGAGATAGAGTAAACCTATAAAGCATAGGGAATTCCATTAGCAACTCTGATCATTTATTAATGTCCACCAGATATACTGAGTGGAAAAGGGAAAAGGACCCTAAGGCCATGTCTGAGCCATTGGGAAAGAGGTCTAAGCATGGTTAGTGATGTCTGCAGTAGGTGCAGGGCTGGAGAGTTTAGAACACATGTTCATGAGTTCGCCCCTCTTGCTACAGATCAGTGATTCTCAACCCTGGCTGCATATTAGAACCACCTGAAGAGCTTTTAAAAAATTCTGGTGCCCAGATCTCACCCTAAACAAATTGAATCAGAATTGGGAGTGGGGCGTGGTCATCTATATATTTTAAATGCCAGGTGATTCTAATTGGTATTCAGTTCTAAAATCCACTGCTGTAAGATTATCACCTTCTATGGCAGTGGTTCTCAGACTTAACTGTACATTAGGATTATATGGGTTGTATTAAAATTTTATTAATGTTTAGGTTGCATCTCCAAATGTCCTTATTTAGTTGATCTGAGTTGTGCCCTAGGCATTGGGAATTTCAAAATCTATCAGGTAATTTTATTTTTTACAGGCTTTCTTTTTTTAGAGCAGTTTTAGTTTCACAGCATACTTCGACAGAAGGTAGAGAGAGTTCAGTTCCCCCTCTGCCCCCACACATGCACAGCCTCCCCCATTATTAACATCTCTTCAAAGTAGTACATTTGTTACATCTCTTCAAAGTAGTACATTTGTTACAATTAGTGAACCTACACTGACACATCATAATCATCCAAAATCCATAGTTTACATTAGGGTTCACTCTGGTGTTGTAAACTCCATAGATCTAGATAACTGTATAATGACATGTATTCACCATTATTGGATTATACAGAGTAGTTTCACTATCCTAAGCATCCTCTGTTTTCTGCCTATTCACCCCACCCAACTCTAACAACCACTGATATTTCTACTGTCTCCATAGTTCTACCTTTTCCAGAATGTCATATAGTTGGACTCATACAATATAGTCTTTTTGAATTGGCCTCTTTCCTGTATTAATATACATTTAAGATATTTCTGTGTCTTTTCATGGCTTGATAGCTCATTTCTTTTTAGCACTGAACAATATTCCATGTTTGGATATACCAAGATGTCCATCCACCACTGAAGGACATCTTAGTTGCTTCCAAGTTTTGTCAATTATGAATAAAGCTATTATAAACATCTATATGTAAGTTTTTGTGAGAATTTAAGTTTTCAATTCATTTGGATAAATATCAAGGAGCACAATTGCTGGATTGCATGGAAATAGTTTTCCAAGAAACAGCTAAACTGTCTTTCAAAGTTGCATTTCCACCAAGAATGAATAGAGTTCCTGTTGCTCTGTATTCTCATGATTGTTTAGTGTTGTAAGTGTTTTGGATTTTGGCCATTCTAGTAAATTTGTAGTATCTCCTTTTAATTTGCAATTCCCTAATGACATCTGGTGTTGAGCATTTTTTCATATGCTTATTTGCTACTTATATATCTTCTTTGGTGAAGAGTCTGTTCAGCTCTTTTGCTCATTTTAAAATCACAGTGTTTTCTTATTGTTAAGATTTAAGAGCTTTTTTAATATTTTTGGAGTAACAGCCCTTTATCAGGTATATCTTTTGAAAATACTTGCCCTCAGTCTATGACTTGTCTTCTCATTATCTTGACAAAGTCTTTCACAAAGACATATGTTTTAAATTTTAATGAAGTCCAGCTTGTCAATTATTTCTTTCATAAATTATGCCTTTGGTGTTGTATCTGAAAAGTCATTGCCATACCCAAGGACATCTAGGTTTTCTCTTATGTTGTCTTCTAGGACTTTTATAGCTTGGCATTTTACATTTAGGTCTGTGATCCATTTTGAGTTAATTTTGGTGAAGGATGTAAAGTCTATGTCTAGATTTTTTTTTCTTTTATTCCTTTTTTTTTTTTTGGCTTGTGGATGTACAATTGTTCTAACACCATTTGTTAAAAAGATTGTTGTTGCTCTATTGTATTGTCTTTGCTCCTTTGTCAGAGGTCAGTTGACTATATTTATGTGGGTTTATTTTGGGGATCTCTATTATCTTCCATTGATCTATTGATCCAGTCTTTTTCTAATACCACACTGTCTTGGCTACTGTAGGTTTATAGTGAGTCTTGAAGTCAGGTAGCATCAGTGCTCCAATTTTGTTTTTCCTCGTCAATATTGTATTGCTATTCTGGGTCTTTTGATCTCCAAATAAGCTATAGAAACTGTTGTTATTTACAAAATAACTTGCTATAATTTTTATTGGGATTGGATTGGCTCTATAGATCAAATTGAAAATAATTAACATCCTGACATTACTGAATCTTTCTATACATGTACATAAACTATCTCTCCATTTATTTAGTTTTCTTTGATTTCTTTCATCGGTATTACATAGCTTTCCTCATATAAATTTTATACATATTTTGTTGGATTTACACCTAAATACTTTATTTTTTTAGGTGCTAATATAAATGGTAGTGTTCTTTAATTTCAAATTCTACTTATTTATTGCTGGTATACAAGAAAACAATTGACTTTTGTATATTAACTTTGTATACTGAAAACTTACTATAATCAATTATTAGTTCTAAAAGTTTTTTGCTGATCTTTTGGATTTTTTACAGAGACAACCATGTCATCTGTGAACAAAGGCATTTTATATTCCTTTCTAATCTGTATACATTTTATATCTTTTCTTGTCTTATTGCATTAACTAGGATTGCCAGTACTATATTGAAAAAGAGTGGTATAATCTTTTCAACAAAATATCCCAGAAGGGGTATACTTGCCTTTTTCTTGATCTTAGCTGGAAAGCTTCTAGTTACTTATCATAAAGAATTATGTTAGCTGTAGATTGTTTTTGTACATGTTCTTAATTGAGTTGAAGAAGTTCTCTCTCAATTCCTAGTTTGATAAGTTTGTTTGTTTGTTTGCTTTGTTTTTTGGTCATGAATGGGTGTTGGATTTTGTCTATCTGTTGATATGATTATGTGACTTTTTTCTGTTTTAGTCTGTTGATGTTATGGATTACATTAATTGATTTTTAAATGTTAAACCAGCCTTGCACACATGGTATAAATCCCACTTTGTTATGAGGCATAGTATTTTTTATATATTGTTGGGTTTGATTTGCTAATATATTATTGAGAATTTTTGCATCTATGTTTATGAGAGATATTAGTTTATAGTTACCAGATGATTTGGATGTGACAACAGGGTTAAGAATTCCCATTCTAAAAGTCAAAAGGAAAAATAAAGTCCTTATATGGTAGGTGGTTACTGAATCTCAGATTTCATGACTTGGATGAGGAAAAGGAAGATGAGCAAAAATTAATGAAAGTGAGAATATAATAGAACTACTATTCTAATATTTTTATTCATGGACAAAATATAATATATCTGACACAAAACTTTATACTTGCAGTGAATTGTCATATAGGATTTAATTGAATTATTCTAATCATGGTAGTCCATTAGAGATAATATTATTATTTCTACTTTACAAGTTAAGAAATTGAGGCTCAGAATAAAAAACCGACCAGTTCAAGATCAACAGGCATATCCTAAATCCCGGGCTCTTGAGTGAAACTCAGAACTCTTTTTAGCTTCTCAAATTTTTATCATTCTTTAGTTACTTATCAGAGTCCAGTAATTATTTAATTCCCTATAGTATTAAAGGGGAATGACTCCCAAAGAGGGGAAAAAAAGATTCTTCAAAAAGGCAAATGGAGAGAATCACCTAGCTCTAGTCTATGGAAACTGTTTAGTTTGCTTTATCTTCAGAAGTAGAAGTGATGGGAGGTGTGGAGCTATAAGAAATGTGATGCTCAGGAAGCCTCTGCAGCCAATCTCATTCTTTCTCTTTATATCTGAGCCTTATTCTCCCATCTGGCACAACTCCATAAACCATCAAACTCTGATGCCTTCATTTACATATGGAGCACTAACAATATGGACGTTAATACTTTTCTCATTATACAACTTGAGACTCATGATGGGCTCTAGTGTGAAGTTTCTCTGGGCCAAAGAAACACCCAATCACTAACATTACCTGACCCACAGGGCACCCTGACCCTCTAGTCAAGGACGCTAAAGACCGAATCACTCAGCTTGCCTTTGCAGAAACTGATTTCTAATATGTCATTTCATTTCTGCCTCTTTCCAACCTCAAGCTTTGCCTGCCCTACAATTATGTCATACCCTTACCCCTCATGCCTCTACACCCATACACAAGAGGATGTATAGGCAAATGCAGATGGAAGTTGCTTCTCAACCTTTGCAGGAGTTTTTAGGTTACATATACTACCACTCATACTCGCATACAAGCACACTTCATGATAAACACATTGGGACTCAGAAATGGACTTGGTGGAAGAACTGGCTTGACACTAAATTATGGCGTAATAAAATGTCATAATTGGATAGTACATCTCTAAAATTCTATCATCTCTTCAACCCAAGGAAGCGCCCCACCTGGAGACCAAGAGAGCTGCAATAGAATTTTTTTTCTTCCAGAATTTTGACATTAGAAACCAGGACAGCAGAAAATATGGACAAAACACATCTGATTTCATACTCATTAAACAGGCAGCAACTAATTATATTGAGACTTTTCTTCTTTCATCCTGAACTCCTGATTGTCATCGAAGGACTCCTCTGACATTTATCCTTTATTATCATTTAATGAGTTTACTATATTTCGCCAGCTCTGTGCTTTTCTTCTCATTTGTTGTTTACTCTCTTACAAAAATGCAGCACTAGAGTCTAATAGTTAAATAATTTGGGAAGTTTTGAGTTAAACAGGTTTTTACAAGGTTTTACAGAGCTTATGCAATGGTAATGTGTGTAGTGAATCTTCGGGAAGATAGTATTGTGTGCACTATTTTCCAGACTTTTTCAAGAGCATCTTATAGAACATCTGTTTAGTTTAGAAGATGCTGATTAAGTCTAAGAGAGAGACTTCTATCTTTTACACTGTTATGGGTTAAATTGGGTCCCCTCAAAAAAGATATGTTGAAATCCTAACATCCAGTACCTCAGAACGTGACCTTATTTGGAAATACGGTCTTTATAGGGATAATCAAATTAAAACGAGGTCATTAGGGTTGACCCTAATGCAGTATTCTCATAAAAAAAGGAAAATTCAGACAGATATGCAGAGAAAGATGATGTGGAGAGACACAAGAAGAAGATGGCTTTCTTCAAGCTGAAGAATGCCTGAGATTACCAGAAACAAAGATGGAAGCCTGGAAGAGATCCTTTCACTGGCATCTTCATGGCCCTGCAGATCCCTTGATATTGAACTTCTGACCTTCAGAACTGTGAGACAATAAACTTCTGTTGCTCTAATCTACCCATTTTGTGGTACTTTGAGACTAATATATTCCCCAATATCCATTTTTCTAGCCCGGTCGTAGGTAATTCAGGTTCATTTATCTATCTATCTATCTCTCTATCTCTCTATCTATCATCTATCTATCTATCTATCATCTATCTTCTCTCCTACTTCTCAAAAAAGACGTCTTAACATTTCTATAATAGTCTTAAAAATAACAGAAACAACCATTCGTTTTCTCTTGCATTGTAATAAAGTATCAATTTTTAGCTAAGCAAATGACCAGCTCAACTCTTACCGTAAAAGTCCAGATAGTAAATATTTTATGCCTTGTGTGACATATGCTTACTGTTATGACTACTCAGTTTTGCAATTGTAACAGGAAAGCAACCACAGATAATATGTAGACAAATGAGTGTGGCTATATTCCAATAAAACTTTATTTACAAAAATAGGCAGCAGACCAGATTTCGCTCACAGGCCACAGTTTTTTGAGCACTTACTACATGACAAGCTCTGTTCTGGGAGTTGCGGATACCATAGTGTACAACATATTCAAGGACTATGCCTCATGGAGCTTTGAAAATCTTGTTTACAGCTGTGTCCTCAGCACCTTTTGCTGTGCAGAGCACACAATAGGCAATTTAGAAATACTGAACCAGTGAGTGATTGATAATCTCTGGGGCAGGAAGAGATGAGCAAAGCTTTTCAAGTGTTAAGCCAAGAGGAAACTCTGAAACTCCTGGATGCTAACTAAAGTACAACAAAAAAATTTTCCATTGGCAGTTGATTCCTTAATAGCAAAAAAAAATACGAACGAACAAATCAACACCAATAAGTTCTTAAATCATCAAAGAAAATGTACAAGAGTGATCACAGCAACATATTTCCTATGATGCAAAAACTAGAAACAACCAAAATATCCATTAATAGAAAATGGGTAAATAAACTGTATAATCAAACAACAGATAGTGTACAACAAAGGAAAAGAACAAATTATTTCTACATGAGGCAACACAAATGAATCTCAAAAACATTGCAAACTGAAACCAACCACCGCCACCCCCAACTTGGACACCAAGGACTAAAATCATAAACCATTCCGCAGCTTATTGTTTATATTATCACAATGTTATTATTCCAGTCTTCATTAGCATAGCTTTGTTTTTCCAGAATACTCTTGCCCAAGCAAATGACTTTATCATTCATTTTAGGAATCTCCTGAAAGACTCATCATCTCTTCTTTAGAGACCATCAACAGGTTACATCTCAAGAGTCTTTGAACCTCTCACCTCAAAATCCTTGCCTTGCTGTTCCATCCAATGTTAAATGATATCATAATACTTACCAACCTTATTCAAACCTTCACATTAAAACACTCACCTTAAACTAGAATCAAAATCTCAAATTCAATTTATTCCTTCCTCCTCCAACACACTACCAAAGCTCTTTCAAGGTGGTGTCCTCCCTGATGGCAGTAGCAATACATTTGGCTTTCTCTTATGAACAGACTGTTCTAGTGATATTTTGGGAGCCAGCATTCAACAACACAATGTTTAGTGAGAAAAACCAGATGCAAAAGAGAAAATGAGTTCATGAATCAATTTATATAAAGTTCAAGAACAAGCAAAACTAATCTATGGTGATAGAAATCAGAACCATAGTTATTCCAGGCATGTGTGGTGGTGGTAATACAGTGTGTATTGCCTGGGAGCAAACGTGAGTTTTCTGAGTGCTGGAAATGGCCTATATCTTGATCTAGATGGTGGTTACATGAGTATAAAAGTATGTAAATATTCACTGAGCCATACATTTTTGTGCACATTTTACTAATGTAAAAAAAATAGTTATTTAAATAAAAGGTTTATATTTTTTAAAGGTTAAAAATTTCATAGGTGTCATATTATCTGGAATGCTGACTGTAATTTTAGAACCACTGCTCTAGTCAAGGAGTCGTCTTAAATAATATGGAGTTAGGTATTTGGAGACCATCTAGCTACCTTGGTTTTGTTTTCAGACCCTCTAGGCATCGTCTGTATCTGAGACTTGAGCCATTGCAATTGACCCTGAGCTTTGCACATGAATCAGTGATATATGTACACATATGCAGAGAGAGGTGTGATGAGAATTAGCAAGTGGAATGCTTGACGCAGTCTTCTTGCAGGATGCAACCTATAAATATAGGCACCTTGAAACTGTCTCTATTGGGGAACCATTACAGTGTCGCGCCTATAAGAACCTAGTATGTGAAATGTACAATGAGATACTCACCTCCCCTTTCTCTGTTTTAGGGATATAACTACGTTAGTTGAGATTACATTTAGAATTGTGCCAAAATTGGGGGATGAGACAGTGTAGATGGTTACCATCCTTGTTATTTGTGACATTCACCAAAATTGCCTCATATAGCAATAGTTTGTTCTTTTAAATTGCTGTATAGTAGAGAAAAATGTGTATATGTGTTGTATATGTGTGTGTGTCCATTCTGTGTGTATGTGTGTGGCCCTGAAAGAGAGAGAATTAATTGATTGCTCGATTGAGTCCAGGAATTAACATGAAATCTACCTCCAAAAAGGCCTAACAAGATTCTTTAATTGCACTAATTAAAGTAAGTATACATATTGACCAAGACGTGCATACACATAAATATTTCATGTTATAAGGGATGAAAGAATACTTTGTACTAGTCTGGGATGGGCGACTCAATTTCTGGACTTGTTAAGATGCATTGGATCATCTTAACAAACTGGGCCAAGTACCCTGCCATTGTCTCAGAAAAGTAAAATGAGGAAAATTCAGGCTGTGCTACAAAAAAAAAAAAACCCTGATAAGGGCCAATGTTCAAAGTAAAGGAATTTCATTACTTTTATTTTAAAATAGAAAAACATATGTAGTTGATATTTATAAAAATCTTATTTAGTAGCTGAACTAAGTAGGTATTATGAACTTATATTTCTTGAACAGAATGTGAATTCTGGCTTCCTCATAATATTTTTTAGGCTGTGGTTACCGCCTGCCTCACTTGGCCCAACCCTCTACTTAACTACAGGCACATTTATTCTCCCGTGTTGACTGTAGAATTACTCCTCTGTTCACACAAAATAACAATGGTTTTCTCTTAAAGACTATGGACTACTTCCTGAATGATTTTAGCACTATATTTTTCTTTTCTCATTTTTCTTTTATTTCCAGAAATAATCTGTGTTTATTATAGAAGCTTTAGTAGACTAGATAAGCAAAATTAATCAAGACAAAAACCACTCAGAATTTGATCAAAACTACATTTTAGTTCATAGATAGATAGATAGATAGATAGATAGATGATAGATAGATAGATAGATAGATAGATAGATAGATAGATAGATAGATAGATGATAGATGATAGATACAGAGGCAGATATATACAGAGATAGATACAGAGATATTCATTCTTTGTCATTTAGGCTCTTGTAATTTTTCTTGCTATAAACAAAACTCCCCAAATTATTCCTGGAACCTGAACATCCCTGATGATTCTCTTCAAATAAATTTCTAAAAGTAAAAATATTGGCTTAAAAAGGATGTGCAGACTTTAGAGATGGTTGCTTTTCTGAAAAGTTGCACCAAATCCCATACCTGTTCCCATCATGGGTAATCATCATAGAGAATGTAATCAATGCAGTCTCACACACGTATAAGAAACAAATTGTAGTGAAAGTAACATTCCATCAATGTTCTTAGATTTGAATTCATGCAATTTCCTTTATGTGGTTGGTTATTTGTAATTCAGTCACTCTGCTAAATTGGCATTCAGAAGGAACTATTAACGTTGTATCCATGTGTGTGCAATTCAGATTCTACAGAATTTTTTTGTTTCTATGTTGCCAAGTGATAATGACCTGTTTTAGTATCCCCGAGGGGATTTCCAGCCAAATTGATGGGTCTAGAATATTACAGACCCAGAGTATGATCCATAAATATAAATAAACTAAGATAAATGTTAATTGTATAAGCTATTTCCTCTGGGTAACAGCGATGTCTATTATTAAAGAATTTACAAGCCAAGGGAAACTCTGAGTCACTCAAATTTAGGCTCTGGGGTGAGGATGACTTAGAGTCACAGGGGCCTGTCAAAGCCCCTTAAGTGGAGAGGCTGAGTCAGTGTTGGAACAGATAAGATCTCAGTACCTGGCAGGATTACAGAGGAGGTAGCAGGGGCCAAGGAGAGGAGCTGGAAAAGTCTGGGTTTTCATGTAAGACTGACCTGGATTCGAATTATAGTTATCTCACTTGCTAAAGGTGTGGCCTTGGGCAGATTACTTCACTTCTCCTAGCTTTGACTATAAAATGGAGAAAAACACCACCTTCTAGGACTGTTGAGAGGTTTCAGTGAAATAATATGTGTAGAAACTAAGTACAGTAACTGACACATTGAAGGAACTCAATAAATGGTTGCTGTTATTACTATTATTGTTAATAATTATTATTGCCATTTTCTTTGAGGATGCATTTAAGAAAACAAGGTGCTTATAACTGATCATTATGCCTCTTTTTTGGGATCCTCTATTGCAGGGGTTAAAAACCTGGTACCCAAGAACTCCTAAGAGGCCCACAGATAAGAATTCGTGAGAACTGGGTATTAAATTTGAATGGGGAAAAAAATGTCACTTTTATTACCCTCTAATGAAAATTAGTATTTCTTTATTGTGATTGCATGCAACAAATCACAGCAGTATCAACAATACTTATCATTCTTTGATCAACAATACAAAATTACATATTATTTTCATATCATATTAAAATTGTTGCAAGTACTCAAAATTTCAATTGTAACCATGTTGCAAAAGTACAGTAGTTCTTAGACCCACTCACTAGACCACTGTTAGATCCTATGTGATCTCTATTTTCCTAACTACACAGGCTGATGTGATGGAGCTGGCTATCAAGACAACTATCTTATAATTTTCAAAAATATTTTAATAAAATATTTCGATATGTTGATTTACTTTGTAATCCTATGTACTTTATTTTATGTGCTTTTAAACAGTATTCTTAAAAGCTGTCTGTTGGCTTCACCAGAGTGCCAGAGGGACGGAGGCACAGAAAAGATTCGAACCCTCTATTCAGGAAACAACTACAGGGCTCTTTAGGAAAGGAAGAGCTTAGCTGTCTAACAGCCAAGAAGCTTCTTTATTAACTTGTCTGTTGGCCAGGCAAATAAACACCTGTACAGATGTAGATATGAACAAAATCAACTCCATCTCTGTGTCCTGGATTTCATTTAATTTTTTTTTTTTTGCTTCATGTTGTGACTTTTGACCAATCTTATTGTACTTAGCAAGCATATCAAAGCCTCTAGTTAAGGATTATCTGTGTTTCTTAAAATTCACCTATAAATATTTTTGTTAGGAAGGCATGACACCTAGAAATAAATACCTTCTCATTATGGTGGCCACCGTCAGACAACTTTAAAAGCAGAAAATTTCCGAAGACAATTTCCAATAGATCAGGGAATCCTGTCATCTGAAAGAGCCCAACTCTGTACAACAGATATAAAAAAACAAGAAAGAAAATGTCTGTTACCCTCACCAGGAGCCTTATGCCTGTGGCACTCAGTAGAAAAGAAAGATACCTAATGGGGATAATGACCCTAAGGAATGGCATAGCAATGACAATGCACGGATAGCAGAAGAAGGTAGAAGGAAGAAAAAAGGCGGATAAAGAAACCAGAAGACGAGGCTGCACAACTTGCAGACTGGGAAAAAAAAAATAAGTAGGAAAAAGAAGGTATTTTAAACAAAGGATATTGAGACTAAACAATAGAAAAAATGGTAATGAATACTTTATTTAGTTGTATTTAAACAAGCAAGTGTTGGAGAGATTTCCTTTTGGTTTTCCTGCCTCACCTTCTTGCCCTTCCCCCATTTTCTTATGATGTTGATCAACTGCTTTATTCCGTTTCCCATCATTCTTTCTATCAAATTGTCCAGGCCTTTTTATTTTTAAATACATGATTCTTTAAGTTCGTCTTTGAAGGACACAAAGCTTTTCACATATTAAGAATGAGCAGCACTGAATTTTTTGATTCACTCATTTAGTTTGGAGCATTCTTAGCTGGTCCTTGCTCTAGACAAGGCTCTGTCTCTTCTCAGAATGTGAAATGGTTCAAAGAGACTGCATGTTAGAGATTTTGCAAGCATATAAATGGGAAACACCATATAAACAGTGGAAAAGAACATCTTTTCAAGTTGTAGGATTTTCTCCCTTGTGGTCTTAAAAAAAAGCAACTAGAAATCTTTCATTTAATAAATGCAAGTATATATAATAATAATCGAAAAGTAATATTTATCTCTGTAATGTTTCTCAAAAACATCACTTCAAGCTGGAGTTTACCTCAGGTATACTGAGGAACTTCACTCAATCTGTAAATTATCTCCACAGTATAGTTTATTTACTCATTCCTTAAAAAATGTTTGCTAAGTTCAAACACTGAAATAATGTGAAGATGTCAGTCTTTATGCACATTTATAAAAGTAGAATATAAGATATATAATACACTAGTATAAAGTTTTACAAATTAATATAAGTAAAATATATAAATTACATTGAAATAAAGGAAAGTGGTGGTTCTTTCTTGGGGTGGTTGATTTTAACAGTCATATTGCTGTAAAGAAAATGAAATATGCATTAGGTTACTATCAGGCTAAACAAACAAAGATGACATTTTCAGTCTTTTTAAATTCCTGTTTTAAGCAAACATAACTGATCTCAACTTCAGCAGAACTTTAGCCAATAACAGTGAGAGCTTAGACAATGCTCACAAAATGTTTCTTAAACAAACCAGACAGACTCGTTGTCCTCTCTGAGTAAAAGCTGCAGAAAGGGGCCATGGTAACTATAGCTTAACAATACTGGGTTGGCTTTGAATGTGTTTGGGGTAGGTATTTAATCTTAGAGATTTAAGAGATAATGCTGTGGGAGTTTCACATAGAAGTGGACATTCCAATTAAATGCTACCAAGTCACACACTGGACTCATCTATACTGAAAACCTTGCCCTTCGAAAGTCACTTTTGTCTTATAAACGAAGTTAATGGATCTGTACTACAGTGTTTGAAAAGAAGCGATCTCTACTGTGACTCAGATGGCAAATCCAGTGACACTATTTACTCTCCGAGAGGAAAGTGTCCTTCTGCTAAACCACTAGAACAACTTTGGTCATTGACATGTTTTGCCTGTCCCCAAAATACATGCACGCTAAAGTCCAGTCAGGGCTCATCTAATTTAAACTCTGCCTTGTATGAAGTTCAAGGTTTAAGATAGGTTATATTATAGTAATCCTAAGAGGATTCTTCTCTGCCTCTCCCCGCCCATACTGCCTGGAAACAACTTCATATTAAAGGTTTCCCACTCCTTTGTTTTTTTTGAATTTTGGCGAGCTCCCAAGGAAATTATTAATCTTGTTGTACTTGCCTGATAAGAACAACTAAGTTTTTATTTAACTTCCCCTTAAAAATTATAGAAAGTTTCCATTTATTTAGAAAAGTTTTTTATGATAACAATGGACTTTTAATGTTCATTAGGTTTTGTCTAATTTTAAAAGAAAGTTAAGAAAACTTAGACCAGAGAAGTAAATGGTTAGGAAACTATAAATTAACTTAGTTTCTGTTTCCTAATCTCGTTTTACAGAATAAGACATAAAACAAACCCCCCAAAATTGGACCAAAGCTGGACTTCCATCAATTCAATTATATATATATATATATATATATATATATATATATATATATATATATATATATATTTTAGGAGGTTTTAGAAACAAAAACTCTCCCCACTACTAACAAATGCATATTTCTCTCTGAACTCATATCCCCAGGAAACAAGTGCTTCCTGGTTTTCTTTCACAGTGAAAGGCTTTTCATAAGCTGCTATTGAAAGGCTACTAGTGAATCTCTACGTTTAGCTATTTGGGTATTTTTGACTCCTTATTAGGAAGAAATTGTAGAAAATCCAACAGAATAGCAAGTGTTACATACTAGTTAAGAGCAGTGCTGTGGCATAAAATGACCCAGGATTTGAAGCCTGTTACTTCCTGATGAGGTGATTTTAGACATTGCTTAACCTCTGAGTCATAGTCTCATCTGAAATATGGGTTTCACACAGTACCTAGTGCAATGAATGTTGGCTATTATTTGTGAATACAAGTTGGGAACATAAGAGAATCAAAGAGGGGACATTTGTTTTGTGTCTGCAGCCAGAGCAAGGGTAATGAAAAGAGCAGTAGGTTAGCTCCTGAATGGGGCACTTTGTGGATGGCAGTTTCCTATATTCACAGAGCCAACAACAAAGAACCAAGATGATAATTCAGTAACTGTGACATTCAAGGAAATTTATTATTGAGAACAAAGCTGAATGCATTAATGCTTTGCCACAAAGACCATGTAGAAATGAATTTTGGTAGACTGAGCAATGTTTGATTTTGCCTCTTTCTCTATGGTGAAAACAATGGTGTATTATGGTAATTGAATACACAAAGGTCAAACTAAGACATTTTCATAGAGGTTCTTACCTGATGATGAGTACAGCAGTAGCCGCATATGCCTCCAAGCACTCCATTTATTACTTGAATAAGACACAAGATGAATTCAATTCCACCAAGTGCTAAGAGGATAGAAAACAGAGAGACATTCCATTCCACAACATGCTTGGGTTCAATGCACTGGGACCATGTGGATTTATCCAGAAGGTATCTGTGGATATAAAGAGAAACTTCTCACACACAACCATATCTAATGGGATGTCTCATAAGCTACTTTTTGTGTAGTGCTTTTGTCATTCAGGAAAAAAAAGAATGAATCAATTCAGTGACCTATATCAAATTCTTCCAATCCAAGTCGTTCTACAAAATGAGAATTTAGCCCAGATCTTGTTGCAATGATAAACATAAAATTCAGCAAAGAGCGTTGAGCACTCAGTGTAAGTTAGACATCCAGTCAGGGATGGCGATACAATAATGAACACAGGAATGGGCCCTATCTTAGAAAGCACAGCTTAAGAGGGGAGACAATTGGCCATCTCAATGCAACAAGTATACTAATCAAGTAGACAAAGTGTGAAAAGACCACAGACGAAGGCCATCTAAAGTAGTCCAGGGAGAATACCTATTTTTGTATCTTTTCCACAAGTCTGAATGAACTCCATGAAATAACTACCAGACCTTTCATCATTACATGTCCAACACCTAGACCAGTATGTGGAACATTTTAAAAGTAATTGAATGATACATATAATCCAAAATCACTTTGTGAAATGACTTAGCAGATTTTCTAAATATCTGGATATTCTTACAATCTGAAAAATTCTCTCACTCCTCTCCTAGAGTTTCAACCTTTGCTATATCATAGAGTATTTGAATTCTTAATGAAATACTATTTAATCATGTGGGAACATCTAGGATTAACTTAATTCCACAAAGAGGTATGGTATAATTCTTTCTTTATCACTTCTTCCTACAACGGAACAAAAGGGAATTAGAGAAATAACTTTGGAATGCTTCATGGAGCCAATCAGAAGTTCAATATTGATTATAAAAAATTCTGTCCTTCTGGCCCTGTCTTTTTGTATGTCACTGAAATAAAATTCTGTAATTTCAGAACACAATGTAGAAAAATTCTTTGGCTCACTTGGTTGAACAACTAATTACTAGCTTGTGACCATTAATTAGTCACCTTATTGCAATCCCTGGACAGGTTGAAAGGAGGAATGACAGAGGAAGGTTTCTTGTAGAAGCTGGGTTGGATCATGGAAAAGGTGTATAATCAAGCAACTATAAAAAAACATTTAGTGATACTATCACCTCTTTTTGAATTCCAGATACATTAGTCATGGCTTTTTTTAAGAGATAGTTTTGTGCAGCAGTTTTGTATGTCTATGCATACACGAATAACCAGTTTCACCTATAGAGGCTACCATTGAGTTGTATTCATTGTAAGCTAGTACATCATATTAACAGCTAACAGTGGCAGTGCTCACAACGTGTCAGCTTCTGTGACAAATATTTTACTTGTGGTATCTCATTAATCCTTTTGACAACTGTTGTTGGCTTTATTTTACAAATGAAGTAACTGAAAACTGCAGAAAACTCAGTTTACATTTTCCTGGTTTCTCAGAGACTACATGCAGAGCTAGGATCAAACTCAGGGTTATCTGATTTCATACTCAACCTATGACCTCACTATATGCTATACAAAAATTCATGGGAGACAAAAATTCCTCATAATATAAGGGAAATTCAAATTCATTATTCATATTATGTATACTCATGAATCTTATAACTAAACCTTTTGAAATTTAAAGAAAGATGTCATTTTATTTGTTATTATGTATATCAGTTTCTATTATCTACTTCTGTTCTTTTCTCAATGCAGATAAGAAACAAGAATCAATATAAAACAATGGAAAGTTTTAAATTATCCTGATATTAAAGTCTTGAATTAAACTGTCTTATGTAGCACTGGATGCCATATATAAAGGGTGCATTGTACTTAGTTATTATGTTATATGTAAGTGTGTGTGGGGGGGGGGTAGAATGTTTCCTAGACTTTGATTAAATTCACAAAGTTATCATATATATAAAGATTCATTAATATTGTCTCAAAATAGTAAAATCAGCACATTGTTCAGAAATAGTATATGTGAGCACAAATTCTACAGCTAGGCTGCTTGGGTCCAAATCCTGCCTGCATGTTCTGACAATGTGAATTTGTATTAGTTACTTCATCTCTCTGTGTCTTTTTTCCTCATCTTTAGAATAGAAGCAATAGTGGAACTGTAAGACTCAATTAGTGTCTCCATTAAATAGTCCTTATTGCTTCTCCAGGTGAAAGACTGAGCATTATCCTCAGACACTTATTGCCTGAGCGGTGCCAGAGCCCATACCAATAAACCTGGCAGAGTGGATAGAAGAACAGATGACTGATGCCTTTTTAGTTTGATAGGTTTGCCACTACATTTGTGGTGGATAAGAATGTGTGATCTGTTAAGGAACAATTACTCACTGCCCCTGCGTGTTGGCAAAGGTATAGTTCCATTGGTTGGAGGAATCCAGACATATTGGTCCTTCCACTAAACCCAGAGCTGCCACGATGACGCAGTAGCCAGATCCTGCAATTCCAGTGAGAGCAGCCAGCACAGAAGAAAGCATCTAGGAAAAGGAGAAACACCAGAAGTGAGCCGCAGAGTGTGGCGCTGACGTTGTAGAAACCGTTTTCACCACCAGAACGGGAAGACCTACCACACGTCTTTTGCCACAGTTTTCGTAGCCACAGCAGTCTCCCTGTTCCAGCCCGATGAAGACAAATGCTGGCAGGAATATCTGGTTAGAAAACAAGTAAATTAAAGTCATCATCTTTTCCCAAGTCCATAAGGGTCAGGTTAAGCATCCTTGATAAAATATATTTCTGTCTGACAGTGTTGACTGGTTTTGGATTACACTAATCAAGTATCTCAAATAGTGCAAAACTATGAAGAAAAAAAAATCTAAATGTAATGTCTCCTTGTTTTCATGTAAAGTGTCAAAACATTTTTTAGGGTGAAGCTGTAGTATGGGAGGGCTAAAATAGTAACCTATGAATGTATTCATTTACACCCCAAGAATTCCTAGCATAGTCCTAGCTACAAATGCTGTTTTAGAACTGTTAGACCTTGTCTTTAAATCTCATTTGTTTTTCATTGTAAAACTGAAGATATCAACAGTCTTTAATAGAATAACTGAAACTTTTTTGTAAATGGGAGAGATGAAAGCTCCGTATAATAAATGTGAACTGCTTATTTGAAGATACGATTGTATAATAGCTTCATAATAGAGCTCTTTAAATAAGTAAGAAATACTTTGAGGTTGAGATCAGAAGAAGTTTAAACAGTGCAATACTATATTAAGGACAAATGATTATTTTCACATGATAGTAATACTTAAATTCAAGGCAGATTTAAAGAACCACAATTAGTGTATAAAGGTTTGGATGTTTTAATATTTTTTATGTGACTAAAAAAAACCCCTATTTTGTACAGTATTAGCAATTCAAGAAACTTCTCTTTAAAATTCTCAATTTCAGCACATTAAAGTAGCAAACCCAAGTTTGTCCACATTCTTTCTAGGCTGTGGTTAAAGCTAATATTTTCAGCTCCAAAGTTGGCAGGCAAATTTCTCTCACTTCAATTAAAAACAAACCTTGGAAAAAACAACACATTCCACTACTAGCTTCATACACTGGTCTGCTGCTAACTGTAGGGTTTTTCCTAGACACCACACCCCAGGATTACATAAAGGAGAAAATTTCTGTTCTTTCTAAATAACCATGCATTCATAATTTATTATTATTTTTTTCTGTTTCAGTTAGCTGAAAACAAAGAGCAGAAATTTTGAATCCAAAACTCTGTTAATCTAGTCTGAGACCCAGCCAACTCTTCTCAGTTCCCCAGAGCAAACGTTAAATGGTTGCTGGCTCCAGGACTAGAAATGCCAATCTCTCAAAACTGATTTAAAAACTAGTGTCTGTTTCTGGGTGCAAAGTAAGAGAGTTTAGTAAAAAGGTAGCTCACTTTTAACTGAAAGAGGATTTTGTAAAACAACATCTAATAAAATTAATACCCTATACCTATCTTGACTTTTGAATAATCTGCTTTCAAAAGAAGAATGAACAAAAAATCGCTGGATCTGGAAATATGCATTATAGAAAACTTTCCATAAAACATCACATTTACCAGGAGAAATTTTTTTAAGGTTTTAATAATTTTAAACAACTTACCAGCAAGCCCCCTCCTACGATGCCAGAAAAGAACCACACAAACTGGCTGAGGTGGTCTTCAGAGGCATACCTTGTTTCTCCATTGGGAAAATAAAGCAAAATGTTAGCTACAATGCAGAGGATGGCGAGCCACACCAAGGAATGCCCGATGCCTCGTGCACATTTGTCGTAGCACATGGTAGCAGGGAGTCTGGGAGCTTATTTTCCACCCTTCAATCTGCAGTTCAGTGATGGCCCAAATCAGATGAGAGTATGCCTGTCTGCAAAAAAGCAAAAGCAATTTTCAGCCCATTCCTGCAAGCTTTTAAATACTCTGAGATCTTAGTCACTGGGTGGATGAGGTACTTTGCTTTCATTGGTCCTGATTGCAGCAGGCTCCAGATGGGGTGGGGGAAGTAAGGGGGGAATGTCCCGCCTTTCAAATGAGATCTTTGGGACAAGTGAAACCAGGACATGAGAAACAGCCTCAGTCATAGGCAAGAGAGAAAATGATTAGTCTTCAACAAGGAATTCACCGTGCAACTCCTTTACAGGATAAAGAATAATCAGGAAAGTCTAAAACAACTTACCAGTAACTATCAAGTGTCCAGAGCGACAGCCCTAATTGAGGCTCTGAAAGACTGTGAGTTGTAATCCTGCTCCATGCGGCTGTTTGGACAGCTTTCAGTTTGAGGGCTCTGTGTTCATTTCCACTCTGCACTGACTTAATTTAGGACCTGGGGCCAATCTCCTGAGCTCTGAGCTCATTTCCTTGTCTGTTAAGGGCAAGGTATCTGAGCCATCGCCCACAGATTTGAGAAGGCTGTTGGGAAAATTACAAAGGAGATTTCTTTCCTCTGCCTATGGTGTGTTCTGCAGGACTGAGCCTGCTGTCCAGCCTTCCTGGACATCTTCCTCAAAAACAAATCTGACACCAAAACAAAGGTGGCATTAATCAACAGAAAGGACTCAGGCACCTTTTTATTCCTGAGTTCTGCTGTCAAGCAAAGTGGTGCCAGGGAGGACCAAGGGAGGTCTAAAGTACGGAGGAAGGATTGAAACAACTGAAAGAAAAAGAAAAAGAAATAGGAGAGAAAGAGACTTGGCAAGCAAAGTCGGCAAACAAGATTAAGAGAACATGGAATGTTTGGGAGAGTCACAAGTCATTGATCAGGGGACAAGGACGTAAAGGTAAAGAAAGGGTATTAGACCAACTTTCTTATGTGCTTATCTTACAGAATGAAAAGTCGAATTCTGAATGTTTAGACTTGAATAGAAGGTGGTAAGAGGACAAGATGGACAGGTGGGGCCAGGACTGAATGGGCCTTGTCACCAGGACAGAATAGTGAAGACAGAAAAGAGGCCAAAGGCCAAGTCTGAGAGTTGTTAGTTCAGAAGAAGAAGAGGAGCAAGGTTAGTAAATTCAGAAGTTCAGGCTGAGGCCAGAGTCTGAAGAATTCGGGCCAAAATTAAAGAGCAGGACACATTAAATTTGAGAAGCCCCCTGGGGTTAGTGACAAAATTAAAGAGCAGGACACATATTAAATTTGAGAAGCCCCCTGGGGTTAGTGACATAGAAGCCCCCTGGGGTTAGTGACATAGGAAGACCCAAGAGGAAGCACGATCTGAGCCTACTACCAGAAGTGAGGTCATGATCCAGACTGGCCTGAGGAGATAGACAGATGGGAAACTGAGTGTAAGCAGGAAAGCCTGGAACGCACACCTGCTCAGGCATAAGGAGACAGATCTTCACAAGTGCACCACTCCATCACCACCACATTCAACAAAAGGACATGTGTGCCCTCTATCCTGGCTGGAAGTCCTACTGGGGCAGGATTCCACAGGTGTCAGATCTTGGGGTGACAGTACAGGTGAATGACTTGGTCCTCATCCTAATCCTCCACTCTGCTGATCTATCCCACCTAGGGCCAAAATGGGGAGAGTGAGCCTTTGATGACTTTTCCCTAAGTACTCAATCCCCTTCCTCTTTCTCTCCTCCACCCCTATAGTCAGTACAGTGGGAGAAGAGAGTGAGGGAATTGACAAGAGGAAAGCCTGGAAAGACATCCCAATTCTGCCATCTCCTAGTGTGTGGATCTGTCAAGTCAATTAATTCCTGGGACTCTGTTTCCTACTCCGTAAAATAAGAGGCAGGCCTAAATCAGTGGTTCTCAAGTTGTTGAGAGTCTTATTATGATATGGACCCTCTTCCTAGGAAAAAAAGTACACATATGCAAACACTCATACTTTTTTATTCCATTCCCGGGAGTTCACACACTTCCTATAGCCCATTGGCAGATCCTTTTCCACATTTCTCAAGATGTGGCCTGCTGGAGACCACTTGAATCACAGATATAGATTCCTGGTCCCATTTTCAACATCATGAATGGGAATTTGGGGGAGTGAGGCCAAGTCATCTGCATTTTTCACAAACACTCCAATGAGTCTTATGTTAATTCAGGCTTGGGGATCACTGGCCTGGTTCACAGCCCAGTGATGCCCAACATCAATTCAGCTCTAGCCTGACATACAATTTGTGTGCACAAATTGTGGGGGACACATTGCAATTCAGTGTAAGGCACTTTCAGGCTTGAGCCCGAATTCACTTATAGTGTGACTTGGCCCACCCTCCTGTTATTCTATATGGTACCCTCTGTTTCTACGCCTTAGCTGGTCACCTAAAGCAGTGTCTTTTTTGGCTTGGGATCCTGGTTTCAGACCAGTTATGGTTTCCTGAATAATTTCTGTAGTCAGTTGACTCTGGTCCTGGCCAGACTTTGTCCAACAGATGGCCCTGGCTGTGAACTCTCAGTTTCCTGTGCAGAGCTGCCATCTCCATAGACACTTTCCAAGTTTCATTCCACAATCCAATACCCACCCTTAGCCTTCCCCCTGCTGTGGCCTTCACATCTTCTTTGTTCTGAGCCTTATATTCTTCTTTTGCTTCATACTGCAGGAATCTGCTCATCCGTCTCCTCAAAGAAGCCCTCTCCAAGGGCCACATCTAACAACACTACACACCCTCCTCTGCAGTTACTCTTTATCACATCACCCTGTTCTATTATCATCCGGAATTCATCATCCCTGGAATGATTATGTGTATTCATGTGTTTCCTTTTCTGGTATCTGTCTCCCCACCCCTCCCTTCTGCATGTGGGACCCTTTCTGCCTTTACCACCATGGTTTCTCCAGTACCTGGAACAATGCTTGGCACATAGTAGGTGCTAAGTAAATATTTGCTGACTAGTTTAATGAGTAAGTAAATGAGTTAATTAATTTTTAAGCCCATTCTTAAGAGGCTGAGACTCCGGCCCCTCCACCCTCAGTTCTATTATGGCTCTCTGTGAGACCACCATCTCACTAAAAGCCCTCTTAGCTGCTCACATGATTGCTCCCAGGTCCTGCCACTGCCTGGATATTTGGTTGGGGCAAGTTATAAACCATTCTGTACCTCAGTTTCCATCTTTCATTTGTTCACCAATATTTATTGCGCTCTTACTATATGTTCCAAGTGCTAGGGATACAAACAAAAGAAACAAAAATCTCTGCCCTTAAAGAGAATCCATTCTATCAGAAGCAGCAAGACAAGAAAAAAAATAATATTAAAAAAAATCCATTGTGTTTTAGATGGTGATCAGTACAGGAAAAGGGAATAAGCAAGTGAGGGAAAAGGCCTCCTATGACTGGTTAGTAATAGAACCTACACAGAGTTGTGATGGGTAAAGTGAGTCAACGTGCATAAAGCATTAAGTGCCTGGCATTTAGCAATCACTTGATAAATGTTACTTATAATTACTTACTATTTTCATCAACCCACTCTCCCAGGAAAGTTGTCTCTTTTCCGTTTATGATTCATTGTATCTACCTCTCTGGGATTCCATTACTCCAATATACATTGGATCCCTTTATTATCTTTTGTAACAAATTTTTAAATACTGGAGTTCCCATAGTTGTAGTAAGAGTTCATTTTTATTTCTCTTATTCCCTCTGAATCAGGCTTCATTCATGAATATCTTTGAAAAAAGTGGTTTTTACTTTAGTACAGAATGGCAAGTCCCTGAACACTGGTTCTCAAACTTATGTTTGGGGCATGCCATCCCACTGCTAGAAGGCCCTGTTCTTCCTTCCTACCTTGGTCTACCCCATTCAGCTTTTGTTTCCTTAGCTAAACTCACCACTTTTTCCATCACACCTTCCATCATGCCCTTGTCTGCCTCCCAAGCCTGCTTATCACCCCCACTTTGTCCTTGAACACACCCCCATCAAGACCAACCAGACCATGAGGCACTAATGTGCAACCTCATCCGTCGTCCAGAGCCACTGAAGTCCCATAGAGCAGGTTATTTGTGAGGACGCATGGTGCCAGGCATATATTTGCCTCTCAATAAATATTTGCCAAATTTTCTTCAAATAAGTGGGGAGCTGAGTATGTTCAATTTTAAGGTTATTTGCTTTTTAAAAAGCTAAAACATCTTGTGAAAAGTTAGGCAAAATAGGCACTTAAATCTAAAAATATTCAGCTTTACCTATCATTTACATTAGCAGCTGGTATGTGCTTCTTATGGCTCGCTTTCCTATCATGCACTGTACAGAATGTGGCTTCAAGATTAATTTCAAGGGAAATTCATTTGAGTGACATATAAGTTTAGGCTATATTGTTGGAAGAAACCTCAAAATAATGAATGGTCTGACTTCTATCCCTTCACTGAATTTTTATGGTCATTTTATAATTAAACCCATAGGGTTAAAAACTCTTCCCAATATCATCTAGCTAGTGAGCAGTAGAATTTAGTTGCCTTTAAGAACTAATATTACCAGTCTCTGTATGTGGTTGTGGGGTTCCAACAGAAGGCTTTGAACTCTGATCTTCTGCCTCCTGGTTGCTTTCTTCCACATCTATTTTGCCTTCTTTCTTGGGAAAGCACTGGTTTCTCGTTCATTTGAACACTGAAAAATATAATGATTCATACATAGTAACCATTCTCATTAGAGCTTCTTTGATTATAAGTAACAGAAGCCAGTTGCCCCTTAACAAAAGTAGCATTAATTATGAACACCAAATGTAGGGATGCAGATGAGATAATGGGACTCATGGAGGAGGGGAACCAGAATGTCCTCCATACTCTCCATCTTGCTTCTTTGACTCTTCTATCTATAGCTTCGTTTTTCTTAATGCAGAACACACACAAAAAATATTGCTACTGACACTTCCCAAGTTTACATTTTATCTGTTCAAGAAATTCATCCTAAACCCAGATTCTGAGGGAAAAGAGTTGCATTGAACAAGAGAGACATGCACCCATTCCTGTGAGGCCTGAATAAATCTGGCTTCCGGGAGCCATGTCTGCAACAGTGTGGATGGAGGAGCCATCATTTTCAAGAAAAGGTGAGTGTAGGATCAGGCAGAGAAGCCAGGAGCTTTCCTTCATTTGAAACTATAACCATAGCATACAACCACAGTAAAAGGTAGGCAGAGGGAGAAGTGGTAGCCATCTTACCTGCAGCCAGAGTATCTGCCAGACCTTATTGACATTATCAGAGAAGGCATCTCCTAGGACTCCTGCTCCTTGGTCTGAAGCTCACGGTGGGTGACTGGCTGTCCTATCCTGGAAGCTGGCTACTTGGAAGGTCTGACCTGCCCTTTTGTGAGATGAGTGAACTGAGGGCTTCCAGAATATGCCTATGACAACCAATGCACAAATACTTTAAGAGAGAAGGACTCTTGTTTTTTGTCTAAGTATCATTTCCTTGCGTTTTGTGATAGACTCGCATGTGATGTGCAGGGCTCCAAATGTCATCTGAGTTTCAACGGAGAATGACCTATGGGTTTCTAAAACCACACACACTGATTCAGCCCAAGAAAGACAGTTGGGGCCAGGAATCTGCACTTTAAGAAAACTCTCCAAGTGATTTTATACACAGCCAGAGCTGAAATCCACTGATGGATGTGGTCCAACATTCTAGTTTTGTATTTGAGGCCACCAAAGTCTGAAGAAGTTGATTTCGGTTCAGAAGAAAAGCTGCAAATTTATTTAAAACAAAAAAAAAAAACTCTAAAAAATTAAAAGTGATGAATTTATTGTTTGTGTATTTTGAACCTAGTCAAGCACGTGATCTTCTTTATGATTCTCTTTTACTTCCCCAGACACCAGCTGCCTTTGCAAAGGGTGATAAAATTCGTTACCTAGTTTCTGTACATTTAGGGGAAAAATGGAAGGTCAATGAAGTAATGTGCACAACAGACATGTGTCAGTCCCTCCCTTGTTGCAACTGAAATTTACAGCCCTACTGTATGGAGCCGTTTCCCAATGAGGAAAAAGGCTTTTATGGGTTAAGCATGCAGGCTAAAGTCACAAGGCTGGTGAATGACATACTGTGGATTCCTCCTACTCAGGTCTCTTGCTGACTCAGTCGCTCATGCTCTTTACTTCACATGCTGGTTTTCTTGTAACATTTCTTAACACCCTCTCCGGTGAAAAACATTGAACAGATTTAAGGACTTTTTATTTGGCATTTCTGAATAACGTAATTCCAAGAAATTAATCATTTGAGTTCTATTTTAATTAGATAAGTGATTTTAAAGTTAACCTGGTGTTTTCAAATGAGAAGACATTCCACCAATATAATAGGTTAAATGGTCAGAACTCTGGTAGACAGCACAGTACTAAGGTTAGGACTGATAGTCAATACATTTGGTTTATTACAACAAAATTGAACTGACAACAGTGAAGATATGTGCACTATTAAACGTTTTTTTTAAATAATTTATTTTTTTCCTAGATTCATTGTAGAAGAGAAATCATAAAGCCTATTTTCATTTGTTTTACCCTGTCTGTTGTGTAAAAGGATTCCCCGCCTGGCCTTTGGTCATAAAAATCATGCTTGCCTTTTTTCCAGGAAGGTTGGGGTGAAACTCTTCCCCTCCTACTTTCATGCCATTTAAAATTCAGCCCAGTGGAGCTTCTATTAGTTGGCAACTGAAGATAACACAAGGGTGAGAAATGAGTGCAACTGGCTCAGAGCTGATTTTTAGGAACTGCTTTCCAGGGATCCCTGGGGGCAGAGGAGGTTTTTATTGGTAGTTGAATTTTGAATAAAAAATTTTCCTGTACATTTGTTTTGTCATTTCTATGACTTCAGCACTCTCAGAGACTTAGATTGAATCATAAATAAGAGGCAATGTGAGCATTCTCCAAGTAATCATTCCAAGTTGGTGAGTTAATATTCCACCTAGACCTCAGAGTCTCGCCGCTTTCAGTCAAACTGGTTTTTGTGGCTATCAGTCGAACTGCAACATGGTAAATTTCCCACTGATACTGAAAGAGCTGAAAATGGGTTGCTGTTGATTTTGCCCTAGGGAATTTTACAAAGAACTGCATTATAGAAATGGAGCAGTTGAGACTTGGTGTGTGTGTGTGTGTGTGTGTGTGTGTGTGTGTGTGTGTGAGAGAGAGAGAGAGAGAGAGAATGAACACAAGGAAATATGGCAAATTTGGGTTGCTACAAGGCTTGGTTCTGACCAAGGTGTACGACTGACCCTACTTCTTATCTTCCTGTTCATAGTTTCTGTCTGACATTGATGCCAGAGAACTGTAAATCTGCAAGTAAGCGTTATCCTAGCATCTAATATAAACACCATGCCTCTCCAGATTTCCTCTCCAGAGAGGGAGTTGATATTCTAACTTACTGAATCATTTAGTGACAACTCCCCTTATTGTGTTAGGTTACAAAAACATAGTCACGTACAATGTGAAACTTGATGGGAAATACATTCCATTTTCAAGTTGAAACATTAGCCTGCCCTGTTTCAAATGACTAAAAGATTCTACTGAAACATGATTTTATAACAATACCCTCACAGTGATTTGAAAATTATTTTTTCAGACCTCGAAAACTTGAGGAAAACTTGAGCAGGAATTACAAAGGGACTGAAATATCAACTTGAAATATAAAAATTATTGAGAATATTTCTAATGCATTTATTCCTTGCCCTATAGGAACCAAATTAGCTTCTCCAGTGAGACTGTTCAGGATGGCTGTTCCTACAAGTAATTAAATCAGGATTAAGATAGAGCTGTCAGTTGCTGAGAAGATATTATTAGAAACATGTTTAGAATTGAACTCTCTGCTTTGTGTTGCATCTTCTTTTGCAGATGTGGTTTCTGGCAGCTCTCACGCCCCCTAATGAAAACACTGAGAATGATCGCAGGGCCTTGTTCTTCTTGACTTCTTTCAATTTTCTGACTGTCTTCTCAATGGTCTTGGTGTCTTCTGTGATGACTTGATGTTTTTAGGAATCAGAGTCTCACAGAGTCATGTCTGTGACTCTGATTTGGTACCAGGTTTATGTGTTTCTTTCTTTCTTTTTTTCTTCTTTCTTTTTTTTTTCTTTTTTTCTTTTTTTTTGTGATGATGAAGGAAGGATGTGAATATAAATGAGTAGGGAATATTTGTTTTTCCTGGAATCACATATATGACATTTTATAGGGATGTCTTACAGCTTGTTATAGTATATTAAAGACAATCTTAAAATTATTATAGGAAATTCTTAAAGAAAAAGATTCTCACAAGAGGATGAAGATCTCTGACAAATTCACTTTTTATTTATTTTCTGAAAAGAATGTGGGTCAGGGGTTTCCTCTCATTTTCATTCTTCTAGTAGAGCTTCTGATCAATATGAAATTCATTCATTAAAACATTTACTGAGCAATTACTGTGTGCCAGGCATTAGTCTAAGAACTTTACATGTAAATCCTACTAAATTCTCACAACCACTTTTTAAGGTAGGCACTACTACTAAATAGCATCACACCAGTGATTAAGTTATAAGTGACTCTCCCAAGGCCTTACAGCTTGTTCACAGTAGCCAGGATTTGAATTCAGGCAGTCTGGATCCAGAGCCCACCTTCTCAATCACTACAATCATATTGCTTCCAACCCAGGGGGCTTGATCAGATGAGAACGGGTTATTGCCATAAGTGTTAATACTGTTAGAAGTAAAATGCACAAATATTGGATTCTAAATATTTCTCTCCAATAAAAGGAACCAAAACTCTCACAAGAAATGGCTGATTCTCTAAGACTGAAGCAAGAAAAATACAACATAGTCCTGGAATATTTTTTGACAGTGTTTTGTGTTCTTTTAGGTGATGGTCAATCAGTGTGGCCACAAAAGGTGACACAAGAGAAGCTTGAATATAAAACAAAAGGTATTATACTCATAGTCCTAGAAACGGAGGCACAGCATGCCATGCAGGACCACAGGAAAAAAACACCAGAGTGGTCAGTAGCAGAAAGGGCAGGAGTGAGGGGAGAGCCTAGACCACCTTTACAGGAGTTTTAAGGGACAGGCAAGGCAAGGCAAAGTAAATAATTTAGGATTGGCTAGTTCAGATAATTTCAGAGAACTCTAAATTATAGGGATGATCCCTAGTTGCCTGGCCCTGGGATGATTAAAGCAGGAATATTGCCTCCTGAGGTCCTGAGCCAGATAGAGAGGGGGTCAGGATCTGGATTGGTTAGTCTGCATATCAAAGGCATGCTCCTGGCTGGGGCTTTGCTAACTCAAAGAACTGGCTAGCCAGCCTAGGATGAATAAGTAGTCTCTCTCCAGCCAGAAAAGTTTTTAAAATGTCAAAACATCATAATTACATATATATAGTATATATATACTATATATATATATATATATATATAGTATATATATAGTATATATATACTATATATATGTAATTATATATATATATACTATATATATGTAATTATGATATATAGTATGTGTGTGTGTATATCTATATATATATGTATAGTGGCCACTATATATATGTATAGTATATCCAGAAAGGAATTGTTTAGGGAATGATGAGCCCCTATTAAAAGGACACAGGGGTCAAACTTAAAGGGCTTTTAACAAGCCAAATCTGGAATAATTTGAGCATTAGCAATGGATTATAACTTGTTGAATAAATAGAAATTCACAAGTTCATGGAGCTATGAATTAAAAAGTTTGATGAAAATGGAATATGACATTACTGAAAGGACATATCTCCTACATATTCTTACTATTTACTAAGGAGAGAAGAGTAACTGGAGAAGACTGATGGACGCCACTTTAATCAAGTAATCCAAGCTAACATCACCAGTAGTGAGACTGATGGATATTGTGAACCACCTGATAGGATGCAAGGAGGACACAACATCATCGTTTTTAATATGCCCCTCCCCCATAGTCTTGCCTCTTGCTCTTCACGTCCTTGAATAACCTCCTCATCATGAGCGTGAGCAGGATCTGTGACATTCTTCTAAACAATACAATATGGCAAATGTGCTGGGATGCCATTCTGTGATTATCTTACATTATATAAGGCTCCATCTTGCTACCAGATTCACTCTAGAGTCTTGCTCTCTTTGATGACTTTGAAGAAGCATGAGTTCTACAACCACAAGGAAATAAATCCTGCCAATAACTGACTGAGTTCAGAAGCAGTTCTTTCCTCAGTAAAGCTATGAGATGAGATCTCAGTCCTTGCTTTCACCCTTATTGCAACCTCATAGAGCACTCAGCTAAACCATACCCAAAGTCCTGACCCTCAGAAACTATGAGAGAAGGAATGTGTGTTGTTTTAAGCTACTAAATTTGTGGTAATTTATTGTGCAGTATAGAAAACGAATACTGTCACTTCTACAATATTTCTGCCAAAGATGCCTGCAATTTTCAAATTTGCTGAAGTGATGAAAGTGAGGGAAGACTGGGGTAATAGTCTTGATTGAAGGTGACTAAAGACACATCTCAACTAAACGTAAGGTATGATCTTGGATTGGAGCCTGGATCAAAAGGGAAAACATTGCTATTAAGGACAGTGTAGGAATGGTTGGTGAAATTTGAATATGAACTATGGATTAGATCATAACATTGTAGAAATATTGAATTTCTTGATCTTAATCATTTTGTGGTGGTTATACAAGAAAATAATAAAGTGTCTATGTCAAAATGTTAACAATTGGTGAATCTAGATTATTATATAGGAGTATTTGGCACTATTCTTGCAACTTTTCAGTAAATTTGAAATTATTTCAAAATAAAAATAAAAATTTTATTTTTATTTATTTATTTTAAATGTTAGAGTTCACCTTAAAATTGTACTAGAAATCATTCAAAGAGCACTATTGCCTTTTTGGAAACCTCGAGGGACTTGGGGACCGCTGTTATGTAAGATACTCGCAGTAGGTATAGGTGTCACATAGGTATAAAGGGTGTGAAAGATACAAAATCTTTTATCACTTTATATGGGTTTAGTGTGTTGTCAGGAATTTTGTTGTAAAGACTTGCCCTTTGGGGCTAATTCTTACACATTATTCATCTAGGAGGAATAACCTCTGGATTGGTATGCTGTAACATTGGTATGGTGGCATATGGTGGACACTGTGGAACACTGTCCCAATCCCCTTCAGGTCTGAGGCCCACAGTTTCCTATTTGCTGACAGTGTGCTGGGCACATTAGCCATCCACAGCTTAGGTTCACTCCGGGAATCACTCTCAGCTCTTGGAAGCTGCCTTACACCAGGAATGGCCTTTCCTGAAGACAGCCCATGTCTAATGACTGATGAGGAGAAATAAGCTGCCTTGCTTCAACTGGGACAATGTGAAAGGGTCATCCTAGCTCCAGAGCTCCTTGTGAGATTGGCTGAGGTGCCTGCTATAACTGCATGATAGGCCAACTTCTCTTTCTCAGTCCTGTTTTTCTCACTCCTCTTACCTCATAGGTGATAATCTTAAGAGCACTTCCTAAGAAACCTTCTGCAAGCTAATCTCTACCCTGAGTCTGTTTCCTAGGTAAGCTGATCTTCAGCATATACTTTCTCCAAACCCATCAGCCCATTTCTGAACACTAGCCTGCCTGAATATATAGCTGTTCCTTTCTATGGAATACAGACAGAAACATTTCTGATCCATAAAGAATGTGAATATTACAATCATGATGTTTTTAAAAATAATATAGAACCTAAGAGAAATGTGATATTTCTCAGCCCCTTTCATGCTACATTGCCTTCCTTTGGGGAAAAAATTATCTTCAGTAATTTTGTTTGCTTTGAATTTTTTAAACATACAAAATTAGACAGAATGGTATAATATTAGTCCCTCACAGATCCCCTTACTCAGCTCCACCTATTATCCATGGCCAATCTTGCTATATGGAAACCTTGACTACTCTCCCTCTTCAATATATTTGAAGAATATTCCAAACATTATATTATTTTATCTGTAAGTTTTCAGTACCTTTAAAAGATAATGCTGCTTCTAAAAACATAAGCATTGTTACATTATGTAAAATATTATAAATTAGTAACAATTATTTCTTAATAACATTACATATGTTTCTAATGTTCAAATTTCCAACTATCTTATAAATATCATAAAAGTTGTTTTGCTTTGTTTATATGGTTTGTATATTTGAATCTAGATCCAAATAAGGTCTGCATGTTATTGGTTAATATGTTTCTGAAGGTTCCCCTCCTCTATTTTTATTTTTTCCTTTTCTGTTTTCTTTTGTTGAAGGAAGTTTTCCACAGTCTGGAAACCCATATTGTTTAACATGTTCATCTATATTTCCATAGTTGAACTTGGGGACCTTATGAGATTCAGGTCTTTTATATTAAATTAAGTTTTTTAAGGAAAGACATTTTTTTTTTTTACATGGGATAGTGTTCTTTCATTTGGGAGCTAAGGTCTGGTTGTTTCCCTTCTGATGATGCTTACAGCTATTAATGATCAATGCCTAGATAAATAATTTATTAGGAGTTACAAAATAGTATATTCCATCATTACATCTTTACTTAGTAATTGATCTACATTTTATGTAATATTTTTAATTTTTCAATTATAGTTGGCCTACAATATTATATTAGTTTCAGGTGTACAGCATAATGATTAAAGATCTATATAACTCCCAGAGTGATCTCAGTAAATCTAGTACCCTTCTGCCCCATACATATTCATTACAATATTATTAACTATATTCTTTATGATATACTTTATATCTCCATGACTATTTTGTAACTATACATTTGTTACTTCTTAATCCCTTTGCCCTTTTTTACCAACTCTCCTAACCCATCCCTTCCCCACCCCCGTCTGGTGACCCTCAAAATATTCTCTGTATCTATGAGTTTGTTTCTATTTCATTGTTATTGTTGTTATTGATGTTTATTTTGTTCTTTAGATTCCTCATGTATATGAAATCATATGGCATTTGTCTTTCTCTATCTGACTTACTTAATTCAACACAATACCTTCTAGTTCCATCATGTAATATCTTTTTCCATCCCTTTACTTTTGGTCTATGTGAGTCTTTTAATCTGAAGTGAGTCTCTTATAGGCAGCGTATGTCAGGGCTTTGTTTTCTTAACCATTCAGCCACCCTATCTTTTGATTGGAACACTTAATTCTTTTTCATTTGAAGTACTTGTTGATATATATGTAGTTATTGCCATTTTTCATTCACATTTTTGATACATATTTTTTTTTCTTTTTAAAGAGGTCCCACCAACATTTCCTGTAATACTGGCTTGGTGGTGATGAACTCCGTTAGCTTTTTCTTGTCTGGGAAGATCTTTCTCCTTCTACTTTGAATGATAGCTTCTCTAGATAAAGTAGTCTTGGTTGTAGATCCTGGGTTTTGTCACTTTGAATATTAAGTGCCAAGCCCGTCTGTCCTGCAAAGTTTCTTTTGAGAAATCACAGGCCAGTCTTATGGGAGCTCCCTTGTAGGTAACTAGCTGCTATTCTTTTTCTGCTTGTAAAATTCCCTCTTTGTCTTTAACTTTTGGCAGTTGAATTATGATGTGAGTTGGTGTGGGCCTCTTTGGGTTCATCTTTTGGGGGGACTCTCTATGTTTCCTGGGGTTGTACATCTATTTTCTTCACTAGGTTAGGGAAGTTTTCCATCATTATTTCTTCAAATAGGTGTTCAACTCTTTGTTCTCACTCTTTATCCAGTGCCCCTATGATTCAAATGTTGTCATACTTGATGTTGTCTCATAGGCTCCTTAAATTTAAATCTTATATCTTTATTTTTTGGATTCTTTTTTCTCATTGCCATTCTGATTGGGTGTCTTCCACTACCTCATCTTCTATATTGGCAATTCGATCCTTTGCATCATCTATTCTGTTGATTTCCTTTTGTATACTCTTCCTCTCAGGTCCTGTCTTCTTCATTTCTGACTGGTTCCCTTTTATGCTTTCCATGGCCATTTTTATGTTTTCTTTGTTAAAATTCTCACTGAGTTTCTCTACTCTTCCCCTAAGTTCATTGAGCATCTTTATAACCAGTATTTTGAACTCTGAATCCTTAAGATTGCTTGACTCCACTTTGTTTAGATCTTTTTCTGGAACTCTATTTTGTTCTTTCCTGTGAGACATGCTTCTTTGTCTCCCCATTTTGGCTGCCTTTCTGTGTCTATTTCTATATACCAAGTAAAGTTCCTAAGTCTTCTGGTCTTAGTAGTATGGCTACTAATACGTGTCCTGTGGGGCCCTTTGGCACTTTCCTGATAGGGGTCCAGCTTCAGACCAAGTTTAGCCCCAGCCTGTGCCCTTCCAGAGCCACCTGGTAAGAGTCAGCAAGCGATTCACAGAGGGCTACCACCATGCTGTGCTTATAGTTGCCTCAAGAGGCCGTGCCAGAAACTGAGGCCAGCTGCTAACAGTTTGGAGCTTGGAGCTGCTCAGCAAGGGGCACAGAGCATGCTGAAGACACTGATGGATGTCTCTTGTGTTGGGTCACAAGTTGAGAGGGGTGGAGTTTCAGGGAATCCTCTGGGCAAAGCGACCTCTGTTATCGAATTTTATGACATCTCAGCTATGGTGGCACTGTGTTCCTCCCCACCCCCGGCCCCCCGCCCCTACACACACACACACACACACACACGGAGTGAGAAGAGCTCAACAGAGGAACAATAGATATTGCCAGAACTTCTGTCCAGGAGAAAGCCTTCCCTCTGGCCCTTACCCTAAAGCCTGACAGTGTCCTCCTGTATGTCCCTGGCACCCCCTGAGAAGCCACCACAGCACTGTAGCTCAAAGCAAGCATGTCCATCACAGAGAAACTCTGGACATGGTCACAGCCCCTTTAAGAGGAAATTCTGCACCTGAAGGCTACAGCTGCTGTAGCCTTCGTTTCACTCAGCCTGCTCAGACTGGGCAGCCTTGCGTCTTCATTGCCTCCTTATTCCTCTCCCTGGTTGTGGTGCCTCTGTTCATCTAGACCCCAGGCCACTCTGCTTGCTGTTTCCTCTGTGGTGTCATCACAATTTTAGTGTGATTGCAAGGGGAGATGCACAAAGCCTCTACACTCCATGCTGTCTTGACCTTGGTGGACTATTTTTTAAAAAGAAAACTTTCCCCTTGTCTATTATTTGTGACCCAATGGCATAGTTTGAATATAAGTGTTAGGGTAAATATGAGATTTCTTGTATTATTCTTCCACTGGTCAAAATAATGAGTTGGTTTCCCATTATCCTCCCAGTGTGACCAATGAATTTTTATTTTAGTTAATATCATTATGAACCCCCGTGGTTTGTAATGTGCTTTAGGCCATTGAAGTTATTATCCTTACTAATGCTTAAGATGCTCTCTCTCTGGTCAGTGGGAACTTCTTCAAGTTAGATCCTGAGTCCTTTTGTCATGGCCCTAGTTGTCTTTGGTAACTTCCTTGCTATCTGGTATAACAAGACGTGCCAAGCTCATCTCACACATTTCCTGTCCTCTAGACCTGGAAGCAGTTATTTCTCTAAGAAGCCCCGGTTATTTGTAGTGGGAAAAGGTGTATCAATACCACAATACAGGGTCACAGAGGCATGCCCAGTAATTAAAAAAAAATTCCTATGCTGGGAGGAGGTTGACAAAAAAGAATTCTTTTACTGTTCTTTTTACATTCCTCTGTATTATTTGAATTTTATCATGTATATTCCTTATTTTAATTTATTTATGATATGCAAATAATACATAAATGTGGAGTTGAAAAAAAGTTACAGGAAAAATTCCTTCACACCCTTTCCGTGACACTTTCCCTGCTAGAGATAACTACAGTTATCAATTTGTTGTGAATTCTTCCAGACTTTGTCTTAGACAATATTGTTACCTAAATAAGACTAGTTATTGAAGAATTTTAGATTTTATTTTAATCGATTTGAATGATTCAAAGAAACAGTAATCTGAGGTAAAAAAAAAAAAATACGATGAATAGCAATTGAAACCTTCACTGGGACCAACAGCCAGGGCATCCCTGTTACCAGCTCCAGGGGGTGTTGTTTCTATTAGTCTCTGTAATTGACGCCCCTGTGGCACACAACAAACCTGCCAACAAACCACTGAGACAATAAGCAAAGGACCTGTACATACAGAAAATGACTCTTAAATATGTGAAAAGATGTTCAACTTTGCTTTTCAGACAAATACTATTCTTCATCTCTCACATTGACAGAAATTAAAATGCTTGCTAACACACTCTCATTCAATCAATACTAGTGGAATGACTATTTCTGGCAAATTGACAATAGAAATGTATTAGCACTTGCTAATTCAAAACACTTCTAGGAATTTATAAATATCTAGAAATACTTGAATGTTTAGGAATTGTGTGTAAATAAGGCAAGTCTTCCTAACAAGGGCTACACAGAAAAATTAGGAGATTCATCAACTTGGATGGAGGAAAAACTTGTGTTTTGTTTTTCACTAAATTCTAACTGAAATTTATTATTTCCTTTAATTACGAAAGTAGGCAGGAAACTGCAGTAGTGTCAACCTATGCCTTTGTTATCAATAAGAATCAGATATTTTATGTCATATTACAGTTGTTTCAGATACTTTAAAATATCATTTTATGTCCATTTGTACTTTGAAATTATGGTAGTTATTACACCCACTGCTAGACCTTTTCATTTAATTCATTAATAAAGCATATATATTTCTAAATGAAAATATTTTAATAACTACATTTCAGTATAATTGGTCCTTTTTAATCCTGAGAATTTTATTTTATATATCTGAAAACATTATCTTGAGAAGAAATTCATAAGCTTTACCAGGCCTCCAAAGGGATGCATGGCACAAAATAAATTAAGACTACGGTTATTCATAGCATGTGTATGTAAAATAAATGATTGCAAGCAGCCAAAAGGGTGAATTAGCTAAAAAATATTTGTATGCTGCTACAGTAGAATACTCTGCATCTACAAAAAAAAAAAGAATGAAGAATTTCTTTATCTAATAAAATGAAACAATAACCCAGATATTGTAAAGATAGTAAAACAGCATACAGAAAAATTTATGTATTATGATGCAACTTATTTTTTAAAAAACAAGGGAATAGAATATATAATACAAATGTCTGTCTGCTCAAATGTGCATAAAATAACTCAGAAAGAAAGACAAACAGTTATAAATATTGGTGGCCTCCAGGGGTGATAACTTGTGGGTTGGGGCCTAGATTGTTAGGGAGGATTTTTTCCAATAAACCTCATAATACATTTACAATTTTGAACCTTGTAGAACAGAGGAAGATTCCTGCTGATATTGCTAAGAAATCATTTACCCACACTGGAATGGAAAATAAGAAAACAGAGTCTTTAAGTCACACCCTACAAAAAATAAGCACAATACATCATTCCCTATGGCTAAAACCATGGGGAACCTATGGAATAAAGGCCGGAGATTGCCAATAGGCTTTCTTGCTACTATCCATGCCTTTCATGCTACATACCTTTACTTTCACAATATATACCCAGTATACCATCAAAGAAAAACAGGGAAACAAAATCTTTAAACCGTAATTCATAGAAACTAAGAATGATATATAAACTGAATTTCCCAAACATCCAAGGCTTTTTGTCTTTGCTTTTTCCATTTTGGTCTTCTTGTCTCTGTCTCTCTCATGGTCTTTTTTCAGTCCCTATTATTGTCTTTGTTTGTCCTTCTCGTTGTCTTTTCTCTCTGTCCCTCTTATCTCTCTCACTCATTGTCTCTGAGAGGAGACCACACTCAGTCTATGGAGGCATTACCCCTTCTCTAGTAAACTTTCTTTTTGACTATAACTCTGATGTACACTTGAATTCTTTCCTGCACTCCATCAAAAACCCTTTCTCTATTGGTGAAGGATTTGAATCTCCGCTGGGGCAGGTAAGGGTGGGGCAAGAAGGGTTGTCCTGTCCTGCATCAAATATATAGTCTATTCAAAAATTAAACAAAATTAATGTTTAAAAACTCCTTACTAGATTCTGTTTTATGACCACAGCTTGCCCTACAGAAAGGCCTGTCTATCATTTCAATCCCCTACTGAGTCCAAGCTCCCCTAAAAAACATTCTAACGCTTCCTTGGCTCTTGCCAAGATATAAGGAATACACCTTCAGCATTTTCTCTTCCAGAAGCAAAATCTCGCCTATTCCAAGGCAAAGCAAACACACTCCAGTCTTATTTCTTCTTTTCTTGCCCCACAAATGTTCACAAACCAAGTTGGCTGTGGTGGAATAATTCTTAATGGTCAGTGAAGTAGAGAATATGAATATTCACAAGTTAGTATTTTTGGTCTCTAATATCATTTGTTCATGTTTTTTAAAAATGTTTATTTTAAAATGAAGTCTTAAATAATGGTGTGAATTTTTAGTTTTGTTATTTACAAGTGAGAACTAGTTACTACTATTTTTAAGAGAACATAAATATTATGGAATTGATTACTAAAATATTTTTCTTCCCAAAACTCCTCTCATGAATTCCCTACCGTTTCAAAATGAAGCCATTTCAGTACAATATATTGATGCTCATTCTTGTCTAATATGTCTTTGGCAATATAGCATACATTTATACTACCAAAGTAAAATATTTTGAAGAAATATTTTGAGTTCAGAATGACAATGCTAGCATAAATAATGACTGCCCAAATTATGCAAGATGCAAAACAATGGTAAGTGTACATAAATATTTGTTTGGAGTTTTATGATAACAAATACTGATACTTCTTGAGATGTGGATCATCAGAGGGAAGCCTGCTTTATTTTTTGGAAAACATTTTGTTTAGAAGCAGACTTTAGGTTCTTTGCATGATAAACTAAACTATAGCAAGCTCTTGCCACAAGAACTTGAACAGATCATTTAAAATTGCAACATGACCTTATTTTTTTATGGTGGACTCTGGGAAAATATTTGAGGTCTCAACAGAAACGTTCAGCTTGTTTTTGAGTCAAAAATGTTTTCTTTGGAGTCATAAACAGGATGAAGAAAACCGGGACAACTGCCAAGACTTTGTGCTTTAAGCTTTTCCACCCTGCAAAGCGAAATAGTGGCTGGAACTGCGAGGAGATTCAGGGGTGTCAGTGGATTGGAGGAGGTGAGGACTTTGAGAAGAGGAAAATAAAACTTCCTGCTACTTCTGAAGATCTGTGTAATAAGGTAAATAGTAAAGAAAGGAATAACTGGCGTTTCCAGATATTTTTCCTACTCATCACCCTTAGTACAAAAATTTCTGTGGATTATGTTCTCCAGAGGAGAGAATGGAAGTTAGGGCTTTGGAGTGGAAGTTATACAAGCTACCTAATTGAGGAAGAAGATTGGTTTTCCTCAGGCTGGGAGTGGGACATATGCACAGGAACCAAGCAGGTTTCTGGAAGGGTCTAGGGCTTGGGCTTCCTCTCATGGATGTGTCTAACAAGAATGATTACAGGATACCCACCAGAGGCTCCACACTTACCTCCAAACTCATAGGAGGATAAGAGAGAGGTCCCGCTGCCAATCATGACTGAGTTTGAATTTCCTTCCAGTGTTGTGGTTGAGAGTACAGAATGAATTTCTCTGGTTTAAAGAAATGTAGCATTTATATATCGAAAAGTAGCAGTGACATTCCTCCCAGCTACAATGAAATTATTTATACACAGTCAGGCATAAAGTTCACTTCTCCACTACTCCCATGCAATACACACACACACACACACACACACACACACACACACACATGCACGCACATAAACATTTCTATTAATGTCTTGGAATTGAGACTGATCAGGACCAACTTGCCTCCCCACCTTTCCTTGCATATCCTTCAGCTTTCATGTGACCCTGTCACATTAGCCTTATTTGTTGACTTCATTTATTTATTCATCCAATTATTTGTACAGAAAATCTTGAGGACTTAATATTTGCATGTAGCTCAAAGACATAATTCCAGTTTCAAGATGTTCATAGTTTAGAGCATAATGTTGAATAATTGATTAGAGGTTTTTAGTGAGGAGAACTGAGAGTAGTTTATGACCTTAGTAGAACAGAGACTTTATCAGTACAATCTGGAATGAGAGGAGGAATCAGCCTAAGTTTTTGCAAGAAAATAGTAACATCAGATCTTGAGATTACAGAGAGTAAATGAGGACAGGAAAGACATTCCAGGGACATGTATCACCCAGAACATGAAAACTATGGTCTGCTAGATGAACTACAGAGTTTGGCATTGTAAGAATATAAGATGTAAGGGGAATAACCACACATTCTTTCTGCCTGTTGCTGTTTCTAAATATCATGCTCTACGTATTGCCCTTGACAATCATCTAATTTCTCAAAGATTCTGCCCAGTGTGGATATATAAGAATAAATAGCAAACCAAACAAAACAATAGCAAACCAAACAAAACTGAAAAACTAAACTACTATGACAGTTTTATCAGACAAATCATGTAGAGGTTCTGAATTCCTCAAGATATATATGAAGGATCAAATATATTAGTCACATGTTTAGACCTTTTCATTTCTGTACCTAGATTAAGAATTGTAATATAATGCTTTTCTGAGACTAGCACATATCAGCGAATGTTACTACAACAAATATCTTCCCTGATGTGAACAGATTTAGCATGTAATTTAATGCTTATCAACTGAAAATACAATTAATAAGTTATTTCATGCATAATGTAATTACCTGTGGTTGAGAGCACGCAGAAAGTTTAGCATGGGCATGGTTTTCAACAAAAGATAAGTGTTTTCAGACTCAATGCAGAAAGTCTTCTTCAAGGTAAAATCTCGCCCTTGGCTAATTCCTCTATGCAGATATTCCTTTCCTTTCCACTTAATTCTCTATCTTAAGCCACCTCTCCTTTTGAGAAGTGTCCCATAAACCAAACTCAGCATGTTTTTAGCAGCTTACTCATTTTTCAAAAAGAAAAAGAAGCATCATTTTCTATAAATACTTATTGTGTATGTACTGTTTGTCAGGAATTCAATGGACTAAGTAGAGGGATGGAAGATATGACGAAATTAAGAAATCGTTGTCGCAAATTAATTCTTCCCAAAAAAAAGGGTTTTGAAAATTTTGGGGTCTTGGGGGAATAATTTAAGATTTTCAGTAAATGTTCCTTTAGGACAAGTTTTTGCAACTTTTATTTGTATCATGGACCTCTGTGACAGCCTGGCGATACCTATACTCCTTTTCAGAGTAATGTTTTTAATGCATAAAATAAAATACACATGATTACAATTGAAATTGACAATTATATAGAGATACAAATAGCAGATGGCTTTAAAAACTCGTGATAACATAATACATATGTCTTTACTAAACATTAATAATAAGATCCAGCTGCAAGTCTAAGAGCTATCATATTTCGAAGTAGTGATAAGTGTAAAGGATATTTTCGAGATATCTACAACAGTTGTAATGTGATAAGAAAATGTTTTTGATTTCTCTTGGTGTCAGACTCACAGAAACAGTTAATAATTACTATGGTTTAAAATCTACATTCATAATTGAGAGAAATTCTAGAGGTTCAGAAAAAAATATAAAGAAATTCTTTATCCACCAAGCCCAGGGGCTGCTGAATTCTATCCCTGAACCCAGGCAAAGAACCTCGTTTTATAGAGTCTGAAATCAACACATTGACTCCATTTCTACTGTTAATATGGAGATCACCGTAACAAGACCCATCCCTCCAGGAGAAGAAGACAAGGGCCATCTTCATTCCCAGTTAGGAGATATGAGGAAGAAGAGGTGGTCTAATATTGCCTTATTCCTTTAAGATGCTTCACTGTAAACTCATTCCATACTCTTTCCTTTATTCTTTACAATTTCGGAATTTTTTTTAAAGCTTTAGTCTAGAGATAGCACAAAAAACTTGATTTTTTTCTCTATCTGCATCTTTTTCAGTTCAATTAATCTGACTGCCAATGAGGAGTTCCTCCAGTTCTATCTGTTCAAATATTTTTCATCTTTTATAGTAGAAGACTAGTATAACTATTTATATTGAAAAAGCATATGGGTGATCAAGAAGATGATCAATGTAAACATCTTGTGTCAAAATATGTAGTATATATTTAAAACAGAATTAAAATTTATAATGGAACACTATTGTTTACTGAATATTTTAGGGAGTCATTATGTTTTCAATACATTAAGTACATACAGCGGTCTCAGTAGTATAAGGATATATTTTAAAAACAAGTTACAATTGAATCACAATTTGAGGTAATATATATTTACACAAATAATTCATTACTTTGTCTTATAGCCAAGCCATGGAGCCATTATAAAAAAGGATTATCTCATAAGAACATGAAACTGGTGATTACAGTTTATTAAGGCAACACTGTAAAATGGCAGTAACCCATTTTAGGGCAGTAACCCTAAAAATGAAATTTGAAGAAGTTTCAAAAATGCTCCTCTAGAGGTTGTTCCATTTGTTTTCTTCAGTATCATTAATATTTATATTAGGACAAATATATCATGTTTTGGAGTAGTTACTAAAATCGAAAGGAAATAAATTAGTTTCTGTATGTTGTTGTTTAAGCTATAAAAAAGAATATTTATTCCTTCTGTCTTTTATTAATATCTCTATGAACATGTATTTATGAATTTTACTTCCTCTTTCCATAAAACTAGTCTTAATATTATATTTTCATGCCATACAATAAAAACTAAAAAGTGACTATTGTGTTGTCTTCCACCATTCTGTGTCAAAACACATGACTTTTAATCATAGCAACAGTGACTTGCTACCACAAAGACTAGCACCCTGTGTAATCAGTCCTTTGAGAACTGGGAGAAGTCTTTTTGTACCACCCAGATTGCTTATTCATGAAAGAATTGACGAGCTGTTAGACAGCCATTTATATCCTATTCAGAATCTTATTGGGGCAAATTGGGTCAAGTATAGTTGCCCAAGTTTTAACTCCTTTAAGAAAATCTGAGTCAGAAAGAAATTACAGTTTTTATGTTTTTATCAAATGCTGATTTGATTTGGTTTTGATTGCTGTGTTCCAGCTTATCACATAAAAGTGTCCAAAAAACAAGTCAGTATTGCCATGATCTAAATATTTTAATCATGTATGTATAGTATTCAAGGCTGTATTTCCTTGATTTTTAAAGTGATGTTTTCTTCAATGCTAAAAAAGAAGCAAACATTCAAAAGGAAAGTGGTGAGTATATTGCTTAACCTCCATTTATGTAAACCTTTATGGTCTTCAAAGCCCTTCTAAATTTATGCCAAAAATGTTGATAGAAGAGCCAAATGATTGTTACATTACTGATCAGAACTGAGCTATCTCATTTGCTGCTCAAAACAACATTAAGATATAGGCAGAGCAGGCATTATTGTTACTATTTTACAAGTGGGAAAACTAAAACTCAGAGAAGCCAAATGACTCAGAGCCATAGAAAAAGAGGCAAGTCTAGAAACAAACCTATGTCTGTCTCCTAGATCCTAGCAAATTTTTCCTCTTGACATGCCAAATACCTTCTAAAATAGTTAAGAATGATGATCGAGCTTTAATTACTTGTTTATCTTTGGAAAACCTTTTTCTTTCCGGATCCCCAGCTGCCTGGCACCAGCCCTCTGTCCAGGACCTCAGATTCATGATTAATAGGTGGAGAACAGGTAGCAGCTTGGCCATCTGCCATGCATAAAGACTAAGACTCCTGGTAAAGGGTTTCCAGGCTCAGATTTGCCAGACATTCTAAAACGAAGAGAAAAACAAATTCACCTCTGCAGCAAATGGAAAGATAAACACCAAAGTCAGTATTTTGTGTTCCAAATGAAATTAAAGATAATTAGTTGTTATTTTTAGAAAGAGAGAATAAAATTTCAGCTGTGTACCAAAAACTATGATCTCATCCACTAAGGACATTGATGCAGAAGCAAATAGAACCTATATAAAGTCTGTAGTTCCTATAGAACTAGGTAATGCTTAAATATATAACTGGTTCCTATTATATATCTCAATGTTTAACCAAGTCCAACACTGCTGCCAACATTTTAAAGTCAACATTGATATCTTAAATAAACATGGGCTGACTAAGACACACTGGTATTTTAATAAAAAATATATTGTGAAATATCTCCTAGCCAAGAGAAGTGCTTGGGCTTTTTCTCTGGGTAACCGTTGATTAGTCAGAAGAATAATAACCTCTTTAAACATTTTTAAAATTATTTCATTCAACATACTTTTCTTTTGAGCACTTACTCTCCAGAACTGTGAAGGGTATGAGATTTTACCCTGTGTTCAACTTAACAAGTTAGTTGTCAGTTTCATAGAAGCTGGCAGAAGTCGTGAGACTCCTGGGTTAGAGACAAAAGACTATTATTTACAGCAGTAGCAGTAGCTAGCATCAACATTTGAGAAGAACTCTGAGCACAGGAAAGCTAGATCTTTTATACTAAATAGTCTGCATGCCTGCTTATTGCTATTGAAAGAGACACTTCCTCACTCATCTAAGGCAGTTTGCTATACAAACATCTTTGACAAATAGTCCAAAACAAAGGCAGTTAATGCCTCTACTTAGAAGATATGTAAAATGTGAAAAATCCATAGAGAATTGTCTACCAACACTTATTCTTTACCAGACACTATGAGAAATGCTAAGGATATAAAGATTAGAAGAGGGAATATGCTATTTTGCTCCTGATAAATCTAATATCGTTAATAAATTCAATCATAAATTAAATCTCAAATTCTATCCATAGAAAATGTGGGAAGTTTGGTTTGTTTAATATTTGCCTTTAACTTGCTTCTTACAATCAAGAAAATTGGAGGATCCACAAGGCAGAAATCCTGTCCTTTGGTTCCCAACTTGTTTGCTAGTGAAGTGTTAAAGTGAAAACTGCTAGCAAAATGGGACAGACTGACTGTAGTTGCATTGGAGTGCAGTATTGCATCATTTCCAAAGCCCCCAGCCTTTGGCACAATGATCTGAATGACATAAAGATAAAAGTCATTGACAGGGGAAGTAGATAGCAGTATTTAAAGACAGAGGTGAAAGCTAATAGAAAAAATATGTATTATGAAGGAAACCTCTCTTAATTGTACTGATGGGACTTTGAGACTTTACTATAAAAAATCATAGTCAAGCCACACCAAGATTCAAACCAAAAGAGTTGGCTCTAGTAAATGAGTCAGTAACAAATGACCTTCAAAACATAATTTTTTTTTTTTTTTAGGCAAGGCAACCCTTGGTTGACTTCACAGATTGCAAGGACCTTGTCAGGTTACACTCCCTTATTTCTTTATTTTTTACACCTATAGTACCTGGCCTTCCTAGGTGGTCTCCCATCCAAGTACTAACCAGCCCTAACTCTGCTTAGCTTCTGAAATCAGACAAGATCAGGCTTGCTCAGGATAGCATGGCCATAGACTTTAAAATATAATTTAGATGTGAGTTTTTCTATGGGGACTTGAGCATTATCACCAAATGTATTAAGGAGAGAAGTTTAAAAATTTTTGCTGAGAATATACAGTCTAAGCCTCTGAAAAAGACATGGTCATTTTATCCAAATCATTTAATCTTCAGTTGATTCTTTATAATGACATTTCTTATTAAGATGATCCAAATCTTTTTAGTCTGACTGTTTTTACCAAGCAACTTTTCAATAACAATTTGTCTTCCCAGGCACACTTTCCCACAAGTGAGAGAAAATACTGACCTAAGATCATGAATATTTCAAATCTCTTAATAGCTCTAGTTTTTCCACTCCAAATTAGTTGATTGGTAATTGGATATATCAATCAGGCTCTTGTGAATCTAGTTGGTACAAGTCAGTTCCATCAGTGTCTGATTTCCCCCGAATAACATGAAAATAACTAATGGAGTTTTTGAAAATGCTAACACACCATCGAGAAATACTTATGATCATCAAAGTGCTTACCTTGGGGCTCTACTGATGAGTATATATTCTGGAAGACTCTGAATAATTTACCGACCGGCTTTACTCCCTTTGACGTCTTTTCAGTGTAAAAGAGATTCTGTCTTTTTCCTTTGGCTTTTCCATAAAAGTTAAAATGTAAGAACCTGTTGAAGATCTACCTATAGTGTTCAGTACACACCACCATATCCTGCACTTGAGTAATAGCTATCAGCTAATGTTATTTTCTTGGGCTACTGATAACAATGACAATTTCCAAATCATTTAGCATATTGTCATGTTTGTTATTCTTTGATTCTGTTTCCACTAAGATTGTGTGTGTCTGTGTGTGTGTGTAATATTTCTGAGACATCTTGGAATAATATTGGATAACAGAGGCCTAAGTGTGTGGAAACACAATGTGTTTAAATTTAAATCCACTAAATTATAGTGGTGTGATTATCCTCCAATTAGTTTATCATCTCAAAATATTCGAATCACTTTATACTGAAGAAATTGTAGAAAATTGTTCTATTTCTCAGTGTCTCAGGCACTTTTCCTAAAATATTGCCTTCACTGTACTTTGTAGGTAAAGGGTTGTGAGGGAATCTTATCTCCATATTTAGACATATGCAATGTTCTGAGGCTCTTGGGAATAGGAGAGTCTAAAAGTCATAAAATTTAACCACTGTAAAAAAAAAGTAATAAAACACTATAATGTCTACTGACTATATCTGAAGGAGTTACTCTGGTATGTGTAATGCAGGTATGAGGTGGGATTCGGTGGGGAAGATATGAGAGGCCCTGGTGAGACATCTCCGTGAAAATCTATCCAACAAACTCTTATGCTCAACCATAGGAAGATTTTCAGAGCAAAAGTTCTTTGGATGTGTAAGAAGGAAGGAAGAAAAACTCTATTGGAGTCAAATTTTCTTTTCCATGCTTTGTTCTTGGGTCCCTGTCAGTCAGCAGATGCCTGCCTTTCCCCAGTCATCAGCACCCTGAGAACTGAGGGAAGGTAGATGGCAGGCCACTCAGAGGAGCTGAAAAGCCACTCAAACTCTGGGGAGAGTTGTGGCTATTTTATTTGGAGGGAGATTAAGTATGTGCAAGGAGGAAGGGATCCAGTACCTGCCTCTGAATGGAGTTTTCAAAAGTCACACATTGTAAAAACAAATTTTTTAAAATGAAAATTGTATATCTTAAAAGCTTTAATGTCTTTAAGGAATTACTTTGATGTTACATTTGCATAGGTAATGATGAAAACACAAAACAGGAAGGAGTGTAAAAGCAGGAGCTTGAGACCATGGAGAAGGGTGACCCCTTTATGTGCTATATGTGTTTACTCTCCAAACTATCAGTATTAGGCCTTGCTTTTCAGCAGGGCCCTGCCCCCAGCTTTGCATTTCTTAAGTTAAACAAGATAAAGTTTGTATCTGAGTTTGGGTTCTCAAAAGAGATCTTAAATAAGGATTTGGACGCAAGTAGTTTATTTCGAGGGGGAAGGGAATATTGACAGAGGAAGAGTGCAAAGCCAGAAAAGAAAGCAGCCCTTGAAGGTGTATGAACAAATCAGTTGCTGTTGTGCATTACTGGAGCTTAATATATTTCTAATAATTCTCTGGAAAAAAAAAAAGAGTCCATCAAACTAGCCATTAACACAGGCTGGGTCTTATATAGAGATTCATAAAAGAGAAATTCTCTCTTTTAAATTTGTTGTCATGTGAAATGCCATAGCTCAGGTTTTTGTCCCTTTATTTTATTTAGTTATAAGCTAATTAAAACAAGTATGGCAAATAGTATAAGCAAAGCTGTCAATTCTAATTGAGAGATGGCACACCTTAGAGCTGTGTTGAGAAACATTCTGCGGATCCATCCATGCTTAGAAACAAAACAAAACATAATGGATTATTGACATGAAGGAGGAAGAGCAGTACTCGTGATTTGGGTCTGCCATCTCTAACCTAGCTGTCATATGTACCCTGGTTATTCATTCATCCGTGCTCAACAGAACCTTTTTCTAATAATACCCTCCCTTGTGAGAACTTGAAAACAATAATCTAGATATCTTTTAAAATATTACAGCTAGAATATTATGATTAGTTCATAATAAGAGCAACTAAATTAATTAAAACTACAGGACTCCTTTTTTATCTAAGGATTAACAAATGTTAAAAAAGCATGGTAATTTTGTGGGAAAAGAGGCCCTCACATATATTTAGGTGAATGTAAAAACTGGTGCAACCCTGAAAGATAAAAAACACCAGAGTTTAAGTGCCATGCCCTTAGACTCAGCAATTGCATTCTAGGAAAGGAACCTGCAAATATACTCACAGGTGCACATATACCTCACAGTAAGTTGAGGTATACTGCAAAAAATGTTTGGAATAGAAAAATTTAGAAGCAACCAATATATAAATTATAGCACATTCCAGACAATGGAATACCAAGCAACTTTTGGGGGCATGGGTGATAAAGGGGAAAGGGATTAAGAAGTACAAACTTGTAGTTATAAAACAGTCTTGGGGATGTAAAGAATAGCATAGGGAATATAGTATTGCAATAACTATGTATGGTGTCAGATGTGTACTAGATTTATTGGGGTGAACGCTTTGTAAGCTATGTAAATATCTAATCGCAATGTTGTACACCTGAAACTAGTATAATATTATATGCCAACTGTAAATGAAAAATAAAAATTTATTTTAAAAAACAAAAATAATTATGAAGATAGTATATGTAGTTATACATTTGGAAAAATCTTCATGATAAATTACTGATAAAGGTGAAAAATTATTTATTATGCTAACATTTGTGTAAAAAAAGAGAAGAAAATACATAAATACACAAAAACACATGTATATTTGTTCATACAAATTGTTTTTAAATACAAAAAGATGTTAACAGAGGTTGGCTTTGAGGAAGAAAATTGGAGGTCAGGGAGATCTGAGTGGAAGGGATATTTATGCTCTCTCACTCATACCTTCTCTTTAACTTTTCAATTTTTAATGTATATTTTTAAATGAAGAAAATTATCACTATGAAAAACAATATGGAGGTTTCTCAAAAAACTAAGAATTGAACTACCATTGATCCAGCAATCCGTCTTCTGAGTATTTACCCCAAAAACCTGAAAACATTTATCTGAAAAGATATATGCACCTGGATGTTCATAGCAGCATTATTCACAGAAGCCAGGACACGGAAACAACTGAAGTATCCTATGATAGAAGGTGGGATAAAGAAGCTGTGGTACTTATATACAATGGAATATTACTCAGCTATAAGAAGAGATGAAATACTGCCATTTGAGACATGGATGGACCTTGAGATAATCATGCTAAGTGAAATAAGCCAGGCAGAAAAAGTTGAAAACCACATGATATCACTTATATGTGTGATACAAATCTAAAAGAAACAAAGAAGACAAACAGAGACTCATGGACATGGACAATAGACTAGTGGTTACCAGGAAGTGGCAGGGTGGGGAAAGATGGAGGAGGTAGATTAGCTAAAATGGGCCAAATATGTAATGACAGAAAGAAATCTAACTATGGGAGGTGAACACACAATGCAATATATATGCAATATATGAATGCATATTGTTGAATTGTACACTTGAAACTTATTGCACTTTGTTGATCAATGTCACCCCTAATAATACTTAGTAATAATAAAAAAAGAAAATATAATTGTTCCCTATACTATTTCCTTTTATTCACTAATAATAATGTGAAAGGAAGGAAGAATCCCTCTTATTCTTACCACCCAGAGAAAATCATCATTAATATTTTGGGTTAATATTTTGGTATATTGATATTATCATCCAGTCTTTTTCTCTGCATTAATGTTTTTCTGCCTTTGTAAGTTCAAACTATGGTATAATGTGTCACATATGCTAGTATCTTCTGCTTTTGTCACTTACTATAGCGCAGTTGTTCATGTCACTAAATATTTTTCCACAACATATTGTTTAATGCTGTATTATACACCAAAGCATGGATATAATATAATTTGTCCAATTACCCCCTTAATGTTGGATGTTTAAGTGTGTAGAGTTGCTGTTGAGAGCTGAAAACATAAGGACTATAATAATGAAACTGGTTTTTGTGTGTAACTTGAGATACTAATTTCTTTCCCCAACAGTCACACCTTATTCATAAACAGTTAACACAGTATTCTCTACTTTCTCACAACTGAGGCACCTTCCTTAGCCAAATCATGCATGGAGTATTTTATATATAAAAAAGCTTTTTGTTACCAATGAGTAACTGACAAAAATTCAATGTATTAAAAATATTTTGCAAATCATTTCCTCACAGTTGTGACATTAGTTGGAACTAAAAGCTTTAGCATGCTTTTACTTTCTTCATTTAGCAATATATATTAACATGAATATTTTCATGTTATTATTCTCTACAATACTAACAAATAAAATAAAAATTTGGCCTCCTTTAAAACAAAATTGAAGAGATTATATTTTTAAGTGTGAAAATATGAGGAGATGTTTATTTTATTTTACAGAAAGTATAAGACAAAGTAAACTTGTCCAGAAATCAGAACATTTACAGAACAGAAAAGCAGGGAGAAATGAAATGTGTTTATTAAAAAATGCAAAGCTGTAGATGGTTTGTAGCTTATGAAGACAACATAATAAACTCTCCTATATTAATAAAGCTGTGTCAACTCTCTGTTCAAAAACCACAGCTCCACACAGGGCCAGGTTTATACAGGTACAAAGCTAAAGGGAAGTTTACAGGCCTACATTCCCAGTTTCCTTCTGTATCTAAGCCAAAGTGCTTGAAAGATGCCAATGTCTGAGGTCTATGCGGCCATCTCAGCAGGCGGGAATGAGTAGCTCTGACCCTGCCCTTTTGCTTGAAGACTTGGAGGGTCTAGGAAGTGCAGAATGAGCAGGGTGGTGTCTTTAGGCTAATTTGCAAAGTGAATATAATAAAAATCATTATGAAAATAAAACTAATTTTTAGGAATTTTATAATATAATCAACATTTTCAAATATATTAAATTTGATCTAAATCTTTTGATATGTATTTTATACCTTAAACACAATATTAATGTATTTTCCCATTTATTTAACAAATATTCATTCAGTGCTTGGTTCCAGACACCCTTTTCAGGTCTGGGGAACATAAAGATGAAAAGGCATGGGTCTTAGATTCTCATGGTAAAGACCATCAATAAAATAAATAAGTCAACAAATAAACTAATTGTAACAAAAAGCAATAAGCTCTGTGAAAGAAACAAATATGGGCAGAGATTGAAAAAAAAAACCAAGAGAGACCTCTCAGTAGGCGGCCAGGGAGGAACTCTCTAAGGAGGTGAAGACTAAGTTGAGATCATCCCAGGAAGCACTGGAGCCAAGCTTGGGAGAGTGGGAGGAAGAACATTCCAAGCAAGGGAGCAGCCTCCAAGGGCTCTGAAGATACATGACACTTGGCTTATGGGAAGAGCTGAAGGCAGGCATGGTGGAAAGTGGTGATGTAAGAGGAGTGGAATAAGATGAGGCTCAGGAGATATGGGAGAGGGAGGGGCCTTACACAGGCCTTGTGGCTTAGGCAGGAACCTAGATATTTTTTTCTGGATTGTGAGGCTAAGCATAATATTTGTAATAATGCTTTACTATATGTCCTGCTCCAGAAGTTAAATGAACTCAAAAGTCAGCGAATTTTATTTTTTATTTTAAAAATAAAGACATAGAGGGTTTATTTAATGACAACTCAAAGTCAATGAATTATTTTATTTTAAGAATACAAGCATGAGAGGGTTTATTTAATGAAAACTCAGGAGGCTGACAGTCATGGATCCAAATCCAACTAGAAAAATTGGATCAGGACCAGGCTGATTTTATACACCTGTTTACTCAGAAGAATCCCAATTTACACCTATATTCTCAGCATCCCTTTGGTGTAGTTCTCATTCCAGATAGTTCATGTTTTAATGAAGTGTTTTTATTAGCAGTTGAATTAAAATGAGCCAGATTGGTTAGACAGATAGCCACTTTATACTTTCTGCCATGGTCTCATTGAATAGTATATGAAATACTTATGCAATGTTGAGTTTTCACTTAAACACATGGTAAAATCTGAAAGAAATCTGCAATAACAGTAACCTATTTTTCTTTTCTCAATTCTTTCAGGAAGCAATGTAGCTAGTACTTACCTTTCAGGGTCTTCACTGATAAAAATAACGTATACTCAGTCATGAGCTGCTAGGGACAAATAACTACTGGTCTCAGGTGGTAGTTGGAGAAATATTCCATGTTACTTGCTCTGCCAACCACTGGGACTATCAGCTGGTGACATTCTCTGTAGATGCATAGTCACCAGGTTAGTCGAAAATGATATATATAAAATATGTACATAAATAGAACATGAGCAGTCCTGCCATAGAATTCATTATGAATGCTTTTAGTTAATGAATGATGTAAATCCATGACTTTTATTGTTTGACAATTTTTTTTTATTTTACAATAAACCTTTTCAATAACAATGACCTCAAAGGAAAAAAAAAGTATGAGTTTAATGAAAACTTAAGTACAGAATTTCCATTTCTCAAAAGAGTTAATCATGAAAGTAAAACTTGCACAGAATGTATGTACTTAGTATCCACTATGGGACCCATAGCAATATCACTGACCACTTGAAAATGAGGAGATGCAAATCTGCTGAAAAATCATCAGAGTGTATTTTAAAGGTTAAAAGTTAATTTAAGAAGATTGGGATTCAATACAGCAAGTGCACCTTCAAAAGGTACATTTTATACACACCTTTTTGAAGCAAGACTTTTCATTTAGAGCAAGTGGCCCTTTTCCTGTGTTTTAATTTTGCCTTTTATTAATTCCAAGTTTCCTTATCCACCTGTAAAGTAATAGCTGATAATGTTTTGACTCCTTTAGCATAAGAACTTGCCCAACAATAAATTGATACCAATTTCATATCAATGTCATCACATGATTGAAATATAAATCATCATAACTCTAACAGTAGTTAAAGGTTTTCACCCAATTTTTCATGGAATCAAAGTAACAGTTTTAGGATTTTGTTTTGTTGAAAATGAAACATCTGAAATTATTGCAAATACTATTGTAAATTCAGTTATAGGGTTCAACACTAGGATTAAATTATTTGTTTTTGCAGCCACAATATGTTTACAAATTTTGGTGGTGTGCAGATTGTGGAAAAAATAATGTAATTATTAAATTAAAGCTATGAAGCATAATATACTGGCATTGCTTGCTATGTACATGGTTCATAATTATGATGAAACAAGCTGTGTTATTCTACCAACTGAAATAGAAGCCATGTGGTCAAAATTTACAAATATTTTCAGGATGATATTGATGTTGAAGCAAGAAAATAATCATTATGGTAGTATGTGAATTTACTCTTTGCTAGTCAACATTAATTAGATTTTATAAACTTAGTCTTTCAAGATTATATTTCTAACAACATAAGTGTAAAATAATGGCATTAAATATATTTTGTAAATGTGTCCCATAAATTTTGGTTGCACTTTGTTCAAAATCAGTTTGAAATCTTTAATTGAAGAATTAATTGACAATGAATGGAGCACCTCAAAACCAGCTTTTACATTTTAGTGAATTGTAATTATTAAAAGTAAAGCTTGCAAACAGGAAGATATTGAAATTAAGCCATGTAAAAGCAAGGTGGGAAATGAACAAAATAATCTATGAGAGCTTAAATGGTTTACAAGATTTAATTTTAAAATTCCATAATTGCACTTTGGACTATTTTGACTTACAGAAATAAATGTTTGATGGACCTCTTATTTTTAATTGCATAAATTTGAATAAAATGAAATTTATAAGGTTTATATTTTTGCAACATCCATATTTGTTGAAACACTCAAAAGAATCATAATGTAGAGAATTTTTTGATTTTTACCTTTTAACAAGTATTTGTCAAAGGTGCAAAATTAGTGCTCAAAAGAGGCAAAAAACAGAGTACTTATAAAAATATATTTAAATATTTATACATTTCATGTATAAAAAGAAAGTTGGAATTGAAACTCTCTTCCTCTTTACTCTGAGCTTACCAGGTATTATGTAGACTTTAACATTTTTAATTGTTAAGTTCAGAATATAACTGAGGCAAAAAAAAATAGGTGTTAACAATTTTAAGTTAATTATAAAATGCCAATTTGAAGGTAGTTTCAGGTAATTTTATGAAATATTCAAAATAAAAAAGACCCTATTGAAAAAGAATATAGTCTTCATGTGGTATTAGAGACAGATTATACCTAAGAAACTTACTAAAGTATATTACTATATATCAAGAATAATTATTCTTCTTATGCTATTTTTTTCATTCAAATTTTTAAAAAAATTTTACTTCAATGTATATGGACATGCTACTTTTATTTTGGAAAGCAATTTTATTTTTGAAAATAGTTTTTGAATAAAAGTACCTTATAAGTTCAATAACATAATAAAACTAATTTGTCATTCAACAAATATACCTTTCATCATGTCACTTCTACAAAATTATTTCGATTTCCTTTAGGATACAACTTCTGAGACGTCCCTTTTCCAGGAATGCCATAGAAGTTGTAGTCCTTTTAAACTGTATGGTTTCAATTATTTTTAACTTATTTTTTAATGTTAAAAATGTCCCAATATTCATGATAAGTTAATTATATGATCATCCAAGTTAGAGCAGTGCCTCCTTGCAGGAATAAGTGTAAGGCACAGGGACTGAAATCCCTGTTTACCCAAGCCAACTGGGAACTTGTCCATGGAAATCAGGCCTCAGGAGCGCAAATGCTAAGCTCTTTGCTGCCCTGAGTTCTTCTGCATTTAAAACAGTTCCCAACTAAAGCTTCCCATGGTACATGGGAGATTGAAAAATACTGATCAACCTTTGTTTCTTTAAGGCCGGATTCTTGAACTATAGTAGATGTAAGTGAAACACCCCTGAGTCCTTCATTAATTAAAGGACAAGTGCTAGTCAGCTGTCCCCTTCCTGTGTTGGGTCCCCCATGGAGGGTAAGGAGAATAGGAGAAAGCATATCAAAGAAAAGCAGGCAAGAAAGAATCCCATGAAAATCCTACTTTGAAAACATTGGCGAGCAAGTGTTTTGAAGGAAAGAGCTGGAGGGCCAAATATAAGAAAAACATTGATCACAGGAGTTGATTGCCAATCCGTGCTGAGGGGGTTTAAGCTGAGTTTGAAGTCAATTAAGGAGAGTAAGGAAAACACAATTTCCCTTATAAGCCATTTGATTTACTTCAAGGTCTTGCTCCACAAATTACATTTAACTCCAATGTTTTCTCAACTACAAAAGTCTGCTTTCACAGAGTAGAATGGTATGTCCTGCTCCACCCTTAAATAGCAGAGTTTAAAAGTTCTTAACAATTTTTATTTCTCTGGGTTTCTGTCTCTCAGAAAGGGAAACTCTAGGATAGACAAGTTATGATTCTTGTCAAGGAAAACAAAAATTAGCAAAAGCTAGCTAAATACTCAAGGAGGTTAGATAAATCACATATAAATCCCATTTTAAAAGGAAAAGAAATATCAAATATACCTGCATCATGTTGCTTCTACACATTATTTCCTTTAGGATACGACTTCTGTGACATTTCTTTTCTAGACTTTTCATAACATAGCCCAACTAACTTTGCCATCTTTATGTTCTCCTAACTTTTAATCATGAACTTTCACTCTTATCATCTGACCTCATCCCTGTTTCTCAGACATTCATGCACTATCTTCTTTTCCTCAACTGGAAGCTCTACTCCTGAAAATTTTAATTCTATCTAATTCTACCCTTTCTTTGAGTATCAACTCCAATCTCTCTTCCACCTCAAAGTTTTCTCAACCTATTCTAGCTCACAGTGACTTTATTTTTTTTTTTGGAAATTTACATCACTTTTTAATGAATCACTTTACCTCTGGTCATTCTCATTTTCTTATCTGCAAATGATGACACCATCTACTTCTTAGTGTGATTTATGAGAACTAAGATGATACACACACTGTGGCTAAGTATCAATCAATGTTTGCCATTGCATTGGGAGAAAGAGTGATAATGAAGAGACAGAATGATATTATGGAGAGAGTTCTTTGGGTCTGTCAGCACTAGGTTCCAACATTATTTAATTCCCTGAACTCGTAAAATGGAAATAATAATTTCTCTCTCATAGAGTGTGATAAAGACCAATGAAAAAAAAAATGTCAGTAAAGCTCCTCCTGGTCTTAGTACACTCGGCTTGTTTTATCTCCTCCTTATTGCCTTAGAAGTAATTCTTTAATTTACTCATTTCCCAAACATAAATCAAGGCTTGGGATACAATTATGAGCAAGACTCCTCTGTCATGATCTGGCAATGGCAATACTATGATGGAAACATTCAGGGTGCCAATAGGAAGGGTACCTGATCCAAACTCGGGAGGTCAGAAAAGCAGGGATCTGAGGGAGAGTAATCATGTGTCCCAGGTAGAGGTACACAGCACATGAGGAGGCTTTTGGGGATACAGATGGGAGGAATATTTTTATTGTATACATTTCTGAACCATCTTATTGTATTTATTTTTAAAAATTAACATTAAGTTTAAAATCCCATATATTTTATCAGTGGCTCTAATTTAATTATCTTCTCTGGTTTTTTTTCTCTGCTTTCCTTTGGGCCCTATGTAGTCTGGACGAAAACTAACTAGTCTTGTAGACATGATATTCCCTAAAGTTTTAAAAGACTCCAGATCTTTTCATGCAGTAGTGTCCTGGCTAAGTGCAGTTTCACCATGAATATTGGTTAATATTTTTGTTTATGTTAACAAGTAATAGAAGTAAAACAATAAATATATATATATCATAATTTGACTTGTTCATCAAATACTAGAAGAATAATTTCTCAATTGTTATGCTAGTCACAATGTAATGACTACAGATATGACACATTTTAAAAGTTCATCTGCATAATTATCATTTTCTCCATTACATTAAGTCTAGCAATCAACAAAGTAATAAGTCAAACCCCAATTTATAACTTTTGCCAGTTTTCATGGTATAAACTCTCCCACCAAGGCTGACTTCAAGCTACCAACATTACATCACTAAATGCAGAATTGAGAAGAAACATGTGGCAACACATCACTATGTAGTATTTTCACCACACAGATATATATTAAATGTAAATAACCTTGAGAGCCTAGATAATAGTATAATGTAGTAAAATAATTTGAAAGCAATGAGTTTTTAGTATTTATTAACTTTGTTTTTAATATTGTATATCTATCGAAAGTTTACATTATTTAATTTTTAAAATAACTCTGCTTAACTTCTAAAACTTTAATAATCAGTTCTTATGAGCCTATACAACCCAGTTCCAGCACAGTGCTGCTTCCATGAAAAGAGAGATCTTCTTAGGTTGATAGACATCTCAGAATATTTCCCTATGATAGAAGATGTTAAGAATAAAATGCGATAGAAGAGTATCAGCATTTAGCTGACAAAGAAGGGCCTGCTGACTTTACCCTAAATGAAGAGAAATGCTTAATTCTTGTTGCTCACAATTCAAATCTCAACACCAAGAAGTTTAAAAACAGAGCAAGAATGGTGCCCTGATGTTCCTCTCAACTCTAACATTCTAACAATTTAAGGTTTGATGGTCCAGCTACTTTCTGTGACCCTTCAACAAGGTACTTGGTCTCTCTGAGTCTCCATTTCCTCATCTGTAAGATGATTTGTGAGATGGTTGTAAGAAAATAAAAAACAATCAGTGGTTTATCAGAAACAAGCCATGTCTATCGACAGATGAATAGATAAACAAATTGTGGTTTACCATACAATGGAATACTATTCAGCAACAAAAAGGAATAAATTCAATATATACAACATGGGTAAATTTTAAAATAATATTGCTGAGTTAAAGAAGCCAGATAAAAAAGGATATATACTGTATGAATCATTTTTATAAAATTCTAGAAAATGCAAACTAGTGTAGTGTATGGTAACAGAGAGCAGATGAGTGGTTGCCTGGTGGGGGATGTAGGAGAGGGATGAAAAGAAGGAATTACAGAGGAACATAAGGAGACTTTTGGGGGCAATGGAAATGTGTGTTGCCTTGATTACGGTGATGGTCGTTTACATCGATGTATACATACATCAAGACACTTTAAATATATGCAGCTTATTGTATGTCTATTATACCGCAATAAGCTACCAAATAATAGGGGAGACCGAGAAGCTCCATGATTCTGAATTCTTGGTGAATCTGATCATTCAAAACGATGCTAACAGTTCTGAATCAGTTTTCCTTAGCAAAGTTTTCCCACCATGAAGAATATACAATTTTCAAACAGTTTGTGCCCTTCTCATATCCATGAGATCAATTCTCATGACAGAAAATCCTATGCTATCTTGTTTCAAACACTCAACTACTTATAAGAAGCTTGTAGTGTGTCTTCATTGTTTTAATTTTTATAGCTACAAATTGTGAACTCTTCTCTTTTTGTGACTCTACTCATCTTTTGCCCAAGTTCAGCAGTTACCTGTGCAATGTACTGTTTGCCAAAATCACAGACCTAGTTTCTGGGAAAGAAAAAACAAAAACCTACATATTATTATGTTAGATGATGAAATCACTGGAGTCTATGTTTCTAAAGATTCAGGCTACTAAATTTTATATATGTATAAAATTTTATATTTTTGAAGTGATATGTTCACATAGTACATATTTAAAATATAAAAAGGTTATATAATAAAAAACCTGAGTCCTGATCCTACCTTTTCTGGCCATTCCCTGGTGGTAACTACTGTTAACAGATTTTTGCAGATATAAACAGAATGACATACATGAATCTTCTTCACTCCTCCACTTTTAAAATCCAGTAATCTGTGTTTTAACAAGTCCTTCAGGTAATCGTAGTACACATTGGAGTTTGAGAACCACTGGCCTATGTAATCTATTCCCTTGGGTTTTTCAGTTATAAAAGGGGTATATCTTTGTCTGAAATTTCTGAGGCAGGGATTACACAGCCTGGTTCTGAGCTGGAAAAGAGGGTGGGTGTCATTGCAGAGAGTATCTCCTCATGCTACAATTGTTGTTTTAATGCGATTCTGCTTTACAAGAATCATTATAAAATTCTTACGACTATGAGCCCTTTTAAATTCTGTTCTGCATAGACTTAATTTTATCCTTTTGTGAAACTGTGATAAAATATTACAAAGAGAAGCAAAAGGCAATTATTTTCTGGTTGCCAGCCTAGCGACAGTTTTCATGAGAAGAGACCTGGATAAAGTACCCATTTAACAACAATATATTAAAAAAAAAAAAAAGGTACTCCTGTGACCAAATAAGTTAGTTTTTGCATAATTAACTTTCAAATTTTAAAAGACACTGAAGGAGCTTTGGTGTCAATAGACATGGGAAAGTAAAAATAAAACAGGAAAGTTGCTTTTACCTGTTTATGATGTGAAGAATAAGTCTGGGATTCTCACAGCAATTGTTGATAAATGGAGAAGCAGGTGTTTCTATGTAAAAAAAAAAAAATACATTTGTTATCACATAGCACATTGCAGTTGCTTAAAATAAAGAAATTAGTAACCAGATTTTGATTAGTAGCTTGATTCGAATTTCTTTCACTTACTTATAATGGTACCAACTTGAGTTTAAAACAAAATTTAGCCTTTCTTTTCTCAAATTCCTGGCAAGCTCATTTTCAGAATCTAGAAAATGGAAACAGAGGCAAAAATCTGGATCTTCCTGAAGAAACAAAGGTCATCTCTAAACTGTACTGTAGTTGCTGGTGGTTCACGTATGAATGCTGGCTCATTCTCATCCTTTAACTGTCATCTCACCTCAAATGTCTCATCTCAGAGGCCTTCCTAACTGTTCTAAGTAGTTCCTTCCCATTACTTTCTGTCACATTCTGCTTGGTTCCAATATTTAACACATTCTTAATTGTTCGTTTGTGTTATACCTATCCACAGTCTGTTCCCTTTCCTGAAATGGGTATACCATGAGGGTAGGGCACATGCCTCTGCACCATGCACCCCAAAACCCACCTGGGGGCCAGGCACAGTGTATCTTCTTCAGGCACACCTGTTAGCAGAGACACTTTCAGTGATAAGCTAGCAGTTCAAATCAATCATCTTCATACAGACTCTCCTCTTTTCATGCTTACTCCCCTTTATATTTATTGAAGACATGTACTTAAAATTTCTCCAGACATGCTCAGTTTAGGCCCCTATCAGCTCTGTTTCTGTCCTGAGGAGAATAAATGGAACCCTATGGGATAATGTGATTACTCCATACTAGAATTTGCTCAGAAAATAACTAAATACATAGCTAACCTAGGGTACCTTCATGCCTTTAGTTGTTCAAGAAAGATAAAGATAAAGATAGTATCCCATTGCCAAATTGAAATAAACAATTAAGTGGCATCTTTGTGGTATTCACCTAGACTAAAGCCTGAGGATATTTGTCCCTCTTTGCACCCTTCCTCTCAGGACCTCCAGAGAAAGCTTTGAGCTTCAAAAACAGCCCCAGTACTCCCCCTGTGAAACTGGGGGTTCCTTTCGTCAATACCATTCAGGCTCAGGCCAGTGTATCTTGACTTTGGAGATCTTACCTAGGGCAGAGTTCTTGAGAGCGGGGATTTTTGTTTTCCAGGTAATGAAATTGACACAAATTCATAGTTACACAGAAACATGGTAGTGCATGGGAAACATGGAAAAATGCCAATCAGGCAAATATGAACACTGAAATCACTAACTTCCCACAGGAAAAGATGTAAGCATCAACATTCTGGAATATTTTCTCAGTTTGTTTTGGTTTTTTCTTTAGGTACTTATTTATCTCTACAGAAATAGCGATGATGTGTTTTCAAAAAGAAACATCTTTTAATCTTCCACAAACGTTTGTTTACTTTTTACAAAAGAGAAAAAATTTTGTTAGAGTAGGAGGAGAAGTATGGTTTGTTCATTTAGCTTACGGCCATAACCCAGAACTTAGAATAGCCCTTGACTCAATAATTATTTGTTTGAATGAATGAAAGCAAATGACAATGGCTCTGCTAAACAAGAAGGCTGCCCTACATTGAAAATGTCAATTTGTCCTTATAGCTTTCTTTCCTCGTCTAACATTGCCCAAGGTGCAACCCTTAGGCAATTCATCCAAACAAATGGCCAACTCCCTGTACAGAGATGTCTTTAAAAGTGTCTTAGAGTCTTTGTGGAAAGCATGTCTAGAGTTGTTAGCCTAAGTTTATGGAGGTTAACTGGAAAAGCTAAGTCAAAGGTGAGCCCAGATCTTTGTTTATTCAGAAACAAATCCTTTGAGTATGTGGCCTAGTCAGACTCTTAAGAAATAAGAAGCTGTTTATTCGAATTCCTAAAGGCTTAGCCTTATTGAGATGCTTGAGTCTTGTCTACTTTTAAAGTGAGTGTGCAGTAGGGTGGGGATTAGGGGTTGAGAACAAAATGACATCACGTGTCTCCTGCCACCATCATCGATACAGAATTTCCACCAAAAAAAATGTTTCATTTGAATCTAATTGTGGGAAACAATCAGACAAACTCATGCTGATGAGTATTCTGGCCTGGACTCAAAAAATGAACCATGCACATGTGAATCACCAGGAATACAGTAGCATTTAGAGATGACATTTTTTTCTATTGCTTCCTATTTTCATTGTCTAGATTATGAAAATGAACTAGCCAGGAAGTAGACTCTTTTGCTCTGGAAATTAAACTAATTTAATATAAATCATGGCAAAGTCCCATCCATTACCTAATTACTAGGAACATCTCTCCTTGATTAAACTTTATCAACCTCATTATCTTAGACCAGGAGCCAAGAGAATGCAGCTGTCCCCAGAATATGTATTCCTGAGCTAATGAAATAAAAGCCAGAGTCACATTGTACAACTGTGCAAAATGGTCCTGTCTATAGAACGAAGGTGATTTTCATTTAGCAGAGGTTTGAGATACATTTTTCTCATAAAGCAAAGGAGGCTCCCAGTAGTTCTAAAATACATTCAATGTTAGAAGCCTAAGGTGGAGAAAAGAATAGGAGGCACCCTTCCTTTTAAGCCTCTCATTCTATCATTGTCCATAGGTTAAAAATCTGCCATTCCATTTTTAACACTCAGAAATATTACCAAAGAAGACAGTTCAGTTTATCAGAGTTTTGTTGGCTGAAGTAGGTTTAGATTATTTTATTAGCTAATTAATTCACCCCATTTTTATTGAATTTCTGCTATTTTTGGGAATTCTAGAAGACACAGCTATAAATAGGAGAGTGGAGGCCATCGATGGGGTGGGCAGTCATTACACAACTAGGATATAATTATATAATTAGCTACTCAATTAGAATTGAGAAAAGGGCTAAAAGAGAGAAGCATGCAGTTTTGTGAGAGCACAGGACCGAGGGCCTAATCTTACCTGGCAAATGCAGAAATGCCTCCCTGCAGAAGCACTCCTGACCCTGGTCTTGGAATAGGAGTGGGAGTTGATCTGAAGGAGAGTGGGCAAGGGAGAGTAGTTCCTGAGAGAAAGTCCAAGTGATAGGTCACAGAGGACTTTGGGATATCTGAAAAGTCAAGGCAAACAGAGGTCAGATGATACAAGGCCTTGCAGATGCATTCAAGCTTTTGATTTTGGTTCTGTCAGCAATAGGATGCTGCTGAATGGTTTATGCAGGTGAGTGATGCTGCAGAATAGTGAACTTGGGGACATTCAGAAATTATCTTTGTGCATAAACCTTTGTATGCCATTTACTTCATCAGGATATATTTCTAAATGGAAAATTATCTAGGTGAAAGGATGTGATTTTTGTTGCTGTGGCGGTTTTTACTTTTTACTATGGAAATTTTGCACACATAGAACATGGAGAGAATAGTAAAATGAGTCCCCATGTAACCATTTCCCAGCTTCGACAATAATCAATATGCAACCAACCATTTTTCATCCATACTTCCATGCAGGCACTTTCAATTTCTAATGGATAATTTTGAAGCAAATTCTAGGCATCTTTATCTGTAAATATATATTCTAACATATAAAAAAGCTTTTTGTTTTTTACCTCAATTATAATACCATAATTATATCTAATAATAATAATAATTGTTTAATATGGCTAAATAGTCACATAGAATGGTTCAAAAATTTATTTAAAGCTTTGGCTACATATTTGTTAAACCGCTTTTTGGAGAGTATAAACAAATTTATATTTTTATCAACCATGTTTGAAACTGACTACTCACTGCACCTTTATCAAAACTGTGTATTAATTTTCTTACTTTCACCAATTTAATAAATAAAAGATGGTATTTTATTTATATTCCAATTTACATTTTTATAATTACTAGTGTAGGTGGACATTTTTTCACAAGCTTATGAACTATTTACATTTCCTATTTTGTGCACTATTATTCTTGGACTTTGAATATTTACCATTTAGAATTTTCATGTTTTTCTGGGAGATTTGCATGAAATTTGTTAGAAATGTGGCAAATATATTCCCCCATTTGTTGTTTGGTAGACTCAGGGCTGGCAGGAATCTTAAAATATCATATAAAGAAACAAAGAAAGAAATCTTAAGTTTAACCCCTTCCCTAAACTAGGGTCATGCAGTCCTATGTCTACCCTGAACTTTAGTATTTTGCATGAATTGTCCCAGTAACATCTCTACCATTGCACCATCTGGCTCCTGTTTAAACATTTCTAGTAGAAACTTCACAATTTCAGGGGCATCAGGCATGAATATGGGCTGTAATTATAAAAAAAAAAATGCTTTACTTTGATTTGAAGACTTTACATTGAACTTCATAAGTTACCAGATTCTATCAGATGGAGCTACCCAAAATATCTTTCTCAGCAGATAACATCCCTTTAAATCTTAGATGACAATATAGTCCCCTAAATTCTCCAAGACAACATTCCAGTTCCTTCAACCACTCATTTCTTGTAATTTCTAAGCTCCTAATTATTTTAACCATTTTCTCCTAGATATGCCCAAACCTAATGTTCTTAATAAAAGTCCTCTCTGGCTCCTTATTTGTCCATCTACAAAATGGCTTACAGAACAAAAGGGACGATACTGTAATTCTTGCCCTCCTGCTTTGTAAAATCAATTATTTTTGAAAATTCTTTAAAATAATCTCTACATGTAAGTCAAACTTTAGCATTAAATCAAACTTTTAGAATTAGAAGGCACCCTTATAAATCATCTTATGTCCTACTATATATTAATCTGATATTTTCTAGCAAATTAAGATAGCACAAATTACAAAATTGTTTAGCTGTTATACAAACCCATGTCATAAATTTACACTATGTGCATGTTTGTATTAGAGTATGATTGTCAATATATATTTTCCTAACCTTTGAGGATTCTGCAAAAATTGGATTATAAAGTGTTTCCTTTTGTAGAGTGTCTAATTACTTTTTTAAAATCATAGAATGTCAGCTATTGGAAAACACCTTTGAGACCATCTACTCAAACCCTCCCTCCCCAGTTTTCCAGAACAAACTAAAGTTCAGGGAAGCTAAGAGATTTTCACAAAGACACTTTGGAAGTTAGAGGCAGATTTCTGAAGTAGAAGTCAGTCAGCCAGTCTTCTCTACTAATGTCTTGCAGGTATCTGAAAGAGACAGGACACAGAGCGCCTTTTGAGTCTAAGGTTTTCCTGGTCAAAGATATAACAGGTGGCAGAATCTGCCAACATAACTAAGGTGAGAAACATGAGGGGAAACGCCACTTTGAGATATTAATTATGAGGAACCTAGGCAGGACTTTGTGGCAGATTGTATTTTCCAAAGATAACCACAATTATAAATCCTTACAGAGTTCTTGCCACCAGTAAATCCACAGACCTGTGAGGAATAATAAATTATTGTTTTAAATTATGAAAATTAGAAGTGGTTTGCTATGCAGAAACAGATAACTGGAACAGGCTCTCTAAATTGCTCTTAATTTTTGTCTTCTTTATAAACTGTTTTCCAATGGATATAATTCATTAACAAATGCTAGTGGAAGGCATATAAAAGTATTCTTGATTACTTAATACCGATTTATAAAACCACTGGCCCTCTTTCCCAGCTCACATATTTAGTTTATGTGTTATATTTTAATCTTCACCAGAACCCTTTTAAAAAGTATTATAATTCTTACTTCACAGATAAAGTACTCTAGACTGAAAGATAAAAAATACTTAGAGCAAGCAGACCTACAACTCTCTAACTAAATTTGGAATTTTTCCTATTTTAAAAGTTAGTGAAAGAGCAGATATTATTTGGTATGGGAAAAGCCCTGGCTTTTGTTGAGCTTTAAAATTAGAGGTAAGTAGTTTCATTCTGTCATGACTGAGTGGCAAATAGAAGAATTTCCTGATAAAGTTATTGTGAAAAATTGCATAAGATAATACATTTAAAACAATATGGACAGTGCTTGTCTATAGTGGATAGTTGCCAACTATGGCCTCTCGACAATTCCTCCCATCCCTATATACATCAGCTGTTCCTCACTCAAACAGTGCAGTCTCTTTTCCCTCTCCTTGAATCTGGGCTGGTCCTGGTGACTTTTTTTTTTCCAGTTTCTAAAATTTTCATGAAGGCATTTTTTTAATTAATTAATTTTTTTTATGGTGACATTGGTTAACAAAATCCAATAAGTTTCATCTGTATACTTTAACAGTAAGGCATATATATATATATATATATATATATATATATATATATATATATTCACTGTGTTCACTTCCCATAGTTAGATTTCTTTCTGTCACCATATATTTGACCCACTTTACCCCATCTTTCTTCCCCTGTCCTACTTCCCTACTCACTGGTAACCACTAGTCTATAGTCCACGTCCATGAGTCTCTGTTTGTCTTGTTAATTTGTTACGTTTAGGTTTATATCCCACATATAAGCGATATCATGTGATTTTCCACTTTTTCTGTCTGGGTTATTTTGCTTAGCGTGGTTATCTTGAGGTCCATCCATGTTGTTGCAAATGGCAATATTTTTATCTCCTCTTATGGCTGAGTAATATTCCATTGAATATATGTACCACAGCTTCTTTATCCAATCCTGTATTGTAGGATGCTTCAATTGATGAAGGCATTTTTTTAAATTCTGGTGGGATGCAAGTGGTATGTTTGGCTATTGCTGTGGATGTTATTCATTTAGCTAATGCACTTATTAAGTATACTTCTAAATACTCTTCATAATTACTGAACACAGAATGCTTTCTTCTCCTGTTAAAAATAACAAACCAAATATATTGTATTGACATATGAATTTATAATGGTGAATCTACTGAATATCATTAAAGAGATGACCTCCAGCAGGTATTGAAATCAACTAAGGAAATTTTAATTGTGTCTTACTTATAATGGAGAGAATACACTGAAAATTACATTCTGAGACTTGTAAGCTCAGGTCTTAAAAGGACTGGCAGTTTTGATTTCTTTGCTGTTAAAGTGATCCCTCCTTGAATGTTTGAGACTTCCATGCTATTTGGAAGCCCAAGTTAGCCACATGGAGAACTGAGATGCCCTGTCCAAGGGCTTCAGCTGAGCTCAGACCCCTGCCAATCTGCCTGTTGGATGCAACAACATGGGAAATTCTGGGCAAAACCACAGAATGACTGCCCATCTAATGTTCAGAATTCTGAGAATTAATAATTTATGTTGTTCTAAGTCACTACATTTTAGGGTGGTTGTTACCCAGCAGTAGGTAACTAAAATGTTGTCACATATTAATGTGCAATAAATATAATCTTTTACTATTACTAGTATTCGGAATACTGTATAAATGATAAAGTATTTATTTAGACCAAATTACCAAAAAGAAACATATTTGCTGCATGGAAAGTTGGAAAAAAGATGGAGTGTTAAATAACATTCTCTTTAATCCTTCATAAATTTCTATTTAAGATACAAAATAAGAACTTCAATTAATTTCAATCTGGAAAATTCCAAACTGCTATGATTGTTGAAACCCCTAAGATAAAAGGTGAGCCACTCAATCATTTATTTCTTATTCAACTTGGAATCTTGCTTCCATCAAACACATCCTTGCTTTTCTTCTTGACTTGTAGCTTTGTGTAATTGCTGCCTACATAAACAAGCAGGAAGTCTTAGCCACAAAATTCAGACATGAAGGAGAAATAAAAGACATCCAAACTGGAAAGGAAGAAGTAAAATTGTCATTATTTGCAGATGACATAGATGGCACTATATAGAAAGAACCCTAAAGAGTCCACAAAAAAGAACTATTAGAACTGATCAATTTAGTAAAGTACTTCATTTAAAACTGCATCACAAAAATAAATAAAATACTCAGGAATAAATTTAACCAAAGAGATAAAAAAAACTGTACTCATAAAATTATAAGAGACTGAAAAAAGAATTAAAGAAGATACAAATAAATAGAAGGTTATACCATGCTCATAAATAGGAAGAATTAACATTATTAAAATGTCCATGCTACTCAAAGCAATTTATAGGTTTGATTCAATCCCTATCAAAATGCCAATGGCATTTTTCACAGAACTAGAACAAATAATCTGAAAAAAATATATATAAAATCACAAAAGACCCCAAACAGTCAAAGTAATCGTGAGAAAGAAGAACGAAGATGGAGGTATCATGCTAGGAAACTATACTGATAGCAAACTATATTACAGTGCTATAGTAATCAAAACAGCATGATACTGGCGTAAAAACAGACACATAGATAAATGGAACAAAATAGGGAACTTATAAATAAACCCATGCCTAGATGGTCAATTAATCTACGACAAAGGAGGTAAGAATATACAATGTGGTAAAGACAGTCTCTTCAATAAATGGAGTTGGGAAAACTGAACAGATATGTGCAAAAAATAAACAAATAAAACTAGACCATTTTTTTAAACCATATACAAAAATAAACTCAAAATAAATTAAAGACTTAAATGTAAGACCCCAAACCACAAGACTCCTAGAAGAAAACATAGGCAGTAAACTCTTTGGTATTACTCTTAGTAACATTTTTTGGATATATCTTCTTGGGCAAGAGAAACAAAAGAAAAAATAAACAATGAAACTACATCAAAATAAAAAGTTTTGCACAATAAGGGAAACTATCAACAAAATGAGAAGACAGACTACTGAATGGGTGAAGATATTCATTAATGATATATTTGAAAAGGGATTAATATTTAAAAAGTATATATAACTTATACAACTCAACACCTAAACAAAATAAGACAAGCCAATTAAAAAATGGGCAGAGGACCTGAATAGACATTTCTCCAAAGATGACATAGAGATGGTCAATAGACTTATAAAAAATGCTCAACGTCACTAATTATCAGAGAAATGCAAATTCAATCCACAATTAGATATTGCCTCACACCTGTCAGAATGGCTATCATAAAAAAAAAAATCAACAAACAACAAGTGTTGGTGAGGATGTGAGAAAAGGGAACATTCATGTACTGTTGGTGGGATTGCATATCGGTGTAGCTACTATGGAATACAATATAAAGATTCCTTGAAAAATTAAAAATAGAACTACTATGTGACCTAGTAATCATACTTGTGGATAGTTATCTGAAGAAATCTAAAAGATATGTGCATCCTTATGTTCATTGCAACATTATTTACAATAGCCAGGATATGGAAGCAACCTGTGTCCATCAATAGAAGATTGAATAAAGGAGAGGTGGTATAGAAAAATAAAAACTTAGCATTTGTGTCAACATAAATGGACCTAGAGGGTATCTAAGTGAAATAAGTCAAACAGAGAAAGGCTAATACCATATGATTTCACTTACATGTTGAATCTAAAAGGCAAAATAAACAAACAAAACAGAAACAGACTCATAGATACATAGAACAAACTGATGGTTGCCAGATGGAAGGGGGGTTGGGGGACTAGGTAAAAAAAGTAAAGAGACTAAGAAGTAAAAATTGGTAGTTACAAAATAGTCATGGGAATGTAAAGTACAGCACAGGAAATATAGTCAATAATATTGTAGTAATATTGCAATATATGATGGTGCTAGACTTATTGGGAAAACACTTCATAAATTATATAAACATCTAACCACTATGCTGTACACGTGAAACTAATATAATATTAAATATCAACTGTGATTGAAAAAAACTTTTTAATTAAATAAAATAAGTAGACATTGCAGCAATCATTTATCAGATTTATAGATCCAAATCTCCTTCCTATGTGATATGAGCATCTTTTCTAGGCAAAACTATGAATATTCCAGTTCTCACTTCTCTGTGACCCCACACGTCTGGAGTTTTAACTTTCTTCATCTATTTTAAACAGAAGAAAGATAATAGTGGAGACAACTCTCCCCTAAAAAAATGATGTGCTTTTCTTTCTCCAGGTAACACTTAGCCCCTTGAGAGAATTTTTTATTTGTTTTTTTCAACAGGGCAGCTTGTTTCTGTAAGGAAATATTGAAGTGAAAAGAAAGGATTCATGTTTACAAATAAAAAATTTTAAATCCAAAACTAGAAGAAAAAAACTTTCAAGAAAGATGGCAAATGGAATACAGTTAGACTTGCCACTCTGAAGCATCACTCACATGACAGTAAAGGGGTTTTCTGTTTGTTTGTTTGTTTGTTTGTTTGTTTGTTTGTCATTTCTTTGTCTATTTGTCTGCTTTTTAAGGCATATTATCACAAAGATATGCAGAATGGAGAGAAGACAACAGCAATAAAAATAAAACTCTAAAGCAGGACAAGCAGCAACTGAGAATGAAGAGAGAAAAAAACTGAATCCTGAGTGTATTAATTTCCTCAGGTAACATAACAAAGTACCACAAACTGGGTGGCTTAAATAACAGAAGTGTGCCTGCCCACAGTTCTGGAGTCCAGAAGTCCATATCAAGATATGGTCCGGGCTGGTTCCTTCTGAGGCTGTGAGAGACAGCCTGTTCTGAACTTCTCATCTAGCTTCTGGGGGGTTGCTGTCAATCTGTGTGGTTCCTTGGCTTGTAGGTGCATCACCTGATCTGTTCTCTCATGTTCACATGACTTTCTCCCCATGTGCATGTCTCTGTGTACCAATACCTCCTTTTCATAAGACTATCAGTCATTTTGAGTTAGGGCCCATGGTAATGAACTCATCTTTAAAAGGGTGATAACTTGAGTCATTGCAAGTTCTATGGCACACTTATTTCTAAGCGGATGTGAATTTGGTTTTTGAAGTAGGATGTAGATTCCAGGAAATTTTATTTTCTTTATATTAAACATATCTATTCAAATAGTTGTAGATTCATATGAAGTTATAAGACATAACAGAGAAATCTTGATATCTTTACCCAGTTTAAATATCGTTTTAAGTGTTTTAGAATTGTTGTTCTTTTCAATTACGTGATGAAATTATTTTCTCTTACATGGCACTATTGATGTGTCATAAATAGTGCAGACAATTTAGTCAGTTACTTAGACTCTCTAGTCCTCATTTTCTCATACTGAAAAGGAAAAAAATTGTACTAACTTATTTGTAGAGATTCATCCATTCTGATATTCTATTAGAATCTAAGATTAAGATCTCTGGCACAGCACAGACACCACCTGTTTCTGTACAGACCATGAGCTAAAAATTGTTTCTACATTTTTAAATGGTTGGGGAAAATCAAAAGAATATAACTTTTTCTGACAAGTGAAAATTACCCATCAAATTTCAGTGTCTAAAATAAAGTTTTATTGAAACACAGTCATGCTCCTTTGTTTACATATTACCTATGGCTGCTTTCGTGTTACAATGGACCATATCTTCCACAAAGCCTGAAGTATTTATTGACCCTTTACAGAAAAAGTTCACTGACTCCTCCTTTAAACCATTCATGCCCTTGAATCCTGTCCAACACTAGGGGATTCATTACATAAAATGTTATCTTCATCTGATGGAGAAGTACGCAGTCACTAAAGACGATGTTTTATAAGAGTATTTAATCACATGGGAAATATTCACAATACATTGTTCAATTGAAAATATAGATTTAAAAACAACATGCTCATGACACCAATTTTGTGAGATGGGAAGGAACCCTCCATTTATGTATATGCATAGAAAAAAAAAAAACAGACAATGCTCTCAGTGCTTATTTTGGATGAGGGATTGTAAGTGACTTCCACTTTTCTCTTGATTTTTTGCATTTTCTAACATTTCTACAATGAATATATTTTTATTTCATATGAAAAAAGCTAAAGTTTTATGCTAGATTGTTCACTTGCTACTACTTCTAGATGAATAGTCACTTACAGATGTTCTCAGCAGAATATGAATATATTTCCTTGTAATTCACTCCAAATCAGCAGAATGTATACCATAGGAAAATCTAAACAAGAGGAAATTGAAATTCTTATTTCTCTTAATAATACTTTGAAATATTACTAATGATATAATGATTTCGGGTTCACTTTAAAATAAAGTTAGGTTCTGAGATCTATTTTACATCTATCAAATTGACAAAAGTCCTAAAAATCTGAGTATTGGTGGATAAACAAGAATGTTTGAATACTTATGATGTGCATATATATTAGATCGGCCAACTCGGAAAGCAATTTATCAATTTCTATAAAGATTTAAATACACATATGTTATTCTTTAACTTATCTATAGGTATGTACTCTAGAAAATTTTTTTTATTTGTACATAAGGATAAAAAATCAAGGCAAAGATGTTTATAAACATAATTTTTAAAAAGAGAGAGAAATTAGAAACAGTCTATATTTTTATGGTTAGAAAATCTCTTTAATGGGTGTTGTATTTGATTTGCTAGTATTTTTTTTTAAGACTTTTGAGTCTGGGTTCATCAGAGATATTGGTCTATAGTTTTCTTTTTATTGTATTATCTTTACCAGGTTTTGGAACCAGGGTAATGTTGGCATCGTAAAATGAGTTAATAAAAGGTGTTTGATGTGATAATTTCATACGGCAATTAAAATGAATGAACTGTATCTATATCATCATGAATAGATCTTAAAAAGTCATATTGAATGAAAAAGTGAGGTGAAAACAGGTATGTATAATATTTATTAAAAGTTTTAAAAATTACAAGAATAATATTACATATAGTTTATTATAACATATAAAAACGTAAAAATATGTAAAAGCATAGACTTAAAAGCTACATACACCATTTGTGATAGAATTTATTCCGGAGCAAGAAGAAGAGAATTAGAACTGGGGAAAGGTGAAAAAGAGATTGCAATTTCATTCATAAAGTTTTATCTCATTCACAAAACAGAGACAAACATGTATGACACAATGTGAACTTTTTTTTGTTGGATATCTGCTTATACTTTATATGTTCAATTTTTTTCCTCCTTAATACTGCTTTAACAGGAAACCAAGGAAATCAAGCCTGGGGAAGTTCACAGATATGATAGCAGGAAAGTGAAAGGATCACTAAAAGCAGATGGTACTAAGTACTCACACAATTTATTATAACTATCTTACATACCTTTTTATAAGGCTGTTCTTCTGAGGCCTTATCGCTAAGCCTCATCATTCCTGGAAGTCATGTGCATTCTTAGCAACAGAGCCATCTCTACAAAGTCAGTAACACTTCAAAGTTCAATGATATTCATAGTGATAGTCATTACCACCCTTAAAAATAACTAGAGAAGAGGGTAGGATGTTTCATTTCAAAACATGAAGAGTATGACTCACAAGTAACACAAGAATCACAAAGGTTCAGAAAAAAAAAAGAAATAAGTAATTGTTTGTTACTAAAGAGCTAATTCCAAGATTCTATCCTTATAACAATTATTCATTAATATCAGCTTTCAGAATAGTCATCTACAGTACATTTACTTTCGATCAAACTCTGTCTTGAAGATGTTGACTTATTTAATTTTCCTCTTATTTTCTGTATGTGCTTTAAAATGTAATGGACTTCCACACTAGATAAAAGGATAAGCTACTTTCCAGTGCATAGTCCCATCATTGAAGACCAAACCATGGCATTTTAAAAATAAGAAGCCATAGTAGTCACAAAAGTTCTGGCTCTGGTGCACCAGATTTTCAGCTCTAGAAATTATTGTTTAATATTAGTTGGTGTGAGGAATCCGATTAGCTCACAGGAAGTAGCCTTATGTCACATATAATTTAAGTCTGCCATGCACAATAAATTTTCCGAAGGTACTGAAAATATATAGTAGTAATTCTATTTTGGTAATTGTAACCATGGTTTCCCACATTTTTAACTTCTTATAAATGTTTCTTTGGAAGCAACACAGAATAAATGTGACAAGAAGACTCCACCCCTGAAAAATAGAAAGCAAAAAAACTAAAACTAAAAAACAAAAAACAAAACAAAAAAAAAAAACAAAGAAAAACCTTGTATCTTAACGTTTTAATATGTCTACTTTAATTCTCTTGAATAGCACGTCCAAACTTGTCAACCAGAAGTAAGAAGATCAAAGATAATTTAAAATTTTAGCAGTACCACCTCCTGTCAAAAAAAAAAAAAAGACAATTTTAGCTTTTATAACCACATATCAAATCACTCAATAATAAGGTAAAGTCTTAGCTTATACAGCATTTGGGATCTGTAAGTTGTGTTTCTCTATGTTTTAGACATGCTTTTCTCTCAGGTCTCAATTAGAAAGGTTTTTCTATTCAAATCATCTTATTTCATGTGGCACATTCTGCCAGTCAAGCCCCATAACATTTCTACAGCCAATCTTCATTAATAGGTAAAGGCTACAAAAATAAATAAGCAATTAAAGAGAAGGAAATAATTAGCTTTTATTAGAGAACATTGCGATGATTAGACTCCATGGTTCCTAATCATCTTGAGGTGAGGCTTGCTCTACTTTTTTTTTAGCAGCGATGAAACATACATTGAGATTGTCTATGTATTCATAGGCCTAACTGGTATCTAAAGTATTTTCCACACTGGAGAACAACAATGCAGTCCAAGGTTTTCAAGTCACATAAGGGAAAATGAAGTTTGTTCATTTGTTTGTTTGTTTTTCCTTCCAAAAAGCTGTGTGATCACAATTGAGATACTCCTTGACTTTTGACAAGGTTACATTCAGATAAACACCTCATAAATTGAAAATATCACAAGTTGAAAATGCATTTAATACGCCTAACCTACGAACACCATAGCTTAGCCTAGCCTCTCTTAAACATACTCCAAACACAATATCCAAAAAATGTTGGCAGCACTGTACACTATAGACTATCGATTATTTACCCTCGTGATTGTGTGATTGCGTGCCTGACCAGGAGCTATGGCTAATTCAAATTGTAAACACAGGTAACAAATATTGTTACATTTTAACTCTCTTTTCAAATTGATTTCCCATGGATTGAGTTCTTATTTGATGGCATCACAAGCTCTTTTTCAAAAAGAACTTTGCTTACAAATGTACATTATAAGTTCTTATCTGAATTGAAAGAAAGAAAGCCTGTTATAAATGTCAAGAATGGAACAAAGAAACAGTATGATATGGAGCCCATAATTATTATGCCAAGCTCCAAAGCAAACTTGAGTGGCGGTGACTAACAGATGGTAGAACATGTCTCCTCCAGGGATTGGAGACCTCCCTATCATTATTGGGAGAGACTCCTAGGCATAAGCAGCCCTCCTGTTTAAACTTGGTATGGCAGGGGCCTCCCTTTTTTGCTCATTGGGTCCTGAGGAGAGACACTGCCTGTAAGTTCAAGGAGGGTAGGACTAATAGGACCCAGTTACTAAGGGAGAGAAGGGCAATGGGATGGCTGGTGCTCTGGAAATCATTCAGATCATTATCCCGAAAAGATAGCATTCAAACCAGGGTTTTAGTTCCAGGAAGGCTGAGGAAAGTTGGAGTTTATGTAGCAGATGAGTAGGACATTTCAGGGGGTGGAAAAAGAAAGTCTCACATGAGCCATGGGAGAGACAGCAGAGATTATCTATGAAAGGTCAAAGGAATCACCCAGAATCCCAGTGGACTCTGGGACAGCCAGGTGGGGACTTGGTTAGACACTCCTAGATGCTGGTCTCAGGGCTACTAAATTGGATCCGAGTTTTTCTATGAACTATGTGTAGTAAGGTAAATATCATCCCCACTTCGAGGATACATACACACACACACACACACACACATGCACGCGCGCACGCTCGCGCATGCGTTCTATTAAGGGATTCAGAATCCAAACCATATAATTGAAGTTGGCACAGTGGAGATCACATCAATCAGAAAGGGTGGCAAAGAAAACAACCACTGTCAGCTCATGTGGCTTCTCCTATGACATGGCCAGACAAGGCCATGCCTCTCAGTCCACTGGCGAGAAAAGGGGTGCCTATAGGTCTTGAAGGACCAAGTTAAACTTATGCCATGAAGGCAAGTAAACACTTTACATAAAGGTAATGCTTTGCACAATGGGGACACGTTCTACCTGGAAGGGAGTCTGAAGTGGAATGAGAGGACAAACATTCATCCTCATTCATGGCTCTGAGGCCCTATCCTTTGGAAATGAGCAATAGGCATTCAGAGAGAAGTTGAAGCATTATTGGGGGGCAAGGAGATGGACGGGTGGAGCACAGTAAAGATTTTTGAAGAACAAAGTGGCATTATTAGAATAAGAGGCTTGAAAGAAGAGCTGTATGTGGGCTTGAGGAAGAAACCTGAGCGGAGAAAAATAGATGGGAGAACAGGTAGATTCCTAGAACATTCATCATTCGAAGTCCTTTAAAGAGCCCTAGAAGGGCTCATTTTTTACAAGGCACAAAAGATCTCTTTTGAGATACCCTTTAGATATTTACTTGTCCCTTTAGTAAAGAATTTTGATACAGTGGGGCAGGGCATGGAGGAAGGTCATTATAAAGATGGATGGGGGTTTAGATGGGGAGGGGCAGATTGACTTCTAAAGTCAGTGTATTAGAAGAAAGTTGCATATATTCAAATTTATCTTGAAAATCTCCTAAATCTCCCATAACATAGAATATATGAGGTTTCTTGCAAATAAAGCATTTCATTTTTTTTTTTGTCCAAGATTATTTGCACATTTTCTCCATGTGCCTTTCCCACATGCATGGCCTTGTTAGGCTCGACTGCATCCTTTGGCTGATTACTATGATTGATGCAATCAGTAGTTAAAAGACTTCCAATCCACCACATATAGGAGAATTCTCTTTAGAAAAAGGGATTGATGCTGGGGCTTCACTGTGTGTGCATTCTAGTGCATGTGTGTGTGTGTGTGTGTGTGTTTGTGTGTGTGTGTGTGTGTGTGTGTGTGTGTGTGTGTGTGCATGTACTGCAGGACAATGGCCAGGAGAGGACTCCATCATTAATTTCAAGTCTTGATGGAGAAAGTCTTGAAATATTCTAGTGTGTATTTTCTCTTATTTGGTTATTGGCAAGAGGAGAGTGACAGAGAAGGACAATCTTGGGACGGGCCAGTGAAGATCTTCAGGCATGAGAGATTATAAAAATAAAACTGTAGATTGCTTCCCATCTTGATAGATTGGGGAAGATCACTTGAGGCCAGAAATTAGAGGCATCTTGCCACACACAGTTTACATTTTGTTAATCTCATAACACTTCTTAAGAATCTATTATTATCTGTTCTTCCTACTGTTTGTGGGACTATATATGTTCTTAACTTCCTCAGGCATATATTGATTGCCCATCCCAGAACATAAATAAGTATGTCTGTTTCATGATAATTGCAGTTCCTGAAACGATTGCTTTCCTGGTGGAAAACAAACAACAAACAAATTAAAGAAGAAAACATTTTGTCTATTGTAGAGAGAATCCCATTTTGGTCCTAATGATTCTTTGAATGGAAATGAGGCCACTGTTTAAAAGTTATGGCTTTTATATTCTTTATTCCCTCTCTAAGAAGGGAAACTTTCCTACTTTAGACCCATGGCCAAAAGAAGGTGACTTTCTCATAGACATGGAGCAAACAGACAGCAGGTCTTTTCTATACAAGTATAGTTTTGTTTAAACATAATCATGATTAAATAAATCAAAACTAAAATATTGAGGCTTATCAGGGAGTTAGTTTTACCTCATCCTCTTCAGATGGCCCCACAGAAATAAAACTGCAGTCGAAATCTGAACTCTGAGTCTAATTGACAAGTTGAAAACTGTGTGAGAGAGCTTATATATAAGATGTAAAACCTGCTGAAGACTCACAAAGTCACTATCCTTGGAACTGAGATTATATTTTCAAACAGAAGGACAATATTTTTTTCTATCGCGTTTTTTCTAGTAAATTCTTAAAATATGTGTATACATAGCTCTTATAATTTTAGGCTAAACTAAAGCAAATATTTGTAATGCTTGATAGTCTATAAAACACAAATTCATATATCACCTCATTTAATCTTCACAACCACCTTTTGAAGTGGATATAAATATTAGTCCTCTTTGACAGATGAAAAAATTGAGACCCAACCAGCCTAAATTCCACATCTGAGAACTCTAAACTGCTAAGTGTTATGAGTGGAACTTTAAACTGATTTCAGACTCTAAAGTTAAAGTTTGTCCCCCTATACTTGGCTCTTCTCATTTGCAGATAGTTTCCTGATATCATGGCCCAGTCACTATGAGATGAAAATATACAGTGGTTGTCAATGGCCTGCATTCTTTTTCACAAATCTTTATTTAATTCAATTTCATAAATATTTATTTAATTCACTCTGCATTGGGAAGGCAGAATATTACAGTAGACTAAAGACCCTGAAATCAAAATGCTTGAGCTGGAATTCCAGCCTACTACTGCCTCCTAAAAGTGTGAACTTGGGCAAGTTTCTGTGGCTGAGTTTCCCTACTTCTGTGAAGGTTTTAATAACAGTATCTACCTCATAGGGTTGTTGTGGTAACTAAATGATATGATTTATATTAAGCACTTAGAACAATGACTGAGACTTACTAAGACACGAGTAAGTCCTGTTAATATTATTTAGAAGGAGAGAGATTTGTGGTAACTATAACTACATAAATATTTGAAACGTATTGATAACGTGGAAGAGGCTGATAAGTGCCATAGAATATTTATTAGCCAGGTATTATTAATTGGGGCAGGAGTCACAGCAGGAAGGTGTTTGAAGAAGCCCGTGGGTAGGGGTAGGATTCTAAAAGGTAGAACAGATAGATACTTAGGTTTCTAAAAATATGGAGACCAAAATTAGTATTTGGTTTAATAGTTGTTTAAAGCAATACAACCACTGATGCCAAGCTTCAGGAGTAGGACATAGGAAATGGAAGGGCTTCCAGACCTTCCATCTCCACAGTCCAAAACAGCACCTGACGTGAATAGCTGGATTTCTCAGTCAGCTATGTTTGTGATGATACTACCAAGCTTCAGAAAGACAAGTGTAGCATTCCTGTCGAAGAAACTAAAACTTCTAGATCACAGTCTGCCCTCCCCTTCCCTTCTGAATTATTCTGACTTATCTAAGTCATATAGCTCCTTAGGGACCACTGCTCCCCTCTTCCTTCCCTCTTCCTCTTTCTTCCCTTCCATATTGTTTTTTAATCTAATGATGTTTTTGTGAAGGATGATTAAGACATGTAAAATCGTTTTGTAAAAATACAAAATGCCCTATGGTTTAATGATGACTAAACAAGAAATAAAAATCAAACCAACAAAGCATAACTATTTTTTTAATATTCACATGAACTAGGTTACGCTATCTCAAAATTAATGATTTCAGACACATTAATTTAATCATGCCTCAGACCCTCAGGCTTGACACTATTTTATAGAGGAGTAAACTGTGACACAGAAGCAATTTGCTTGGTAAAAGGTCATGAGTCATCAGCCCACCAATTAGTGAAAGGCCTCCAAGACTTGCTTTGTAGGCCAAAGTTAACCTCCAACTTGTTTTAAACTGAGACCTCCTGCTACAGCTCTAGTGGCTCAGAGGGCTGCCCTCAGGTCTATACAGCTAAGCCATAGAAAAAGCCCTGTAACCACATGTTAATAGCTTGGAGAAGTCCTCCAGTCTTGAGTGTAGTGACTTTGTCCTTTAGAATTTTCCAAAACAAGTATGTATACACACACATGTATATATAGAGAGGTAATATATAGAGAGATGAATTTATATATAGATGTATGTATACATATGTATATGTATACATATATTTATATGTATACTCACAATGTGTGTGTGTGTGACTTGGATTCTGATTTGTAAAGAATTCTTGCAATTTGGTAATAAGAAGATAATTACATAAGAAATGGGTAAAATACCTGAATATATACTTCAAAAAGAAGATATATACGAATGGTCAATAAACACATAAAATGATGCTTAACATCATTAATCATCAGAGAAAAGTAAATTAAAACTACAAGAACATAGCACTTAATATCCACTAGAGTAGCTGAAATTTAAAAGCTTCATAATACAAGGTGTTGTCTAGCTTGTAGAGCAACTGGAACTCTCATACATTGCTGGTGGGAGTGCAATATGATACAGCCAGTAGAGAAAATAATTTGATAATTTCTTACAAAGTATCCATATGACCTAGCAATTTCATTCATAGGTATTTATCCAAGGGAAATGAAAACATGTCCACCCCAAAATTTGTGCACAAATTTTCATAGCAGTTGAATTCTGTGGAAGGCAACATGGATCCCAATGACCCCATCTCCCAAAATTCCCGTTTGTGAGTAATGCCCTGTCTTGGAGTATGGGCTGAACCTAGTGACTTACCACTAACAGAGAAAATATGGCAAAAGTGATGAGATGTCACTTCCGAGACTGGGCTACAAAAAACTGGTTTTCGTATTGTTTTCTCTCTCTTACTCTCTTCCCTACTTGTTCTGATGAAGTTGTGAGTATGTTATTAACCTCCTTAGAAGAAACCCACATGACAAAGAATTGAGGGAGGCCTCTGGCCAACAGCCAAGGAAGAACTGAGGCTCTCAGTCTAATAGCCTACAAGGAACTGAATCCTGTTCAATCCTGGGAGCACGTAGCCTGGCCAACACCTAGATTACATCTTGAAGCAGAAGCACCAACTAAGCTAGATACAAACTCCTGCCTCACAGACACCAAGATATAATTAATGTTTCCTTTTTAAATGACTAGGATTTTTTGGTAATTTTTAATGCAGCACTAAGACACATTCATAGTACTGACAAACTCTGAAAACAGCAGGAGAACGATAAGCATTATAGCATGTTTATACAATGGAACATTACTTGGCAATAAAAAGAAACAAACTTCTGATACATGCAACAACATGAGTGAATCGAAAAGCAAATAAACTCATCAAAACAAACTGAAAAGAAAGAGAATAGACAGCATGATTCCATTTTATGAGTCTAGAAAAGACAAAACATATTTACAGTGACAGAAAGAATACAGTGGTTGCCCAGATGCAGGAGGTGGGGGTTGACAGAAAAGGAGCAAAGGAAAATTCCAGGGTGATGGAAAGGTGATGATTGTGCCAATATAGACACATGGTGTATACCTTTGTCGTAACTCATTGAACTATGTACTTAAAATAGGTATATAGGCATATTTTAACATATACAAATTATACCTCAATTAAATTGATTCGAAAAATAAAACAAAATAAATCCCAAAGCAAGTCCAAGGCATAAGTCTACAGCAGCAAATATTTTAAATCTGTACAAAATAAACAGGTTCTTAGCACATATAAGCAACCAAAATTGGCCCAAGAAGAAATGGAAAACCGAAATATACAGCAATCATACAATGGGTTGAAAATAATTATTAAAGAATACCGAAGACTACTTAGAAATTATTTAATATCTTCAACCTTAGTTTCTTAATTTGTAAAATAGGAATTAGATAACACTTCACAGAATTTTTGTGAGAAATAAATGTACTTAGTATAATCCTTGGGATGCAGTAGATGCTTTGTACTAGTTTCCATGGTCTGCAGTAGTGTTTTAAGCCCCCTGATGATAATTTTACTTCTCTTTCATAAGGGACAACATAACATTACTTTAATTTAGTCAACAATATTAATTTCCTTTTTTCAACATTTTTCCCAAGGATATTCCCAACTCTACAGGGTAAGGACAGAGTATTTCTGTTTTTTTCTTTCCTGAACCTAATTGTTGGGACAAAGAAGGAAAGACAACTAAAAGCAGGATGCAGGCAGCTAACCCCTCAGAAAGTAAAACATTGCCTAGGGAAAAGGGAGATGTCTGAAGAATGTCTTAGGCGTATTCAATACACAATCCCCTCTGCAAGCCCTAAAGAAGGATGATAAGGCCAATTCTGTATTAAAGAATGCCAAGGTTTCATAAGCTGAAGCCGTGGTGTTGCAAAACTAAGCTCTTAGTATTTAAAACTAAGGGCAGATTGATGAAGCCAGAACTTTTCCCCTAGGGTGACTTTGCCCCACCCCAACCCCAAAGGGAAGCTTTGGGTGGAGGGCGGAGACCATTCTACAGCGAAGTTTGGGAATGGTGTTCAGGGCATGTAGCCTCCTGCCAGGTTGGAGGTCTAAAGGAATGTGACAGGCCACTTCTCTGCCAGCTTCCTCCCCTCTCAATACCATAAGACTGTTTTTCTTGGCCTCTTCCAAGATCTGGGAATCTTCTAGCTTTCTGAATTTGCTGGAGCCTCCTGCAGCTCTTACTTGGTCATACGGAATGTCAGGGAGTATATCTGTAAATAGCAAGGAAGAGCCAGTACCTGACTGTTATTCCAGAAAACCTGGGTGAATTCCAATATAGCCATGGTCATATTCCCTCCACCCTTAAATATCTCTTTTCCCACACTCACACAAAGGAAAGTAAACACCAGAGAGTCAAGCTCAGAAGGATAATTCCTAAGAATCTGTTACTTCATCTTAGGAAAATTTAGTAACTCCCATAGGTGATCTCTGTGGAATTGCTTTCCAACAGAGGTGCACATTTCAGGCAAGGTACCTGATATTGAAATCAAACAGGTCCATCAGCTGGGCTCTACCATTCAGCAACTTTGTGGCTTCCATTTCCCCATCTCTAAAATCATGGGAATGATTTTATCACCTCTTTCCAATGGCTATTTTGAGAATGAAGTGAGATAGCGTATGTCAAATAGATCTTACTGTCCTTGGCTCACAATAGAGCATCAGTAAATATTAGCCTTCCACTGATCACTGTTATTTTATACACGTTTCCATGGGAGAATGCAAGACAATTAATCTCACTCTGTTCATTTTTTTCATTGTCCCTTACTAAGAACCACCACGAATTTTGGAGTGATCTAGTATATTATGCAAAGGACAGTTCAACTCAAATTTGGTTCAAGAATAAGTTATGCTTCTTGTAGGTACTGGAAGTTAAAGATGACTTCCAGTTACCTACTGCCAAATTCACCCCAAAACGTAGTGTCTTAAGACAATATATTATTGACTTTCATGATTCTGTGGGTTGACTTGGCCTAGCTGGCTTGTTCTTATGCAATGGCAGTAAGTTAGCAGCTGAGTCATCTGAAGACTTGTCTGGGCTGGGCATCCATGATGGCTTCTTCACTGATTTATCTGATGTCTCAGTGCTCCTCCACACAGCATGTGTCTCCAGTAGAGCAGTCTAGACTTTTTACATGTTGACTTAAGGCTCCAAGAGAAAGGAAGCAGAAACTGCCAATGATCTTAAAGCTTGAGCCTAGAATGGCCCAGAGCTTAGAATGGTCTTCTGCCATGTTCTAATGACCAAACAACCACAGGCCAGCTCAGATTCAAGGAAGAAAAGCGATAGACTACACTTCACAATGGGGGAGCAGCACATATGTATACAAAGGGAAGGACTTGATTGTTGGTGGATGTCTTTGGAGACAAGTTACCACAAATGGGTACAATACATGAGTTCCATGTAGATATAAACACAAGATACTTACTTGTATAATTTTTTTTAGCTAACAGTTTTTCATCTAAATATATAAGAAGCACCATTCACCATATGCCTCAGGCTTCTGAGTTTCTACTACTGAACATATTCTACAATAAAGGGCAAATTCAGTGAATGTATTATGACATTTTCCTGTTCGCTAATATGGCTTCATCACCTTGGGGCACTTTTTACCCATAAATTTCATCTTCCATGTGAGTATGTCACTTTGCAGACTCATTGTTCTGTCTTCAAATAAAAGCCATGGCTTCTGATCAATCAGAACAGCTTGTTATTACTTCCATCTCCTGATGCTGCCTTATATTCTTCTATTTTTCTAATAATCATGAGTTCTAGTTACTCGGGTAATTCTTCCAACTAGAATAAATTGCATGCTTTAATATTGCCTTATACTCCAAAGCATTTTCCTTAGTTTGTAACTTTTTGAGATTGTTGGATTAATTTTTAGTAAGACCCTAAGTTCTATATAGTCAAGCACCAGTTATCCAGAGAATAGGTTTGTGCCTAATATATACTGGGTACTCAATAGTATTCTTTGAATGAATGAATAGTTCCTTCTTTCCAAAAATATTTAAAGCTGAAAAAAGGTCATCTCAATTAAAACGGAAAGAATTTTTTTAGATTTATCTTCAAAAACATCGTGTTTGATTTTTAAGTTTCAGACCTGAGAAATCTCAACATCCAACTTTAGTGAAATTATTGGATTCTGTGACTCAAGCAGTACAAACGAAGTAATCTTTAAGAACACCTCCACAGCAAAAGATATGAACTCATGCATCCAGAGCTCTGCTAAAATAATGTGTGTGTGTGTGTGTGTGTGTGTGTGTGTGTGTGTGTGTGAATTCCTACTTAACATTCCAGACGCTCTTGCTATGTTCTAAAATCTCAAATTCCTTCTCAGTTGACACATAACCTGATTACCTGACTGTATCGTATGGTTGTTACAGTTGCAGTATTTATTTGGTTTCAGTTCTCCTTGAACTCTCTGACTCCCTTGGGCAACATCTTTCAAAGGTCGGTCCTTCCTTACCTCTATATTCATATACCTCTAGAATCCTCTACTGAATCACAGTGCCCTGATTCTCAGCATATTCAGACACAGCCTCTTCAGCTTTGGTACTCCTAAAACAGATAAGAAAGAGAAAGAGAAAGAAAGAAAGAAAGAAAGAAAGAAAGAAAGAAAGAAAGAAAGAAAGAAAGAAAGAAAGAAAGGAAGGAAGGAAGGAAGGAAGGAAGGAAGGAAGGAAGGAAGGAAGGAAGGAAGGAAGGAAGGAAGGAAGGAAGGAAAGAAAGAAAGAAAGAAAGAAAGAAAGAAAGAAAGAAAGAAAGAAAGAAAGAAAGGAGAAAAGAAAAGAAAAGAAAAGAAAAGAAAAGAAAAGAAAAGAAAAGAAAAGAAAAAAGAAAAGAAAAGAAAAAATACCAGGAATCTTTTTATTCTTTATTTTTGTTATGAAAAATTTTAAAGATAAAGAAAATACTATAATAAATATACTTATTATCCAGCTTTATTATCGACTCATGACCAGCCTTTTTCTATCCACAACCCCACCCACTTCCTCTCTCTCCTGCAAGGACTTCAGTATCTACCTCCAAAAGATGAGTACTTTAACAAAAACATAACTAAAATACATTATCATGACTAAAAATGCTCTTGGGCATTTGTAATTGTCAGTAACTACTAATTTCCATTCTGAAAGATACTGACAGTAAAGCTCCATAAAGTTATCCCTTTTCTACTACTACCCTCCCAACCTCACAGAGGAACACACAGATGCTCTCTCTAAAGTGTAGAAACACATTTCTAAAGACATCCTTTATTGTCCCATGTAAGACATAGCACTAAGAGACTATTGGCTTTGCTTTTATCAATGTGTTTCAGGTAAAGACCACCAGGAACATCTGTAGTTGAACAAGCTGGGTTTTTTAAGGGTTGCAGTGAAAGGAAACACACTCTATGGAAGTACCATGGACCCTCTTGAAAGACTGTTCGAAAGAAGCTAATAAAGAATAGAATTTGGGCTTTCATTGGATGAATTTGGAGAGAGTCTAAGTAAGGTATTACTCTGGATTGGACATTGTAAGAAGGTGGAGGCAGTTTTATAATTGGATATCTCAATAAGTCTTCTCTGTAGGGAGGACAGACTAGAGGGAGGTTGAAGCTGTGATTGATGAAGAAATCACAGTCACCCAACACAGTGAGTAAGGGGGATGTTTGGTATTTTGTGTTGCAGAGTGACCTTGTTTTTGCCTCACTTGAACACGGTCTGAGAGTGACCTCATTTGATATAGATATTCTGTAAGATTGTTTCTGTACAAAAGGAGAACAAAATGACACCATGAGCATCAGACCAGTTTGTAAAAATATTGACATTTAGCTGTGAACATCACATCTGTCCTGGATGTTAGGGGCTACTTTTTTCCTTTCTCATTATCCTATTACTTTCTAGGTAGGGTATATGAGTTAACTGAAAACTGTTATCCTTAGTCCTGGTTTAACTGACTTTCTAAATCTACTTCTCCTTTTAGATCATTTTTATCACTCATTATTTATTAGTATGTGTGTGTATTGTACATTGTATTTAACTGTTTATAAACTTTCTTAAATTTTTTTTGGAGAAGGAAAATGAGTTCATGTACGAATGAATGTTTGAAAACATAAAATTAGCCCTGCTATTTATTTATTGTCAACCACTCCAAAATCAAACTCATTTTGGGTAGACACACAATAACATTTTACTTACATAGGGTAGTAACCAGGCCTACATATCAGTTAATTCATTTAGTTTACTAGGACAATTTTCTCAAACTTTTATCTCCCTCACTGAGACCCTCAGTAAGAAGTACATTAAACTCAGTAAAAAGTATATCACGAAATACACACCACACACACCTTACCAAACCTGAAATTCTACAAAACAATGCTTATTCTTAGTAATTGTGGTATACTCCAAATTTTTCTATTTTATTTCATTAAAAAAAAATTAAATGCTCTCCTTCTAAATTGATTTCATGACCTCCTCCTAAAAGAGCTCAATTTTCAGTCTGAAAAACTGACTTGGCACTAGGAAGTTACTTTGCACAAAATAAAATATTTATGGATACCTCAATGAATTGATATCGATGTTGCTGGGTTTGCTTTTTTTTTTTTTTTATCATGGTAGGTATTTTTTAACAACTATTTAAAAATGTTTCCTGCCTAAAATGATGCCAATCATGTTGAATAACATAGAATACAATGAAGTATTAGTAGAGTGAAATTTTGGCCCTGCCTTTTACTACTTTTCTGGTTATCCCCATGCAGAGATAACCTGTGTTGGGCATGCACCTCCATTATGCATCAGGACTCTCATACTTGGGCTTTAAATCAATTCCAGTTCTTAATCATCAACACAGTAGTACTACATTCCAGTATTTGTCAAGAAGAATTACCACTCTTCTGCTTTACCATAAACTCAGCTGGAGAAAATGACTATAGACGATGACATTTGGAGATATGTGTCAAACCTGGGTCTTTCCTTGCTGACTCCCCATTTCTACCCTCATCACTGTCAACATCATTCTTTATTGTTGCATGGCCTTTTGTTTGTCATAAAGATGGAAGATCCCAAATTTACCTAGACAGGTAAATAAAATTCTGAATGAAGGTTTGAAACTCACCAAAAAAGGTAGACATAAGTTAACTTGGAATATCAAGAGCCAAGGAGACCAAGACATTTATTCATCAACAATACATTAGAGACTAAAGAACGGAGTAGCAGGACCTGGTTGAACACTTCAGGTGGATATCCTTAGTGGGGGCCAAGGAATGGAGATTAACAGAAGAGGCAGTATTATTACTAGGCTGAAGGTTAGTGGGACCATGCTAGTGTGGGGAGGACCTTAGCAGAGAAGCACCTTGGCAAGAATGGAGCAAGCTTTAGGGGACTTCCCAGCCCTGTTAGGGTAAGCACTGTTCTTCAAAGGAGCAGATTGTTGAACCAGTACCCACCACTGCCCATTGCCATTCACTTGAGGAAAACATTTCAATTTAAACCTTCTTACAAAGCATAGTTGTTTTAGCTTCTATAAAAAGCAAGAGGCTCTTCAAAAGTAAGGAAATTCTGACCCGTGCTACAACATGGATTAAAGACATCACGCTAAGTGAAATTAGCCTGACACGAAAAGATAAATATTGTATGATTGCACTTATATAAGGTATCTAGAGTGGTTGAGTGCATAGAGACAAAAAGTGGAATAGTAGCTTCTGAGGTCAGGGGGAATTGGGAGTTAGTGTGTAATGGGTACACAATATCAGCTGGAAAAGATGAAAAAGGTCTGAAATGCACAACAGTGTGAATGTATTTAATGCCTCTGAACCATTTAAGAATGGTTAAATAGGTTAATTTTATGTTATGCATATTTTACTACAAATTTTAAAAGGGCATAGCTCATAAATATATAAATACGATATAGATGAAAATAACCAATAGTTATTTTAAATTGTTGTTTTTTTTAAATGCTGTGTGCTGAAGAAATCTCCAGGTGCTTCTCTCTACTTGGGTTCTACTTGTTTGCACACACAATTATAAACTTTTTTCAGTGCCTACCTGTGTGGTGGGCACCAAGCTATGCTCTCAGAACATGGTGATGGGAGATTTGATTCTGGGTCTGCAATATGCTCATTGTTTAGTAAGGACGTGTCACTTACCAGAAGATTCATTACTCTCTCCTGATCTCCTGAGAAGGAAATAAAGAAAACAATTTTTTCTTCCTTGAATTATCTTCATTTATGGAATTATTATAGACACAGTTACTCCAGCCTAAAACCTGGGAAATATTCTTGGCTTTCTCTTTCCCTGTGTCCCTTCAACAAATTTGTCATATTTATTTCCAAATTATATCTTAAAATTGCCACTTCTCTGCTACTACCAACCTCAGTATGACTCACCTGGGCCACTACTGTAATCTCCTATCTGGTCTCCTGACTTTTATCTTTGTCTTGCTCTTATCCATTCCCCACACAGGAACCAAAGTCACCTTAGCAAAAAAAAAAAAAAAAAAAAAAAAAAAAGGAAAGAAAAAAGAAAAAGAAAAAAGAAAAGAAAAGAAAGAAAGAAAGAAAAAGCTGTGTCACTTGAAACTTGAAACTTCAGTGGCCAATTATCTCACATCATAGATGAAGTGACTGAGACTCTGAGAGGTTTAGTTTCACAAGGGTCACAGTTATTAAGTGGTAGAGTCAGAACTTATACTTGGGGACTCTTCCCAGCCAGATATCTCAAAAGAATTCAGAGCAGTCTGGCCTCAAAGTCTCACACACCTCAGTCTAAGAAGACACCTCCATTTGGGATGATGCCCAGGCATCTTCACAAGAACAAAACATAAAATTCAACCAGAGAGCCTTGGGGGATCTTTTTGGGTGTTTCCTTTCATTTTGTTTTGTTTTGTTTACTTGTTATACAGGTGATACATGAACAAAGGCTTATAGGCAGCTTTTGAAAGCACCAAGAGCAGAACTCACAGGAATGAAAATACTAGAGATATCCTGAGTTTAGGCAGAGGAAGGTCCTAAAGATCACGGTGGCTATGAGACTGTGGCCCACGTGAAGACTCTAAGCCAGTGTGTGCACGTGGGGGAAGGAAAGCAGCTGATGTTTCCTAAGCCGTTTGCCATAAAATGTTCAATATGATGTCCTTTTGTTTTTGAGGGGAGAAAGTATCATACTTAAATCAGGTAGGTTAATCTCTCCTGTCCCTCTCTGAGCTCCCCTTAAAGACACATCACTAATACCATCTTGCTAAGTACACTCATACACTTGAGTAGCTCTCGGTTTAATTGTAAACAAGTGATGAATGAATGTTCTTAAGTGTTAACCCGAATTTTAAAACACATTTAAAGTTACATAGGAAGTACAAGAGCGTGTTAATTCTGGACTTAGAAGCTTAGGTAACTAGCTGTATGGTTAATCAAGAGGAGATCAAAACTATAGTTTCAAGAAGTAGATAAACAATCCTATCTTGTGTTTTATAGTTGTGGGGTGGTAGCAACCATTATCAGTTAAAATTTTATGGTGTCTCAATTAAGGAAAAGCACCGTACTAGGTACTATCTTTAAGGACTGTCCCATCTTTATTTCTGGGACAGAGGTAAGATAAAAGTTTTTGACATGGTGATAAGTTCAGAAAATAAATGTAGCCCTGAAAGTTCCAGGGAGGGAGTAAGCTGCACAGTGTTGACTCCCAAAGTCCTTCCACAGATGACCAGTGTGACTCCAACTGCTTAGTGGGAAGAGCCTGAGGAAGAAGTGAAATGCTGCAGAGAGTCAAAGAAGAATGACCCCTGAGAAATAGCCTCTGGATTCAGTCATGTAAAATGTTGCTGATGAACTTTCTGTAGCAAGACTGGGACAAGAATCGGTAAACCAAGAAGTAGGTTAATAGCTGAGGGAAGGAGAGGGGCCGAAAGAAGATGTTCCCAAATAGCAAATTTTAATGATTATTGAAGTTAGTGGACGGGGGAATGGGAATTCATTATATAATTCTTTTCACTTGACAGATATTTTTTAACTTCCTTAATAAACATTTAGAAAAAGAAAGGTGAAAATTGAGCATCTAAGAAGGCAAAGGAATGGGTAAAGGGAGAATACTAAATGTATAAGAGAATAACAATAATTGGTGGTACAGTCTCATAGGTGTGTCAAAACAGAAACAAAAGCACAGGTGAGGAAATTAATCTTCTGAAGAGAAAGATGATAAAAGTTGGTGAAAATAAAAATAAATTTTGGGTTGAATTGTTGGTATAAAAATCTTAAAAAGCTAAAAGGAAAGGAAGATGGATGGAAGAACTTGGGCCTCCACATCTGGAAGGTAGGAGGAAAGATTATAAGATGCAAAGGAGTGGGGTAAAAGGAGGAAGGGCTTGAGAAATGTGGAAAAGGGTTGAAATAACAGTCATGGAATATAAGTAGGGAATGAGCGAGTAAGAGATGGAAGACAGACTGCTGAGCAGTAGGGCCCTTCTGGCGGATGTCAGCATAAATTTTTAATGAACTCACATTTTCAGAACTACTGCCTTAAAGCATGCAGAAAGCAAGTCAGAGTGATGAGAGTTCTCTTCCAATCTCAGAACTTTTTGAAATCCCCTAGCTGTCTATGACTGTCTCAAGAACAGAAGTTTGCTAGAGTAAACGGCAACTGTCTGAACACTCCATGAAGGGAAGATTTAGTGGGAAGTCAGAGGGAGGGCATCTATTTGGCCCCAAATAAATATACTAATAAATGTGTACCACCTCACTGTAATTCTAGGAGCATATGTATGTCCTATGACGTGACCACCAGCATCACCTGGAAACTTGTTAGAAATGCAAAACCTCAAGCTCCAGCCCAGAACTTCAAATCAAAATCTTCATTTTAACAAGATTGCAGGTGATTCACATAGCATTAAAGTTTGAGAAGGTCCTGTCTGTAACTTTTCCAGAAGCTTTGATACACATATGGGTAATCACAATAATTCTAATCTCAGTCAAAAAATATTTGCTTTCTCATGCTGTCTCGTGTCCCATAAGGACCACTGAAGACCTTCAAGAGGAATTGTCTGTCCTCCAGGTGAATTGCGTAGCAATTGTTAAAAAGATTGTTTTTTCCCACTGTAGTTCAGTCCCAAAGTCTATAAAAGCAGAATTGTTTCTTTTAAATTTAACTTTCTGTGATTTGGAGCTGGTCACTTAATTTTAAGCTAGTGATAGTCATCATTCGACTTGGGTTTCTGAACTCTCCACCACTGGTAGTGGAAGTCAGATGCGAGTAAGCACATACCACACCAGTGGCTTATACCAAGTTCTGCCTTTTAACATTTGGTTTTAATGCTTCTATGACCTCTAAATTAGGTCCCACCCATAATGCTTGCTCTCTATGTTCCAACCTTTCGCAACTTGAAATCAGTCCTTAAACAGTATCTTTGGGCAATGGGAAGACATCAGCCCTCCCATCTCTACCCCCACCACATCCCCCACCACCACCACCCTGCCTTTTCTTTTTTTTTAAGATAAGCAATGTGTGGGCTTACATTCAAATGATGACTTGATGCTTCTAGTTGTGAGGTCTTGAGCGAGCTCCTTACCCCACTGAGCCTTAGCTTCCTCCCACATAGGAAAAAATGAGTTTCTATACCCACCTCAGAGGTGCATTGTCAAGATAAAATGAGTTAATAATAAAAAGGCTTAAAGCCATACCTATCATGTAACAAGCTTACAGTAAATAATTAACTAAATAATTTTGTTAAAATGCTATTCCTGACAATGAACAAAATTTCAAAGGAGCATGACCTTCTCAGAGAGCCATCTCTATCCCCACTTTAATTCTCTGTTACCCATATATTATTGCATGGTATAGATTATAGTTTGTTATATATTTTTGAGACTTTTGACTAACAAGAGGCAGTATAGCATAGGGATTAAGAATATTGGCCTTTTCCTTTCCTTAGAAACGGGCTGCATGGGATCAAATCCCAGTTCTTGCTACTAATTGTGAGATCTCAGGAAATTTACTTAACCTCTCTGTGCCTTAGTTTTTTCACCAGTAAAACATAGATTAAGAATAGAACATACTTGATGTGGTTGCTATGAGAATTAAAGAATATTGCTTGGCATTTAACACATACTAGATGTATTTCCTATTATTAGTATTATTAATATCTATTTTCCTTATCTCTGTCCATTTAAGATGTCTCCAGTGCCTAGCCCAGTGGCTGATACATAAAAGCTCAATAAATATGCTAAAAGAATAAATGTATGAAAGCAAAAATTGACCCCCACAAAAGTTAATTGACATGATAAATGTATTAAGCCAGTTACTTTTGATGTTATTTTTCAAATTTTGCTTGTTTTCTTTTTTTTTTGTTATTTCTAACATGTTTATACATTTTTTAAAGTAAAAATAACTGAGGAAAATAATTTTTAAATAATTGGGAAAATAGCTGTATAAAGTTATAGAACAAAATAATAATATATAATTTCATAAAGTCAGATTTATAAATATGAAAAACAAATGTGGTGTTAAATTGTGCTGCCTTTTAAAACCAAGACATGAATTGTCTACTTTAGAATCCTTGAGTGTATATAATTTTAAAAAGAGGATGAGTAACCCCAGTGATGTTCTACTCTGTGGAGAGTGGGCGTGGGTGGGGACAGAGTTCCCATCCAAAGTTAATTTTTCACCTATAACCACAGCAACATGAAAGAATGCTAAAACTAATCAATATTTGGGCAGATTTCTTAGGACAGATTCATCAGCCGGGGTTCATGCCTCTCTGAGAGGTCAAGTCGTGCCCTTTTGTACTGAGACCTGTATTAGAGAAAGCCACACAGCACCTGAGTCTTGAGGCAGAGCATGCTTGCATTTGCTCATTCTGATTTTTAAAACAATCAGAGATACTAATGTTTAGGTGTTGATGGTGCAAGATCTCCAGGTCCAAATCTCAGTTTAAGCTGTGTCCATCTATATAAAATAGAGAGAATTATCCAGATTATTTAGCTTGAGCCAGAGAAAGGCCCTTGATTTGAAGCTAACTGCATACAGGCAGCCCACTCTGTGTTGATCGAAGAGTAAATATCAGGTTCAGGCTATCAAGGCAGTGCACTGTGGTATTTATGGGTACAGTTGCTGGAGTCAGATTTCTGGGTTCAAATCCTACCTTTATCACTGTAGCAGATTAAAGATGACCACAAAGTTTTGACACTCTTCTCATCAAGAGTTGAGGTCTATGCCCCTCTCTTTGACTCTGAGACTACTCTGTGACAACTGTGACCCAAGGAATATGATAAAAGTGGCCCTGACCCAGTTTCTAGCCCAAGTCTTTAATAAACTGACAGCTTCCATTTCTCATTGCTCGGAGCCTTGAATCGACTATACTGGTGTAGAGAACGCATGGAGAGCCCTAAGACTACAGAAGGGAAAGAGGGGACTAGCTGAGCCCATATGTACAGCCAATCCTATCAAGGCATATGAGTGAAGTTGTCTTGGACTCTACAAACCAGTTCAATGTGACCACTAGCTGAACAAAAGCAAATCATTCTGATCTACCTGGGGCCAAAGAATGTCCCGGGGTATATCTACCCAAAGTCTTGACTCATAAAGCCATGCTTTATTATCAAATGGTTACTGGGTTAAATACAAAATTTTAAAGTGATTTATGACACATTGATAGACAACCAGAACATTTGCTAGTCATTTTGGTTTCCTCATTCGTAAAATATGGGCAATACTTGTTGGATTGCTGCCTCATTGGAGTGCTCTAAGGATTAAATGAGTTAGTAATACAGAGCCCTTAGACCGGTACCTGACGTATAACAAGTGTTCCTATTAGGCATGGATGACAACTCTGGTGGGATTCTGAGATAGAAAAGTCTAAGAGTGGGCTCCATGTCCTCTAACTCTACAGGCCATTTAGCCCTGTTGTCATCCAGCTTCTCCCAGGACTCTGCCCCTATTGGAAGACTCATATTAAAATGATGGCCATGGAGCCTCCTGAGGGTTTTAAGCAAGAGCATATAAGATCAGATTTGTATTTTATAAAGATCAATAACTTTAATTTTATAAATTATCAACTTTCATTAAATGCTTTTGATTTTTATGTTTTGATTAGAGACCTATAGTAAACAAAATATGTTGCATTATTACCCAATATCTATATAAACATTGTAAGTTTTATAAAATGACTCTTTTTCATGTTACATGCAATGTCCATTGATGTTTTCTATTATTTTTTACTCCTTATGGAAATCATTTGTAAGAAACTGTTCCATAATCTAGGCAAGCAAAGATGGGGACCTGAACTTTGTAACACCTGGTGCTGACTGAATATATGACAGTGATTTATTCTAAGACAAGCAGAAGAACCTATTCCTAGTGCTTTTGCCAAGGAACATTGAACTCACTTAACCCCTGTCATGATTTTTCTTGTCCCTTGTCACAAGTAGGAGGTTATAACACTATGGAGGGCAAGTCACTCAGATATATTTTGTTCATTAGGTTAGCACTTGTCATGTTGGTGAACACATCGTGGGTGTTTTGAACACATTCATTGATTGCATTGCATTAGACCGAATTGATGTTTCTTCATCAGTTGCAGGGTGAAAAGTCTAGCAGGCTGACAAATAGGAGTAAGCTTCACCTAAGCACTGGGCATGCCTCCCGCAGGTGATTAGAGTCACTTGGAAAACATCTACTCCCATGTTCTGTTGGCTCAGGAATGAAGTACTACATCACAGGGAGGAACCTCTGGACTTCCTGCTGCTTAATTTCCTGTGGTCAAACTTCCCAGAGGGTGAAGTCCAGAAGGTCAGCCACCATGTTTGCAGTCTTCTTTCCTTCTTCCCAAATGACTCCCTACTGTCTTTCTGTCCTTTCCTGAGCTGCCCTCTGCTCTCACTTCTGAGATCATCTTCTTACAGGACTGGACCCAAAGTGGGGCTCAGTCACATCTCCTCCTCTTTGCTGTCTCTGAAAAGGGGGGTTCTAGCCTTTTTAACTGAAGGGCTTCACTGCTGAACAGAGAGCAAACAACAAACTATCAAGTATAGGCTTCACGAGTACCAGTGGCACTCAGTACGCAGGTGCAAAAGAGCCAGGTGGGGCCCCAGGAGTGGGGCTTAAAGACGTGTGGTTTGGTTTTGGACACAGTGACAGCGTTATCTGGGTTCAACTCCTGGCCAAAAGCCTTTGTCGGGGACCCAGCCAAGAACAAGGCCCACGAGATTCCCAATAGTGCCCCTGACTTTCAAGAGGAGCTGCAGTGACTGGTTCTACAGCTCCCAGGGTTGCAGCTGTTGCCATGCCTGCACTGGGATGATCATCCTGGGGACCTGGAACATGGTGGTAAACCTATTAATGGCAATTTTTCTGACTATGGAGATAACTCATCCAAACTCAATGCCAGCTGTCAACATTCAGTATGGTCATTGGCCATTACTATTCATCTGAGAGAATGGCTGATAATGCCTGTGTTCTTTTTGCTTTCTCTTTTCTTATATTTATAATCAGTTCAATGCTGGTATATGGAGAAATTTTTATCAAGTGGGTTGGCTTATTCCATTTTTCTGTTAAGAGCTTTTTTAACTTAGTTCTCAGTTGCCTGGTAGCTATCAGTTCTCTCACTAATTTGCCAAGAATCAAAGAATATCTAGATCAATAACTTGATTTTTCCTGTAATGATGACCTCTTAGCATTGGACCTTAACCTTCTGTTCCTTGTTCTTGTGTTCTTTGCCTTATTTATCATTTTTTAAGGCATACCTAATCAACTTTGTTTGGAACTGTAATAAATACATCAACAACAAAAACACAGCAGAGATTGCTCTATACCCTGCCTTTGATGCACCTCCACAGTATGTTTTGCCAATTTATGAAATGACAGTGAAGATCCCTGAAAAAGACCACCACCTCCTTACATACCTGCCTGAAGAAATTCTGCCTTTGTCAATAAACCCTATACCAGCTTTTTGTTTTGTTACTTTACAGGATGCTGCAATTTAGGGCTCTTCAAACTTTTTTGATATAAACTATATTCTCCTTTGGTTAAGCATGTATTTTCAAACACTGACAAGCTTTATGGACATCTATTAAAAGTCAGGGAATTTTTAAGCCTATTGTATTTTAGTCGTTTTTGAAGACAATCCAGGTTAAGCAAGAGCAAGGTACTATTGTTTGCCTGTTACACAATAGTTTGTATTTTGATTATGTACTGTCCTGGATACTTTCAGGAAGGATGAATTGAATATTCAAGGTGAGTGAGTTGGGTATACTATCTGAAGTTTTCAGCTAGGAGAACAGAAAAATATATAACACTTTAACTTGACTGTGGAAGATAACAGTTGCATGTTTCTACTTTGTCTGGTTTTCCATCTTTGTAATCAGATGCTTTAATAAATCTCTTTTTTTAAAAAAGAAAAAGAAGAGTCCCAGAATCTCACAAAATGTTCTCTACTGTCTAGTCTGTTCATGACCCCCACCCTTTCCTAAGGGTGAATGTCACCAAGCTTCCCTTCCTCCACCATCCCCTTTCTCCAGATTAGATGTTTCACTTTCTTCTTGAAGGTCTGAAGACACAATTAACAGTTGAACAATAAATGAGTTAGTCACCCTCCAAGTATTTGAAGTCTCAGTTAGTCAGGGCATTCCAAAAGGTTCACTATCTTTTGTTATTTCTCCTTCTCTGCACAGAAAATAAATGGTCTCAGGTTTCTCCGTCACCATTATTCATGTCCCACATCTTAAAAATCCTGGGAGAGAACTGAATTGTCCTCCACTGTATTCTTTATTTTAATTCATTTGCTCAGATAATATAGACTGTCAACTCTAGTTGATAGTCTGAAAAGTCTTGGATATCACGACTGTATTGCTCAGTGTTATTCAAATACCATGTGATAACTTCTAGAGGCAAAAGAACCTGGAAACAGGAAAAAAGGCAGGAAGCTGCCTACTCCCAAGGTGGCATCTCCTGTGGTTAACTCAGGCCTTACATGTAGAACTTTTGTCTTCTTGCAAGGGATTACTCTGCAAACGCCCTAGCAAAACAGGTGGGTTATAAATACAGCTCATTAGCATCTGCTTGGAGTGTAGGGGAAACAATTGCCAGTAAAGTAATAACAGTCCTTATCTGCTGGAAGTGAAAACACAGCTGGATTTTCTTTTCTTCCTTCTACTTGTCTGTATAGCTAACTTTTCTACAAAAGAAAGAAGAAAAAAAGCCCATATTGCCTTGTAATGAGAAAAAAAAATACAATTGTTTGTTCTTATTCAGAAGTATGTTTCACTATATACGAATACTGCATGCATAGTATATTCTATTGTTTATATTGGGGGAAAAATGATGTTTTTAATTTCCAAAAGGAGAAATCTGCTAGAGAGACCATAGCTCAGGTTTTGGTGACACAGTTTTGATTTAAATCCGAGCTTCCCCTTATTATGCTCAAATGAGATGTACTTCTCTGAGTTGGAGGGTCATCAGCTGTAGAAGGAGCATGATTCTTTCTTCATGGGAAGATGTGGAGCTTTGTGTTCAGTATATTATGCATATTCAAAAACATTTGCTGTTTTTCTTCACACCCCAACCCTGAGATCTCCAAAAGTATCTCTATAGAACAACCAGTGCACATTTCACAGAGTCTTTAGAAAGAACCTCAGCATCCATGCAATCTGACTTCTCTGGAATCCTGTTCACTGCTTCCTTGGGAGAGGTAGCCAGTGTCATTGTAGGACAGGACTTACCACAAGTAATGGTGTTTCTTGCTTTTCACTTAGCGAAAACCGTACTGCCTGTAAAATCCTATTGTTCTTAATTCTAACCTCTAGGCTCTCAGCAAAAAACAAGCAGGATCCTGTTCCACCCATAATCCTTCGTAAGGTAAGCACAAAGCAGGGTCGCTGCATAATGTGGGGTTCGGTCTAGGCCTGACAGAGGCCTTCTTCAGGGACACCACGTATTACAAATTAGTAACTGAGTCATGCCCCTGGCAGTCGGCAAAATTTCCAATAACCATCCACCTTACTGCCTCCTACGCTCTAGCTGCTCTTGCAACTTTGCTTGCTCTGCCTCCAGTCTATTCACCAGTATCTCTCCTCTCCTCTACCCAACACTAACCCTACTTTACCCTTAGAAGGTAGAGGTTTATAGTTCTGCATGGGAGATGTAGCTGAACAAGATGACTGGGAAGACTGTTTTTGCTAATTCCACCACACCAAGTAGGGAAGGAGACAGAACTTAATGGAGTAACAAGTATAGAAATATAGCAGTCAGGCACTAAAATAGTTATTCTGATTTTATTGTTTAAAGAATTTCTATAGGTCTGAGCTCAGCAATACCCAACTAGACCATTAATTCTTATTAATAGAAGCTCTTTTGGATAACCCTTGCACTCCAGGTTTTGAGCAAAACAAGACAAAGATGCACTGAGACCACTAAGTACTTCAGAGACACCATTTTAGCTAGGATGTAGCTCAATTAGATGTAACTCTCTAATTTATAGAGAGCCCAGGGGAAATATTTCTTTATTTGGGCAAGAACACTGTCAGGTTAAAGGTGCAGTAGATCCAAATGCTGTTTGTTCTAGCCCTGTGTACAATTGCAACAATGTAAGTGTCTTGTCTGCACTGGTGGATTATTAACAGAGGTTATTGGTCTCCATGGCAAAATGATTGCATTGAACATAATCTCGTAAAAAATAAAAAGGGCTTCAGATCAGGGAGAATGTGTAAACGTCCATCACGATTGAGGTTTTGCTGTATCTGAGAAGCTGAAGTGGCTCCATGGACAAGTTCTCAGGCTAATTTGCTTCGCAGCTCCATAATATGGATGAATTGGGAACATCCACTAGGACCCTCTGCTGATAACTTTGGTGATATCCTGTGAAGGAGGCAGTGAAGGGCCTTTTATCACAGACCTGTCCTGTACTGCCCCAGCATGTGCACTGGAGGCTGTGCCAAGTGCCTGGGGGGTGCCCTCATTCCCCTCACTGTGTTCGGCTTCCTGGCTAACACCCTCTTATTTTTCCCTGGAGGAAAAGTGATAGACCATAATGAATGCCTTTCAGAAGAGGTCTGGTTCTTTGGAGGAATATTAGGAAGCGGGGTCTTGGTGAGTAGGAATGCCTTAAAATCCCTCTAAAAGAGATTTTGAACTAATCTTTCTAAAATTGGGTACTTATTAACAAGGAAGGTTTTAGTTGACAACAAAAGCTTAGGTCTTGTATAATGCAAAATCAGTGCCTTAATTTTCCCCTCTCTATTAGGACCCGACAAAGACATATCCAGTAACTTTACTGAGTAATTTAAACTTGGGCTGGCGGTTCTCATGGGTCAGTTAAGTTCCATGAACCAAAATGAAGGCCATAAATTTCTTTATTCTAACAAAAAAGTGCTGGGGCATACGATTGGGGTGTGGGGATACACTTTCTAGCAAATTGATTAATTGAAAACAACCAGGAGAAGCAGTTGTCAAGGGATTCTTCTTCCATTTCTGAGCTAATAATTTCTTACCCTGTGTTCAATAGAGACTGACTTTTTGTGACAATTAATGACGTCTTTTTCTCTTTTTTTCCCCCAACATCTAAGTGGAAACTCAGGGGGTCAAATCTTAAAATCATGCTCTACTTAAACGGCATTTAAGAAAATGGCATCTAAATACTCAGTAACACTCATCCATGCATCAGCCGTGCTCTCTTAGTTCTTGCCATTCCTTTTGGCCATCAACTCCCACATCACGACCATGGCCTCTCACACAGCTAGGCAGGCAGATTTTAGGCTAGCTTCACATCTCAGACTCACTCTGAGGTGTTTCTCTTGCTGATAGATGATTCTTCCTGTGCTGGTGTTCCTGAGCCTGAAGGAAAGTGACTGCTGCGGATGCTGTGGCAGCGAGAGATGTGGAAACCGCTTTGCAGTGAGTTACCAGGGGGGCAGATACCAGAATTGCTGTAGGACACACTGTCTCCTTGTGTTGGGCATTGGGAGTGGAGACCAGTGACTAGCCCCAAGCAAGACTCTGCAGACAACTGGCATGGGGCTGAAAATGGGTGAAAAGTAACCATAGTAGGACATTTTAAAATAGCGGCACCCTCACTCAAACTTGTAGGGTATGA